>OX401975.1:6047500-7247500 GCA_947859335.1 Tortricodes alternella | reverse complement strand
TCGTTTATATATAATTTTTGAATTTAAATCATGTTTTTTTTTGAAGTTGGAGAGGACCCGTCCCTTAGTCGACTTTTACGACATGCCAGGATGATAAGCATCTGCACGCATTCTATGCTATTTCTTCACTACCAGTGCAGCAAAAGAGATCGAATAACAAATGTAGTTATATTTTGGGCCCGGAAATCTGCTGTCGGCTACAGCCAACTGTGGCGTTCAAAAGGTTAACGATTAACGTGAACTTCCGTTTAATCTTTCGAAATGTAACGCTTGAACGTTTAACGAAGTTAACTTTATTATTAACGAATTAGCGATTAACGAAGTTAACTATTTGATTACAGGTGCCCAGCCATGTCTTTAGGATATTTGATCTGTGGCCTGACGGCTAGCACTGTTTGTCCTTTGACATATAGACGTTATGCAGACTAGTTAAATAATAATCATAGCCATCTAAGTCTTAATTCCCGACTCAACTCATCCCAGACAAATTTCGTAAGAACTAATTGGTCAATTAAAAAATATACTTACCAATTCCAGGGGTCGACGAGTCATGGACCATTTAGTTGACAGGGCAGGATGAAATGTTAACAGCTTTAAGAGGAGTGTGAACCTACTGCTTTCCATACAAAAGGCGATAACGATTTCCACCCCTTAAATGTTAACCGATTTTGACCAGTTTTTAATAGGTTGTCAGCCAGAATGAAATCTAGGTCTAAACGTTTTGGTTTTTTACACTATGATCGATAAATTCAGTTTTATTGTCGTTTAAGTATTCTCATACAACACTAATTTCGGCGATTATTTGACTTTGTTAATCTTTAATCAATATTCAAATAACGTATAAACCTAGATTTTGTGCTGATTGATAAAAGACAACCAATCAAAAATTGGTCAAAATCGGTTGACATCGGTTTAAACAGTTTAGTTAGGACCCCAGCGGCCGAACCGAAAGCCTTGGTGTGAAAAAGGCTGCGGCCCTAACATGCATGCCACAAAGATAAATTTGAACCGTTTATCTCTATGACTATCTCTTTCGTCGGCACTAGTGTGAGAGAGACGCACTTAGAGATAAACGGTTCTAATTTATCTTGGTGCCATGCATGTTAGGGTCGCAGCCTTTTTCACACCAAGGCTTTCGGTTACCTAACTACGTGGTACGCCGTATCTGGGGGCTAGCACGACACGCCCGCGAGTCGTTTGTCGCTCAGTGGGTCTCTGTCAAACTAGTCAAGTATATAAGGGATGCACTGAGCGACAAACGACTCGCGGGCAGGTCGTGCTAGACGTGCTGATACGTATCTTAAATACCCGACGCACACTCGTATCGTGATCGGTACGTATGGACATGTTTTGATACTGTGTCATGGTACGAACGCTATATGATACGTGATGTGCCGCGTGTCAATTGAGTCGGTTTTTCCCCGATCATCGCGGTGATACGATGCGGTATGGTTTACCTTTTGACCGCCACAGTCGGCTGCAGCCGTCAGCGGATACAGGGTAAAAAAGTCCTTCATAACCTTGATTTAAAGTTGAAATTCGTGTTACTTCTCAGACATGCTTGGCGGTCAAAAGGTTGTGTGGTGTGGACATGTTTTCTGACACGACACGTCTAGTGAAACGGTATGGCCAAAGTGGTCGTCCATACTTATACAAATGTGGACTAAGCTTAAAGTGTCTTGAAAATGATAAAAACTCGAATCTGAGGCGGATAATTTTTAATGTTTACTACAAACTTTGATTATTATTGGTGCTAACTACTTATCAATTCTGAATACTGAAAACATATCTTTTTTTATCTAATTGGTATTTTCGTGCGTCTATCTATACGTATAGTGATATGAATGTGACTCACATTTTTACTTACCTATCTAAGGCATGTTTTACTTAATTTCACTGATGTATAGAGCACTAGTGGACCCGCCACAGCTTCGCCCACGGTATTTTTCATACAAACTTTAGGGATGGACTTTCAAAAAATCCCTCCTTAGAGCACCTCTAGGGTAATCGAGGAATATTTCCTCCAAATATCAAACCTCTAGGACCATCCGTTCAGGCCCCCAATTCTCGGTGCACTCGAGATAATCACAGCGTCTGATTCATACAGTTGTGTCAAACGACTGTATGCACTGACATTTAATCTCGATTGTGAGATTAAACGCCGGATTCATACAGTTGTGTCAAATGACTGTATGCACTGACGTTTAATCTCAATTGTGAGATTATCGCGAATGCACCGAGAATTGGGGGCCTGGCTGTGCGTTGTCTATAAGTGAGTCACGATATTCAATTCGGCCATCGGAATTTATTTTTATAATTTATTTATCTACTATATAAAAATAAGTCGGGTTTTCCTTCCTGACGCTATAACTCCAGAACGCACGAACCGATTTCCACGGTTTTGCATTCGTTGGAAAGGTCTCGGGCTCCGTGAGGTTTATAGCAAAGAAAATTCAGGAAAATTTCAACAGAAAAGCGGGAAAATCTTTTTTCACATACAGCGCCATCTCTGATACATAGCTACACCAAACGAAATGTTACATAAAACGAAGCCATCTGGTGGCGAAACGGAGTTCGCCGGGTTTGCTAGTTTACTATACTTATTCAGTTCAGTATAAGTTAACAGTATACGATACCAAAGCACTTAACGTACGTTAAGCAAACAGATCAGGCAAAAATAGAATAAACATGTCAACTAAGGAAATAAGTATAAGCAATGTCATAATAGATCAAAATTACAATGTCCGACAGTTAATTAATTATTACAATTATTATTCAGAAACTGCTTTATTTGACAAGCATTTTTGCCCATTGCCAAAATTAAAATTTCATCGGGCTTCAACGTGTACCTACCTACTCAACTTCATCCGAGCACGTTCTGGTTCAAAAACTCCCAAGATTGGCCCCAACATACTAACAAGTAAAGTTAGGTACCTACACTTAGGCCAGGAAATTAAACAAAAGCTTGTGAATATACATACATATATCACGCCTGTTTCCCAAAGAGGTATGCATAGACCACAGATTTCCACCTGCTTCGATCCTGACACACACCTTTCGCTTCGTCTACTCTCATTTACTTCATGCATGGTCGCCGGTTTCGGGTACTTTTGACCAGAGGTCGTATTATAAGCTCCTAATTCCAGGCAGTTTCCGCCGTAAACTGAGCTGCCTGGAAAGATTGTATTATGAGCGCGGTAAGGCCGGCCCTTAAGTGCGCTCATAATACTATTTTTCCAGGCACCTCAGCTTACGGCGGAATCTGCCTGGAATTAAGAGCTTATAATACGACCCCTGGCTTTTCTTAAGAACGTCCGCGATCTGGTTTTGGTACGTTCGCTTAGGTCTTCCCCTTCCAACCCTACCATGCACACTCGCCTTATAAATCTGCTTCGTTAGTCTTCTTTCGTTCATCCGCTCCACATGTCCAAACCATCTAAGCATACCTTTCTCAATTGTGCCTGTGAATATGTATAATTAAATACCTTTCTTATTTTACCGCTTGTCAAGATTAAATAATTATTAAGAGACATAGCATCATCCATTAAGTAGTAATGTGATGTACGGTAATGTAATATTGTGCCGTAATTACATTAGGAAACAAGGGTCAATTAATATCACTCGTGTGGTCGCGTCGCGGGTCAAAGGGCCAAACTGACGCATCCGACCTATTAACGTCATGGTACAAGGTGTATTTGTGAATAACACACGGTGACTCATTGCAGCGGCCCTAACATGCAAGACACAAGGATAAGTTAAACCGTCTTAGTGCGTGCGTCTCTCTCACACTAGTCCCGATGAAAGAGATAGTCATAAAGTCGGCGCACGATAACCCTGCAACGAAAAACTGGCACCCATACAACGGATTGAAATTTTGTATGGAATGACATATAGGGTTGCCATGTTTTCGTTGCAGAGTTATCGTGGGACGACTCTAGAGATAATCTTTGTGTCTTGCATGTTAGGGCCGCAGCAGTCTAAAAGCGCTCCTCACGAATGCGCGCGGGAGAAACGACTAATTATTCCTTAATTTATGTGTTTATAAAAAAAAAAAAAAACTGGGGACAATCTTTTCACAAATCGATCTAGTCCCTAAGTAAGCTCTAAAGGCTTGTGTTATGAGTACTAGACGATATAAATACTTATATAGAGAAATAAATACTTAAATACATAGGAAACATCCGAGACTCAGGAACAAACATTCGTGGTCATCACACAAATATTTGCCCTTACCGGGGATCGAACCCGGGACGCTTGCTTCGCAGGCAGGGTCACTACCAACTAGGCTATCCACGTCGTCAAATCGTCGTTATGGCATATTTACTAGATCTATTTTTGTAGTGATTATTCTCTGATATATTTTATTATTATGTATGTCTTTTTCCATCACTAGACTACGGGAGTCCCGGACCTTTGGAAGGCGTACATGGGGCCGAAGCCAATACGCAGAGCCCCTTAGGACAACTTTAATATGAATGTGATGTGACAACAATCCGCGATTATCCGAGGTCGCATGCTATAGAAGTGTGCACGCACGGACAACCACCGGTTACTGTAGCACTATATTATGTGGATGAAATACTGTGGATTGGCTAACGGGCTATGGAATCGACTATGGCGTCTACCTGGACTTTAAAACGGATAAAATGGCAGACGGTGACTCGCTAACAACTCAATAGCATTACCCGAGCGGCTGAAGGGCAGAGAGATGTTTCTGGACTTTAAAAGACCGCAACACATCCTCCCTTCGAGCTCTCGCGAAGAGTCGCGAGAGCTGGTCAGAGGACCGGCAGACAGGGCGCAGCCTGCCTACAAGCCGATTCCTGATGGCTTTACCAAGCTAGAAAGTACGGCTAGCTGTCAGTGATGTCCATGTTACTCTAACTAAATGTCAGACTTGCACGTTCAGTTTTAATTCTTCCGGCTTCCCTAAGGAAATATTTGACGCTTCGCCACTGCCGGCCGAAACATACTTAATGAGTACCTTAGCGGCCCTGGCAAGTTTGAGACGGGTATAACTTAACCCCGTGTGAGAGAGACGCACTCAGAAATAAGACGGTGTTAACTTATCCTAAACAAAAGAGCGACGGTAAAACAATTACTAAAAATCAGACTCATAATACGTAAGTATCAATAAAATACAATCATTCTTGAAAAAACCGCGTCATGTCAGTTCAGTGTCATATAATATTTAGGTATCTTATCGATTTTTAAATGACGACAATTTGTGGAAGCAAGCACACGTATTAGTCACTAGTTTAGGGCACGTTACTACCTGGAATTACATTGATAATGGACAAGCCATGAATAACAGAATCAGTGGTATTGCGACAATCAATAACTATAGTCATAATATAGTGATGTGTTAAACATACCACTTAATGCATCAGTTTATTATGACTAGGTTCTAAGAAGGGTCGTATCGTAATACAACTGCTATGTCTATAGTTAGGGAGCTGGGTGTCATTTTGGTATATGATTTATTCGTCTTTCATTTTGCTAGGGATGAAAGTTTATGTCAATAAAAATCGATTAGCCCAGTAAATGAAAGTCGTAAGTCCCTGCATTTTTGAATTAGGTACAACTTTAAAAAAATCATACCTAAAAAAATCAGCGACCTAGACGTCTGCCAACTTATTTTTTCTATTCTGGTCCTAATGAATCGAATGGACGGCGCGACAACGACGAACAAATGATTTAGTATAGCTTTTTTCATTTACATTTGGCCAACTACGTCCCGTTATAAAACAGAGCCCTGCACGTCTGCCTCTTCGATGTTCATCGTTTTGAGGATGATTCTGACCATCAGTCCAAGAGGCAGACACGAACAAATACACACCGTATTTTTTTAAAATTTTTAAACGCTGTGACGCTGTCAATTGAAAACGCAGCGCTACCATGGTGGCAGACTTTTTTTATGTGGTTCTTTACATTGTCATTAATCGATCAATTCATGTCTGCCAAGTGAACAAATCGGAAAAAAACATTTTGGCGCCCAGCTCCCTAGCTATAATAGTGTGTCCACATCTGTCGCGTGAGCGGCGCGTTCGTCAGATGTGGACGTACCTTAACAAATCTCTTAGCTCATTACGATTTACGTCCGACAATCATAATATGACCCGCGCGCTTGTAGACGTTACGCGGAGTTAGGCGCCTACGTCCGTGGCCGGTTGCGTCGAAATACGGCCAAGGTCTAAGACACGCACGAACATGTAGTTTATACGCACTGACAGGTCAAGTGAGGCTCGCCGGTGAGTTATGAAAGAAATGTCATTTTAAGTGAGTCACACTGTGACTAAACGAAACTATTAATTAAGACTGTAAGAAGAAAGGAATTCGGCTTAAATTTGAATGTGTACTTCATCGCTGATCAGCCGCTTACGTTACAGAATAACAAGGCTGCGGCCCTACACACACAAGGATAAGTTAAACCGTCTTATCTCTAAGTGCGTCTCTCTCACACTAGTGCCGACGAAAGAGATAGTCATAGAGATAAACGGGTTTAGCTTATCTTTGCGTCTTGCATGTTAGGGCCGCTGTTTGTGTCAATATGGAACTCAGCGTGAGCGATCGCAGCGCAAGTTAGATAATTCACTTCAAGGTGAGAAACATTCCTATGCGTAGTATAGTGTATCTTTAATTACTACATTGTTACTCTGTCAACGTCAGTGTCATTATGACGAACATAAACAGCACTGAGCATTATTATTAGGGTTCCGTACCTAAAAAGTAAAACGGGACCCTATTACTAAGAGTCCGCTGTCCGTCCGTCTGTTTGTCTGTCAGTCTGTCTGTGTCTATCCATCTGTCACCAGGCTTTATCTCATGAACCGTGATAGTCACACAGTTGAATTTTTCACAGATGATGTATTTCTCATCTCATATATGGTTCATCATACCATCTTAGGACTAATTAATCGAACGTGGCCACAAGTTGTCTTGTGGCTCTGCCCACCCCATTAGGGATTTCGGGCGTGATGCTATGTATGTATGTATTTCTGTTCCCGCTATAACAACAAATACTAAAAAAACAGAATAAAATAAATATTGAAGGGGGCCCGATACAACAAACGTGATTTTTTTGCTGGTTTTTTCTCGATATTGACAACGGCAACAAATTCACAGAATATTTAGTTATATATTCAGTTTAAAAATAAATAATTAAATTAAAATAAAACAAATATTTAAGGGGGGCTCCCGTACAACAAACGTGTTTTTTTTTGCTTGATTGATGACATTATAGATAATGGTACGGAACCCTTCGTGCACGAGTACGACTCGCACTTGGCCGGTTTTTTAATCACTACGTTATGACAAACACAGTGCGGCCCTAGCAAGGTTGACATTACTATAAATTGACATCGTCTTATCTCTAACTGCTTCTCTCACACTAGTGCCCACGAAAGAGATAGTCAGAGAGATAAGACGGGGTAACTTATCGCCGTATAAGCCGTGCTAGGGCCCGGTACGCAACAGTCAAAACTGAAATGAAAATAAGTTAATTAACTAATTTTCGGCCATAAGCGTGATTGAATATCTGTCATTTTACACAGTGCCGAAATAAAGCCAGCACGAGGCCTAAGGGTCCTCGGTTTGCTTTAGGTCCTAGGATATACCTAAAATAAAACAGCACTTTACAAAAATCTTTTCTGTTTCATTTTGAAGTCAGGTGCTGATATTCTTCACATTATTTTTTTTTTCTTTTTTAAGCTTTACCGCTACCATGAGTTTATGCAAACTAGGGTTTCTCATTTCTCGACCTTTTTTATTTCCCGGAGCACGAGAATTCTCGACCACTATTTCCCAGGAATTCCCGGGTTGTCGAGAAATATGGATTTTTTTAAAAATATGTGTGATTTAACAAGTTAATATTGCGCCTATTTTCAATTTTGCTCATCAGATGGTGCACGAACGTTGGTTGTGGCTAAATTGTTTCCCATAGACTTTAACTTATTTATCAGCACGTCTATTATTGCCTCCGATGTCAAAACAGTGGCATCTTTCCTCGATAACGCTTCAACAGACAACTTAACCGGGTGTAAAACTGCCAACAATTACCTACTCTAAATGAGCCGCGCGCGAGCGCAAGCGCGTTATTGAGTTTATAAAATTTTTGACTGAATTACTCGATTTCTCGACCACTTTTTTCTCGTCTCGAGTAAGGCAAAATTTCCCGGGAATTCTCGGTTCGAGAACTCTCGAAGAGAAACTCTAATGCAAACCGTTCTCGTAATAAAAAATTGTCGCTCGGTCCCTTTTCCTTGCTTCGGCAACAAGCAGTAGGTACTTCCGAAAGTACATGTAGGCACGACCGTGGCTTTTTTTGAACGGAAGGTGGTATACCATACCTATCTAACTTGACATTTTTTTCATGCCGGACGGTGCGGGGCCCGTCGTTGCGCGGGACTAGTAGCTTTTTCTAACTCTTGCTACGAGGCTTATCCAGGCACTGATTTTTAAGATCTAGCGCTCGTGGCAATCCATAGCAGTTCCCTTAGTTTTTATCCATCTTCGTACTACTTAATAGGCCTAGACTTAACGGTGGTTGTCCGTGCGTGAACACTATGTACGAGTATAAGTATGAAGTCAGGGATAATCGCCGGATGCTGTCACTATCAAATCATCATATTAAAAGTATACTTTATGAGGTTGTCTCAAGGACCTCTGCGTGTTGCTTTCGGCTCCATATGCCTTCCAAATGTTCAAATCTCCCATAGTCCCGTGGTGGAAAAATTCCATGCTTAAATTTAAGATAACAATGAATTTCATGTCTGTTTATTTGCTTGTCTGTTTGCCGGTTTGTCTGTTTGCCGGTTTGTCTGTTGGTCCAATTATATGTGCGTTATAAACATCGATTTAGAATACCTATAATATTCTAAATCGATGGTTATAAACTTATAAACTCCTAAACGGATTTCAATGCAGTTTTCGGTAGGTATTATATTAAGGGCAGCTTCAAGCAGGACATAGGCTATAGAAACTTATGGAAATTTAGTTAAAAACATACCTACATAATATGTGGTGGTGGATCGAGGTGCATTGCGTGTAGTGTGCGAGGAGGGTTCTCTATTAAAACTTCCATTTTCCTTAACCCCGTAGCGGGGCCCTCTTCTAATTCCATAAATCGCTGCAGACTCTGTATGTCGCCAATCGGTAGATCCTGCTAAGCAATGCCACAAATATAACGTCCCGTCCTTGCTTATTTTTATTCTGTGACACACCGTAACGCGGACCGGAGGCGGAGCGGGTCGGAAACCGGCCGACGTAAGCAGTATCACAGGAACTAAAATTTGAATTTGATGAGAAAGCTTTGGTATGTCACTCGGCCAAACGAGGGATGCACGAAGTGCGTGGCAAAAAACTACACGTAAAGTCTGGTCGTCGAGAGTTGATAAATATTATGATATCGTTTTGAAATAGCGACTGTCGCTTAACTATCGCAAACTGTATGACGGGCGTCGCTTATCGCCGCGCGCACTCAGTTTTGTGGTACGAAGGATGCAGATGTTGTCAAGTGCGGTGTCGCGCCGGGCAGCGAAAAAATACATTTGTTTTGTTCATATTACATACACAATCGCAATATTGCAAATTAATGTCTTAAGTGACGTGACGTGTCTTTTGCCTTTCTATAATATGTCATTGGCTTCGAGGCGAGTGTGTCGTTTGGGTGTTCGCGTGTTGCTTTCTGTTTACACACTTAGGCTATTCAATAATAATATTCTATGAAAAAAAAAACCCTTTAATTTTATATAATCATCGGTAAAAACAATTAGCGGGCCGCTATTGGTAATGAGTTAAGAAGCCCTGTCTTTTTACTTTTTTTATCAACTCTCGGCGAACAGACCGGTTTACATGTTTACCCCAGCATACAACTGCAATGGTCGACATGCCAACCTGAACGTACACTTCGCTTATGTGCATTGACGGCATTTCAGAATGAGGAAGTTCGTTATAAATGCACGTGACGAAAGATCCAATCCACAATAAAAACGATGTGCATTTTAGACATTATATCGATGGCATAGAACTTAATTATTAATGGCAATTACTTCGGGTTGGATCCTTTTTGCTAAAACTCGTGCAATTGGCGACGGAGCCGCTTTATTCATCGAGCAACCGGTTTGGAGAACCCAAACAGCGCCGTATTGACCTCGAGCAATATAAAGATAAGAATTTTGGTTAACGTATTGAAACGTTATTGCGCACGTAAAGTGCACATCTTTTTAACTAATGAACTGGTGCGGAAGGGATGTATGCCCTTCCGCACCAGTTCATTAGTTAAAAAGAGACAGATGATACGAGGCAAATATATAGA
Organism: Tortricodes alternella; assembly: GCA_947859335.1. Taxonomy (NCBI): domain Eukaryota; kingdom Metazoa; phylum Arthropoda; class Insecta; order Lepidoptera; family Tortricidae; genus Tortricodes; species Tortricodes alternella. Next base: position 7,237,185 of record OX401975.1, on the reverse strand, counting down.
AGACTAGCCTTTAACCACGATTTTGTCTGCGTGGAAATGATATTTAAAATATAGAGAATCTTACTGCCTTTTTGCCAACTCCTATTTCACCCTTTTAGGGGTTGATTGTCTTATAAAAAAGTAGCCTTTGTTCTTCCCCATGTCGCAAACTATTTCCATACCAAGTTTCATCAAAATCGGTTCAGTGATTTAGCCATAAATAGCGCAGATACTCAAAAAGACATCAACGGGCTCTTATCGGTTGTACGAACTTTCTGTAAACCACTTTTCCGGCCCTTATTTCACCCATTTAGGGATGAATTTTCTTAAAAAATGTATCCTATGTCCTTTTCTATGGCTCAAACTATCTTCATTCCAAATTTAATCGAAATCGGTACAGCGGGTTTAGCCGTGAAAACGTAACAGATAGACAGACAGAGTTACTTTCGCTTTTATAATCTTAGTACGGATTGTTTGTTACGCTCGGTACCTTATCTACCTACGTATCAATATCTTTACCTCTCACTTTCCTCCTTTCTTATTTTCCTACTTATACATTCACGAGATGAAATACAGTTCGTCCGATCAAATAACGTGCAGTACACCAACATGCTACTATGGAAACTACTAAATAAAGTTAATAACTGAAAGCTGACTGGCGACGTTAAGGCTTATTTTCTCCTAGAGTGACGCACCCTTAAAATTCTTATATAGTTTATGACACTCGCACGATCTCCACGAATCATATAGTACCTCATTTATTAAAATCGGTCCAGTCGTTCAGGCGCTAAATGGAGCATACGTTTTTTGGTCACATACAGACATACATACATACATAGTCAGTTCATTCTATACCCTTCTTTTTGTTTCACGCAGTCGAGTAAAAATTGATACCAGTGGCGTAGCGTCAAATATTTCCTAATGGAAGCCGGAAGACTTAGAACCGTACTGTACGGTGAGAGTCTGACATTTAGTTAGAGTAACACGGACTAGTACGTACTTATGTATGTAAATTAATTAATTATTTAGTATAAGAAATATATCATTTTTTAAATGAAAAAAACATTAAATAATGAATAATCCAAAAAAATGTGTGTGTATAACAATAGTTCCGCTTACGATATCAATGTCTTAGCGTGTACGTTATTGTTATATTCTCTAATGGGTTCTTCAAAAACTCCTCTTCATTATTCTGAATGCACTTTTAATTCCTAACGAAATAACCATTCAACACGACATGCCAATGTATACTGCGGGTGTACCAGTGCAGTAGCCGTCGCCGCTTTCGGCTTGAGACGGCGGCTTGTTTGCGGTGGCATATCAAAGCGTGTACAGTATTTGAGCGGAAGAAGAGTAAATATGACGCGAAGATAATATAACACATGTACTTGCACAATGCGGTTAATTTCCACGACGGTGCATATACAAGGTACGTTCTCGAAACGATTCTCTGACAAATCTCGTCGCTTAATTCGTCTCTCATTCCGTCCGTCAATCATAAATTGACCCTCGCTCTCGTAGGCATTATGCTGAGTTAGGTACCTACGTTCGTGGCCGGTTGATTCGAAATACGATCAAGGTCGAAGACACGTATGACCATGCAGTTTATACGTACTGACGGGTCAAGTTAGGCTAGCCAGTGGGTTCATGAACGATGATTTGTTTTAACAGAATCACACCCCAGTGTGTCACCCGCACGTAAACACCACTTCATCACTTATCATCAAATACTTAGGTGAAGTGGCTGACAAGCTCTTTAATTATTCATTTATAATTATAACTCTTTTCAAATTATAAAAAATAAAGAAATATTTATAACACTTTGAACAAAGTGTCTGAAGTGCTCGAAGTATACTTATGTATGGGTATCTTCTATTGTAAAATTAATTAATTATAAATTAATAAATGTATAATCACCTTACACCATAAATAGCTAATTTCAACTCTCTACCAATCCGTGTATTGTGTATTAAAAAAAATAAAGTTAAAATATAAACCCGACAGACGACGCAAAAGCAATTTTTTTTTGTATGTCAATTGACTGACAACCGGGCAGACGGCCCACCTGATGGAAAGTGGTCACCGCCGCCCTTGAACATCTGCAACACCAGAGGTGCTGCCAATGCGTTGCCAGTCTAGGGAGGATGGGGAATGGGGATGGGATGGGGATGAGGGAATAGGCCTCCGGATCTCGTCACTCACCGTACGCAACGCAGTAGCAAGCTATTACTTTACGCCGATATTCTGTGAGAGTGTGATACTACCCCGGTCGAGCCGGCCCATTCGAATAGTAATCATCTAGTGAGGATTACTGTTTGGCTCTACCACTACAATTTATCGCATTTATCCTCTTAGTATGACGCACCCTTAGAATTCTTATATAGGTAATCTAATTAATAACACTCGCACTCGGAGAACTCCACGAATCACGACACCCATTTTAAAATCGTTCTGGAGCTAAAGTGGAGCATCCGATTCTTGTGCCCGAATTCAGAAACGTCACTCAAATTGAGCTTTAATTAAAGTGACGTTTCAGTGACGTTTCTGTATAGGTTGACAACTAATTGAGAGACATTTAACTATTTAATATCTAGTCAAATGCTTAAGTGGCGTTTCTGAATTCGGCCATTAGTCACATACATAGACTGTTTAAACTCTATACCCTCCTTTTGGCTTTGCGCAGTCAGTTAAAAACGATAAAGTGTTATGTATGCAACGGCCAACCACTTGGCAACCGGGTTCAAGGCCCAATCGGTTAAACTTACGTTCAATTTGTCAACAAAATTCATATCGCGTTTTATAATTGCTCAACTACTAAATTCACGCGTGTGGAGCCAAATATTTGCATTAGGTCATACGAAGGGTGTTAGTGTTTATACCAATAAATTTTCCTATAACTGCCAAAATACTTATCGTCCTATAGTCTTATAGAGTTTGCATTTCTTGCGGCTGCGGCCCTAGCAAAGTAGACACGGGGATAGGAACCGGTTGTACGTGGTTTCACAGACAACAATTTTATAGAATTTCGTTTCACATAACTTATTTCTTATATTATCATTTCATAGAATAATCAATGCGCAGAATACTTACCCTGAAGAAATTTAAATCATTGATTTTTATTACAGATCAAATTTAATATTTCGATATTCATATCATAGAATAACAAATCAAATATTCTCTATCCTCATATTATTTAGTTAATGTAAAAATTATTACCAAGAAACACATTTTATCGAGTGGCAGTTTCTAAACGTTTCAATTAAATCTAGACGAACCCAAAATACCCTCCAATAAAATTACAACACCGCGTTCACAAAAGCAATGCGGGTAAATTATTTTCCTGCTTGACTAAGAATAAAAATGAATACTCACTATTACTGATCACTAACTATTATTGAGAATAACAATTCTCAATAATAGTGACTTCATATTTCTTAAATGCTTAATTAATTTTACTGTATATTTTTACATTTTCGTTTCGTTTTCTGTGCTGTTACAAAAGTAAGCCTTCAGCCTTCTGGACCTGACCTATCCAAGTCTCTTGTGGTCCGAGCCTACGACCCATTTTGCTCGCTCGCTTCGCTCGCTCACTGACTGGCATTTACCATTGTTAGTCATTGTACGTCAACCTCTTCAGCATAACATCATACTTTCGAAATATTGAAACATTTCCGTTGAAATAAATCTCCATGGAAAAATACACCGAACGAACAATATTCGTTAAATAATAATTCTACTATTTGATAAATTTGTTAAATAATGAGATACTTAATAAAATTAATTGAGTTGGGTTTCTGTGAAATATGTTTCATTCAAGTACATGGTCGTTGAAACAATAATATTCGAAATAGAAATACAAGGAACAAATATTATATGAAACATTTTCTGCGAAACGAAATTATATGAAATTTCTGTCTGCGAAACCAGGGGACACCAATTTAACCCTGTCATATCTCTCCGACTATCTCCTTCGTCGACAGTGTCAGTGTGAGAAAGACACACTTAGAAATAAGATGGTGTTAACTTATCCTCGTGTCAATTTTTCTAGGGCCGCAGGATAAAGTTATCCCCACCTCATCGAAATTCAAAATTCGAAACGTTTATTTAGCAATTCAAGTCAAGTCAAACATTGCCTCTACATATAAACTTAAATATAATTAAATAGAAACATTACAAAGTAATGAACCATGAAAACCAAAAGTTAAAACCAAAATCATAAATAACCAGAATAAACACATATGAAGTTTTTCCAGTCAGGTTCAGATATTGCTCAAAGATTAAAAAGGAATAAATTTACATTTACATTGGTCCTTGCGAGCATGATCCGTTCAGAACAGTACCATGAGTTTATGCAAACCGTTCTCGCTATCAAAATCTATCATTATTACTGCTTCTTGCCGATACAAGAAAAAGGGACCAAGCGATAGTTTTCTATTACGAGAACGGTTTGCATAAGCTCATGGTAATGGTACAGACCCCTCAGATAGCACCCGTTCACGAGTACGACGCGTGTCTCAGTGCATCTTTCTTCGATTGTAGTATGAGAGAGACGCACTGAGAGATTAGATGTGGATAGCTTATCCTCGAGTCAACCTTGCTAGGACCGCTGCAGTTACAAGTTCAGGGCTATATCCCTAGCCCTACGTCCCTGAACTCGAATAAAATTGTCACAAGGTTGTGTCACGAATACACACTTGGCAAGGTGCCATTACGAATCGGGTATGCGCCTATGCGGTCGCGACTGCCAAAATTATGCTAACCGGGAATTACCTACGAGAAACCTGAGGCTGGGGTATCCCGTCTTACATAATCCTTTCCTCGCCAGTTATATAAATAAATCCGGGGACAATCTTCACATTTCTTGTGTTATGGGCTTGTGTAATACTTAAATACATAGGAAACATCCAAGACTCAGGAACAAGCATTTGTGCTCATCACACAAATATTTGCCGGGGATCGAACCTGGGACCGTTAGCTTCGGAGGCAGGGTCACTACCAACTAGCGCCCGCGTCGTCAGTTATGATAGGATGACAAGGTAAAAAGTGCGAGGGTTACAATCATTCACATGCCAAAATGAACCTTACAGTAGCCGCATATGATGTGTAGCATCTGACATCTCACCTTGGTAATCAGCAACGTTAACATCATATCACTATTACCTACACTTATTACCAACAGTATAAATACTTTGGTAAGCGTGATTGTACGCGTGCCCACACAATCGCCCAACATTCAGCCATTTATTCGGTGTGCCCTGGTTTCACAGGGTGTCAATGTCTCCTCCAAATTTCAAACCTCTAGGAGCACCCGTTTAGGCTGTGCGTTGTCTATAATAATAATAATAATTTTATTTATTTCAGGTAATACAAACCCATACATTATGTTAGTAACAACTAATAATTATAAGTGAGGCACCGGATATCTGATATATCGGATAAGTACCTATTTTATATGTATGGATAATAATACTTCACTAAAAGTGAAGAATAACAAGATTATTTTCCTGCTTGACAGAATTTATACACATTGTTTTAGTGAACGCGGTTCTGTAATTTTATAGGAGGAGGCATTGCATTTTCTCAAAATTATGAATTGAAACATTTAGAAACTGCCACTCGATAAAATGTGTTTCTTGGTAATAAATTTTACAATAACTAAATAATATGAGGATAAAAAATATTGATTTATTATTTTATGATATGAATAATATGAATATAGAAACATTCAGTTTTATTTGTAAATTTGTTCGAAGTAAGTATTTTGCGTATTGATTATTCCATGAAATGATAATTAGAGAAATAAGTTATGTAAAATGAATTTCTATTAAATTGTTGTCTATGAAACCACGTACAACCCATTTATTCCCCCATGTTGGCCCAATGTGAAGACCAGCCGTTAAGCGCACAGCTGATGCGTTCTCTTTCTCTATTTCCGTTTCTCTCCTCGTCACACATACGCACACACTGTTGGCCGACATTACCAACGTCTCGGAAAATGGGTTGGTACCATCTGACGGCCAACTCTACCACCGAGCGCGCTCATTGGTCAAATCAAACAGCGCGCGCTTCGCCGGCTTCCTGTTATATACTTCCGTCCCTTTTCACGAAATCACTCCCACAGATTGCAGGAAAGCGAGAGGAAAGATGTTACACATAAAAAACCGGCTAAGTGCGAGTCGGACTCGCGCTCGAAGGTTGCTTTACCATTATCTAATAAAAAGGCAAAAAAAAACATGTCTGTTGTATGGCCCCCCTTAAATATTAATTTTATTCTGTCTTTTAGTATTTGTTGTTAAATCATCTGTGAAAATTACAAGTCTCTAACTATCACGGTTCATGAGATACAGCCTGGTGACAGACGGACAGACAGACGGACGGACAGCGGAGTCTTAGTAATAAAGGGGCCCGTTTTACCCTTTGGGTACGGAACCCTAAAAAAGCACTATTGTCAAGTGCATCGCATGACATATCAAATGAAAGGGCTCGTTATGAGAAACCGTTTTTGACACCGACGGTTCATCTCGATCCGATCACGCACATGAAGCATTTCCATACCGCTCCCGTTTCTAATTTAAAAAGTGACCGTTGCTATCCAAGATTAAAGCTAACTAGCTCAGTAAGCACCGATTGTATTGGTGAAAGTCATGTAAGACGTAACTGAGAAAGAACAATAGACAAACACACAGGGAAAGGTTGGCTCTTTGTTCGAAACTGGGACTAGCACCGGTTTCTGTTTTCTATTTTCATTGTGAACTTTCAGCGGCCCTAGCATGCCAGACACGGGGATAAGTTAAACCCGTTTATCTTTCTATCTCTTTCGTCGGCACTAGTGTCAACCTTGCTAAAGTCTGTTCGCCGAGAGTTGATAAAAAAGTAACAATTCAGGGCTTATTAACCCATTAGAAATAGCGGCCCGCTAATTATTTTTACCGATGATAATTAAAAATTAAAGGGAAGATTGTTTTTTATAAGTAGAATAATATTTTTGAATAGCCTAACTGTATAAAAAGAAAGCAACACGCGAACACCCGAACGACAAACTCGGAGCACATGTTATAGAAAGACACAAGACACGTCATATCCATACTCAACGCGTTTAAAACATGTGTCATAGATTTAAAATAGTAGTTTATGCAACGGTTGCATAATGATAGGCCTTAAAACACTATGCGGTTTTCATGAAACGAGCCGATAGGTGAGTTTCATAATAAGATCGCACGTGTGTTTTAAGGCCAAATTATGAAGAGTTGCATACATAACTTTATCTACACACATATTATAAATCCTCCATGATAGTTCAGAAACAATATTTTCTGGCAACAAGTTATTTGTTGCAATCGTGGCTGCATATTTCCGATATCCGGCGCATTTTCACATCACACGCACTCCGAGAAGACTACTTACTATTCAAATTTTCAACTAAAATGTAAATTATAACAACTTTTTCTAATCAATTCAAAAACAATTCTACTTTCGTTCAGCAAAAAACCAACATGGCGATCCTCCGTCAAGACCATTTTTTTTTAAATCATAGACAAACGGATGAAGTCTCTATTCTCACGTCACTCGAGATCAAATATTGTGCAGTTTATATTAAAAAAACATACTGAATTGACGTTTCGTATCAATAACTGTTTTAATATCTATGGATACTAGAATAGAGACCCACTTGAGTTTTGACAGCTGTTCCAAATTTAATCTCATTTCTTTACTAAAAACGATAAAGAAGTCATGTTATTTCTTTATCGCAGCACTGGTTTTTCCTAATTGGTTGTCAAAATGGTGGTCATTTCCTAAGGTTTTTGATTAACCAATGGAGGTTCTATGATATGGGTGTAGATAATAGTAGTTTATGCAACGGTTGCATAATGATAGGCCTTAAAACACTAGTGCGGTTTTATGAAACGAGCTTTTAGCGAGTTTCATAATAAGATCGCACGTGTGTTTTAAGGCCAAATTATGCAGAGTTGCATACATAACTTTATCTACACACATATTATAAATCCTCCATGATGGGTTCAGAAACAATATTTTCTGGCAACAAGTTATTTGTTGCAATCGTGGCTGCATATTTCCGATATCCGGCGCATTTTCACATCACACACACTCCGAGAAGACTACTTACTATTCATATTTTCAACTAAAATGTAAATTACAAACAACTTTTTCTATTCAATTCAACAAAATTCTACTTTCGTTCAGCAAAACTTCAACATAATGGCGGCCGTCCGTCAAGACCATTTTTTTTTTAAATCATAGACAAACGGATGAAGTCTCTATTCTCACGTCACTCGAGATCAAATATTGTGCAGTTTATATTAAAAAAACATACTGAATTGACGTTTCGTATCAATAACTGTTTTAATATCTATGGATACTAGAATAGAGACCCACTTGAGTTTGACAGCTGTTCCAAATTTAATCTCATTTCTTTACTAAAAACGATAAAGAAGTCATGTTATTTCTTCATCGCAGCACTGGTTTTTCCTAATTGGTTGTCAAAATGGTGGTCATTTCCTACGGTTTTTGATTAACCAATGGAGGTTTTATGATATGGGTGTAGATAAAATCTTTTTCATCACACTTGCTCGGAAAGGGTGTTATTATACGCAAGCGTATAGAGCAACTATAGCCGATTTAACTTCTCTATGGGCCCCGCCGTCAGCGGGAGTTATAAACCATACAATATCCATAACTCCCTAGGGAGTACTCCCGCGGGCAGTTAAGTGAGCCAGGTCGGCGGAGCTGCTCGGGAGCCGCAGCCGGCGGGGCGCGCGACCGCAAGCCGGCGGAGCTGCCCCGCGCAGATCGCAACGTACGCTCAGTTTATGAACACCCACCTGATGGTAATTCACGATGTAAAATGGAAATAAAATTAATATATATACTTATTTTTGGCTAATTTTTATTTAATTTCCTCGCAAATGTGATGAAAAACATTGTGTGTATCACGGGCAGTAAAGGGATAACAAACTCGAGTCATAAAAGCCCTCGCCTATCGGCGTCGGGCTTCTAACAGACTCTCGTTAGTTATCCCATTCTAACGGCCCTAGATGCACAATGTACTATTTCGTTTCTTTGGCCGAAGTCAGTGCAGATTATTGACTTTATGTAACATTTGACGTGCACATATAAGACATTAATTTGCAATATGGCGATTGGGTGTATGAACAAAACAAATTTTTTTTTTCGCCGCCGTCCACCCGGAACGACAACATCTGCAACCCTCGTACCACGAAACTCAGTGCGCGCGGCGATAAGTGACGCCCGTCATACAGTTTGCGATAGTTAACCGACAGTCGCTATTTCGAAACGATATCATAATATTTATTAACTCTCGGCGAACAGACCTTAGGTCCGCTTTAGCACCATTATATGCATACCAGAAAATTGAGGGATACGGAGAGGCTGCATCGCGATTCGCAAATCACGCCCTAATTCCCGAGTGGGGGTGCGTTGGATAGGGATGAATAATATAACTCCCATCTATGAAAGAAAAGGATAGAGTAAGCATTATTTGTTTGGCGTAAGCTAAGCGCCATTTAAGTGGAGTGTGAATCTACGGTTTTTCATACAAAAGGCGATAACGATAAATGTTAACCGAATTTGACCAATTTTGGATAGGTTGTCAGTTAGAACAAAATCTAGGTCAATACAAATCCTAGGACTTGTCTTCGCTTTCCATCATTCATTAAAAAAAAAATGAAATATATAGTAAGGAACTGCTTAAAGCAATCGCAGAACGCGAATTTGACACCATTGCAGGTTCAGTCGCATGTCAACCACCATCCATGACTCCCGTTTTAGTGACACTGTGTGAGACCGCAGCACCACCGAACGAACGCACCGTTCACAATGATATGATAGCGTGTGAATCAAGCAATATTAGACTTTTGTGTGTATGTCGTAAGAACTAGACATCAGCAATAGGGTTTGGGTAAGCCATGGCGCTGGCGTTTGATATACCTATCTACTATGAGACTTGTTATACGAAATCGTACTGATAGGCATATCCTTCTTTTGAGATCTTTGAAAAAAAAAACTATTCCGTAACGTTGTCGTTAGTACATTTTAGTAGAATACGCCGAGCGAGCAGCGAGCGATCTAAACAAGTAACGAGTAAAGAACGAGCCGATTTAACACGTTGATAACAGAACTTGGATTTTTTGGTAACGCCCATGGGGAAAACGGCTGCATTTTTTACCGCACCGATAACATATGACGTTAATGTGAATCGTATTTCTAAAAACATTATCGGATCCAAAACATGATTTCATGAAATCGGCTCGATAGAAAGAAATGCAGAGGCGAAGTGAGCTCTAAAAATAAGTATATTTCAAGGAGAAAATCCTCAATTAATGATACGAGCACCGACCGATCGGCACTGGGTGCAATGCGAAACGGTGCCGCCTAAATTTAAAAATTACTAGACTTAAAATATGAAACGGCAATCTAAATTTTGTTTAGCACCAAGCTGTGAAAGTCGAGTTTGACGTTTCTTATTTTAAGTTTAGGAAATTTTTAGCGAATTAAATTTTCGAATTGGGCCCACTGTCAGAATAAAATGTCGAGAGGGAATGAAGCGGTAAGATAGATTTTTATTGTGCAGGTACCTGCACAATAAAAATCTATAGTGAACTGAAAATAACTAAAAGACCGAACTAGGGCCTTTAAAAGATTGTACTAGTTTGGAGCGATCATGAAAGTGGCCAAGCAAGTAACGTTTTGAACGCCAGTGACAGTAAATTTCCGTGGTTCAGACGTCACGGCATGCCATTTTCCATACATTTTGTCGACTATAGCCGTCACTGGGCGTCCAAGGCACGCTTTCTCGCTCTCAAAACTCAAAACTACCATTAACTAAGATAATACTTATACCAAGAAAATTGTTTGTTCATAGTACTTTGTAACCACCGCTGCCCTAAAGCGCAACGCATACAGAACGCGTGAGCGGGTCGGGCGCGGGTGTTTTCGTTGAATATACCGGCCGGCGCACGCGTTCTTTGTGTTGTCGTCCATATAAATTCAATAGAATACAGCCGCGCCTGACCACCGCTGCTCTTCCTTAAATTCAACTCTAGCTACAGCCTGGGTCCGGATTGCCTATAACATTGCCTTTCGGGGGCCAATAATGTACGACCATGGAATGCTCGACCTGATAATTCGCGACCAGAAATGTGGTCGCGGATTATCGGGTCGTGCATTATCAGTCTGTACAGTAATGGCTTCCAATTATCAGCTCGAACCGAACTTGTTCAACCTGATAATGTACGGCCAAATAATGCACAGCCAGATAATGCTCGACCCGATAATCGGCGACCATCGCTTTCAAATATTGTGGTCGCCGATTATCACCCCGCACTACTAATGTACAGCCCGATAATGCACGGCCAGATAATGCACGACCTGATAATCCGCAACCAACAACCACAGACAACTACTGCTGAGTTTCTAGTGTGAAAACCTAAGGAAAGGATCCACTTAGCTACGAGTAAAATGGTAAATGGCAGCGAGCGAGCGAAGCGAGCGAGCAAGATGGGTCGGAGCAGAAGCGACTCGGATAGGTTAGGTTCAGAGAGGGTTGTACATTATCAGGTCGTGCATTATCTGGTCGAGCATTACTGGCTTCCGATTATCGTCTCGAACAAGTTTTGTACAGGCAGATAATGCTCGACCCAATAATGCGCAGCCCAATAATTCATGTACATTCTAGTCGCGAATTATCTGGTCGTGCATTATCGGGTCGAGCATTATCGGGACGTACATTAACCGGACCCGTACGCATAAAATAGTCCTAGAATGATGTCATATAGGTTTAACGCCGGGAAAGCAAACGGTTCCTATAAAAGGCTAGATGCCTTTAAAAACACATATTTTTTTTCCGCTTCAAATATGTACTTATGCGTTTATTATGAAAATGTGTGTACCACAACCTTCGTTTTGTTACAAGGTGGTCTGTCGATTGGCACTTTTTTAAATGGGTTTCTAGCAAAAGAAGTCGAAAGATAGGAACCGTTTGCTTTCCCGGCGTTAAACCTATATGACATCATTCTAGGACTATTTTATGCGTACCACGTCAAAATATCCCAATACTAATCGACAAACGATTCGTTTGTCGATTATTACCTATAAAATTACTACCTAATCACTACCATCACCTGATTACACTACTATCACCTCGATAACTGCAAGAGTCCGCACTGTGTGAGATGCTCATTGCACGCACGGCCGTAGTCTCATGTTCCTATAAATGTTCTAACAGAGAATTTTTTGAATTTCAAATCATTTAACTATTGTACAGGAAGAATAAACAGCTTTTTCGATGGGCAAATGAATAAACACATACCGAATTAATAATATTTATTATTTAACAACTTAAAAATAATCAACTTCGAGATCATTTCGGGTTTGATCATCACGTTCCTTGCCGTCTGCCTTCCGCTGCGTATTCCCTGCTGCAGCCTCTTGCAGCTTCCGCTGTTCCAAACGCCTACGTTCGGCTGCTGCTCCTGCCGTCGTTTACACTGTGTCCACGATCCGTTTGACGACCCAACGATATACAAAGTTTCGGTTCATGGTCGGTTAATTATAATAATGGTGTTCACGAAAATGTTGAATAAAATATCAAACTTTCCCGATGAAAGTAAGTGTTGAAATATATAAGGATAATCCGATCGATCATGGTTTTATATACTTTAACCTGGAACGTCATTAGAAAAACCCTTTGATAACGAAGGAATGTGGTTACCGCAGGAAAAATTTCACTAGTAATGACCATATATGACAAATCGCGCCGATCAACCGCAGCACTTAGGCAACTGAAATGATGTATTGAAAAATTCGCGTTAAGGATAATTTTTAAACATTTTACCTGAACGCCGTGGGTTTTACCAAAATTAGTAACGACATATCGGCCCGTAAATATATATTAGGCATTGAGATTGTGCATCAACATGCGTGTATTTTACATAAAAAAAATTAACAATTTATAAAGTTATTCATAAATTACTATCTAATCACTATCATCACCTGATTTAGGCGTTGAAATTTACCGTAAAGAAGTATGTTTTCTACATACAATTGTAATAAAGTCTTTAAATTATTGGGTTCCGGGTTCTCGAAATCCTGTTCCGCGAAATGTGCCGAGGTCAAAATTTTGATAATATTTTTTTTGAAAATGAACGGTCCAGCATTATCAAATTTTCTCTTCGAATTTGAACTGCCAGTGAACCAGGCTACCCGTGCGTATTTTTGTTTTGAAATTGAACAACTTTAAGGGTCTCAAAAAGGGCCATGTTCCACATGTTCCAGGGTGTTCCGGGGTTTTGGGAATTCAAACTCCTAGCCAGGGAGCCACTATACTACTACTCTTTACTTAATAATAATAATAATAATAATAAATAAATATATATATATATATATATATATATATATATATATAAGAGTAGTATATAGTGGTACTCGAGACATCACGTAGAGGTCTCAGTAGACGAGCCTGGTCCCAGAACCCCGGAACACCTTGGAACATATGGAACATGGTCATTTTTGACCCACTTATGGTGTTCCAATTTGGAAAAAAAAATACCCACGTGTAGCGTGGTCTATCGGCATGCCAGATTAACAATTGAATTTTGAAAATTTGATTCCATCGATTTAAAAAAAATACTTTACCATACCTACCATGGAACATTTTCCTTATCTATACTGGAACACGAAGTGGAACACGCAGTTGATGAAGTCCGAGGGTCTATTTGGTACCATTCCCATATGCCACTTTCTTTGAGCCAAAGGAACCCCCCACTTCTGCCTCCCGCTGAGTGGGCGATGACTTTGAATTAATATTTATCAAAAATCGAACCGGGCATGGTTCGTCAGACTCGACTTCTCGACTTCGTAGGTTCCGGACTCTCGATATTGTTGTCATGGGATATTAAGACGCGAAACCATTTTATGGTACAGAACCACATAGACTAACTACCTACAGCCTGTGCTACAGCTCAACTCAATCGCTGCAACTTATTTTTTTTGACGAAAGAACCTGCTTTTAATGTTTTGCAAACAGCTATCTAACGACACCTCTGCTAAAAATTAACATAATTTGGGTCCCCATCGTGTTAATCGATTTTGATATGATATTTTCTACGTTTTCCTTATGCGTTGGTATCATAACAATGGTCAAAACGACCAAATCATCATAAGGTCCTGATCTCAGAAGGACCATATCCGTAGAAAGACTATATCTCCGAATGACTTGGTTGCAAAACGACTGGTTCTCAAAAAGACCACAACGTTAATAGACCACATATCATAAAGACCAGCAGCTCAATTACGCAGCACAATTGGTATCGGTTTGGCTCGAAATGCAAACCAATTTAGTCTTAACATTGTGTAAATAAGGGCACAATTGGTTTACTTTTCGCGAAAGCGATACCACTTGGTGTTGCGTAATTGAGCGGCAGGTAGCAGAACGACTGGCTCTCGAAAGAATACATCGTTAATAGACCACATCTAAAAAATACCAGTACCAACCCTTCCTTATGCATCTGATTACAGGACACATGACACTCGACCACAAACAAGGAACCAATAGGAGACCGCGCTGCGACCGCAGAGGTACAGGAAGTCATACATTACAATAATAAAGTTACCGTTATTAATTATGGATCGGTCCGCGAGCCGGCAACAAATTTTTATGACCAATATCCTCCCGGCCGATAACTCTTAAAATTATTCAGTGAGTTGTATTAATAGCGTAACCTTATTTTGGTTAAGGAAAACATGCAATACTTTTTACACTATAATATTTACACAAACTATGTAGATAATATTATATAAGTAATTTATAAAATAAAAAAACCTACTTCAAATAGCCTTTGAAAAGTAAGTTTTTTTTTTAACATTTTATTTATTATCCTGTGATTTAACGACACACATTTACTACATCAAGTAACAATAGCATAATGCCAATTGCTCATCACCATTTACAAACTGTTGCTATACACGGTGCAAGGATGTCAATCGTTGAGGAGTTCTCCTGGTTCTTCAATTTTACTACATGAATTTTCATGGACATAAGTTGCTTCAGAACTTTATACTGAAATTTAATCGCCAACCGTGAAATACTCAACATTTAGGAGTTCCGATGATCATCTGTGGTCTTCATCAACAGTTCCACTTCACCAAACAATGCCTTTGGAACGTAACTGCTTGAGTTATTATAGAAAATATTAAAATTGCTATATGCTTGCCTATAATATTTGAAGAGTTCCATCGATTCCTCATAGATCCTCCCATCATAACTCGACTTTGACGACAATGGGATTAAACTGGAGGTATACCCTACCGATTAAAAAAAGAATGTTCAAAATCGGTTTATAAATGACGGAGTTCTGAAGTAACAAACATAAAAAAAATACAACCGAATTGAGAACCTCCTCCTTTTTTTGAAGTCGGTTAAAAACAAATAATTGGATAGACAGTCTCAACGTGAGGACAGTCAGAAAAGAAGAGACTACACGGCACGCATGCGCGTTTATTTGTCGTATTCAATCTCATAGGAAACGGATACGACAGAATTATGAAAAAGGCTAGTCGCCACAGTATCATGATGCCTCGTGAACGTCAGCTGCGGTTTACTGGGTAGCTTGAGCAGCAGTAACGTCACAGAATAGATAATAGTACTAACGTACAGAAGAATCCCTGTCCAACAAAACCGGTGTTTTACCTACTACTCATGCCTTCTCTCTCCGTCGCATAAAACGTGCTCTTTCGTGTAAAGGGTTGTCAGTTTTTATCCACGTCATCCAACGACAACAACGTGCGAATCGCCCAGCGAGCGAGCGAGCAGCAACCTGCTGCAATTTACACCTCCGAGCAACGCGACGGCCGCGCGTACCTAAAGTGCGGAGTGAAACCTGCCTGGTAACGTCCCAAACTAGTAGTTTTGTTTTTTCCTCCCGATTGAGAATTTGTCAGAGTTATATGCTATTGTGAATAAATCAAAACGTCAGCTGGCTGTATCTCGGTGGAAAGATCGTGAGCTGATGCCCTGCGGCCCTAACATGCAAGACACAAATATAAATTAAACCCGTTTATTTCTATGACTATCTCCTTCGTTGGCTGGCACTAGTGTGAGAGAGACGCACTTAGAGATAAGACGGTTTAATTTATCTTTGTGTCTTGCATGTCAGGGCCGCTGAAAGCTTCACTTCACTTCACTCTTTTGTTTATGGCATCTGTTACTGAGTGCACAGTACAATTCTGCCAGAATCAAGTGTCGAGCTTTACACGGGTAAGGGATCAAAGATAAGGCTACTATGCAATACAACGAATACAACGAATGAAATGGATAATAGTTGTTAAGAGGAAAAAGTAAGTAAGCGAACCTATACAACATTTTTCATATTAGGTATATGTTGTACGATGATGAAGTTACTATAATTTATTTATTATATTTTTAGAGTATTTTAAAATGAAATATTTTCGAATGCTCTAAATGAAGGAAAAACATTCATTTGTAATAGATATATATTTTGCGGCAAAACAACCTGTTTTGATTATTGATTTTGCCATTTTAGACGGGAAAAAAGGTGAACATTATCATTGACACTATATACTTACATAATCGTAGAGAATATGTGTAAATTACGATGTCTCATTGGAATGATTTGTTTGCACTTTTCGATCTTCTCTTAAAGACCGCCATTTCACAGTCCGCCGTTATTGCAACCGCTAGTTGGCGCTGTCGTCGCGCACCCAGCGAATAGGTGTAACACAGGCGCCTCATTCGGGAACGCTAAGTGATTCTGTAGCGACTCGTATACCAGATTTCTTATTCCACTCTTCCGCACGACGCCAAATGCGTAAGAGCGAGATGAGAGATCTGGCTTACGACTCGCTACAGAATCACTTAGCGTTCCCGAATGAGGCGCCGGAGCCAGACGGGAGCATCTATCGCCTATTTAAACGCACCAGATGACGAGCTTTCCCGTAGCTAGCGAAGGGCTAGACGGTGTAAGCTCAGGGGGCCTTGTACCCTGACAAGCAAAGCTCGCGTTAAACTAGCTAAGACTTCTCTCACCTTCGGAATGTAAATAAGCGTATGTTGGGGGCGCTGCTTTAGTTATTTCAATAAATAATTAATTTGAATATTCAGTCGCCAACGATACGTGCCGACAGATCACCTCGTTTTATCTACGCACTCGTAGCATTAGTCACTAAACAATCCTAAAAATCGTACCTTATCACTGATAGGAGATAGCAGCAAAGTTATTCATGCATGTGGTCAAAAGTGGAGCTAATGTTATTATAATATTGATCGATAGTCGGCCTTTAGTGGACGCCTGCACTGATAAGTTTGTCGTGGTCATTTTATCTACAGGTCTGTTTACTTAAATAGTTTTAGCAAGTGTTGGTACTTGTTTGAGTCATTTTAGTTATCATTGACTGAAACTACAATATTTGTCCAAATTTAGGCTGGGTTTTTTAACGATCCATTTTCGGTCACGAATGTCGAAAATTTCACTGTTCATAATCCCCCCAAAATGGAGGTCGTCCGCGCACCTCCGCACATGTACAACTATGGTTACTTCGTGGCACGTAAGTTGAAATATGACCTTGAATGCGCATATGCATTTTCGGTTCTCAATCGAAGTGCGGGATGAGGTGCGACGCGAGAGGCCGCGCGTAACCATAGTTTTGCCTGCGCGGACGACCGCCATTTTGGGTCAACTTATGCGCCGGGGATTATACCAACATTTTATCTGACAGAGCTCTTTTAAAGCTCGCCTGTGTGCTGTCTTGCCGAATCATTGGGCCTAGCACAATAGAATTTATCGCACACATACTTAATTTGTGTCTTTTTTAACGGAAGGTGGTTCTCAATTTTTCGCGTTTTATTATTTATGATTTTCACAGTAAGTAGGTACACTGAACTAAAAATCAGTGTGTCAAAATATGGCTTGTCATGATTCGTTTTGTAGTAGGGTCAAGGCGGCAACAGTGGGTCACTTTTTTTCGAGTGATGCTCACTTGATTTGGGCGAGTGTTGGAAAGATGTAGAAGGGTTAGTATTATAGTGTAACTAATGTATATTGATTATTTTAATCGATTTAGTTCAACAAGGTAATATTTTGGAAAATAAACAGTATTTTTTAAAAAAACTTATTTGAGTCACTGTGTACTGGGGGTGGGATACAGTGGATCTGCCCTCAATTCACAGTGAATCATCTTTAATTTAACTCAAATAATAATGCAATTTTCGGCTTTTCGCATTGAACATATTACTTAATAATCAGGTAACTTAAATTTGACTACTTATTTCTCAGTCTTAAACTTTAGACGCTTTTCACACGCTCATAACATTTTTTATTTTATTTTAAGCGTTTTTTGTCCTTATCGGTCTGTTTCCCTATTTAACGGGGCCTTGCTGAACGAGAGCCATCCTAAAAGAGAAAATTAATAAAAAATATTACAATTTGTTAAATTTTCAAAATTAATGTACTTGGCTCATGAACCACTGTGTACTCATGTGATTTGAGCCACTGTGTACTAAACCGCCATTTTGGATTTAACTTATACCACACGTGATAGTTTTGCTTAAATCGAAGTGCAGTATACGTCAAAATGACCTCAATTAAGTTTATTTCTCAGCAAAATTATTAATCCATTGGTAAAACAAAATGTTCGTGAAAAAATAGAAAGTACACCTTACCTTAAAATTCGCATTTTCTTTCGTCAAAACAAAAAAACATTAATTACGCGGGTTCGTTACATAGCTGACGCAAGCGAACTGGTTGTAACCTGTTTCTATCGGGAGACCTTCCAAAGAGTCAGAAAAAAAGAAAGCTATCTATAATATTTCTGACACAACGGCCAGTGCACCACTGTTGTCGCTATAGCCACTGTTGCCGCCTTCACCCTATTTTGGACATTTTTGTCTAGTGACCCCCCAATGGCCAGCCTGGATCCGCTGAATAGTCATAGCCATAATAGTAATATCGTTTAGGTATTGCAAAATGTGGTACAAAAGATCTTAAAACTATTACAAGCTCCAATCATAAACCCTGTAAGGGCGCTGCAATATAGTTTAATTTTAATTTTAATCTAATTTAATGTAATATTATATTAGTGTGTAGTATTTCAGTTAATTTACCATCATTTTAAGTTTATATTATGTTCAATCTATACAAAGATACTTCTGTTACAATTACAATAAATAATAAGCAGTAATAATTGTAATTAATTAAGTAGGTAATTTTTGATTGGAGAAAAAAGATTGTAAGGCTATCCGGAGGCTATCGCTATATAGCGATAAGACCGCCTATCCGTCATATCTGCCTGTTGTGAATGCTGTAATCATTGCATTGTATCTTTTGTGCACAAGTGTAATAAATTTGTAATTTAGCGTACCTATCTAATTTGTAAATTTTTCAACAATATTTCTTTAAGTTTCGTTTAAAAAAGAATAAAACTACAACGGAATGTTCCCAAAAATGCAGACGGATGATCTTCAGATAAAGCGCATAACAACAATCATGTAACCAATGAGACTGACCCGCGACGCGCCGCATACGCAACCAAGTTCAAGGCCTAATGGCCTAAACGCTCCATTATATCAAGACCTCTCCATCGTACAAAATAGCATGATAAGTGGCATCAAAATATAGTGGATGTATGGAATGCCAGTTTATTATCGGAGCGACGTAACAGATTATTATTACGTAATGTCTATCAATATTAAAATAGACTTCGGCTAGACAGATGCAGTATGTTATCCTCTAACAGATTTCGTCTCTCTTTTCATCCGACAATCATAAAATGGCGTCGAAAAACGACGGTCAAAGACACGCACAGACATGTAGTTTATACGCGCTGACGGGTCAAGTACATTTTTTTATTCTGTGGTCGAGTCAGGGGGGTTTCACTCCGCACTTTAGGTACACTCGGCCGTCGGACAGCTCGGAGCTGTAAATCCTTAGATTATAGAAGTAAATAATTGAACCTACGACTGTAATGCTACGCTGCTCCCTCAAACATCAGCGCCCTAATGAAAAAACAAGATGGCTGTATTTTATTAGTACGTCGTTTTAAAATATGGTTCTTCGCCTTACGTCAGCCAGTGACAGTATGACCAAATTAATAAGATTGTAATAATGCTGTCACAAATAAACACTAAATTGTCAATATTATTTAGTATCATAACCTTACAGGCCAAACAAATGCGCATGTTTTGTATGAATCCGTGTGGCCTGTAGTTGACGTTTTAGGCGGCATGGCTTGACGGTTTCAGGGTCGTTCTAAAAAAAGTGGCACAGACAGGTTAAAGATTTTTTTTTAATTGTTCTTTTTTACCTTCTTTCCATAAAATAAGCTTATTGGTGTTTCAATTATAACATATTTATAAAAGGGAATGGAATATTCATGAAAATATAAGAATTATAGCTTGTTGAAATATTGGAGATACAGGTGAAAGTTTCATTAGACAGGTTAGTAGGGAAAAGTTATAAGGTTAAAGTTTCGGTATACTTTGGTTGACTTGAATTTGAATTGACCTCATCATTTTAGCCGAAAGACATCCACTGCTGGGCATAGGCCTCTCCCAATGATCTCCACAACGACCTATTCTGTGCAGCTCGCATCCAGCGGAGACCCGCTATTTACACCAGGTCGTCAGTCCACCGTGTGGGTGGTCTGCCCACGCTGTGCCTTCCGGTACGTGGTCGCCACTCAAGAACTCTGCTACCCCATCGGCCATCTGTTCTACGAGCAATGTGGCCCGCCACAGAACACAGAAAGAGGTTAGAAAGGCGATGTGGGCGGGGCACGCGTGCCGCGCAGTTGAGCAAATGAGCTATTTCAAACACGACTCGCTGTCAGCGCAGTCAGTCGCGAGCGCGATGCGTCACAGTGTCGAGCTGCGGTAAAATCCGGTTTAATTAATTGAAAATGTCGTCTTGTGCAATAATTACGTGCAGGGCCAGAAGCCAAGTATCAAATGTGTCAAAAGATGGAATTTCTTTTCACAGGTAAGTCTAAAAACTAAGTTATTTAATGGTTTCCCAAAAACTGCCTACGTGACGAAGTAATGAGACTAGTGATGTGGCCAAAGTTAGTGTTATCGACTATAGAGAAACAATGTGTTCGATAAGTTATTTATTTTTCTGCATTGATGAATGGACCAAAAAAGCGATAATTAATGATAAGAGTGTTTTAAAAAAATACTTTTAATGCACTTACAGAGCTGCGACCATAATACACCTTAAGCCTGGTTTACAAAGTAACTTGTTAATTCCTCTGAGTTCAGCTTAAGTACATTTGGTCCTGTTATACCCTATTATAATAAGTCTTTTGAATTTATTTATCATTTAAAATAACTTCTGTATTTTTTATCAATGTTGTTCCTAATAATATAAAAACAATTTACCTAAAAGTGGCGGGCTTGATGTGAAGCCGGTGTATAATGTCTAAACTTAATATTATAATAGCTTGTGGGTTTTTATAACTATATTTAATTTACATAAAAAAGTAAATACAATATAATAATAAATAACAATATAATGATTAAGTTTCAAAATTACACACGAGAAACTTAAACTTTTTTTTGTATTTGCGCATATTTATAGTAGTTTATGCAACGGTTGCATAATGATAGGCATTAAAATACGAGTGCCGGTTTTTGAGACGAGCCGATAGGCGATTTTCATAATAAGATCGCACGAGTGTTTTAAGGCTAAATTATGTACAGTTGCATACTTAACTTTATCTACACACATACTTATTATAAATCCTCCATGATGTGTTCAGAAACAATATTTTCTGACAACAAGTGATTTGTTGCAATCCTGGCTGCATATAAAGAAATAAAAATTAGACAAAAAAACCGCGTAACCCGCCGGACCGACCGCGACCCGCCGGACACAGCGCGCAACCCGCCGGACACAGCGCGCAACCCGCCGGACACAGCGCGCAACCCGCCGGACACAGCGCGCAACCCGCCGGACACAGCGCGACCTGCCGGACACAGCACGCAACCCGCCTTACACAGCGCCTGATTAACTACGAAATAGTAGTATACACTTCAAAACGCGGCATAGAGGGCGCGATACATCATCGATAACTATTATCGATATGCTCGAGGCCTAGTGCAAATGTAAAATAAATTGTTTTTGTCAATGAAGCGGTATGGGCGGGGCAACGGCTGGCTATTCGAACGCACGAATCACGAGCGGACTTTGGTTATTGTGGGTGTGTGCGTATTCTCGTAGTTATTTCGTTTGCGCTAGTAGTTGTAACGTCGAGCGGGGATGCTTCGGCGACAGCGGTTTCGGTACGAATTATGGCAGACGGCCTTTCTAACCTCTTTCTGTGTTCTGTGTGGCCCGCCCACTGCCACTTAAGCTTAACAATTCTTTGGGCTATGTCGGTTACTCTTGATCTTTTGTGGATCTCCTCATTTCTAATTCGATCTCGCAGTGATACTTACTCCGAGCATAGCCTTGTCCATCGCCCTTTGGGTGACCTTAAGCCTTCTTATGAGGCCCATAATCAGCGACCAGGTCTCAGTGCCTTAAGTCATCAATGGCAACACACACTGGTCAAAGACTTTCTGGAGAGACTGCAGTGCAGCCTAGGTCTCAATCGAATCAAAGGCTTTCTAGTTGTCCAAAAACGCTAAACAAAGAGGTAGATTATACTCTTCGGTCTTCTGCATAACCTGACGTAGCGTATGTATGTGGTCCTTTTCGTAAACCGGCTTGTTCAGGAAGTTGGAAGTCGTCAAACCTGCGCGCGAGACGTTTAGTAATGAGTCTCGAAAACAGCTTGTAAACATGGCTCAGAAGTGAGATGGGTCTATAATTCTTCAGCAGGGCATTATCACCCTTTTTGAAGAAGAAATTGAGAGGCCCTGGCAACCAATAACACGCGACCACTGCGAACCGACGAGAAAATTGTGGAACTTAAGGACGAATTGAGTAAGTTACGGTGGGATATCGTAGGTTTATCTGAAGTCCAAAGAGAGGAGGAGGACATGATAATCCTCAAATCCGGTAACTTGCTCTATTTCCGAGAGGAGGAGGGATATTTCTCTTTAATCTGCCAAGAGTCACATTAACCTGTGCTTCAACTACAGATTAAAGTTACACAGGTTAAAGTTAAAAGTAGATTTACAAGTCATTTACTCTAAAACCGTTGAAAATATGAAGGTTCCACTCTTAGTATCATAAGTAGATACGCCAGAATCACACGTCCAAATGATTAGTAAATAACTTCCCATACCAATAACATTAAATAATCGAGACAAGATAAAGTTGGCATACCCGTTACAAACTCCAGGTTACCACCTTTGATCATTAATCTCCACAAAAGTACGAGTTTCGTATGTTTTGTATACCAAAACCAATGTAAAAAGAGCCCTGGCGCCTCATTCAGGAACGCTAAGTGATTCTGTAGCGACTCGTAAGCCAGATCTCTCATCTCGCTCTTACGCATTTCGCGTCGTGCGGAAGAGTGGAATGAGAAATCTGGCTTACGAGTCGCTACAGAATCACTTAGCGTTCCCGAATAGAGGCGCTGATGGCCATATAAAATGTCAGGGCTCTTTTTACATTGGTCTGGTATACACTCTAACTGAACTGTGACGTCATATTTCAGGGCTATTTTGTATGGAGCGTTTTTGTGAGCGGTATGAACTAGGACTTTTCAAAGCGTTGTATCTCGAAAAAAAAAACAACACAATAATGTTTTGCGAACACAGTTGGGTTTCTATGACTCAATATTTTCCAAAATAATATAAAATAAAAATCATGCAAGTAGCCAATTATAAATCCACTTAAAATCCATAGACCATTTTACCGTACAATAGAATACAATACAAATACTCTTTACTGAACACCATGGTTGGGCACAAGACCGTTAATCTGTTAATCGTTAATTAACGAAGTTAACATTTCGAGTAACGGATTAACTTTTAAGTTAACTTCAAAGTGTAATCGTAACCAGAATTAAACATTGAAAATGAAAATGAAAATGAAAATATTTATTTTGCAAGTAGGCCACCTGGGCTCTTTTACATGTCTGAATCTACCAGCGCTTCGAAAGGTGACATCTGCTGAGGAGAAACGCCACAAGAAACTCAGCAGTAAGTCTTTTTTCAACTTTGGCATTACAGTTTTATCTAAAAACGAACACAAAATGTGCAGCATAAAAACCTAACAAATACAACAAAATATAACAAGTACAAATTAATTCTAATAAATAACTAATAAGGGAGATGTATAGTCTCCGCGCCTGGAAAAATTGAGTGATTTAGAGGTTTCTAAGGGTCATACCTAATAATAAAAATATAAATTGAAACAAAGAAACATCTAAATCGATTAATCTAGGTTAAATGGAGGTGTAGACAGTCTCCACGGTCACGATTATATTAAGGTACTTCACTGGATAGCTTAATATTCTTATTTTTTCCCAACATAAGATCTTCCTGATCAGAATGTCTAACTTGCAATTGGTCTACGAAGCAAAATGCCTAAATTGCAATAATACCTAAGCAGCAAATTGTCTAAACATTGTCTAAGGATAAAGATAAAGATAAGGATAAATATTGTAAAGGTTGTCGTTAGTCATATTGCCTGGTAGGCATTTTGCTTCTTAGTCAATATAAGCTTTATGCTAAATTTCACGTAGGTAGACGTTTTTATTTTTAGGCAGCATGGTCTATAAGCCACTACGTGAAGATGAATACATTGACACCATATTTATAGAAAATCGACAGACAAACGGCTTTTAGACGGTTACAAAGAAACAGACATACATAGGTATAGGGTAAGTATGCCGGTAGCGCGGCCAGGGTCAGTTAGCGGCCACTTGGCCGGCAACGTCTCTTAAAATTAAGATAATAGAATTAATACGGCCAATAATAATAAAATGTTTGTGGTATGCGATTCTTAAGTAGCCGTGTGATAACAATACAAATTTAAAACGGAAGAGTCTACTCAAAGCTGGGAATTAGCCGTTCAGTTTTGGCTTTTAGTCAGTGGTGTGAGAACGTGCAATAATCTAGAATAAAAATAACGACGCGGCGCTCGGCGTAAAATTAACTGTGGTCATTCTTATTTATTAATCATGAACGTTAGATGTTGATGAGGTCTAATAAAGACTACTAAACGTTCTTTTATGGTTTTTTATATGATTTATGTTTTATTTTCCTATAAACGCAGTGGCCAGCTTACCGGCATGCTTCATTTCATTTATTCTAGTATGCGGCCACGTGGCCGTTGACTGACATGATCATGTAAATATTGTTTTTAAATTGGTAGTTAAAGTATATTAATTAAGGGTTGCAAAATTTTAAATATGTTGTTATTAAGTGATAAATAATCTATGGTTTAGTTTACGGCCACTTCTTTTTTGATAAAACCTTGTTAAACTGTACTTCAAAATTGTGTACAAATGTGTGTCCGGAAACCGACACTCAGTATAGGAGCGGTGTGCCAATTTCTCGGCCAGGGTTAATTACTTTTTATCTATTTCATATGAACGTTACATATCAATGAATAAGTCTAATATTCAATTTTAAATGTCAGTTTATGGATTTTTTCATGTTTTGTACTTTATTTTCCTATAAATCCAGTGTCCGGTTACCGGCTTGCATTTTATTCATTTATTCTAGTTGGCGGCCACGCGGCCGTTAATAGAAATCAGCTAGCGATTTCTACGGTTCCGTAGCCAAATGGCAAAAAACGGAACCCTTATCGATTCGTCATGTCTGTCTGTCTGTCCGTCCGTATGTCACAGCCACTTTTTTCCGAAACTATAAGAACTATGCTGTTGAAACTTCGTAAGTAGATGTATTCTGTGAACCGCATTAAGATTTTTATACAGAAATAGAAAAAAAAACAATAAGTTTTGGGGGTTCCTCATACTTAGAACTGAAACTCAAATTTTTTTTTTTCATCAAACCCATACGTGTGGTATATCTATGGATAGGTCTTCAAAAATTATATTGAGGTTTCTAACATATTTTTTTTTAAACTGAATAGTTTGCGCGAGAGACACTTCCAAAGTGGTAAAATATGTGTCCTCCCCCTGTAACTTCTAAAATAAGAGAATGATAAAACTAAAAAAAATATATGATGTACATTACCATGTAAACATCCGTCATAAATTACGGAACCCTTGATGGGCGAGTCCGACTCGCACTTGGCCGCTTTTTTTTTCTTAAGTTTAATTTACAGGTTAACTGGTTTTACACTACTCTAATCGGTAATTTACCGATTTATTTTATCGAATATTTTGCAAAAACCGGAGTGGCCGCCAACCGGCATTACCGTGGCCGTTAACTGACAAATGTGGCCGCTAACCGGCATTTTGACTAATTTTTTACTTTTCTTGGATTTAATTAGTTGTCACATACAAGATAACAAGGTACCATTATATTTTCTCGAAAAGACTATATTCTTAACATATTTATGCAAACAACAACTATTTTGCCCATGAAGAACACATATTTTTAAGGGTCTGAATTAGGCAACTCAGCTAAGTGGCCGTTATCCGGCATAACGACCCTACGTATACCTAGTACCTACCTACGCACGAAACTATGCGTACGCCCTTTGTTCGGAAAATCAGGTAGAGTAGGTAGGTATAGGAAAATGCATCGTATGATTGAGTAGGTATTGGCTGACAAAGCATCTGTTTGGGTATCGCTTCCGAGAACTGCGCATGACTCAGATCCGTAGCGGGTGTCAAAGAGACAAGCTTCTCATAATAAAAATTGGAATGTAGAACAAATATATTTTGCAATCGAATACATTCGTAATTTTGTTTGCTTTATCTAAATACAATAAACCGGTCAAGTAAGAGTCTGACTCACGAACCGACAGTCCCGTGCTTAACTATGTAAAACAGAACCCTAAAAATGAAAAGTAGCCACAGGCCCGGATCTAGGAAGGGGAATTGTAGGAGGCGCCAAATTCATGTGTTCTTCTTATCCCCGTGTGGCATGCTAGGGCGGCATATAGATAAGACGGGAATTTATCCCCCTGTCTACCACCTGGCTAGGGCCTCAGTGGTGTGTCTCTACGTGCGCAGCGGCTGATCGGCGGATAAACGAAACTTAATTTAGACTGTAATGACAAATTCATTAGGTCTTAATTTGAATGTGTGAGGGTGAGGGACACATCGGCGGCCCTAACATGAATAACACAAAGATAAGATAGACCGTCTTATCTCTAAGTGCGTCTCTCTCACACTAGTGCCGACGAAAGAGATAGTCATAGAGATAAACGGGTTTAATTTATCTTTGTGGCAAGCATGTTAGGGCCGCAGGAATAGCAACGTATGTCGACCGAATCGGATTATTCCCTTAATTTTTTAGAGTTCCGTACCTCGAAAGGAAAAACGGAATTCTTATAGGATCACTCGTGTGTCTGTCTATCTGTCCGTCTGTCACAGTCAATTTCCTCCGAAACTACTGGACCGATTGAGTTGTTTGGTACACATATGTAAGTAGGTGACCGCAACACGGACGCGTAACAATATTGTGGTAACGTAAATAAATGAATTTGAAATATGGGGACAACATTTGGGGGTAAATTAGAAAATTACAAAAAAAAAGTTTTACCAACTATATAGTGTGACATATCAAATGAAAGGGCTAGTTGTGAGAATCATAAATATAGAATTTATTAGAGATTTAAAATAAATAGTTTCGTAGTTATTTAAGAAAATTGACGAAAATTGACCATTCCCCCCTTATCTCCGAAACTACTGGGCCTCAACATTTGAAAAAAATACAGAAAATAGTTCTTTACCTATAGATTACAGGAAAACCTATAAGAAGTCAATGGTATTTAAACTAACATGGGATAATCGTCTACAGAACGGAACCCTCTGCACGCGAGTTTAACTAGCACTTTAATAATGAATTCGACATTACTCTGATCAATTCATTCGAAAACACAGTGACATACCATCGAGAGCGTAACACTCAGTCGTCGCAACGCACCCGTGTGACATCACTTTTAAGCAGAGGGTTGCGGGCTCAAATCCCCGCCAGCAAATCTGGGTTTTTTGGATTTTATGTGCGGAATTAAATGTAATATTTATCACAAGCATTTCGGTTAAGGAAATTCGTGAGGAAACTTGCACACATCTACGACGTAATACAACGCAGTGTTCAGTCCCCAATCCGCACTAACCCCGCGTGGGACTACTGCGTATTCCCTCTCAATATGAAAGGTCTGGGTCGATGTTGATGAATTATCAATATTGTCAACTAGTGCATTTTCGCAAGCCTTTATTAATAGTGCAATAATTGCATCATGAGAATCATGACCATGAATAGCTGGCTCAATCTGAGTAAATTCGAACCTTGTGTCATTCGTTCGCTATTTGATTGCATATACAGTAGCGGATGATTCGATATTTAGATCTTTATGTGAAAGTTTTATTTTTGTTTCAGAACGAGCTTTCAATACTGACGGAGATTCGCAGTACGAGATTATTTTTGTACAATGATCAAGTGTTGACTGAGACATTCCTTGCGTTTTTGTATTTATATGCGTGTAACATACACACATAAATAGACTAGCCGGCCCTAGCAATGTTGATACGGGGATAACTTATCCCCATCTCAGACATCTCTCTGTACATCTCTTTCTCCGATACTAGTATGAGGGACGCACTGGGATAAGATGGGGATGGCTTATCCTCTTGTCAGCTCAGCTTTGTAATACGCCTCTTAATGGAAGGAGAAGAAAAGAAGGAGAAAAAGGCAGGGTTGAGAAAAAAACTAATTGCGAAACAGCGTGCCACGAGCGCTCGACGACGGCTGTAGCCGACGCAAATGTATGGAAATCGGCATATCATGGCGTCAGGGTCAATGTCAACGAGAAATCTGCTGTTGGCTACAGCCGACCGGGGCCTCTGAAAGGTTAATAAGAAAGTAGAGGGATAAATTCCATACGCAGTCATTGAGAATAACCGTATTTATTTCCGTGTTAAGTTTGGAATCAACACACTCGTGATTTGAGTCGAAAATATGCATTGTTACAATATACCAACAATGAACAAGGTCGGCCATCAAGCCATGCTGTGTTGAGCCCCAACCATTAAAAATACACTTGTACCTTTAAATAATAAATAATACAATATAGCTCAAGTTTAATAACTAACTTTATTCAATCTAATCGCCAAAGCTTGGGCCGATTACTGTATTATTTATCACTGTAAAAACAAATTCACTTTACAATAATTTAGACGAAAATCAAATCACACAACCGCTCTGTTTGTTTCTTTGAACAAATCGAGTTTATTTTTAACCCCTTAATCGACAAACTACCTAACATTGGCATTGTTGTTAAATAACAAATTCTCAATAGCCTACGGGATATGAACAGTCAATTTTGTATGCAAAGCTGACACTGCAGTTATACTTAATATGCCAATACACGTACAGCCGGGGAATAGGCGGAAGGTCCTTGTACAAAACAAAACAAAATCGACGTAGGTAATAAAGGGTAATACGGTCTTTCCGCTCGTTCCCCAACTGTATATCAATCAAGTTACAGGTTAAAAACTCATATCGTTTGTATTCATTAGAAAATATATAAAATAAACTTGAAGCTTAAAAATATCTAAAATCACAGGACCATGATAGTTATACAAAACAATTCCAAAATATATTACTGTAGTTTATACAAAAATTGTACTGGGTCAAAATTTATGCATAGTAAGTAAATTGACTTTAGCAATAAACGAAGCGTGTCGCCTCGCTGACATTAGCTTTGGACCTAATTGGGCGCCAAAAGTCACACAATCAATATGATCGAACATTCCATGGCACCGCACCGGCACCTAGCAATAGCATCCCGCCTAACTATATTAAATTGGTTCAAGTGGCTATTGTTGAAACATTTTAATTTATAATCATAGCTTCCTCAATAAGTAATCACATTATACGTTTCATAACTGATATCTTGTACTTGAGATAGCGCGCTTGAGTTCTTTAGTAATAGTTAAAACATTGAGAAATAAGCGAACGGAAAATTACTTGTGTAGGTGAAATAGCTGTTTGCAAGCGCTGTTTAAGAACTGAAAGCCTAGAATGTGGTTAATCACGTCCGCGTAGTACCTACCTACCTATGATTGATCAGTATCAGTAGATACTTACAATAGTTTATGTACCTAACTACTTTAGGAACATTATTATAATGGTTTCATACCTATAATCGAAAATGTCCTCTTCAATCAACGTATTTTTTGAATTGTACATAGTAGGTACAAGATCCCATAGCATCTACACTGGCATCACTTATTGATAACATATATATTAAACATATACCTACGTTTGCATTTTTAGACGGAATGTAGCATTATTATCGCAGACATGTAGCATTCTGTCACCTTTTTAAGAGGAGCGTGAACCTTAATTACACCCCTTAAATGTTAACCCATGTTGACCAATTTTTGCTAGGTTGTCAGTCAGAACAAAATCTAGGTCTATACGTATTTGTTTCTTCATTATAATCAATAAATTCAGTTTTAGTGTACTCATACAAAATTAATTTCGGTGATTATTTAACTTTAATGATCTTTAATCAATATTCAAAAACGTATAGACCTAGATTTTGTTCTGATTGACAACATATCAAAAATTGATCAAAATCGGTCAACATTTAAGGGGTGGAAATCGTTATCGCCTTTTGTATGAAAAGGGTGATTTTTGCCGTTGGTTCACAGTCCTCTTAACTAATACCCTCTTGTGAAAGGGACGTATATTTTATGTGCAAGAAACACTAAAGTGCTTGGGTCAGGGTTATTATACAGTATAGTCAAGTTTACTTTTTTAATTCGACGGGCGTGGCTGATAACAATAATCCAGGCAATAATTTCGCTGCCAATATATGCAGGTACATCACAATTTGGTATAAAGCTTAAACATTATAAATAGTACAGAGATGACATGCTACGGGAGCTTGTAGGTACCTCACAACATAATTTTTCTGTAATTAACGCGTGAATACACTATTTGTTCAGCTGAATACCAACAAACGTGTTTACAACAAAACACAAGCACGTTTTATGAAATATTACATGACACATACTGGAAATAACTAACAAATTATTATTTTTTAAATCTGGCCATGTTATCGGATGCCCTACAAATAAACCGAATCGTGGAGTTTTTCGGAACTTACGTACGAAATGTAATTTGAATGTTCCTGGAAACCTGCAGTCACCTAGAAAGATATTCAACAACGAAGACCCCTATCCGCACTTGACCTGTATGATGGAGGACTAGTCCCTCTTATTATGGGAGGAGGGCTATGCCCATCGGTGGGATGTAAAGAAGTAGGAAAAATAAACTTCAGTCTGATCAATTGATCATTATACAAAATAATAAAAAAAGGGAAATGTTATAAGTTACTAGAGGAAAAATTATTGATTAGTTAATCAGTAATTTGCTCTGTTACTGCCATGAGGAACTCCAATTAATTATTGAAATATGTTGAACATAACGCACGCTCAATAATAAAAGGAAACAAGTCAAAATGAAATTCACTTTTGTTGTTTTGTTTGTGTTGTAAACTTTACTCAAATGCGTTAAAGTTGAATTTGGAATGGATTTGTATTTCACACTATTTCTTTTTATTTTTAAACGAGCGATTAAGTTATCAAATAAATAACAACTGACAGAAACATTACTTCAGAGGTTTTTTTTTTGTACTTTAGACTCCAAAAGTTTTTATAGCATAGTTTAGACCCTTTTTGATCATGCTGCCTAAAATCAAAACGTCCACGTGAAATTTAGCCTAAAGCTTATATTGCCTAGGAAGCAAAATGCCTACCAGACAATATGACTATGCAGCACATGAACTTCATTGTATATTGACTAAGAAGCAAAAGGCCTACCAGGCAATATGACTAACAACAACTTTTACAATATTTTTCCTTATCCTTATCTTTATCCTTAGACAATCTTTAGACAATTGGCTGCTTAGGTATTATTGCAATTTAGGCATTTTTCTTGGCAGACATTTTGATCTTTAGACGATTTACTGCTTAGATATTTTGCCACATAGACATTCGTTTTAGTTATTTAGCTTTGTAGACGAATTGCAAGTTAGACATTCTGATCAAGAAAGGATTGGAATAACTACATTTACGAGTGTCTTTAACGAAAGTTACCACATCCTAAGCTAACATTCATCCAAGCTTGTAAGTGTACTAACAAATACGACATTAAATTATTGATAAGATCACATAGTACCTGTGGACACGACATACAAGCTGCAGTCTTAATTCTCGTGGAACAACACTGGATATCCAAAAGATATTTTAGGATAAATCAACCATAAGAATAAAGTTATAATGAAATTTCTACAGTCAACCATGGTAACTTAAACAGAGCATTAAACAACCTCAAAAAAAGCTTTCGCAAATGACTTAACACAATATATTTATTTGTATTACTTAATCGGTTCATTAATCAAGTATTTGAATGTTTATTATAATAATTATTAGGACTATTTCAATGTTACCTGACTGTTCAAAGTTACCCCAGTTGACTGTATACAAATATTTTATTAAACAAATAAAGGTCTGCAGCAAAGCTAGCATACACATACATATCTGATCATAATTATAATAAGGATATACCTAGTGAACATCTTGTGCTTGCAGGTAAATTTGATACATATATAATAACTCACTCCTCTACTGCATTGGGAGTGAAGAAATAGCATAGAATGCGTGCAGATGCTTATCATCCTGGCATGTCGTAAAAGTCGACTAAGGGACGGGTCCTCTCCAACATGGTGCATCTGTATGGGCGATGGGCTGATCACCTGTCACCATACGGTTCATCATACCATCTGAGGACTAATTAATCGAACGTGGCCAATAGTAGTCTTGTGGCTCTGCCCACCCCATTAGGGATTACGGGCGTGATGCTATGTATGTGTAATAACTCAATATCAAATGCTGAATGTTTCTGCGTACATTGGTTTGATCGTCTTTAACTCTGATAAAATAATGACTTGGTCCCATTTAGACCTGTATGGTGATCTGATTGCATAGGATCCAAAGGTAAAACATCCCATAATTCTATATTGCAATTACCCTGCAGTAGTGTAGAAGATTGACAGATGTTCAGAAATTAACTGTCAAGTTTGTTTCCCACAACTTGGTTTAAATGCAATCTGGTGTATCAAATATATTAGGTAGGTACTTGGCTCACAAACAACATAGTTAAATGAGAAGACGGAGTTGTTTGTGTATGTAGTGGCGATGTTTAGTGTTCCATATTTAAACAGAAACAAAACACACAAACACTTATACTTTTCCATATGACTAACACATTCATAAGCCACTCCCTCTTCTGATTTACCTAGGTATATCACTTTACGTGTAATGTACTGGCCGTTATCTAAATGATTACACCATATGCACAAAACCCCCTAAAAAGTATTATTTTAGTATGTGTTAATGTATCACTTTCATTAATTTATTTAGACAGGTTTGATTAAACAGTAACCTATTTGGTCTGAAGACTTTGAAGGGCAGTAAACTAGGGCAGGTTTGAAATATAAATGATATGAATCAATAGTTCAGAATAGTTGTGCGATTAAACCAGGACCAAGTGACATCCATAATTGATAAGCAGTGAATCACCCCATGATCGAACATTTGGAAATCTGCTATGAAACAATTCAATAGCAGATCACCTTAATTAAAAAGTTTCATAAAATTAAAAGCAACAGCCAACATTACTATAAAATTAAATAAAACAGTCAACATAACCATCAATTGTATGATTGTTTTTAAAGCGAGAAACAACTCTTCATTCATTATGATAAGAATTATAAACTTATACTAGGAATACAACTTACTCAAAGCTTGTAATACTCAGGCACACGGCAGTAACTGAAACTGCACTCAAATTAAAGCTTTAAAAATGGAGGGGAGGGTGCTCAGAATTTGAGCTTCTTTTTGAGTTCATGGGCTTTTCCGCCCCAGTCCAGCCGGTAGCTGCGCGTCCGCCATGAGATCTCAGGGTTCAAGAATGCAGCAAACAGAATAAACGGCGCACAGCACTCACTCCATATCCAACCGACTAGAAACTGCACTTTTGTAAACGGTGGTGAGCCATTCTGCACTGAACGCAACATAAGCCAGTCTGAGAGGAACCACAAGAGGATATGGACAAGGAAGAAGGGGAGAGGTTCTGCACCAAAGAGCTGCCCGGCGGCCCACGCGGCGCCCGCGCCGAGCGGTAGGCATTCGCTGAGGGGCTCCATCAGAGTCGTAGCAGGCACCATGGCGATGCGTAGCCGCGCCCAGCGCGTCAGTCGCGCCTGCAGCGCTCCCACCGACCTCGTACCGGAATTCTGCAGCGCCGGCAACGAGCACACGCGCATCTTCCAGCCGCGCGACACGATCTCCTTCGCCATGAAGAAGTCCTCGGCGAGGTAGTCACCAAAGGCAGCCAAACCGCCGCACTCATCCAGCGCGCAGCGCCGTGCCATAGATGACATGCCGACATGGCAGTTGATGCGGAGCACGTCTGCTGCCAGATACATCCGCGCCTGCGCCGTGCCGAAGAAAATTTTCTCGTAGACGGCGGCGAAGCCTTCCGCGTCGCATGCGAACGGCATCTGGTGTACGAGCGCAACGTCATCTCGCATATGCTGCACCATGTCAAGCAGTGTATCGTCCCGCATGCGGATCCCGGAATCACTCACGAGCACCAGCGGGTACTTGCAGGCGAGGTACGCCGGCTGCATGTTGTTTATCTTAGGATTGACCCCGACTCGCAGGCCGCCCGTGAACAGCCGCGCGTCCACCTGAGGATATTTGTGCATAAGGCTGTTCACGAGCATCACGGCCGGGTCGCGCTCGTCTTCCACGCAGAACAGTAACTCGTACAGGGGATAATCGAGCGTGAAATATGTCTCTAAGTTAGAGAATAAGTTCGGGTCGACGCCTGTGAGCGGCTTCAAGATCGACACGCCGGGGTAAGGCTGCTCCGGCGGCGACCGGTCCACCGTCCCATACAGCTTCCATTTCGAATATGCTAGAGCGATTATATGAATCGACCATATAAACACGAAAGCGAGCATGAAGAATATCGCGAAACCATACACTGTATACACCATAGGGATCATAATTGTAATTTTTTTGTATCGTTCTCTCGGTCGGGCACATAATATCGAGCGTCGGCGATGGTCTTCTATGACGCGGTCACAACCGATTCGACAGGCAGAGAAACTGAAGATGTTAGAATATCGTCTATACGTACACCATTGGAACTACACTGTCACGTCATTTTCACCGACCAACCACTCGGTTACGATTTAACCGAAGCACTAAACGTAAATTAATTTTACAAATTGTAATACTCCCGTCATTATCGCTATCAGCGAAACCCCTCCACTTCCACTAATCCTTCTCTTTGATCACTTCAGTCAGCTCAGCTCCGCCTATAGCGTTCGGCCTACGCACTGCCGCCAACATAAGACAAATATCGACTTTGGCGCTAGTGAGCATAGAAGTATTCGTGAGACAGAAGGAGGGAGAAGATGACTGATCGACTGAATGATCATTTTCACTTGCGATTCGTTACTCCTTTGATGAAAAAATCATTGACTACATTTTGAGGTCACAATTTTGTATGTCAATTGTTGAATACCTATGTAAACATTTAAAATTGTAGATTCAAGTTCCTGCACTTTGAAAATGGCAACAGAGCTGAAAACTGAACACATATATCTGTATAAATTTATTGAAATATCGATATTCAGTCAAGGTTTCAATGTTAAATTTCAATGCAATATCAAAACACCTTATTATTTATTCCCGTACATTTTTTTCTTCTTCCTAGGGTTGCCAGACTTATAATATCTCTTACATACGAGAACCACTCGTGTACGATATACGAGGCAAAATGTATTTATTGTACGAAAAATACTCTCATATAAAAGAAATTATCTAATTACACAATAACAACACTAACAAACAATTATATTTTCATATTGATATTTTGATAACAGCCCAATTTGCAAGAGTTGCAAGGTTTGTACGTAATTCCGTTTTAATTCATCTAGCAACTACTAGCCAACTATATTTTTAAATGATGTTAGTTTTGTATACAGTAAACGAGGCTAATTTACCGTGCTACTGATAGATGAGATGGTAAGTATTTTTCATCACACTTGCTCGGAAAGGGTATTATTATACGCAGGCGTATAGAGCAGCTATAGCCGATTTAACTTTAACACCTCTATGGGCCCGCCGACAGCGGGAGTTATAAACCGATTGCGGGGGTTTCGAACTCCCACGGGCAGTGCGTGCCCCAGGCCCCCAATTCTCGCTACAATGTCGATTTCGAGATTAAACGTCAGATTCATACAGTTCTGTCAATCGACTGTATGAACTGACGTTTAATCTCGATTGTGAGATTATCTCGAATACTGCGAGAATTGGGGGCCAGGTCGGAGGGGCCGCGCGGGTGCCGCAGCCGGCGAAGCCGCCCCGCGGTCATCGCCATGTATTTACAGTTTATTCTACCCACCTGATGGTAATTCACGGTGTACAATGGGAATAAAATAAATATATATTTTTTATTGTCTAATTTTTGTTTCATTTCCTAGCAAATGTGATGTTAAACATGTGTA
Organism: Tortricodes alternella; assembly: GCA_947859335.1. NCBI lineage: Eukaryota > Metazoa > Arthropoda > Insecta > Lepidoptera > Tortricidae > Tortricodes > Tortricodes alternella. The sequence continues at coordinate 7,200,529 of OX401975.1, read as the reverse complement.
TCACGGGCAGTAAGGGGATAACAAACTCGAGTCATTAAAAGCTCTCGCCTATCGGCGTCGGGCTTCTAACAGACTCTTGTTAGTTATCCCCTTCTTACGGCCCTAGATGCACAATGTACTATTATTTCTTAAAGCCAAATTTGTAATGCGAATGCGATACATATTTTGAAGAACGGGGAACGGTTAGAATCTCGATCGTGACGCATGCGAATCGCGAGCATACATCGCCCAATGTAAAAAGAGCGTCGACGGCCATATAAAATGTATGACCGTCAGACGGCCTAGCACATTATCTTTTATCGCGCACAAAAAACATCTGTCCCTTTTTGTGCGCGATAAAAAATTGTGTGATACGGGGGCAGCTCTCTTTTTACGTTGGTTGAGGTATACCATGGTTTTAGAACTCGGGAGTTTCAATATTATCTCTGACAACACTTTTAATGCGTCGCAACGTTGCATTATGGGATATTTCGCGGGAAATTGAAAGGATTAATTTTGAGTTGATTTGTAGAGTATTGTTATTATCGTTCAAAAAAGTAATCTGGTTGTCCTTTTTAAAAAAAATGGATATTCATAAAATATTAAATGGTGTTAAAACTTTGAACGATTATATAGCGGCAACAGAAAATATCGTATACAAATGCGCAGACCTAAAAATATATTTAAACATGTCGACAGTTCTTAATTTAAAGAAAGTTCGATCTTTGGAGGTTGAGGTAAGCTCTCTAAATATATTTTGTTAATATCCCAAAATATTTTTCGATGATTCGTAGTTTTTACTAAGTAAGTGATTGCATATTTAGTATTTCAACAAATGCGAAGATAACGGTGCCGGCTTCGTTGTTTTCGAGAGACTGTTGAAGCACCCGCCTTCAAAAACATGGGGCCTGCTGGGCAAGGAGCTTATTTCAGTGCTGCAGTACTGGTTAGACGCTGTGAGAAGACACTTGATAAGCCACAGTCATCACTGGTGGACATTTCTAAAAGCCCTTTTAAGGTTTATAAAGGTAATAATGTAATATATGAACTAATTGTTCCCACATTCTCTATTTATCTGTTACTTATTGTATGAGGTTTTGGTCTATGTATGTTGAGAAATTCAGTAAAATTTTTGTGTTACTTGAAAAACAAACAACATGCAATAATGCATTACATTATGCAATCTTGCTAATACATACCACTGAACTTTTTTATCTTAATACCTCATATTTTTCAGGAGATAAAATCAAAAGATCCATTGCTTTTGAATATCATAGTGGAACAGACTACAGAATGCTTGCTGGACATGTCCTGCAACAATCTGTTGGATGAGATCCAGCGGGAACAAGTCTTACAGACTGTTAATGAGTACTGCGCTGAGGCCAGCAGAGAGCTGAGGAGTCGGATGAGAGATCGCTTGAGTGGATATTTGTAAGTAGTCATGTTCCTAGTCTCATTTTATAAGGCCTTCAAAAGATCCCTATAATTAGATATAATATTGTAAGTAAATTAATTTATACTTAGATGGGTAAAAAAACTACTATTATTCTTAACTTGTACTAACTTATTTTCCTTCAGTGTCAAGCTGGCTATAATCCTGTCCACATGTGGGCATTTGCCAACCCAGTTTGGCATACTAGAAGCGCTACTGAGATGGCTGCTGGGACGCTATGAACCTCAAGTTAGACGGGATGCTGCTGTTGCCTGGTTCCCTCACCAACTGTTTCGGAAAGAGGCGGTGGAATTGTTTCTGGAGAGGCCATGGAGGGACTTTTATCAGGCAAGTAAATTTACTCATCACACTTGCTTTGTACTTTGACATTGGTTAAGTATTACTCTACCTATTTAAGTCATCAAACACCATACCAACTCAATAACACACCGACAACGAATACATCTATATTTACATGGTTCTCGAGGCATGAGATAAAGTGAATACGTTCGGTTACCTGATCGTCTAGCTCGACCTTCCCGCGAGTCATTTGTCGCTCAGCGGCCCTAACATGAATGACACAAAGATAAATTAAACCTGTTTATCTCTATGACTATCTCTTTCGTCGGCACTAGTGTGAGAGAGACGCGCTTAGAGATAAGACGGTCTATCTTATCTTTGTGTCATTTATGTTAGGGCCGCAGTGCGTCCCTTCCATATTTGACTAGTTTGACAGAGACGCACTGAGTGATAAACGACTCTCGGGTATGTTTTGCTATCCCCCCTGCGGCCCTAGCAAGGTTGTCATGGGGATAACTTAACCCTGTCTTATCTGTCTATCTCTTTCATTTGCACTAGTGTGAGCGAGACGCATTGGCTACGACCGCTGTAGGTTTCTTAACGGTGATGACAGCGGTGATTTGATGAAATCCTTCAATATACGGATGTTTCCACATATAAACAATCTTCTGCCCGCGACTTCGTCCGCGTAGAATTCGGGTATAGTTATTCCCTCGGAAACTTTTGAAGTTTCCGGGATGAAAAGTAGCCTATGTGTTAATCCAGGGTACAAGCTATATCCATTCTAAATTTCATTCAAATCCGTCGAGCCGTTGATCTGTGAAGGAGTAACAAACATAATAACACACGTACACACGTAAGATTATTCCGTGTAATAAAATTACTTCGCGTTCGAAGACACATTAAGGCGCTGACAACACCTAAATCGGCTTTGCTTAAACAGTTTTTTAACCGAGTTCAAAAAAAGGAGGAGGTTCTCAATTTTATATATGTTCTCCGATTCTTCGAAGATGGCGGGACCGATTTTGATGATTCCTTTTTTAATCGATAGGGTACACCTTACAGTTGGTCCCGTTTTTGCCGAACATGAGGTCTGATGAGAGGATATATGAGGAATCGATGGCACTCCTCAAATATTATAGGCACGCATTAACAATTTTGGTATTTTCTGTAATAACTCGAGCAGTTGCGTTCCAAAAGCATTATTGGGTGAAGTGGAACTGATGATGAAAACTATAGATAACAACCGGAACTCCTCAATGATAAGTATTTCACAGGTGGCGAATAGATTTCTGTATAATAAGGGTGAGAAGCAATTTATGAAAATTCATGTGGTAATATAAAAAATATCGTGAAGTTACGTCTGCAATCCTGTCTTTATTTTTTTAACTTATGGGTGTATAATTAATAAACTACATCACCGACCATACTAAAAACTAATTTATACATATTTTACGTGTAGTGTCTTATACTTATATAATTCATCAGTATTTAGGGTTCCGTACCCAAAGGGTAAAAACGGGACCCTATTACTAAGGCTCCTCTATCTATCCGTCAGTCCGTCCGTCTGTCACCAGGCTGTATCTCATGAACCGAGTTAGTAAGCAGTGGCGGAGCGTGAGGGTAAGCCGGTGTATCATTTCTCTTCATTTTAAACATTATATTATACTCATTAAATATTTTATTTACATAAAAATATGTATACGTAATATGCTATTTTTATGCTAATACAAGGAGTAATTAATAATATTATACTGTTTGAGTTAAGAAAGTATGCACCGGCTTACCCTCACGCTCCGCCTCTGATAGTTAGACGGTTGAAATTTTCACAGATGATGTATTTCTGTTGCCGCTATAACAAATACTAAAAAACAGAATAACATAAATATTTAAGGGGGCTCCCATACAATAAACGTGCTTTTTTTGTTGTTTTTCTATAATGGTACGGAAACCTTCGTGCGCGAGTCCGACTCGCACTTGGCCGGTTTTTTCAATTTTCCGCAAATTACTTAATCGCTCAGTGCTTCTCGTTCACTCCGGTGCAAACAGACAGTGACCGATCACTCAAGGTCACTGGCTCTTGTCAGTGTCTTAATAATGTCATCTTCTTTGCCCGTGCACTCACACATTCAAATCGATATCCGTATAAATCGTATAAATCCGTACTTAAGAAATACCTACAATACCTATGACTACAATGACAATTTTATAATCTCAGTGTTGATTGTTTTAGGATGCGCGCGATTTTCTCAATACACATAACGCCAACTGTCCTTCGCGCGTCACGTCCGTTGTGTGCAAGAAGCTGAATGTCGGCGGAGTTGTAGTCATCGACGTAAGTTTCATTATAATCAGTAGCAGTGGCGGACTAAGCCCGTCAGAGGCTCGGGGCGGCAAAGCTGAATGAGGCCCCCCTCTTCAAGACTAATTATAATTTGTTCGAGTTGAGACCCCATGATCAGGGCAACGCGGAGGCATTTGGGGGCCCCCCAAGACCGGAGGCCCGGGGCGGGCCGCCCCTTCCGCCCCCTGTTAGTCCGCCACTGATCAGTAGGTATTTTTAACGAGTAGATAAACACTTGTCACCACTGACACGTGGTTATGGTTAGTTCTGCACGTGTAATATGGGTGGGTATCCGTATAATGTGTCCGTGTTTTATTAGGACAGCCACATACATTCGTTTTACTGATTCGATTTCCGAATTCGTTTTCCGTATTCGGACACCCCGAACGCAGGCATTTCATATGAATAGTTCAACATGGCACACACGTTCGTACGAAGTCCGTTCGGAATTCAGTACGGAAAAGTTATGGACGTGTGTGCTATGCGCTATGATGAACTGAACTATTCATATGAAATGCCTGCGTTTGGGGTTTCCGAATACCTACGGAAAACGAATTTGGAACGAATGTATGCGGCGGGCCTTACCTAACCCGTGCCCGTATAAACGGATAGACGGGTTTTAAATAACCGCGTGTATACCCGTGCAGAACGGACCAAAAACACGTGTTCGTGTAGCATAGTAAGTATTTTTAAGAACTATTTTTTTAAATACAGTAATTTATCTTTAGGAAACTCCAGGTTTTGTACCTACATTTTAATTTTTAGATTGTAATTTGTCAAACATTAGTGGTTTATTTCTCAATAAAGGAAAAAAATACCTACTTGTCCCGGTTGCGCAAATATAGATGCTGTTCAGGCTCGCGCCCACGGTGCCAGCGCGATGGTACATATGATGGTATGTACGATGGTGATATATATGTATATGCGCGAGTGACATACAACTAGAGAGGGGTCATTGTACGAAATTCTTTCTCGTCCGCGGCCGCTGTTTACCTACAACTTTCTACCTATTTTTTCGTATGGCTTGCATTGGCCAGGGTCCTCAACCCCGCACGACGTGGCTGGACATCAACGCGGCGACGAGCTGCCTCACGCTGATCCTGGACCCGCACGTGCTGCAGGGCGGCGCCGGCGAGACGGTCACCGTGCCCGCCCACAACGTGTGCGCCGTGCAGCTTTCCAGGTTAGTTTCGCCCAAAACACGCCCGCGGCCACAAAGGCAGCGAACATCGCCACATCGTCCGCTGCTTGTATGTACAGATGTGGTGCATAATTAGTTTCCATCGTGTTTTATCGGAAAAGTTCGTATTTATCGTGCTCTCTCAATTAGCTTCAGCAGGCCCCCAATTCTCGGTGCATTCGAGATAATCTAACAATCGAGATTAAACGTCAGTGCATACAGTCATCTGACACAACTGTATGAATCCGACGTTTACTCTCGCAATCGACATTATCTCGAATGCATCGAGAATTGGGGGCCAGTACCCATCATACCATGCTGTCATTTTTCATTTAGACATTTGACACTAAATAATAAAGTTTCATATTAATGAATATAAACATGTCACTCATTGAATACAATAATTAATTGACACTTCGGGTCCCCTCGTCTTCCGATAGAGATCCAAATTTAACCGATGGAAACATATTAATCTCTATATCTGTAGCGGTTTTGGATCGTCGTCTATCTTGTGGTGTCGATGTCTGTGGCACTGTAGTTACATATACATACATACGTACTGTCTGTGCTGAAAATTGGTCTATAACTAGGTATATAATGTCCATTAATATTAGTCCCAAGGTCAGACACTGCAGACTGTCCGTGTTGATCTGCGCACGGAATGCTTCTCCCATGGCCAACTTTACGTAGCGTGTTCGGGTATGAACGGTTGCATGCACCCGACTTTACATATGCACCCCGGCGGCCCTAACATGCATGCCACAAAGATAAATTAGAACCGTTTATCTCTATGACTATCTCTTTCGTCGGCACTAGTCTGAGAGAGACGCACTTAGAGATAAACGGTTCTAATTTATCTTTGTGCCATGCATGTTAGGGCCGCAGAGTGTCGAGCTGTAACGCCGTCTCTATGACGAAGCACTGGCATAATATTTTAAGTAATTTATCACTGCAAATTGCACTGCTCTACGTGGACGAAATCGCGGGTAAATGCTATTTTTACTTATTATACTACTAATATTATAAATGCGAACGTTTGTGTGTGTGTGTGTGTGTGTGTCTTTATGTTAGCTCCGTAACTGCTGGACAGATTTTCATGAAACATATGGGATATACCGTGGACCTTAGGTCCGTTTCTTTATTTTATATATAATTTTTTACAAACCTTGCCCTGACAATAACGAACACTCAAAAAAAGATTTATCCAATTTGGTGTAGTCGTTCGGAAGTTTCTGCGATTCATTTTTATTTATATAGAAGATAGAAGATTCTGTGGTTAGGCTAAGCGGTGTCTTTAGGATTGGTTTGTGAGTGGTGCCAACTTTTCAGCAATTTATTGCTGCAATTTTGTCTATTCTCAAAAGTTTACATTCAATTCATTCTCCATTAGTGATGTAATATGTAATCTTTTTGGGGATAGCCCGAATTTGTAGCCCGAGTTTGCCGAATAACTATTGTGTTTGCGAGCCCCTTTAGTACCCACGCGTCATTCTGTTTAATTGGCACGCGTCCGTCCATTAGGCTGCTACTGGTTTTTTTTAAATTGTATATTGGTTCAATATGTCTTTTAACCGACTTCAAAAAAAGGAGGAGGTTCTCAATTCGGTTGTATGTTTTTAGGGTTCCGTAGCCAAATAGCAAAAAACGGAACCCTTATGGATTCGTCATGTCTGTCTGTCTGTCTGTCTGTCGGTCTGTCTGTCCGTCCGTATGTCACAGCCACTTTTTTCCGAAACTATAAGAACTATGCTGTTGAAACTTGGTAAGTAGATGTATTCTGTGAACCCCATTAAGATTTTCATACAAAAATAGAAAAAAAAAAACAATTAATTTTGGGGGTTCCCCATACTTAGTACTGAAACTCAAAAAAATTCTTTTCATCAAACCCATACGTGTGGGGTATCTATGGATAGGTCTTCAAAAATTATATTGAGGTTTCTAATATAATTTTTTTCTAAACTAAATGGTTTGCGCGAGAGACATCCAAAGTGGTAAAATTTGTCCCTCCCTGTAACTTCTAAAATAAGAGAATAATAAAACTAAAAAAAGTATATGATGTTAGTACATTACCATGTAAACTTCCACCGAAAATTGGTTTGAACGAGATCTAGTAAGTAGCTTTTTTTTATATTTTCATAAATCACGGAACCCTTCATGGGCGAGTCCTACTCGCACTTGGCGGCTTTTTTTATGATTGTTACTTCACAACTCCGTCATTTATTAATCGATTTGAAAAAATCTTTTTTTAATAGTTAGAGTATACCTCCAGTGTGGTCCCGTTGTAATCAAAGTCGATGTGTGATGATAGGATCTATGAGGAATCGATATTATAGGCACGCATATAACAATTTTAGTATTTTCTGTAATAACCCAAGCAGTTACGTTCCAAAAGCATTATTTGGTGAAGTGGAACTGTTGATGAATACCATACCATAGATGATCGCCGGAACTCCTAAATGATAAGTATTTCACGGATGGCGATAAAATTGCTTTATAACGTTCGGAAGCAATTTATGTTCATCAAAATCCATGTCGTAAAATAGAACCGGTTGTGAAAAACCAGGAGAACTCCTCAACGACTGATATCCTTGGATAGCAACAGTTTGTAAATGGTGATGAGCTATTTGCATTATGCTATTGTTGCTTGATGTAGTAAATGTGCGTCGTTAAATCATGATACTGAATCACTAAAATGTGAAAAAGTAAACTCGCGTGGAGAGGGTTCCTTTCCGTACATGATTATCTGAAATTTACTATTTAAATTTACTAATATAGACTTCTTATGGGTTTTCCTGTAATCTATATAGGTAAAAAACTATTTTATGTATTTTTTTTCAAAATTTTAGCCCCGGTGGTTTCGGAAATAAGGGGGGCGAATGGTCAATTTTCGCCTATTTTCCTAAATAACTTCTGAAATATTTTACTTGAAATCCTAAAGAAAATATATTTAAGATCCTCACAATATGCCCTTTCATTTGATATGTCACATAGGTTGCATAACTTTTTTTTTAAATTTCCTAATTTACCCCCCAAAATTCATATATTTACGTCACGCGTCCGTGTTGCGGTCACCAACTTACATATGTATATCAAATTTCAACTCAATCGGTCCAGTAGTTTCGGAGCAAAATGGCTGTGACAGACGGACAGACAGACACACGAGTGATCCTATAAAGGTTTCGTTTTTTCCTTTTGAGGTACGGAACCCTAAAAACGTACTTTTCAAAGGCTATTTGAAGTCGGTTTAAAAAAATATATACTTCTATACATAAATATTTTTAATAGTAAGAGGGGGACAAACGAGCGGGCGGGTTGCCTGATGGTAAGCAATCACCGCAGCCCATGGACACCCGCAACACCAGGGGAATCACGGATACGTTGCCGGCCCTTTGAGAAAGGCTCGTTTTTTGAAGATCCCTAGGTTGTATCGGTCCGGGAACATTGCTGCAGTGCAGCAAGCTCGTTCCAAATTCTTACCGTACGTGGCAAAACATTCCGCAAAAAACGTACGGTAGTTGACTGATATGATTATTCTCTATACTTTCTTTAACTTTATTGGGTTAGGGTGGAAGGGGAAACGGTGGTGTCGGTGCAAACGGTGGAGCCCCCGGTGCTCGCGGCGCGGCCGGGCGCGCGCCGCGAGCTCGTGGCCAGCATCGCCTCCTCGGCGCTCGCCGACGTCGACGCGGCTCTCAAGATCGTCTTCGCTGACAAGTACCAGGTTAGTGCTGCCAAGTTTTAGTCAAAGTCAAACTATCTTTATTCAATTTAGGCTTTTACAAGCTCTTATCAAGGTCAAGGAATGAATCTACCACCGGTTTAAAAAAAATCCTCTACTGCCGGCGTGAAACTCGGTGAGGTATCGTTTTTTCAAATCCGTACACATATACGTCAACAATGATGTCTACAGTTTTGTACAAATCTAAGTATATACCACAGCAGGTACGCCCCTCGAGACCCAGGGATCACCGTTGCAGGTCAGGGCCCCGATTCTCGGTACATTCGAGATAATGTCGATTTCGAGATTAAACGTCAGATTCATACAGTTGTGTCACACGTTTGTATGCAGTGACGTTTAATCTCGATTATGAGATTATCTCGAATGCACCGAGAATTGGGGGCCAGGATTTAACGTCCCTGTCCATGACGTAGTATTTTACTGAGTAATATGCCCTGCTAGAAATAAAAATTTGCCTAAATGCCTATATGGACTGCACGCCTGCCTTAGCAAGGTTGACGCGAGGATATAAAACCGTCCTATCTCTATACTCTGTTCGGATAGGTATTTAACTAAATGTAAACAAACTAATGGCCAAATTCAGAAACGCCACTTAAGCATTTGATTAGAGATTAAACAGTTAAATGTTCCTCGACTAGTTGTCATCCTATACGGAAACGTCACTCAAACGTCGCTTTAATAAAACATCAATTTGAGTGGCCTTTCTGAATTTGGCCATAAGCCACGTGACTCGGCTAACCAGCCTATCCAGTGAATACTTTTTATGTATGGGTAGGTGTGTCTTAATTAGCTGGTTAGCCGAGTCACGTGGCGTAGTTTGTTTACATTTAGTTAAATACCTATCCGAACAGAGTATAAGTGTGTCTCGCACACACTAGTGCCGACGAGAGAGATAGTCAGAGAGATAAGACGGGGTTAAGTTATCCCTATGTCAACCTAGCCGGGAGGAAGAAATGAATACGCTCGAATTATAAAAGATTATGACTATATAATAATTAATATTTTTTCGTATAATAGAAACGAGTAAGTGAGTATAGAATTAACTAACTCGTTTTTTTTTACAGCTTTCACTAAATTTGTATACGGTAGCGTCGTCACCAAATTCGGATCAAGATATACCGGTCAATGTGGCTCCTAGGAAACTTAGTAGTTCTGTGAGTATTATTTACAATCTTAGAATAATGATGCAATAGAAACCGAGTCCGCGCGCACAATTTGAAGCAACAAAATCGGAGCCATTTATGGCACCAAACGCCGGGACGCTCCCTGGAGTCAAATGTCAAAGTCAAAACGCACCGAATGCTCGATTTATTGCTTCGCTTTTGTCAGGGCGGTTGTAGAACTATTCTTCTATGGTTTGTCATTTTATGTTTAAAATATTTTCTAAATAATCTGCAAAGTCTGCTATATTAAGTTCAAGAACCATTGTAGGTATAACGTTTGCACTGATTCCTATAACAAAGGGCATCCTAGAGCAGGAACCAGGGATGTCATCTCATCACGTATGTTTAAAACCATTAAATATTTCAATATTTCAAGAGAAAATGTGGTATACTATCCTTTGGGGAAAATATTTTTCGCCAAATTTCACTTCGCAATAGTTTCATTTCCCAAAAGAATCTTTAGCATAAGTATTTACATTTCGTATTTTATTCATTTGGTGAAATTATCATTTGACATCATTTTGCTTTGTCATGGTAGGTCAGGTTAGATTAACTTGTCCCTTACGTAAGTACCTACTCATTTGTCAAAAAATACCTTTGCTTACCTACTTTAAAATTGCGATAAGCTGTTTTGACTAATGATTTTTTGCCAAATGATAATTTGAGTAAAATAGTTTGGGATGTGATACTTTGGGAAAAGCTTTTTGCCCATACATTAGTAATTCAGAAAATGTATTAGGCTAGATACACAATTATATTGACCGTCAATATTCTACTGACGATCAAAATAATTGTGCAACTAGTTATATTGGACAGTTATATTACGGGGACAGGGATAAAAAGTTGCACGTTATACTTGTATTCGCTCAAAGTTAGCAGTGTGTGCTTGCCCCTTATAAATGATTTTGAGGTCTGGCAATTTCTTTTTTTAATTTAATCGCGTGTAGTTTCAACTTCTGTCATGGGACTCATGGGATTGTCAGTGCGATTGTTTTTATTTATTTATTTGGATTTAGGAGGAAGACCGGCGTTCCGCGATCCCTGTTCGCACAAGAAAGCATTCAGGTAAATGACAATTTAATAATAATGCTAAATCAGTTTTATGAACCGGTTTCAACTTCTGGCAGGTTTTAAGTTTTCTAAGGATTATAAGAAATTAAAAATAAGTGCGGGTAAGAGATTTTAGTGTAGTTCACCGTCGCAATTAAAAATCGAGATAGCAATATATATTACACTAATAAGACAGTTGAACTTTATATGTTATTTTTAAATATAAGTAGGCGACATTGATATAACCGCGGATTTAAGAACGAACACGTTAAGTTCTTATAGCTTGCAACGTATCTGCATAGCTGGGTACCGTTAATCAAATAGTTGACTTCGTTAAACTTGAAAGCGTTACATTTTGGAAGATTTAACGGAAGTTAATGTTAATCGTTAACTCGTGATAGAAATTGCATTTTATACGTTGTTGCGTTAGTGATTTACTTGTATAAAAAAATGTTAATGTGGGCTATGGAAGTTTAGGCAGGACATGAAAAATTCATAAAATAAGGGTTCATAACATTAGATTTTGTAATAATACCTAATTATTTAGAGATCAAATTCAAATCGAAAGCTATCTGATATAAGCCGCGTGGTGTCCTTTTGGTAAATAGTAGGTTCTTAATTAACGTTTAACGGGTTTTTTTTAAACGGAAGTTAATGAGTCCGTTAACAAATTTTAAAGTTAACTTAAAAGTTAATCCGTTACTCGAAATGTTAACTTCGTTAATTAACGATTAACGGTCTTGTGCCCAGCTATGCGTATGTTAATGCCATGCCCAATTGTTGGTCTAGTTCCGTGTTTACCTTCTTGAATACGCGATAATGATAATCTGGCGACCCTCCAGGACCGTAAATGAAACTAAAACTATGTCAGTGATTTCTACAACCACCAGGCCAGGCGCGGATACAGGATTTCGTTTAGAGGGTGGGGCAACCTATCTTCCAGAAAATTCTTCTATTCTATAAATAAATAAATAAACGGTCAAATGCGACCCTGACTCGCGCGCCGAGCGTTCCGTACTAACCTATGAAAAATAAACCACTTTGTAGGTACCGAACCCTAAAAATTTAAAAAAATGGCTTTTAACAACGGGATAACCATTTACAACCTTCCTATGAATCAAGACAAAAATAACTTTCGCAAGCTCCTATCTCCGTACAATCGTCGTGCGTGACACGACCTTGCAAAGGTTATTCCGTTTAACTATTTTTTTCATGTGATTTTATTCTACTTGTGCTCAACGGGAAGTACCCTATAGGTTTTGATTCCCTTTGGATTCCTTTGAAAGTATCAAAATATGTGGCATAAACGGCCGTATCTTATGATTGCGACTTAGAAGGATGATTTTTTTACAGCTTCAAGATATTGCAGACCTGAGTATTTGATATTAATTTCAACTTGATACCTCCACGTGTTCCTGAGAAAAAGGTCTTGACACACAGACAGACAGACAGAAAGACAGACGGACAAACAAGTGATCCTGTAAGGGTTCCTTTTGAGGTACGGAACCCTAAAAATTCCCAAAATATGGTGCTACGGTCGTGAGTCAGGGCCTCATTACCCCATTAGTATGCTCTATTAAACGTATCGACCGTGTTCCGTAGGCTACATCGTTCGCTCAAGGAAACCACTGTCATGGAATTCGCCCTCAACTGCTTCTACATCGTCGCTGGCGCAGGTAGGTATATTATACTAAATAATTAAAGAACTAATAAAAAACTATAGTCATGATTTCTAAAACCATCGTTAGCAAAATCGGTCAAACGATGTTCTCATGGAAATTGTTTATGTCAGATCAACCAGGAATAAGTCACCCGGTCTATTTAGTTAAATTATTTCTAATGTTTCAGCTCCATGACAAACTAGCCTCCTTACCGCATTTAGCATACAGCAAAGAACCCATAAAGGTGAGCGTACAACCCGAGCTGTCTATGGTCAGGGAAGTCAGCGAGTGCGACGAACGTAGTTTTAACCTGTCCAACGCCTCCAGATCGAGGCACTTCGGCGTCTGCCAGAGACAAAGTGATGGTGAAGTTCACATCAACACTGTAAAGCGAAACATTTCACCTGTAACTCAGAACAAAGATAAACCTGTCAGTTTAATGGTAGCAGCCACTCTAGGATCTGCTGACCAGTCAGTCATAAATGATACGTATGAAAACTTAATTAGAAACAGCGCTGAAATTGATTTGCTTGACTTGCTTGTTAAAGAAGCATTTCAAAATTCGAAGGAGGGGGATAGCGGGATAATTACTGACAATAAGACTCAAGACAGTGAAGTTATTGAAAATACGCCACTAGAAAAGCAGACACATAATAAAAGGAATCGCAGGACTAAATGTGTTGTTGTGAGCCATTCAACTACATATGAGTCTAACACAGAGGTTGTGAATGAAACTCCGTGCTATGTTAGTGAAAGGAAAAAGAAAATCACAGCTGAACATAATAAAAATACTATTATTGAAGAAACAAACAAATATGACGCTGCAGCAGTTGATGTGTTTTTTTCTCAACACATTGCTGAAAATAACGCTGGACGTTTAGTTATAAGTCCAACTTTGGCTAAGAAAATAAATGAAACTAGTTCTGAAGCTAGCGAGAATATTCTAGAAGAATTAGACACAAATAATTTGATTTCAGAGACGGAAATAATTGAATGCCTTAGTAATATAATTGATGAAGTTTGCAGAAATTTTGATAAATGTGAGGAAATGTTAAGTAAAGAAAAAGTTGAAAATCTTTTAATGCAAATGACCCAAAATATTAACGTAAATGATAACATGAAACCTATGAATGTGCCAAAAGAAAGTGATAATATTTCCTCAAGTGATGAACCAAGGAAAGTAACATTGAAATTTCACGAAACTAAAAGAAGAGTAACAACAAAAAACATTAAGCAGAAAAAAGCTAGTGAAGCTTTAGTTGATGACAGTACTACGATCGAAAAAACACCCGTATTAATAGAAAATGGTTACAGTAGATCACCGGTCAATAAAAATAGCACACCATTGACTCGCAAAAAACGTAAACTTTATTCTCCAGAAAACGATCATAAAATGGAGGATATTCCAAGAGATAAAGTAGAATCAAGGCGATCGAATGATAATAAGACGCCAATTGCAACTTGCTATAAAGAAATAGAAATGGCGCGCAAAAATATTTCTAGGATTCCTAGAAAATTAAGATCTAATATAGAAACCATTACGTCGCCTAGAACGATAAAAAACAACAATTTATTTGATAAACTGAAGGAAAAGATAGATAATGAAGAGAAAATAACACTTGTCAATAAAAAATCAAATAAAAAGGATTTAACAGTATACAATTTTAGTAGCGACAGCGAAGATGAAGATTTTAAAACTAAAAAAAAAGAATTGCGGAAACATATGTCCTCGACAAGCTTAAAGTCATCGGCATCTAAACGTGGGAGATTGGCGAGCCGTGTAATTTATACAGAGAGTAATAACAGCTCAGCTGACGAAAGTAAGAGAAAACCTAAAAGACGCAAAGTTGTTAAACAAACTAAGCCTAGAAGCCGTAAAGTTAATATACAACCTAGTATTGATTTGATTGATGAGAGGATGAGAGAAAGCGCGCCTGAAATTCTAGAAACTTCGTTTATTAAAGAGATACGTAAAAACAATAAAATTGAAGAACCTAAACCCGTCATAGAACAAGCTCCAGTTATGGAAATCATTCCTGAAAATATTCATGACGCAACAGCAGAAATTATAGTGCCAGAACTTAAGGCCCAAAGGCCAAAAAGAACCAAGGCACTCCAAATCAAAAAGAAGAAGGTAAATAAAAAGGCCGAAAAAACCGAGAAAACCGAAGAAACAATTAAGAATGTGTCAAATAAGGACAGTGGCACTGAAAGCCCTTTGCCAGGGCTTGTTGTAGAACCTGCGAAGACTCATCTAGATGATATAACTGATTCGGTAGAAGCCAGTATGCTGCAGAAATTTAAAAAAATATACACTGAAGGACCTGATGTAGACGAAGAAACAGATGTTACGCAAAATTTAATACTCAGGACTGACAAAGATAATAGCCCTGTTGCAAGCAACAATGACATAATCTTAGATGTGTTTGACTTCGTCAATACCTCGACTCGTGACGAATTCGATTATAATTTTGAAATAAAAGACCGCAATCAAAATATGTCAGACCCGAAAGTCGTAGATTTAGATATAGACACGATATCTCTCTCAGATTCGACTTCTGAAAAATCAATAGCAACAAACGGCAAATCACCAATTACAGGACACAATGATCCCGACGAATTGCCGCCGAATATGGAGTTACTACAGCAAAATATAGAAGAAAGGGACTTGGAAATTCAGGACATGAACCAATCTATGGCAGAGTTTTTCGTCCAATTAAGGAATGGGCTGCAAGCTAACAAAACACCAAGAGCTTCTTCAGATAAAAGTATAACTTCTCCTGTCTTACCATTTACAACGAGACAATCTTCGAAAGAATGTGCAATGACATCAAAGTCTGGTATTAGTACTCCAAAAGTGGTTTTATCAAGAATGGCATCTAAGGAAATAGAAAAATATGTTAGTCCTGTTAAATCGAAAAGTTCTAGAATATCATCTGATGAAATTAATAAATGGTTACCAATGCCATCTAAACGTCAAAATCTGTATGAAGTAATACCTAAAAAATACGAGACAAGACTTGCCACTAAGAAAACCAACAGTGTCGTCAAAAAGACTCCAGAAAAAGAAGTAAATAATAAATTTAAATCAATAATATCTCCAATAAAGTTATCATTCGATATCAATAATGATTTGAAGGTCAGTGCTTATTCATTGGATAAAGACAATGATGATGTAGAAAACTTGTGCAAGACTTCAATGCTAACAAGAAGTATAAGGTCTAGAAATAACACTAAAGACGACGGTAATGAAGCGACTCAGTCCGTCAGTCAAAAGTCTCTGGGTACAAATATGCTAGAACAAATCTGTAGACAACAAAATGTCCAGAATTCAAGTTCTGAGAGTTTACGTAAATCGCCAATTGTTAGAATTGTTAGAATGAATGGGTTAGAATTAGGTAAAAATGTATACACAAATAAACTGAAGCCTGACATTGATAAAAGCGATAGTGAAAACAAATCTGGGGGCACTGAGAGCGTTGCGAGCGTAAATGATTGGTTTAAAAGAAACGTCGATCTAAGAGCTGCAAGCAAAGGTATACAATACATCTCTCTATTTAATTTAAAAATAAGTAATTGAAAATAAAAATATACATACTAATGAAATGAATAATGTTTAGATCTTTTTGCTTCAGCTGATACTAATCTCGCTAAAGATATACTAGAAAAAGTCATCGAGACTTTAGAAACCACGCTAGAGGAAATTCATCAGTCAACTGGTAAAAAGTAAGTAACTAACGATTTTCCTCTATAGCCAAGATTATTGTATATTCTTAGGACATGAAATATTTTTCAAATTGTGTTGTCCAAGGAGGCCATATATGTCTGTGACTTTTTATTATGATTAACACCTGGTGTGTGATTCTCTACTATAAGACTTCGTTCATGAACTCACGGGCGAGCGTAACTTGACCCGTCAGTGCTTGTAAGCTGCATGTCCATGCGTGTCTTCAAACCTTGGTCGTATTTCGACGCACCCAGCCAAGGACGTTGGCTCCTAACTCCGCATGATGCCTGCGAGCGCGCCGGTCAATTTATGATTTACGGATGAAATGAGAGACGAAATTAATGATGAGATTTGTTTGAGAATAACATCGCTGGAGACTATAGATACATGTCCCTTATTATTTATTTCTTGTACTAAATATTTTTTCCCATTGGGTTTGTCTGTTGCTCTTTGTCTTATTTTCTTTGTAATATTTGGTTGAAAAAAGACTTAGGCTGCCGAGTTCTTGCGGCGGATTCTTCGTTTCCTCGTTTCTTCTTCTCAGCAGATGCAGAGATGGGCAAAATTTATTCGAATGGCGAATAACGAATAAGGATAACAAAATAATTCGCGAATGATGACTAAAAATATCTAATGATTATTCTTATTCGCATAAATGGCGAATAATTCATTCGTGGAATGATTTACTCGCGAATAATGTATTTGCTGAATGAATTGGCACAAATAAGTATTTATTTGAATAGGTAAATAACGTTTCAAGAATAGTAATATTTACAAATAACTGAAACACTGGTTTCTTTGTACTAACTGACTAAGCTTACCTACTTATCGTCATAATATATAAAGCATTCTTCGAATAACAATTTAATACATTTTATTCGTGTTATTTATTCAAATAAAATAACCGATTATTCGTGAATTTATTCGAATATGATAAGGAATAAATCATTCGTTATTCGAAAAAGCGGACGAATTATTTATTCGCGAATAATAAGATCATGAATTATTCTTTATTCGAATAAAAACATACGAATAACGCCTGCTCTGTGAGCAGATGTCACCCTTCGAAGCGCTGGTAGATTCAGACCTGTGATAGAGCCCGTGTCGTGTCGCCTACTTGCAAAATTTATAATTTGAATTTGAATTGCTGAATTGATATTTCTGTGGCCTCTGTATTTGCCTAACGTCTCTTAGTACGATACACATTATTAAAATAAATAACCTTGCCAGTTATAGCTTAACTCTGCAACCGGCCGCTTGTACTGTGAATCATATTAACTGCAACAATTTACCCACATTCCAGTTTGGCGTTGATGTTCCTGGAAAATCAGCAGCGCCTGAATAGGTTGCAAGAAGAATTTCACGAGTTGGACAAACGGACTTTAGAGGAAATAATGGCCACGGTGGAGTGCAAGTGGGCGGAACGAGACCAGAAGTAAGTTAATTAAATATACCGGACAAGTGCGAGTTAAACTCGCGTGGAGACGGTTCCGTTCCGTACATGATTATCTGAAATTTCCAATATCACTTTAAATAGGACAGACATAATCTATAGGTAAAGAAGTGTTTTATGCATTTTTTTTTCATAATTTTGGGCCCAGTAGTTTCGGAGATAAGGTGGGGGGGGAAGGTAAATTTTCGCCTGTTTTCCTAAATTCCTTCCAAACTATTTATCTTAAAATTGTAAAAAAAATATCTTTAAGATTATCACAACGAGCCCTTTCATTTGATATGTCACACGATATAGTTTTCAAAACTTTTTTTCTTTTCTAATTTACCCCCCGAAAGTGGCCGCCATGCTTAAAATTAATTTATTTATGTTACGCGTCCGTATTGCGGTCACCGACTTATATAATTATGTGTATCAAATTTCAACTCAATCGGTCCAGTAGTTTCGCAGCAAAATGGCGGTGACAGACGGAAAGACAGACAGACAGACACACGAGTGATCCTATAAATATCCTATTACTAAGGCTCCTCTGTCCGTCTGTCTCCAGGCTGTATCTCATGAACCGTGATAGTTAGACAGTTGAAAATTTCACAGATGATGTATTTCTAATGCCGCTATAATAACAAATACTAAAAAACAGAATAAACTAAATATTTAAGGGGGCTCCCATACAACAAACATGATTTTTCTGCCGTTTTTATGGATAATGGTACGGAACCCTTCGTGCGCGGGTTCGAGTCGCACATGGCCGGTTTTTTCCTTTTGTGGTACGGAACCCTAAAAAGCAGCTAAAAACATGATTAACCTTATCCAGGCAGAGTCGTTTTTATCGACTAATAACTACTTAGTATGATGCAAATACGATTGTATTTATGTAAAAAATAATGAATTTGAATTTTACGTATTATAACCGTATGTATGGAGCCCGCTTAAGGGTTAAGTTTCCTAACAATAATGTATGAGCTAGGATCCATATCTTTTGTTTTTGTAAAACACTAGCTGTGCCCGGCATGCGTTGCTATACTTTTGATTTTATGACTCTTTGTTTTTTTGGGTTATACCATCCCGGGCGCACAACTCGCTAAAGTTTGCCGCGTCTACCGCGTCATTTTATTTAGTGTCGTTTCTTATCCTTAATCCTTGATAATATTATAAATGTGAATGTAAGTTTGTTTATACGCTTTCACGTAAAAACTCCTGAACCGATCATCATGAAACTTTGTACACATATTCTTGGAGGTATAGGATACTTTTTATCCCGGAAAATTTAAAATTTTCCAAGGGAATAACTATAACCGAATTCCACGCGAACGAAGTCGCGGGCTAAAGCTAGTATATTATAATCTTTAGCGTGCGTGTGTAGAGCAGTGTCCCCATAACTTAATAAATGAAATACTGTATGGAAGTCTGTTTTTTTTCAGAATTAAAGAAATGATGCAAGATTTCGAAAAGGGTCAAAAGGAGCGCGCGTGCGCATTAATCCGTGGGGAGTGCAAGCGAAAAACCCTGATGGTGAGGTTGCTCAAGGAGGACTTGCAAGCTGTTGCAAAATTTGAGCTTACTCATAATAAGTAGCAGAGCGTGATTAACGTCAGCTGACACTTGACAGTGTACGGACATTCACTACCATTAGACAAGGTCTTACATAAGATGAATACATATATGCATATTTGTCTTATTTGGTGAACAAGTTTCTAATACTCTAAGAGACGTAGAAGATCGACCTCCAACCATCAGATGACTTGATGAGACATATTTTTTATCAAATATAATTTATCAACAAACATGCCTATGATAAGTTGCCTATCGAAACGTTTTCATAGCTATTTTTAAATTAAAATTAATTCAATTAAAAATAGGCATGAAATCTTTTCGATAGGCAAGTTATCATAGGCATGTTTGATAAGAAATATGACTCATCAAGATATCTGATGGGTGAAGGTCGATCTTCCACGTCTCCTCTACTATAACCTCAAAATGCACCATTGTTGGCTGAAACAGCAATTTCCTTGCAAATAAGGCATCCGGAGGCAATTTTCTAGACGTCACTTTGCCGCTTTTTACCCTGGGATTGCTTTATTTAGGACAAAACAGCTGTTTCACCTGCAAATTTTGAGGTTAGAAACTTGTTTACCAAACAAGACAAGTATGAATGAATTCACTTTAGATGAACCCTAACCCAAAAATCTCGTTTTTTTTGTGTTAACATAACCAACGTAATAAATAATAAAATCGAGAAATCGCTCCTTTAAAATTAAAAAGAAATAATGTGAAATACAAATCCATTCCATATTCAATTCTAACGCGGTTGAATAAAGTTTAAAACAAAAGTTAATTTCATTTGGACTTATTTCGTTTTATTTTTAAGCGTGCGATATGTAGGTTATGTTTTGCATCCCTCGATCGTAACGCCACCTGGATTTTACTTCAAGTCTCATTGACATTTTGCCCGGTTGCAAGACCTGACCCCCAATTCTCGGTGGATTCGAGATAATCTCACAATCGAGATGAAACGTCAGTGCATACAGTCGTTTGACACAACTGTATTATCTCGATTGCAACGAGAATTGGGGGCCTGTATGTAAGATTAGACAAAAAGACAATTTAGTTGGTAGCCCAAAATCATTCGAATATACTGGTAAAAATTACATGGGGTCATTGGGGGGATCAAATAACCATTGGGGGCATTGGTTATTTGTTCACTTATTCCAATAAGCAGATACTAAAGACTAATGAAGAAATCTCAGGACCATGCTATGGCAAGTTAGAACAAGATATTTTCATTGATAGCAGAGCCATCTCTACTACAGATTTTGCACTAAATAAGTTAGTGTTCTTATATTAAGCCATATAAGCCTAAATTTAGATTTATTTTTCCTACAATTGGCGTCTTACGCATTATATAGGGACGAGACGTATATAGGTATATACTCATTTATGTATACCTTTGATGAATGGTTATAGTTATGTATTCAGACGTTGCGGTAGCTAACCAGATGGCGCCCTAAGCGAGGTTTAAAAAATATCTCGAGATACCTGTCTATCTCCGTATGTATAATAGTAATAGTAGTCTTTGCCCAGGACTTTCATAAAAAGCTAGCAATGTTTTTGCTAATATCACCATATTATATATAGATTTAGCATACTTTATTTTATTATATTTAACTTTTTGAACGCCACAGTATACGACAGCGGATTTTCCTGCCACTGACGCCGCCTTTGCGTCGGCTAATGTCGTCGTTGGCGTACGTGGCACGGTTTTACGCATTCGACCGTGGTGATCAAAGGGTTAATGTTCGTGTTATCGTTAATTTTGTATCAATGAACTTAGAATTGTTAAGTTTTCTCTTGTTGTCTGTTATGTTTGTTCCTATTTATCTTCAAAGATAATTTAATAGATATATAATCTTTGTTTTTAATTTTAAGTGTTCTAAGAAAATATTTTGTATAAATGATGCGTTCAATAAAAGTTTTTCGGGTTCTTTTTGGTAAGTTTTATTTATATCCCCAATGTTTAGTTTGTTGGTTTGTATGTCTAGGTCCAATCTTGGATGTTTCCTGTGTATTTAAGTATTTATTTATCTATATAAGTATGTATATCGTCGTCTAGTACCCATAACACAAGCCTTTAGAGCTTACTGTGGGACTAGATAGATTTGTGTAAAGATTGTCCCATGATTTATTTATTTAATCTTGCGAGGTGGATTTTACCCACTTTGGTGTCGGATTTGCTTGAAACAATACTACATTTTATTAAAAAAAAAAGTATTTTAGCTTATTGTTGTAATAACTATGACTATCCCAAGAAAATAAGAATTATCAAAATCGGTTCAAGGGGTAAAAGTAATGCGAGAACATACAAAAAAAATATACAGGTCGAATAGATAAGTACTTTTTTGAAGTCGGTTAAAAATGAAAAAAAAAATTGTATTCAAACTTAATATATTTAAATATAAATTATTTACAAAATAACAATTATTCACAGTAATCTAACTATCCACTGATGTTGGTTATACCCTGAAATTTCTCAACAATCTCAGGATACCGGAAATTTCACACAAACGTATTCCTATATTTTTTATCCGCCTCTCAGCACCTAGTATTTATCGCGCACAAAGTATTCGTCCATATCGTACAATTCAATTAGTTAAAAAACGAGCGAGCCTTACAGTAGTCGCATATGTATTACACTGGCATCTCACCTTGGTAATAAGCAACATTAACATTATATTCTGAAACTAGGTCTCTCTTTATGATGAAGATATTTCTATAAAAAAATGCTTCATTTAAAAGCTTAATACGTTTTTTTTAACTTTGTACAATCATTGGTAAAATCGAATAACGGTTCCCTTCTTCGGCTTCAACACTACCATCGCGCGCGCTCATTGGTTAAATCAACCGCTCACGCCCATTGGTCAAATCAAATAGCGCGCGTCATTGGTCAAATCAAATAAGCGCGCGCTTCTTCGGCTTCAACACTACCACCGCGAGCACTCATTGATCAAATCAACCGCTCACGCTCATTGGTCAAATTAAATAGCGCGCTTCCCGGCTTCCTGTTACACACTTCCGTCCCTTTTCACAAAATCACTCCCACTGATTCCAGGAAAGTGAGAGGAAAGATGTTACACATCAAAAAGTGACAGATGCTCTGCTTGCGCGATAAAACATAGTGTTGTGTGACCCTCTGGCAAAGACCATATATCCTATAGTCTCCGCATAGCCGGGTGGCCCCCTTGCCAACATTAGAGGCAAAACACTATACCGATACCGCGGCCCTGCGCGCCCCGCAATTTAGGCAGCGTTTTTACTAAAAGTTAGGCTAAGCGGTGTCTTTAGGGTATTTGGTCTGTGATGAGAATTAACTATGCAATTAAGAGGAGTGTGAACCTACGGCTTTTCATACAAAAGATGATAACGATTTTAAACCCTTTAAATGATAACCAATGTTCAACTTTTTTTGATAGGTTGTCAGTCAGAAATAAATCTGCCTTACGTTTTGTTTTATTTTTACTATAATCAATAAATTCAGTGTTATTGCTGTTTCAGTATTCCCATACAAAATAATTTCGGCGATTATTTGACTTTTTCGATGTTAAATCAATATTTAAAAAACGTATAGACCTTGATTTTGTTCTCACTGACAACCTTTCAAAAATTGGTCAACATCGGTTAACATTTAAGGGGTGGAAATAGTTATCGCCTTTTGTATGAAAAGGCTGATTTTTGCCGTTGGTTTACAGTCTTCTTAGCTTTTTTTTGTCTAGTCAGAGGTATTGTTCGCTCCAATGTTCGTTGTGCAATTCCGTGTCTTACGCTGTACCCGCCGTGCATGGCACTAGGAGTCGTCCTGGCTGGTGGCAACCTGAGCGAGGAACACTTGCTGCTGTGGCTGGTGCTGCCCCTGCGACGACACCTGACGACAGAGTTTATAACTAATTAACCTTTAAAATTAGTCATTCTAATTAATAATCATAAAAAAGTGTATATAGCAAAGCCATTTATCCATAACAAAATTTAGTCTAAATTATCTAGTCGATTAAAAGAAGGGTGACATTTCTAAGGGCCTAGATCTGGTGGCACTGTTTCTGGAAATGGCGGTGAAAAAGCTAACTTATCTTTAAAATATAGCGAAATTTTCAAGCTACTAACTTTTTCTTCTACGTCTTATAAAAAGCTCAAACTATATCCACACCAAATTTCATCAAAATCGGTTCAGCGGTTTAGCCTTGAAAGCGTAACAGACAGGCATACAGTCAGTTACTTTCGCATTTATAATATTAGTATGGATTCAGAAATGCTACGAAACATTCATTTTAATTAAAAAGATGTTTCCAAAGTTGCCAGCTTGTGCAAATATTAATTTTTATACAGGGCCGTTTTATAAAGTTAAAATTTAACAGCCAAAAACTGGCAACACTGCTCATTTCAACAGGGCCCAGGTGATTTTGAGCCTTTTTGTCCAAAACACTGACGTTATTCCGAATCGGAAAAGTGTCGAGATAGAGGTGCCAAGTTTTGTACCTGTATGATCTGTGGGGAAGACTGCGGTTGCGCCTGTATGATGATCGGCTGCGAGGGGTTGTTCTGCACTTGCAACCGGATCATGTTGAGCTGTGCTTGCGTCAGCTGCAACTGTAATATCGTATCGTATCGTTTATATATTGAACATTGTGACTCAGCAAGAGTATTTTATGAGTCATGAAGCTTTAAAAAGTCATTGTTCGTACCACTCGCAAAAACACTCCGTACAAAATGGACCACAGCTATGACGTCACAGCTGTCGTTAGACTGTCCAAAATGTACGGCGTTTAAACGAAATCTGCAATTATTTCCGAAAATACTGTTTTTAGACCAACATCGTAGAAATAAAACATGACATAAATTTGATGAGGTTGTCCAAAAAACTAAAAAATAATATAGGTATATTTTTCACTAATTTTGACTCTTAATCAAATAAAAGTGAATAGTCAAAATGATCTGCTTTTTTCTGTAATATGCTTTTATTTACATTAACTTTCATAATATATCATTAAAATCTCATTTTGATTTTCATCCAACTTCCCCATTATGTAGTAACTTAGGTTATCATAATCCTAGTCACGGCACCAAAATTTAACCCTCCTTTATATTTATTTATTTATTTATAAGGGACGGTTACAACATGACGCTTGACAGATGTGTAGCTATAGTGAGGGTGTGTGTGTGTTACCGGCAGCTGCTGCACGTCGCCGGCGGCCGTGACGACCTGCTGCAGCAGCGTCACGGGCTGCTGCGCCTGCGCCACCGCGCCGCCCGTGCCCGCGCTGCCCCCCGACTGCTGATACACATGCTTATTACTTCCAACTATCGTCGATTGATGGGATGGCTTATCGTCACCCATCATCTGCCTCATTCTAACGTAAGAATGCGTCCCGTGCGATGGAAGATGGCTGACGATAGCCCATCATGTAGAGGGGCCAAGGCGGAGAGTTATGATTCGGTTTCTATGCAAAATAAATCTATTATAATATCATTAATCAAAGCTGGCTGTATTTTAATGGCCAATCATTCATTTCCGCTGTCGCGAAATGAACTAATACTGCACTTCAATATTGTCATAATTTATTAATAAATAAAATAAAAGAAATATCCATATCAATACATATAAAAAAGTACCGTGACTCACTTATAGACATCGCACAGCCTAAACGGGTAGTCCTAGAGGTTTGAAATTTGGAGGAGCACTAAGGAGGGATTTTTTGAAATTCCATCCCTAAAGGGGTGATAAAGTTGGTATGAAAAATACCGCGGGCGAAGCTGTGGCGGGTCCACTAGTAATTATACAAAACTGCTCACAAAATTTCAAGAGAATCGGTTGATAAATGCGACCTGTTGAGGAAAACCGACATCTGGACATACGACACGGAGAGTACGGAGACGCTTCGCGCTCGCCCGGTCAACAAAATTTGAGAGGAGGATAGGTACTGACTCACCTGTACAACTTGCGCGCAGGGTTGTACGACGAATTGCTGCTGGTTGGACGGCATCGCCTGGTGCTGCTGCACCATCTGTAATCCACAGGAACGAGCCATTAAATTTAATTACAGCGGCCCTAGCAAGGTTGACACAGGGATAACTTAACCCCACCTTATCTCCCTATCTCTTTCATCGGCGCTAGGGTAGCTAGAGTTGAATTTGAGGTAGGGCAGCGATGATTACAAGGTAGTATCATACTATGAACAAACAATTTTCTTAGCGTATTATCGTAGTTAATGGTATTTTTCAAGGTAGGGCATTGGTATTTTATGGTAGGGCATTGCCCTACAATGCCCCCCCCCTAGCTACGGCCCTGTAGGGTGAGAGAGATGCACTTAGCGACAAGACGGTATTAACTTATCCTGATGGCAACCTTGATAGAGCCGCTGTCCGGTACGTATAAAAAAATATACATAAATATTGCAATAGTGGGATATGAATGAGGAGCCTTCTTCATCATCATCATCATCATCACCTATATACGTTCCACTGCAGAGAACATGACTTCTGTCAAAATTAAAGGTAGGTGGTACTGGGCAGCGTCTACACACATCTATGGATTAAGTCGCAGAGGCGGCGGGGCATGCAAAATAAAGCCGATAAACTAGTGGATATCATCATCATTTCAGCCGTAAGACATCCACTGCTATACGTAGGCCTCCCCCATCGATTTCCAAAAGGGCCGGTTGGAAGCGGCCTGCGTCCAGCGTTTCCTTGCGGTCACTTTTAGGTCGTCTGTCCATCTTGATTTTGTCACCTTGATTGATCTTTTTTAGTAGATATACCTCGTTTAAATTCTGGGGTGGGCCAGAAGGGTCCTGCCCCCCCCCACCTCCCCTTTGCTAGGCCCTTGACCTTAGCTTTACTGGGAAGAATTTACAAAGACGTAAAATAGATGATTAATTAATAACATAGCTATTTATTATATCTGTGGTATCCAATAACTCTGGCATGCCATGCCATGTCGATAAATGAATTTTATGAAGCTAGTTTATGGTATTGGGAAAGATGATGACTAAGGGCCGAAGTCAGAAAGGCCACTCAACTTGAGCATTAATTAAAGTGACGTTTCAGTGACGTTTATGTATAGATTGACTACTAGTTGAGGGACATTTCAATATTAAATATCAAATCAAATGCTTACCTAAGTGGCGTTTCTGAATTCGGCCAGAAATTTATTAACACACTATGCCGAAATTACGCGATCGGACTCAGGGTTTGGCGAGTTCGTAAAACAATTATACGCAGCCTATTATGTGTCGTGGGTAATATAGCATTGCGGGCGTAATCAGCGGCCCTAACATGCATGACACAAAGATAAGTTAAACCCGTTTATCTCTATGACTATCTCTTTCGTCGGCACTAGTGTGAGACGCACTTAGAGATAAGACAGTTTAATTTATCCTTTTGTCTTGCATGTTAGGGCCGCTGGTGGAAGTTCGGCCGCGTATTTTCGGCTGGATGTGGCGCTACCTTAAGACCAGAATACTGACATGTTCTGGCGCGTGCCGCGGCGGCTCCTCGCGCGGCTTGCTCGCCGGCTTCACCTCGTGCCGCGGCACAATGTCTATCAGGAAGTCGAACTGATCTGATTTCGATATCGCCATAGCGATATCGTTGCGCTGTTGACATTCAAACGTAGCTATATTATGCCTTCAATATACATTGGTGGACAACTTATTAGAAAACGAAAATATTTATTTTGCAAGTAGGCCACATCGGCATTTACATGTCTGAAGCTACCAGTGCTTCGAAAGGTGAGATCTGCTGAGAAGAAACGCCGCAAGAAACTCAGCAGTAAGTCTTTTTTTCCCAACTTTTACATTAGAGTTTTAACTAAAACTAACACATAAAATAGCGGCCAAGTGCGAGTCGGACTCGCCCATGAAGGGTTCCGTGTTTTATGAAGTATTAAAAAAAAATTACTTACTAGATCTCGTTCAAACCAATTTTCGGTGGAAGTTTACATGGTAATGAACATCATATATTTTTTTTAGTTCTATTATTCTCTTATTTTAGAATATACAGGGGGGGGGGGAACATACATTTTACCACTTTGGAAGTATCTCTCGCGCAAACTATTCAGTTCAGAAACTCACTACGTTTGTGGAAAAAAAAATTGAGTTACAGTTCTAAGTATGGGGAAACCCAAATTCTTTTTTTTTTCTATTTAAAAGTGAATATCTTAATGCGGTTCACAGAATACATCTTCTTACCAAGTTTCAACAGCATAGTTCTTATAGTTTCGGAAACAAGTGGCTGTGACATACGGACGGACAGACAGGCAGACAGACAGACAGACAGACATGACGAATCTATAAGGGTTCCGTTTTTTGCCATTTGGCTACGGAACCCTAAAACCGGACAAGTGCGAGTTAAACTCGCGTGGAGAGGGTTCCGTTCCGTACATGATTATCTGAAATTTACTAGGTTACTTTAAATACCATAGACTTCTTATAGGTTTTCCGGTAATCTATAGGTAAAGATCTATTTTCTGTATTTTTTTCAAAAATTTTGCCAATGTAGTTTCGGAAATAAGGGGGGGGAATGGTCATTTTTTGCCTATTTTCCTGAATAACTTCTTAACTTAACTACTTAAAATTCTAAAGAAAATATATTTAAGATCCTCACAATAAGCCCTTTCATTTGATATGTCACAAGATATAGGTGGCATAACTTTTTTTAAAAAATTTCTAATTTACCCCCAAAAAGTGGCCCCTGTATTTAAAATTTATATATTTACGTCGCGCGTCCGTGTTGCGGTCACCAACTTACATATGAATACCAAATTTTAACTCAATCGGTCCAGTAGTTTCGGAGCAAATTGGCTGTGACAGACGGACAGACAGACAGACAGACGCACGAGTGATCCTATAAGGGTTTCGTTTTTTCCTTTTCAGGTACGGAACCCTAAAAAGGGCAGCATACAAACCTAATGGGTACAAATTAATTATAATAAATAACTAATAAGGGAGATTTATAGTCTCCGCGTCTGGACAAGTTAAGTGACTTAGAGACTAAAATCACTCGATTTACTCATATGGTTGCCTACAAACAGGACCAGCCTTAACCATCTAAGCGCCCTGGGCGTCATGCATTTGGCGCCCATTTATACCGATAGAGATAGATATTAAAAGTGGTGAAGTTATGCCGGGCTCCCCTCTCCCCCCCTAAAAGAAACAAGGGAGGTGTGCCATAACCGCTCGCCGAGTTTCTTGCCGGCTCTTTCCAGTAGAGGGTTTTTCCCGAACCGATGGTAGATTAATTCCTTAACCTTCATAAAAGCTTGTAAAAGCCAACGTTTTATAAAGATACTAGCTGTGCCCGCGACTTCCTTCGCGTGGACTCCGGAACTTTTCAATTTTCAGGGAAAAAAGTAGCCTATGTGTTAATCCAGGGTGTAAGCTATCTCCATTCCAAATTTCATCAAAAACCGTCCAGCCGTTTTAACGGGATGAGGTAACAAACATACACACACACAAACTTTCGCATTTATAATATTATTAGGATTTTGACTTTGACTTTGGTCGGGGTTCACAGTGTGAAAACGACGTAGCTTAATTTGACTCAATTCGGGCCAAGTTATATTAGGTTAGATTAGTTCCCCTGTTCCTCTGACATGCCACCCTCCCAGGCGTGTTCGTATCCAAGTGGTTTTCCCCCAGAAAAAAGGAAGATAAAAAGTTGCCTGTTCCTGCTGCATTGAGGCTGCTGAGTTATTAATAACTGTTAAGATAACTGTGAACCGA
The DNA here is from genome assembly GCA_947859335.1 of Tortricodes alternella. Taxonomy (NCBI): domain Eukaryota; kingdom Metazoa; phylum Arthropoda; class Insecta; order Lepidoptera; family Tortricidae; genus Tortricodes; species Tortricodes alternella. The sequence continues at coordinate 7,171,237 of OX401975.1, read as the reverse complement.
AGGCAAAAATCACCCGTTTCATACAAAAGGCGATAACGAATCTCTCTTTAAATGTTAACGGATTTTGACCAATTTTAGATAGGTTGTCAGTCAGTACAAAATCTAGGTCTATATTTTTTTAGAATTTTGATCAAGAAAGTCAAATAATGCCGAAATTAGTTTTGTATGAGAATACTGAAACCACAATAAAACTGACTTTAAAGATTATAGTGAAAAAATCAAAACGTTTAGACCTAGATTTTGTTCTGACTGACAACCTATCAATAATTGGTGAACATCGGTTAATATTTAAGGGGTGGAAATCGTTATCGCCTTTTGTATTAAAAGCCGTAGGTTCACACTCCTCTTGACACAAAAATGTTAAGACCTGCAAGGTCCTCCTCTTGTTGTCCTCAGTGTGGTTCCACGCACGCATAGTGAGCTCGTGGATGAAGATCTCAGCAGCCTTCGCGAAGAGGACGGGAGCTTCTGCCGAAATCATCTTGACTTCTTCATCCAGCTTCATTATCTTCTTGATACGGGCGAGGGGCAGCGCTTGGGTCTTGAAATCGTCCTGAGAAGAAACATTTGATCAATGCCATCGTCAAGACTAATATTTCATCTATGACATTGGCAGAACTGCTACAGGTTACGTAATGTCATTATGGAGTCCCGTCACAGAGTCAATTTTACGCCGTTTGTGGTGTGGGTACCGCCCGACCAACTTGCGGCCTTCACGAAGCAGGAATTCTGGCCGAAGGTTATTGGACACCGCGAAACTGTGTCACACGTCACAGACCAAACGCGTTACCTAGTTATTGAAGAGTTTTATTTTTACTTATATGTATGTTAATCTTTATGTTATGGGCCTTGTTGCCTGAAATAAATGGTTATTATTATTATTTATCGTGCACAACGCAGCTGGAGCAGACTGGCATAAACTGGTTTTCTATGCGTCAGCGCAGCGAAGGTTGTGGGCACGATGGGCATGCCCACAACCCTAATGTAGACTTGTGACGTCCTTTGTAGGAATGCACTATATCAATCATGAGCGAGTTCATACTCCGACTCGCTTATGGGCGATTTTCGAGTGGCTATGACCACAACCTTTTTTGAGTGCTGGATCCGCGCCTGTTGACACGTGGGTAAGTTATCCCGATCTTACCTGTGATGTCTCTTTCTTCTATAGTATGAGAGAGACGCTCTCAGGGATATGATGAGGATCGCTGATCCTCGTGACGACCTTGCTAGGGCCGCTGATGCTGCCGCTTCCTCCCTTTCCTATTGAACTGCCACCATATTGCCAATGACACTGTGACACTTCATGGCCGGACCGAACGGGACGCATCGATGTGTTAGAATGAGATAGATACATCTTTCTCATTCTGACGTGTGCATGCGTCCCGTGCGTTGGTCGAATGACCCATCGAGTAGAGGGGCCACACATAAGTTGCTAAATAGATGAACTCACCGAGTTGACCTTCCGTATATCGTCCATGACCTTCACCCAGAACTGCTGCAGGTTTTGATGCTGCATGTCTGCAGCATCTTCTCCTTCTCCCCCTTGCTGTTCTAAAGATTCTTCCGTAGCGGAAGTACCCGCTTGGTCGCTAATAAAAAAAATACAAAAACATATTACATGTGCAAAATAAATGGCTGCTGATAATAATAAAATAAACCTACTTTGACGTAAACGAGCATACCTATTTACACACATTTTTATCGCGACTTTGTTTGCGTGGGAATGGTGAACCAAGTGTCCTTTGTTTAATTCTAAGCTTACTGATATAAAGGTTGTTCGCAGAGAATAGGGATGTTTCCTGAGTTAAAAAATAGTAATTCTAATTAGTCCGTCAGTTACATTATCAAAAAATATTGAACACGTATTTTTTGCTTTATCAAATCAATCAAAATTGAAAAAGATAACGCGCATCAAAGTTCGGGAGTGGGGGCATGACGTCACTTAATGGTAAAAAGTGTTAAAAGTCGTGACGTCACGCGGAACTTCAACGCACTATATCTACGTCATTTTTTGGTTAATTGACAAAAGAAAAAATAGGTGTTCCATATTTTTTAATAATGTAAATGACGGACTAATTATAATTTTTCAGGAAACTAGCCTATTGATAAAATAATAATCAGGGCTTAACTCATTACAAATAGCGGCCCGCTAATTATTTTTACCGATGATAATAAAAAATTTACGGGATGAACTATGATTCTTCATAGAATATCAGTATACCTAGTATTGAATAGCCTGTATATGTCTCATTGCCGGCATATCATCGGACGACGACCATGACGAAGTCTCAGAGTCGGAGGAAGAAGAAGAAAAATCAGAGTCTGTGACGTTTATTATGAAACGTTCAATTGCTTCGTCTAAAACAACATACGAACACCCAAATGACACAATCGAAGAGTATTCCAGAACGGACTGATTTTACTTTGACTGATTTGAAAAACTTAAAAATATTACCAACTCTATCTGTATTGATATAAGGTTTAAATTGTTTTGTTGGCGAGTTCACTCTCTCTACTAAAGTCAAGCGCAGGTCGCGTTTTTTCAAATGTTTGATTTTATGTTTATTATACTAAAAAAATATGCTAATGGAAATAAAACTAATTTCGGAACTGCTTTTTTCATTTAATAATTTATCGATGTAAAATTGCAAAATATGTGACGTCACACTAGGGAGCTCACAAATGTGACCAACTGTGACAAGGTGGGGGGAAGGGTTAAAAAATCACGAAATTAGTGTGACGTACTTTATGAATGACCGCTTGCCAATGGGGTCGCAAGCCCTTGCTCAGGGGATCGCAAGCCCTTGCTCAGGGGGTCGCAAGCCCTTGCCAATGGGGTCGCAAGCCCATGCTTAGGGGGTCGCAAGCCCTTGCTCAGGGGTCGCGGGCGCTAGTCAGGTTTTTGAATAGGTACCTCGTCGTTGAAACCACTGACAGTAAATATTAAGACGGTCATGGGGGGGTCGCCAGATTTGTTACTTGTAAAGGGGGCGCGTACTCAAAATAGTTGAAAAACACTGCAATACAACATTAAAAAATAAAACAATGGTTTAAGAGTAGGTACCTAGGTATAAAATGTTTGTTTAAAAATCTGCTCATATACCTAATGATTATTTATTTTGAAATGATTTTAAATTACTTATAGAAATTAACAAGTTTACAACTAAGAAAAAATATTCTAAGCATAAAAAATCGCATTAATTACCACCAATTTATTTTCGTGGTAGGTAAGGTACTTAACTCCTGGGAAATTTTACTCTCAGCAATTACCAGTGGTTACCGCTGGTAAAAACGTGGACGTAACAGTGGGAATAGCCCAAATGCCGAGCCCGGCTGAAGAGCGAGTGAGACAAAGATAACTGTGTAGATATTATTTAAGTATTGCCGCTTTCCTCTCGGTCGTTCGTCTTACCCTAACCATAGCAATAAATAAAGACAATTACTTTTTCATTTGCTGGCAAGTCCGCCAAATAAGTATGTACAGGAAAACGGAAACAAACATACACACGTAACTAAATTAAACAATACATATACACTTTTTTCGTACTCCGACAAGTACAGGAATATAAAGTAGACAAAATATTATTGATTGACCAAATTGGCCTTTATTTCTAAAGCGTTAGGTTCTATCTGTCAACTCGATAAGAGTATATCAACAAACATTTATGATTTGATTAAATCACATTCAGATACTTACGCAGGCACGAAGAAGCAAACCGACATCTTGAATTACAACACCAACAATGGACGACCTCACCTAAACAATTTTCTACTGTTTTAATACCGAAATTTATTTACGAAAACTGTTTTAGGAAAACATTAGCCGCGGTCAAAGTTAATGGAACACAGTAACCAATAATCAGACTAATATTCGGAGATCTCCAATCACCAATTACTGAAAATGCGCCGCTTCCACGATTCGTCCAGCGATGACCAGTCACAAGCTTGACGTTTTTTTCAATGTTGCCGCTTTTTTATTTTACATTTTGACGTGTAAAATACCGGTTGGCTATGGTAATGTCCTACGTTTTATTAATTAAATTATGCATATAAGCCTAAGTTTAGCATTCAAGTTTCAATAACTAGATACTTGCTATTCAATTTAATATCTAATTATCAAATATTTAAGTGTACAAAATGACGAGTACAGGTAACATTGAATGAACGGAAGTGTCTGTATAGTCTATTGTGAAGTACTATAATAGGCCGTCTATCTACATACGTCACGAACAAACGTCAATCCAGCGTCTGCTAAAATGGCGGCCGCCGAGATTCAGATCGTAGATCCAGCAAATTTAGCAAAAATTGAGAGGTAATTTTGATATTTCCTGTATGAAATATGTACAAGATTAAATGTCATGTAGAATTAATAATCATCACTATCCGGTTTAACCTAGTGCGTGCGTCTGTTTAAACTAGTGAGTGGTGTTAGGTGTTTACGTCTTATCCTGCTTGTTTCAGCTTTCTCAGTGATTCAAGTTACAAAGAAATAATAGAGAACTCATCAACATTTAATTCACGACTATGTGCGGAAAGAAGGATGCGAATGCCGTTTATCGACACCCAGACAGGTCATTTATTGATTTAGATTTTTGTTTTGTTTCTGTCTTGTATTAAGTGCCAGTAATGAGAGTGACAGAGATGCCAAGGCAGAAGAACTGTAATATATTTTATGTTTTTAGGCGTCGCGCAAAGCCACTGCAATTTGTTTATGAGCAGAAAACAGCGCATGCCGGGGGCGAGGGAGGGCCAAGTCTATACTTACCCTGCACAGAGGTAAAGTTTTAAGGATACCATGAAACTGGATAGGAGTTGAAAAAGCACACATCTCATTTTGTTTTAAGATTATAGTGATATTTTTTTATTTCGATGTTGAAATATAATCCATGTTGAGTACTCATTTGGTAATGGTATCTGCTTTATATTGTGCATACTTTCACACATACTTTTATTTTCATGTAAAATGTATGATAAACCAAAATCCTAAAATGAGATTTGAATCGAGGTTCTTTTTCAACAAACTTGTCCAATAGGAATACACACACTTACGGCTGAGCTATCAGATTTGAGGAATCATGTCACAATCACTTTAAATTTAACCAATCTCATATATTTTTTTAGATGGCGTAAAGCTCGTCGTCAGTATCTCACAATGTCCTCAACCCGGTGGGGCTGGAGTGGTGCCGCAGACTTGGCTGACAACACAGGCGAGGGTGAAAATTGCTCTGGAATACCTGGAGAAGCCATGGTGGCTGAAGACAGCAGAGACGGCTCACAGACTGCTGCTAAAGATGATCCTAAGGTATGGTTTTTATCAATTTTCCAGGTAAACTCACCCTTAAAGTTGAGAAGTAGAGTGTATTTTGAGACCTGGTGCCTCATTCGGGAACGCTAAGTGATTCTGTAGCGACTCGTAAGCCAGATCTCTCATCTCCCTCTTACGCATTTCGCGTCGTGCGGAAGAGTGGAATGAGAAATCTGGCTTACGAGTCGCTACAAAATCACTTAGCGTTCCCGAATGAAGCGCCTGTCTTTGGTTAGCAGAAATTGTACTATTTAGCAGCTGTTTTTAAAAACTCTTTTAGTAGTGTAGTTTGTTGCAAGTAGCCTGAAGTGATTGTATAACACAATTAACTTCCTTTGTGTTGCACAGTCAGGTAAAAAAAAAGGAGGATGACTTTCTAAGCTTGCCGAAGCTGTGACATGTACCAGACTTGGAGCATCTTTATTGCATGGATAGCACCACTTGCCCAAGAGTCACATCTCGCTCAGTGCATCTCTTTTATATTTGACTACTTTGACAGTGATGTACGGAGCGACAAAGAACTCGTGAGGATGTCATGCTAGCCTTCCTATTTGCATAGATGTAGATGGCATGAGTGAAATAAAGATGATACCAAAGACCTCCCAGTCTTATCTTAATCTACTTAACTATCAAAACAATCCTTTTAAACAGGAATGGTTCTACGACGACCTAGGGTTGGATGAGTTGGAAACCGGCGAAGAGCCGGAACCGGAATCGGACGAGGACTACTTCGACGACACATATGCGAACCGGCGTCGGAAGCGCGGCGGCGCCACGCCCACCGGCCCGGGCTCCCGCGGCGGCCGCACCAGGAAGTCGCAGCCCGACGACACGCCGGCGAAACGTGGACGAGCGGTGAGTAATGCCACTGCAGAATTAAGTGTTGCCCTTTGCAAAATGTCGCGGCTTGTCGAAAGACGCTGATTAGAAAACATTCTAAATCTTTTGTATAGAAACTAAACCCAGGCACTACTGATTAACATCTTAAAGCCATTTTGATTTATTATGATCTTTGTTTAAAAAGATTATAATTATTCAGTACTAGCAGCCTAGCTGTGCCCGCGACTTTGTTTGTCAAACTTCATCTAAAGCTGTTTGTTCGTGATTGAGGAACAACAACCCACACATCTTTTCATACTTTCACATATTTATAATATTATTATATAGTAATTTATTTATATAGTAAATAAAAATCATTTATAATACTAAAAATAAATAAACATACATATATTTTATTTTTTGGGAAGAACTGGGTCGTGGTGATTTGGTTTGGTTGGGCCATGATACCCTTTTATCCATACAATCAGCACTTCCGAGTTTTACAAGATTGGCCGTCGACGTAGGTCTGCGCCTTTTTTTGCGAAACAATAAAGAGGCGCGTAGCGAAAAGCCTCATGGACGCCGGCGACGGACTTTTACCGGGCAGCTTTTACGAGGGCAGTACACCAGTAAATTAGCTTGGAAAAAGGAAAATTATCATTCAATTAGTAATACCTAATTGACTGATTTTGGATATAGATTTTGTAGTTTCAAAAAATATTGTTCCTGCCTAGTTTCTGATTACCTCATTATTAATAAGTTCATATTGGTAGGATAGTCGAATTTCTTACTGTCAGATCCAGTTTATTGGCACATCTCTGGCTCTTAATTCTCATACTAGATCTTCATAATAATGTGAACTTCACATAGATATAATATTTTTTTATTACCAGGGTCGAGGTCGCAAGCGTACTGGACAAGTGACCCTGCCATACGAAGTTCCCGGCGATGGAGACAAGCCCTTCGGATGCGAACGTAAGTCCAGCCGCAGGAGACACTAGTCTCGAAGCCTTATAGCTCAGGTCCTACTGCTCTGACCAATGTTGACACAACACGGCTAGCCAATACCTCTTTATAATTTCTTTGACACAGTATACGTATAGTAAACTGTAATATTTGAACTAGGGACGGAATTTCAATAGCATTCACGATTAGTTTTACTTGATACCTTAAACTCGTTGCTTGTGTAAAGCCGTGTGACAAAGAAAACATAGCATTTATATGTATATTCAATACTAGTTCATTCCTTTGTATATAAAAATAGTTCCATGCTACAGCCGAATAATTTTATAGTATCCTAATAATCGCAGGTAGCTGAACAATTTGAGAAATAGATGAATTTAGACATTCCTACAAATACACAGATAAATGAAGTTCCAATCTATATACTTCGTTTTTTTAGCATTAGAAAGAAGTCGACAGAACTGTAACAATCTTGATAAGCCTTTTTAATGCTAAGGGCTTTTTATAAAATATATTTATCTACACCCATATCATAAAACCTCCATTGGTTAATCAAAAACCGTAGGAAATGACCACCATTTTGACAACCAATTTGGAAAAACCAGTGCTGCGATAAAGAAATAACATGACTTCTTTATCGTTTTTAGTAAAGAAATGAGATTAAATTTGGAACAGCTGTCAAAACTCAAGTGGGTCTCTATTCTAGTATCCATAGATATTAAAACAGTTATTGATACGAAACGTCAATTCAGTATGTTTTTTTTTTTAAATAAACTGCACAATATTTGATCTCGAGTGACGTGAGAATAGAGACTTCATCCGTTTGTCTAAGATAAAAAAAAAAATGATCTTGACGGAGGACGCCGCCATGTTGGTGTTTTGCTGAACGAAAGTAGAATTGTTGTTGAATTGAATAGAAAAAGTTGTTTGTAATTTACATTTTAGTTGAAAATGTGAATAGTAAGTAGTCTTCTCGCTGTGTGTGTGATGTGAAAATGCGCCGGATATCGGAAATATGCAGCCACGATTGCAACAAATAACTTGTTGCCAGAAAATATTGTTTTTGAACCCATCATGGAGGATTTATAATATGTGTATGATAAAGTTATGTATGCAACTCTGCATAATTTGGCCTTAAAACACACGTGCGATCTTATTATGAAACTCGCTAAAAGCTCGTTTCATAAAACCGCACTAGTGTTTTAAGGCCTATCATTATGCAACCGTTGCATAAACTACTATTACATTACACTAAAAATGTTATATTTTTTTTTTTAAGTACTTTTAGTATCTATAAATGTGTGACAAATGCTTGAAATAAGTTACAGAAAAAATCCTTACCACAAATTTAATGTTTAATCGCAATCGATACTTTCAAAGTCAAAGTCAAAGTCAAACTATCTTTATTCAATTTAGGCTTTTACAAGCTCTTATGAAGGTCAAGGAATGAATCTACCACCGGTTCGGAAAAAATCCTCTACTGAGAAGAGCCGGCAAGAAACTCGGTGAGGTATAATTTTTTTTTTTTTTTTTTATTATTATTATTATTTTGATAGCTGAAAAGTGGAAATTTTAAAAAACTGGAAACTAAGTACTACGTTTTAAAGAGCTCTTGAGAATAATAGATAAACGTATTAACGACACATTGTCGTGATCGGCCTGCGGCGCGCGTTTCAAAATCACGACAACCTGTCGTGAGTGGCGCTGAATGGGTTAAAAGTAGCTCATTTACACAAAAATTGTTATCAAGATTGCTTATATTATTTCTAATGATAAAAAAACGAAGTAATCTTATTAAACAATATTCTGGCACATTCAGAATTCATAAATTTTGAATGTTTTAGCATAGTTTAGTATTTTCGTTCTTGTTCCCGATTATTATGATAGGATCATAGATAGAACTATACAGATATTTATGAGAGCTTCAGTGTACCTCGGCAAGTAACATTGCTCAATAGTTACTATGCGATATAAAATTATTTCAACCGGACCTGAGCTTCCGTAGATATATTATAAACGGATGTGGATCTGTCTACGTAATATTGTTAACCTCGAATACAATATCGTGTCAAAAAATAACTTCCAATAGTAAGTAAATGATTCAGAATCCTATATAGCTGTAATGGATTGGAAACGATTCACATCCGTGCACTGAAGGTATGCTGGGATGATATTTCTGTCAGATTGAAAAAATAAAACTATGTCCAGGCGTAAGAATAGATACTATTAGAAGGGCATCTTCCGTGGCGTTGTATGAATTAATTGGCTACATCTATCGGGTTTTTGGCACTGAATGTGTTAAAGTTTTCACTAGAGTTGTGCGTGTACAATAGTACATTGTGCATCTAGGGCCGTAAGAAGGGGATAACTAACGAGAGTCTGTTAGAAGCCCGACGCCGATAGGCGAGGGCTTTTATGACTCGAGTTTGTTATCCCCTTACTGCCCGTGATACACACAATGTTTTTCATCACATTTGCGAGGAAATGAAATAAAAATTAGACAAAAAAAGTATATATATTAATTTTATTTCCATTTTACATCGTGAATTACCATCAGGTGGGTGTTCATAAACTGAGCGTACGTTGCGATCAGCGCGGGGCAGCTCCGCCGGCTTGTGGTCGCGCGCCCCGCCGGCTGCGGCTCCCGAGCAGCTCCGCCGACCTGGCGCACTTAACTGCCCGCGGGAGTTCGAAACCATACAAAATCCATAACTCCCTAGGGAGTTATGGATTTTGTATGATTTATAACTCCCGCTGACGGCGGGGCCCATAGAGGAGTTAAATCGGCTATAGTTGCCTTATACGCTTGCGTATAATAACACCCTTTCCGAGCAAGTGTGATGAAAATGTACTAGTTCGCTCTTTTAGTTCTTTTAGTACACTAGTCCACTGAAATAATCTATCTAGGATTTGCTCCCGACAGGACGACCCGTCAAAACTACATCGTCTCGCTTGCTCCCCAGGGTTTGAAAGGATAATTATCGTGATAATAACAGATCGATAATAAAATTATCGATTGATAATAACAAAAAATTTCGCTCGTGAAAGTAAACTGTATTCGAAGTACTCGAACGTGTATTTGCGCACTTGCGTCTACCCGATTTTTTTTTATAAAATGTATTTGTTTTTATTTATTTTTTGTTAGAATTTGTTACGAAACAATATAACATCGGAATTTCTTATGAAACAATATAACAAATTAATTTCTTATACTGGTGATAATTATCTGATAATTATCCGATAATTATCAAGAAGCGTAATTATCTTGATAATTTCGAACCCTGTTGCTCCCGTACAATTGACTATGCACGTTTAGTTCACGCATAAGTGCGGTCCGTTTCCTTCCCTCTTGCTATCTTATTCAGACAGAGCCAATTTGGAGCCGTTCGGTCGGTCCATCGGATCGCTTCGCTGTCGCTGCTGGCTCAGCTCAATGTACTGAGAGCAGAAACTACGGAATAGTTCGTTGTAGTACAGTGACGGGACGGTATAGGCACTTCCTGAATTACACCAATCTATTGGACATATCATTCTTGTGAAGCGTGCCCTAGCTAAATGACTTGTAATATATCAAGTAATATAAGCGACATAGGTTAATAGCGCAGGGCCAATGAGTACTGTAGTAGTAATTTTAACGAGACTCGGGCGTGCAATAACATGTTTTATGTGGATATTATTGTGTGTCAAATTAGCATGGACGTTATTTAATATTTATCAAAATCTTATCGTCACTTAGCTTCGCATCTCAGTTATTTTTTGAATTACGTGTCTAAGGCTGAGGCTACACTATTAAGGCGACTGGCGAAGCGACAGAAACAAATGTATTGTAATATATGGTGATGGTCACACTGCTTATGCGGCTACCACTATATAAATCAATCGCGCCGCGGTTGCCTTGGCCTTACATAGAACGTGTTCATTTCGTTTTTTTTTCAAAATGGCGGAGTTATGGGGGTTTATGCGATTACACACTTATTTGCGGTGTTGGTAAACTAATCGCGACCTATGTCGATGTATCGGGATAACAGTTTGCCAACGGCAAAGTAGAGATTGTCGCGAGGCGCTCACGGAGCTATTTATTAAACTTAATTCTAACTAAATTGGCACACAATAATAAGTAAAGTCGGTCTGTATAGCATAGATTGAGTCGCAATCATGCCTTTAATAGTTGTGTATGTATGCGTATAGTGTTAGTGTAAGGGAATCTCTTGGAGTTCTTTATTTATTATGATTTCCGATCATGTGTGTAATCCGATAGCCGGTTTTGTGTTGTCTTTGTGTTATTTATGAATTATTTTAATTATCCGGGATTTACGTTTTCGCGTTGTTAGAAATGCTTAAAGCATTCGCTGCGCACCCGTACCGTTACCATGAGTTTATGCAAACCGTTCTCGTAATAGAAAACTATCGCTCGAAATTCGATAACGAGAACGGTGTGCATAAACTCATGGTAATGGCATGTTAGGTGTCGCGTCAAATTACTAAACGAGACTTCCTATATGTACTAAACGTACAGAAAGGACGCCAAACGCATATACGCGTCGCCGGCAGTGAATGTGTTAAGTGTAAACCTTAGTTTTGTAGTGCTTGTAAATCTTAAATCATTTTAATTATTAAGATAACTGGCATGTTTTCCTAGCAGCTAATAGATTAGTTAATTTAAGAAAAAATAGATCACCTGTTAAAATTGACGATCCTGAAGGGACTTGCACATTAATTTTAACTAATAATCAAATGTATTGTGCATTTACATTAAATTTGGTTTAGGCAAAGTATTTATTGTAGTATTTTAAAGTAGCTAAACATTTTTTCGTAAGCTCTCTTACACACTACCGTCCGTAGCGTAGCGTAGTGTGTAAGGGGTCTTATGCTCGATTAAAAAACCGAAAGTGCAAAATTTGTATAACACGTATATGAATGTTAATGCGACATGGCGTCGACGTAACTTGTGACACCAATTAAACTAAATAAAAATATATTCAAGTGACACTGCCACGTAATTATATTTGTACGGATCGGTTGTAGGCATATTTTACTGTTGGGATATTGTATAGGCTAGCATAGGATTATGTTTTGATTATAGATATGTTTAGATGTAAAGAGGCTACGATTGACTTACGAAATTAATACTCAACGCTCTCCACACTCCGTCGGGATCAAGCCGGTCACTGATGTGAAGGCATCCATTTCAGTTCCTGTGGCACTGCTTACGCGGGCCCGCTACCGATGCGCTCCGCTTCCATTCCGTATGCCTTTAAAATACTTGGAGATCACATGCAAAATATTTTTTTTTATTGCTTTTTTATAACAAGCCATTTTGCCAATAAGGAAGTTTTCTGAAAAATTCAAATTAGTCCGTCAGTTAGATTATAAAAAAATATTGAACACGTATTTTTTGCTTTATCAAACCAATCAAAATTGACAAAGATAACGCGCATCAAAGTTCGGGCGTAGGGCTCATGACGTCATAAGTTCCCACTCATTGGTACAAAGTGTGCAAAGTCGTGACGGCACGCGAAACTTCAACGCACTATATCTTCGTCATTTTTTGTTTAATCGACAAAAGAAAAAAATATGTGTTCAATATTTTTTTATAATGTAAATGACGGACTAATAAAAAAAATTCAGGAAACTTCCTTATTGCAAAAAATGTCTACACAAAACTTCGCGCTGTTGACCGTTGAAAAGTTCATTTGTCTGGAGCTAATCCTGGATGTCGGTCCAGGTCATGCTTACCATAAAAGTGCATTGTCATCGGAACTGAACCAATATCTAAAAATTCAGCTCCGTAGGATAAGAGGAAGTGGATCTAATTCAACTTGCAAGATTTGACCCGAACATTGCAAAAGTTCGTAATTACACATTTTGCTTCCTAATTACCGTGAAGCCAAAAAAACACAAGATTCTTGTTCCTAGGTCATTCGTAGCCTGCCCTAACATTATTCTAAATGGGATCTTATGAAAATCACAATTTTCTAGTACCTAATACCATCGTGCACTGATCGGTTTGGAGTGTCGTTTGACTCATGTGTCTGTGATAGATTATTTATTTCCACCTTTCATTATGTAACTAGGAATTTGTACATGAATTTTAACAGTGGCTAATGTTTTGCTTTTTACGTGTAAATGGTAATATGTCGAGGCATATACCGTATTCGTCTAGCCCTACGTTCCAAGACGCGCTATCTTCCGTTCCGAATTGACCTCAAGTACGCTCATAGCACGCACGCGTAAGCCGTCTGACGTCATCAATAACGTCATCGTTTCGTGCTCGCAAAACTTTAGAGCAGTGTAAGCGCCGTCAAAATTTGCCACTTCCGTTTGAATTTTTTTAAATGGTGTTCCGTTTCAATAAGTACCGATAGCAGTAAAATCTATTTGGAACGATTGTGAGCATCGTGAGCGTTGTAGACTAGAGATGCAACGGATATCCGGCTACTATCCGGTATCCGGCCTATCCGGCCATGATTTTACTATCCGGCCGGATACCGGATAGTGAGTCAGTATCCGGCCGGATACCGGATAGTAAAAACTTGGATCAGAAATTCGATAAAACAAATAAAAGCCATCAGATATAAACAAAATCAACGTCAGTTATTAAATTAAAACTTACTTTCCTTTTATTTAAGTATAAAACTAACATGTCACATCGCGTCGTGCACGTTCGAATATTCCCTACTGACGTAGGTAATAAGGCGCGTATTGAACCTCAAAGGGTCTCCCCGGCACTTACAATTCGTAACAAGTTAAAACTTGTTCGCCGCGCGAAGGCCACGCAAGCTAACACAGCTTTAGAGATAGCTCGTGTGCGGCCGGATATCCGGTTGCCGGATATCCGGCCAATGGCCATGCCGGATATCCGGTATCCGGCCAAACCACTATCCGTTGCATCTCTATTGTAGACGTTGTGAGCGCGTTTTGGAACATAGCGTTAGTTACCTAAATGTACAGATATAGTGAATAATACATTTCCTTCGGTAGAACTCTGATCTCAATCGGAAGACGACGGGAACCGAAGTGGCAATTAATTATTGTATTAAATGAGTGACATGTTAATATTCATTAATATGAATCTTTATTATTTACTGTCAAATGTCAAAATGAAACATGACAGCATGGTATGATGGGTACTGGCCCCCAATTCTCGATGCATTCGAGATAATGTCGATTGCGATATTAAACGTCAGATTCATACAGTTGTGTCACATGACTGTATGCACTGACGTTTAATATCGATAGTGCGATTATCTCGAATGCATCGACAAGTGGGGGCCTGCTGAAGCTAATTGAGAGAGCACCATAATACGAACTTTTCCGATAAAACACGATGGAAAGTAATTATGCACTACATCTGTAAACAAACTAACCCACGTGACTTAGCTAATCTAGCCAATCTTTTTAATCTATGGTAGGTCTTGATTGGCTGGTTAGCTAGAGTCACGTGTGTTAGTGTTTACATTTATTTAACTACCAACATGAGTAGGGTATAGAAGAATTAATCTTCTCTATCACCGAGAGAAAAAAAGCAGACTACTTGAGAACCACGGATCAATTTAATCACGACTTTTTTTTATGAATGCTTTGTGATTAATATTATATTTATTTCGTAGGTAGTGAATTTATAATATTTTTAATATGTTTAAAATTAAATCAGCTTTCAATAATTGTTATGTGATCATAATCTCAAATATTGCAAAAACTTAGTCACTGTATTTTTGGATGTGTTCGGTTGACAACCTATTTAATCTATTTATAAAGAAGTGCAGTAAAGTATTAAGGGACTTTTTAGATCCAAACTATTATTAGCACCCAAAGATTGTTATCAATTTATACAAGAATATTTATGTTGAATAAGAAATAAAAGTATCCAATGTACAATTATTTTTTCTCATGTGTTGATCTGTTGATGTGACTCCAAGTTTGGATCTTGTAATTGTTGTGTTGCCGATAGAGTTTGTAATGTGAGCCGTGTGGCAGATCCATTGATTTGAAGTCATCAATCAAATTCGCCCGCGACGGAGGGCGTCCTCCAGAACTGACCATAGACGAGTCACGACGAGCCGGCTCTACCACTTTTAACCTTTTCAACGCCAACGACGGATATATCCGTCAGGGTATACAGGGTAAAAAATCCCTTCAGTAGTTTGGCGTAAGGTTGAAATTCGTACTTCTCAGACACGCTTGGCGTCGAAGAGGTTAAACAAGAACGCTAACGAACTACAAAATATCATTTCGTGATCTTGAATCCAAAATTTCATCGTTCAAATCCCCCATCAACCGATTGGTTTTTTCATTCTCATTGTCAAAGTTCTTTTTTGTTTTTAAAATGCGTTCTTGCATCCTAACTGTCGTTATAAGGTATTGATTGATGACGGATAATTTCTGGAGCATTCACGAAGATGATGTTTGTAACGCCCAAAGCCGTCGTGGTGCCTCCTCTATGATCTGTTCTGATGACGTAGGCTCAACCCTTTATTGACTAAAATCCTGATCGATAATGAAAAGGTTACGATTATTAATAGTGAAACGTTAAGGCAGATGGAGGCACTACGCACGGTAAGTAGATGTTAATGTTGTTATTGAAATACTTTAGATATTTCTAGAATACTAAGATTTACACGGCGTCGACAATACTGTTCAATTATTGGAGGATTTACCTAGCATTTTAGCAGCTGAGAAGTTGCTTTTTAAGAGGACTGTGAACCAACGGCAAAGATCACCCTTTTCATACAAAAGGCTATAACGATTTCCACCCTTTAAATATTAACTGATTTTGACCAATTTTTGAAAGGTTGTCAGTCAGAACAAAATCTAGGTCTATATGTTTTTTGAATTTTGATTATATATCAACAAGTGAAATAATCACCGAAATTAGTTTTGTATGAGAATACTGAAACAACAATAAAACTGAATTTATTGATTATAGTGAAAAAAACACAACGTATAAACCTAGATTTTGTTCTGACAACCTGTCAAAAAGTGGTGAACATCGGATAACATTTAAGGGGTGGAAATCGTTAACGCCTTTCGTATGAAAAGCCATAGCCTCACACTCGTCTTAAACGCGAAAAACTCAATTTCCACTGGTTAAAATCCGGGTAAATGCCAAATATGTAACAACTGTGTTCTGTAGTCTATATCTATCTGAATTTTCACTACTTTTCTAGTTCAGTGCAATTTAGTGTTAATATTTTAATTTTCAAAACAGTGTGCGGTGCAAAATACAAGACGCGCCCCGGGCTCACGTACCATTTCACGCATACGCACAAGGAGTCCGCGCCGGCGGCGACCAGCGACGGCGACTCGCGCGACAGCCGCGCGGCGCACTCCCCTCCTCCGCCCACCACGGAGTACCAAGATAGTTACGTCACATTCTTGAATAAGCCGGGTGGAGCGCCCGCTGCAGGTTAGTCGATGCGTAGCCGGTGTTGCCAATTTAGAGACTTTGTAGGTAAATATAGCCAGTAATAATAATATAGAATTTTAGGTAATACAGAAGTTTAGTAGATGTTTGGTTGTTTGAGACATTAAAATAACCGTATCGGTTGTCGTCAATTATTTCTTGGCAATCGCCTTATATAAATGAGCTGCAGGCAAACCCAGGTATTGATTATTAAAACAGCTTAATTTTTTCTCCCTATTTTGGATAATTTATTTTGCATTTAAATCTTTAGTACCTTTTGTTAGGAACGTTCAAAAATATTTAGCTACTTTTTGGCATACAAGATCAACTACATCGATATCTAGCAACTTTTTAATTTAACGGTTGGCAACACTGGTAGCCACCGGGGAATTAGGGACAGTCGAACCATAGGAATAATTTGTCATAGGGGTTATAAACATCAACAAAATCAATTTTTGAAAATAGTACACTGTACATTAAAAGTAGTCTTTGGCCAAGAGCGGGGCCCATAAATTGGCCCAAATGTCTGTGAATACCATGGGTATTAGTGAGGAGCCCAAAATGTACGTTAGCAATCTCAATTTGGGTGATTCTTTAGACCGCGAGGCACTGTCTCGTGCATATAGATGACCCTGGTTTTACATACATACATAGGCAGAACAGGCTGTCGATATAAGGGTCTCGAAAATAGGGTTAATCTATAGAATAGGGTATTTATATGGATAGACTATTATACAGCGAGATAGGGTGTTCATTGGAACGTTCTTTGATATTTAAAACGCCTTTTTATGTATATAAAAATGTACCCAGGAACTATTTGCATAAAAAAAACAAACATAAACTTAAAGGTCCTGCAGTGGGATATATAATTACAAATATAAAAGTGTACATTTTTACATGCGTCAGGATTAAACTGAATAGAAATTGAATTTTACATGTTGGGCTAGTTCATTCGGGAAGTTATAGAACGAGATAAATCTTTTATTAATAGAGACTTGCAGCGTGGTAGCGTAAAACTCCATTACTTAAAGTTTTATTGATAACAAATTTACCATCAGTAAATCCATGGTAATATTGCGAGTCAAATGTCAAAGGCCGCTGACTGGTCCCTCCTTCCGCAGAGAGCAAGCCAGCGGGAGCAGCGCGTGCGTCGCCGCCGCCGCGTCCCGCGTCTGCCGACACCAGTTCCTCGGACTCTGCCCTCGCGCCGCTCGTGGCGCCCGCCGCGGCTGCTGCGCCCGCGGCGCCCTCCGCACTCTCCGCGCCCACCACACCCTCCGCACCTGCAGCGCCCGCTGCGCCCGCGGCCGCCGCCGTTGGGACCTCCGCGCCTATTGAACTTAAGTTGAAGGAGGGCGTTGTCAAGGTAACTGTCCACATATAATAATAATAAATCTTTATTACCCAGACAAATCACACATGAAAAGTTTCACAACCGAAAGCTTACAAAAACCAAAATAATACATGTAGTGGCGGTCTCTGCACTAGACTCTAGGCCTGTATCGCGGAGACCAGACAGAGTTAGAAAAAATTTAAATAAAAAAATAAAAAAACAATACCAATGCACAAGTTGAAAATAGAAACTGACTAGAACCATAACAAAGAAATTATGATAATGTAGTATGTTGTGTGTAAAATAGTGTGTGTAGTTCCTCCAGTGATTGGAAAGATCTGGGGTCAACGTCCCAGCCATGATATCTTTTTCTATGGTGGTTGAATATTATAACAACCAAATGTATTCCTTGATAGGAATAATGACGAAATGACTTCACGTCGACTTCAATGATTAACGACGTGAATTTTAACACTATTATTATTAGTAAGTTTGATCGCGCGGTCGAACGATGAATCGCATCGCCCCATCGTACCAGCAATAGAAAATTAGAATAAGGCACTTAGGCATTAATAACGAAAGAGCGGAACGAGCCACAGGGCGAGTGCCAGAATTAAATGCGTTGCAGGAAGAGTTGTATGCATGCCTTCACAGAGTAATAAAATGGTTAGGTTAAGTGAACAATGCGTCAAATAAAGGCTTAGCGAAAATTTGGACAAGCGCAATACAGCATAAATCCTTGGCATCGAAGTAATAGTAGATTGTTGCACCAGGCAGAAAGTGATTCATTAGTGCGCCGAGTGTTAGTTTAGTCACATACATTACTCCTCTGCTGCACTGGGAGTGAAGAAATAGCATAGAATGCGTGCTGATGTTTATCATCATGGCATGTCGTAAAAGTCGACTAAGGGACGGGTCCTCTCCAACATGGTGGACTATCTGTATGGGCGATGGGCTGATCACCTGTCACCATACGGTTCATCATACCATCTTAGGACTAATTAATCGAACGTGGCCACAAGTAGTCTTGTGACTCTGCCCACCCCATAAGGGATTTCGGGCGTGATGCTATTTATGTATGTATGTATGTATGTCACATAAATACAATATCTGTAGCAACTGTTTAATTAATTGTGTAAACCGAAGCAGTAAAGTCAATTGAAATGGGAAAATATTTAAACATTGCGCATTGAAATAAAACATAAGTATTTTAAGAGTTTAAAATGTAAAATACTTAGAAATTTTTAAAGCTTACCGGTGAAGAGTTATGTTATTACACTTATTTTGATTTTGAGATATGTTGTGGCACAATTTAATCGCAAAAATCGTTATAGTGTTTCTTTTTCGCAAGATGCGTTCGGTACGCTTTGACATTTGACACTACGGAGCGTCCCGGCGTTTGGAGCCAGAAATGGTGCGCGCGGACTTTGTTTCAATACTGTTATTGTTCTAAGCAATAATGTTGTTGGTTCGCAGGCGTCACCGTCTCCGTACTGCGACTTCTGCCTTGGCGACGACCGCGAGAACAAGAAGACCGGCATCCCCGAGGAGCTGGTGAGCTGCTCGGACTGCGGCCGATCAGGTAAGCGCCGCGGCCGCCCCGGCGCGTCGCCCTGCGCGCACCGGCGCGCGTGCGCGCGGCACACCCACCTCGCCAACAATATCAAACTCAACGGCACCGTCGAAATCATTAACTCGATGTCGTACTCCGCGGACGCGTTCGATACTTTCGCCACGCAGACCAAACTGCTCGAGCACACTGATATGTACGGCGGCTACATTATATCCCCGCCCTCCTCGCCCCGAGATCTGCGATAAGCGGCTGTACTTATTCCTCTCGAATCGCGGCTCGCTTCTCTATATTTTACGTCGCGCTCCATATTCGATTCTAGATCATATTGATCGTTCATTAATCAATTATAATGCGTGGACGCTTTCAATGAACACTGGTAGTCGTCTTGAGTATGTACAGTTAAGTCCATAAGTGAAACAATAGTAGGGACTTCATTAAAATAATAATTTTACATTAATGACCTAGATTTTAATGATTATCACTTAAAAAACATACTTTTATGAATTAACATTTATACGCCGAGAAAGTTTGTCTTGTGCATAAAAGATAGTTATTTGTTTTTAGTACAAATATTTATCTTTTTATATTAAAAAAACACATCAACCATGATAAACGCTAAATTTAATAAGAATTCCAATTATCAATACATATAAAACAGTACCGTGATTCACTTAGACAACACACAGTCGAAACGGGAGGTCCTAGAGATTAGAAATTTGGAGGAGACATTCCTCGAGTACCCTAGAGGTGCACTAAGGAGGGATTTTTTGAAAGGGGTGATAAAGTTTGTATGGAAAATACCGCGGGCGAAGCTGTGGCGGGTCCACTAGTTATAGATAAAATTAGACCCGAAGGAAAAAAATATTAAATTGTACTTACAAGGAGAATTATTGCAAATTTGATAAAAGTTAAAATTAACAAACGCGTAATCAAATATTAAAGCATAAAAACCCACTTTGATGTAAATTTATTATTTTAACTCCCTGCCATTGGTTCACTTACGCACCTAACTGTATATTATGTCGGTCACAAAAGTAACATCACAAGAGTGTGTTACTCCTATTGCGCTAACCAAAGAGGTTATTTTATTTTTCACACAGCTTCATCTATTTAAACTGTTCATCCGTACATTCCAGAATTCATACTCTCAATAGACTTTTAGGCGTTCTAATAAAATAAAAACATTTCATATTAGAAGACATTATTTATAAGTTTATATTATTTTCGTCTATGGTATACATTAAGAGGGCGCCGACCGTCCAGTGGCGCCCTCATCACTGTTATTGTGTTTTCTATTAAATGAAAGTATTTTATTAAAATTGAAGCCGTATAAGTTGTTACGCAACTTAATACACAACGTATATGCTATGTAATATAGCTTTGCAAAGTATAACCATCATCTAATCAATTTAATAGAAAATAGTGGCCGCTTTTTTCTGTTAAATTGATTAGATGATGGTTATACTTTGCAAAGCTATATTCAGAGCATATACGTTGTTTATTAAGTTGCGGAACAACTTATACGGCTTCAATTTTAATAAAATACTTTCCTTTAATAGAAAACACAATAACAGTGATGAGGGCGCCACTGGACGGTCGGCGCCCTCTTAAAGCGATTGTGATGTTAGTGTTGCCATTTAAATCAATTTCTATTGTGACGATGGATGCCAAATATTTTAACATGTTATCTGTTGTACTGTAAGTTTAATTGGTATCGTCGTGCATGTGCCTTGGTTTGACGGTGGTGTAGCCAAATCATAGATCTTATTTACATATAGTAGTTAGTAGCTTCGCTTATGTACTGCCCGAATGCCAAAATTTCATTACCTAGCTTTTCTAGTCACGGCGCCAAATGCACGCGTTTATATAAGTTGATTTGGTAGATAAATCTAATTGAGAACTTTCGCGTCGAGTGTAGTCCGGTTTACTGTGGGTTTTATTTTATAAACGTCCGTTGGGCCGAATGTGATATCAAATCACGGTTCGAAATTATCATGATAATTATTTACTTTGATAACTATCAATAATTATCCATGCTGATTTTTAGTTATGTCTCTTTAATGGGGCCAATTCGAAATGGTCTTCGCTTTTAGAAGTTAGTAAACTCAAAATAAGAAACGTCATAGTCGATTTTGACAGTTTTGTGTATACTAGAGTGGACGCTATTCCCTGGAACCTTTTGTCGGCTGCAGCCGTCAGTGGTAAAGTCTTCATTACCTTGACTTAAAGTTGAAATTCGTGTTACTTCTCATACATGCTTGGCGGTCAAAAGGTTAATGACAGGACTGTAACCCTGGTTAAACTGGGAGAAAAGGGGGATATAAAGTAGTGCCAGCTTAAGAGTATATTGACAGTAGCAGAAAACAAACGAACTTGACATTAGAAAAATATATAAAAAACCTCAAACTTCCAAGTAGGTCATTAACAGACGCCTCAACTTGATTTTTTGTAAAACCTGTTGAGGCCAAATGGCAAACGCCTATAAGAAAACGATCACCGCCGGACGCGGCGCGCATGCCCGCTCCGTCATAAAGTGTTTGCTGTCATTCGTTTGGGATGTCCGTTCTAGTGTAACGTAATACTGCAATAGCTTTGTTCTATATAAAAACGAGTTTAAACTTTCTTATTTCAATTTTAGTAACTTTTTAAATTTAGCGAACACAGTTTCGAATTGGACCCAATGTTTGACTAAAAATTAAATACTTATTGAACTGTTGTGTAAAAACTTATTAATTGTTTTATGAAATATAGTAGGCGTCTTTAGTTTTCGGTATTTTAGTTACGCATCACAATTAATAACAAAAAACAATAATAAAGTTTTGTTGACTCATAACTTGCTCTGACATTGACATTTCACGCGTTAAATAGAGCGTTTTTTTTTTTCCCGTTAAGTTTATTATTATCAATGATAATTATCACTGAAGCCTGTATCATGTTTTAGTAAATCACTATAATTTTTGAGGTTAGGACCGAAATTTGGTTGAATGGATTTTTATAAAAACCCAACCTTATTCATCGTGGGACATACCACGTAAATGTTACATTGCTCGGAAATGAACCGACTATCGCTCTCTAAGTGCAGTGGTAGCTTGGTGGCCTAACGAGCGGCCGCGTACCGTAGGTTGCCAGTTCATAACCCGGCACGTACCATCTGGAGTTTTTTGGAACGTATGTGCGGAATTCATTTTGATATTTACCAAATACCAATTTCAAAGATTTGTGTAAGTCCCCAAACTGCACTCGGCCGCGTACTGCCCAGTCCCTCGCATTATGCGAGGCCTGAGTGGGATGTGTTTCCTATGGAATTAGTGGGTTTCAACTTACGTTTTATTTAGTTTTAGTCTGGTCATTGGTACACATAATAGGAAAAAAAATTGCTTTATAGAAAAAAATTGCTTTACACTCAATAAAACAATGTAGGATGTGAACTAAAAAAAAAATTAAGCCTTTCCTTGAAAGTTTTCATGCATTTTCTAAGTGAACACTTAGACATCTATATGTGTCCCAATGATTTCGCTCGTTCGCTCCAAATGACTACACTCGACATTTCTCATGATTTATCTATACAAAAAAAAACTAGTTTATTTAATAATAAAATCAATTTTCATAGTCACGATAGTTGAACCTCTGTTCTTTCGAGTCAGTCTTTATAGGCTATTGTTGTTTCACTTAATTGTATATGAAATCGTCTGGGATATTCCAGTAATGCCAAAAACTATGGGCGGCCTTCAAGCGCTGAACACATGAGCCACTTCATTCTGTTTAGTTATTTAGATGATGTGGTTTTAACTTGGAGATAAATATAGGAGAGATTCTATATTTATGGCATTGTTAAAATATGACTTATTTGTTGTAATTTCTACTTAAATTTTAATGAGCTTAGTGAAGTGCCTTGTCACGCAATACTAAACGTGCACGGAAACAATTGTTTAAATAAAATTATAAAAATATACATTATAATTATAACCCAAAGATTTGTTACGAAATTTTATTTAAAAAATTAAGCGTTTATTTTCAACGAAAGACTAACTTTATGTTATCAATTAAAATATATTATATCATTCCTCTAGAGTAATGTTTTGTTTAAATATAAATTTTACATATTATAAACGATGTTAAGGATATTGGCGACTAAGGTATTGAATGTTATGCTATTATTTGCAAAAATATATCTTTTAGCTTATATTATATAGTAAGTCGACGGGCGTTGTACATGTATTCGGTAGTTTATTACTTGGTAATGTCTGTTTTTTTTGGTTCCATTTGTGCAATATTTCAGCGTGCCTTGAAAACCAATGTGTGGGTTGTAATTTCGTGGTATCTGCGTAAAATCTCACAATAGATATATGTCGTGCAACTTGGGTATTTTCCAAAGTCTAAATCTAGGTACTTTTGGTAGTTGTGGAATTTTACGTAGGGTCTGTAGAGCTTTAGGAGATTACTAAGGGCCAGTATGAAATATAGCGATAAGTGCAGCCAAGTAGATCCTGATATCAGGCTGTGTGGCCAGGCTCATCCTCCATAAGAGCCCACTCAATCAAATGGGTAAATTCAGTAAGTTATGGATTGAAATTCAAAGATTTCAGTATGAATTAGCGTATGCTGTATAGTAGTAATTCTTTTTCTTGTCCCGATCGCATTAGCTACTTATCTGCCAAACAAAGCCATTGTCTTTCATTGTGAAGTTTAACCGCAAATCGCTACTTTGAAATAGAAGGTCGTAACTGCAAACACTATTTCACACAAACGGCGTCTTTATGTCTAAGTTAAGAAGGTTCACAATAAAACACGCGGCCTGTCAGGTGTTGAGCATTTTGTATTTAAAACAGGTGTAAAGTACACATGAAACCGTTTTCAATACAAAATGTTCAACACCTGACATGCTCTGTGTTTTAATGTGAACCTTCTTACATTAGACATAAAGATGCCCTTTGTGTGAAACAGTGTTTGCAGTAACAACGTACTATTTCAAAGGAGATATTAGCGGTTACACTTCACAATGATAGACAATGGCTTTCTTTGTCAGATAAGTAGCTAATGCGATCGGGACAAGAAAAAGAATTACTACTACAATATATGTTCCTTTAAGTATTGCAAAAACCGGAACCATCAGTAAAAATGGTACTCGGCAGTCATAGCAAGGTCTCAGTGCGTCTCTCTCATACTAGTGTTGAAGAAAGAACAGCACTGAGAGATAAGATAGGGATAACTTATCCTAGTGTCAACCTTGCTAGAGCCATAGGCCATGTAACAGTTAAAATCGTAGTACTGTGTGTTAATTCAAAATGGCTGCACTTTGCATACATTGGCATGCGGTTATCTAATGCTATTTTATTTGAATAAATTAGTCAAAATGTGAGATCAGTGAATCGCTCTTGGCCAAACTGTTATATTGATTGATTTTATTCCTCGTGTTTATCGCGGGAATAAATAAGAAAATCTTTCATAACTCTTTAAAAGTTTTTGCGAAAAATTCATCAAATTGTATTGTATTGTGAAACAATTAATCAAATTAATTCATATATTACAGTAGAGTTATTTGGTGCCTTTGTCATGTCTGAAAGACGTGACCTATGACCAAAGCTACTAAGGCATTACGCGTTTATTAAAATGTCTTCCAAATAAATTTGAATCTAAGTACGCTGGCCGTATTAAACTTTTTATGCATGTTGGCCAAGTGTGACCTGTACTAAAATTTACCATTATTCGTTGCTAGCTTACTTTAAAAGGGCAAGGGAAACAGGAAAAATATTCTATTGTTCTATCGTATCCCGAGTTACTATTCATAGCTCACCCTTCGTAGGGGTAAATTAACAAAAAAAAATTGCTTTCGTTTCTTGTAAGTAATATTACTTGAAAATGGCCATCAATTACCGAGTCTGAAAAACTGGTTTCTGATCACGTCTTCGATGTCAGACTGTATACTTCGTTCCAAATAGGATGGTATCGCAGACAGGTGACACTTGACGTTCTCTTGACATATTTAGTGATGTAGCCGTGCAGAATCAAGGCGATTTTTAACGAGTATCGATGAAAGTTTCAATAGGAAATGAAATTGGAGTTTTTGTAGCGAAAGCGATTTGACAAGATGCCAGATTCATTCGTTCGATGGTAAATGGTCAGCTCGTACTCCATCCGAACCTCCCTCAAATTAATAGTATTATAATTTTGCATACTGAACATTCTCGCGACGTGTCTAAAGTCAACTTGGATATTGGCGAAATACATCTCGTCTACAAAACGGAGATGCCACAAAAAAAAAGTCAGCTCTTTCAACATTCGTGTTGTCGAATTTTTTTTTTTAAGTTCACTTTTCTAATGTGATTTAGAAGTATAATTTTTATATAAATAATTGCTATTTTTTTAACATTACTGTTTATATTTTTATTCAGTTTCAAATGCTTGATTCGTTGAAAAGTTGCGCCAGCGATACCGTCCTATTTGGAACAGAGTATAGTTATACATATTTGAAAGATTTTCTTAAAACTTATGAATGATGGTAAATTGTAGAAATACATTAATTATCGTTTAGTTTTATTTCTAACCGCCAGTGATTGCGTTCCAGGCGCTCACGGGAACAGAATAAAAAGTAATTTTTAACCGACCGACCGAAAAAGGAGGTTCGCAATTCGGTTGTATGTTTTTTTTATTGGTCTGTTTGCGGCTAAGCGTCAAACTAAATGACAATTAATATAGTTATTGGACTGATAGGCGTTTTTTAAGTATCTAAGGTTTGTTATCGCATCGTACGTGCCAAGTATGTAATAGTTACATCTGTTTTACTTTTAAAGAAACTTAGTTTATTTTTGATTGGCTAGATCTTAAAAGTATCTTAAATGCAAGTACGGAAGTGCATAAGTCGGGAATGTCAAAGATTGTTTGTGTTATAGTTTGCTTTGTTCACATTTTTTTACCAAAACATCTATTTTATTGTAGCTTAAGTTGTCCTGTCACTTTGGATGATGTTCCATTTTGTATACCAACGGATTTTATATCATTAAATTGTATGAATTTGAACATTCAATTGGTTTTTTTGTTTTTACGCATTGTGCTGAAGAATAGTGAATAAATGTGTGCACTTCCATACATCATTATTTGATACTTATCGCTTGTTTGAAGGGCTTCAATCGTTCCGTATATATTGTTAGTGTCGTCTTAATCGTGTTGTTTCACTATTGTTCGGCACATTATATTAACCCTTATTACCTCTAATATTAATGATTGAATTGTTGTTCCAACATTTATGAAGATTGACCGAGATTTGAGATAAGGTAAGAAAATATCATGTGCCTTACAATTAGTGAATTAATAATAGAATATATTAGATTGTAAATATTAATTTATATATTTATATTCAAATGGTAAGAGACCTAGCGGCGGTTGGCGGCTTCTCGTCGATTAAAATGATTAGACGTACGCGCTAGCCGCTGTGGTCTTATAAAACTAACCAACATATACCTCGCCCAATGTAAAAAGAGCGCTGACGGCTATACATTTTATATGGCCGTCAGCGCTCTTTCTACTTTGGGCGAGGTATACCTTGGCTCCTGTAGACAATAGGTCATTGTGGGCGATCACCATGGACATGGATCTCAAATCTTATTTGTATTTAATGCATAATTTGTTAATTACAACGATAATGGCACATTTTACTAGTCGATATAGCCTGCTGGTAGAACAAAGGGAGTACCAAAGCAGTTAGGCCTGGCTCTTACGTTATTATTCTTGTTGGTCTTCTACTTTGAATTATTAATTTATATGTAGTGAAATGACTTAATAAAGAAGTAGGTACGAACTTATGTTACGCAGTTATAAAAAAAAAAAAAACATTCTGCCTCTTACGAATGTTAAGGAAATATCGAAGAATCAAATATTGGTTTCGGAAATTGTATCTTAAAATACGACCTGAAATCTATAAACGCCACAGCCGGCTGTAGTCGCCAGCAGATTATCGTGCCCCTGACGCCACGGCAAGCCGTTTTCAATACATTTTGTCGGCTACAGCCGTCGCTCGGCGTCCGGGGCACGTCTTCTCGTAAAAGGTTAAGTTGGAGGCTATTGCAGCCCCACAATGTCCTGCTAGCAGGCGGGCTATCTACTAATGATAATGTGCCATTAAGTCTTATAATGACCTTTTGTTTGCAGGGCCCTCTATAAAGTACAATGCTTTATAACACTAGCTTATATAATTTTTAGGTTGGTTGTCCAATAGAGATGTGCTTGTATAAAAATCTCAAAAAAAAATGACAGTTCCGCTATTATGTATTCTGTGGTTGTGTGTTCGACACACGTTTGACAACAAAGAGCTGTCAGTCAAATCAACCACAGAATACATAACAGAGGAGCTGTCACTTTTTCCTTTTTTTAGCTTAAGGCAAATAAATAATCTAATAACCGAGAAAACGGTTAAAATTTCATCGCAGTAATTTAAAATAAATTGAAGAAACGATATAAAATAACAATAAATTACCTTTAGATTCTTGGTCCCTGAGACGTCCACTATCAAAATAAAATATAATATCGTCTTCAAAAAACTTAATCTACCCAATTCAGGGCACTATCACTGCGCTCCATAATTAGCTTTATTGAATTGGTGGAGAATGCCATGGCCTAGGTGCTTAGGAGAGGGGTAATTAAATAAAAAGATCTTATAGGGACCCCACGCTAAGATAAGATAAGCTTATTATCTTAGAAAATAAACGACACAATAGGGATGTATCCTGGATAAAAAAAACTAATTAGTCCGTCAGTTATTATCAAAAAATATTGAACACGTATTTTTTGCTATATCAAATCAATCAAAATTGACAAAGATAACGCGCATCAAAGTTCGGGAGTGGGGGTTCATTACGTCACTTAATGGTAAAAAGTGCAAAGTCGTGACGTCACGCGGAACTTCAACGCACTATATCTTCGTCATTTTTTGTTTAATTGTCAACAGAAAAAAATATGTAGTCAATATTTTTTTATAATGTAAATGACGAACTTATTAGAATTTTTCAGGAAACACGCCTATTCAGTTTGGAGCACACAGTTTAGTTTCTATTGCTCGGTGCTTTTTAACGAAAGAGGAAAAAACATATAAAACAAATAAAACTCTAGGCTAGTCGTTCAGTGCGGCCTAGTCATCCATACATAGTATAGAATGCGCTTCGTGGGTCGTCGGCACCCGAACAACATTATAAAAAACTCGTACGGCAAGTCCTTGGACAGTGAAAGTGTTAATATAGCTAGTTTTTTCCTTTTCTCTCTGCTAATATTTTTTTTAATTTTAAACAAATCTATCTAGTCCCTAAGTAAGCTCCATAGGCTTGTGTTATGGGTACTAAACGAGCATATACATACCTATATAGATAAATAAATACTTAATTAACTACATAGGATTAGATTTGTGCTCGTCACACAAATATTTTTCCTTACCGGGTATCGAACCCGGGACCGCTAGCTTCGGAAGTAGTGTCACTACCAACTAGGCTAATCTTCGATGCACATCTATAGTGAGCGACCAACCTTAACATGACATTGCTATGGCGACGTGTTTATTGGCTATAGACGACAACATCGTCGGTTAACCTTGACAAACCCGTAGCTAGGGCTTGCAATCCCGTTATTCTGGTGACTGAAAAAGCCAGGTCTGCCTCATACAAGTAGTAGCGGATTTGCAAGCCCTACCCGTCTAAACGGGCAATACTTTTACTGCAATGTGGCCGGCAACTATAGCCACAGTATAATCAAGTCTTCCTACAAACGGCCGAAACGACGCGCTTCGAAATCTCGGTACACTTCGGTACACCAGTTGCGAGTGCGCCGCGGTTACGTACGGGCGCGGACAGTGTGAGACGCTCCCACGCATTTATTTACGTAAATTATGGCACGAGAATTGTTGATGTTTCATATATTAAAAGCAAAATACATACAATGCATTTTTTTACTCCATACTGACTTACATTCGTTTTTGAAACTTGAAATAAGAACTAAGTAGAAATAATTAAAATGAAAACTTACAAGATTTGAAGTTATATTTCATGAAAATATACTACGACAATTTAATATAGCATTATCAAATACGTAACTTAAGAAAGACAGTCAGCGGGCAGCCCTACTGCGTGTTTACATACCGAGCGGCCGTAGGTAATTATTTCGAGGACACTGCCGAGACAAAATACTG
Source organism: Tortricodes alternella (assembly GCA_947859335.1). Lineage (NCBI taxonomy): Eukaryota > Metazoa > Arthropoda > Insecta > Lepidoptera > Tortricidae > Tortricodes > Tortricodes alternella. The sequence goes on along the minus strand of OX401975.1, from coordinate 7,141,673 downwards.
TTAGTTTATTATGCTGTGCTATAGCTATCCTACTTTAAATCCGTACGTTTGAGAGAGTAGCGAGAGGTAGAGACTTATCGTTTTCGGCAGTAAAAGTATGCCTGTTTAATCGCAACTTCACAACAATCCAAATTTGAAAAAAAAAACCTTTTCTATGTATCTACGAGTTTGGGAAAGTGCCAGCATGTGTCAAACGAATTAGCTTTGTGCTGTTATATAAAAGAGTTGATATTTGGTTCGTGTGTTGATCGTGGTTGTGCGCAGGTCACCCGACGTGCCTGCAGTTCACGAAGAACATGATCGTGACCGTGCGCAAGTACCGCTGGCAGTGCATCGAGTGCAAGTGCTGCTCCATCTGCGGGACCAGCGACAACGACGTGAGTACACAGCCCTAGTCGACGTTTAACCTCTTCAACCATTGAAATATATAGTAAGGAACTGTTCAAAGCAATTTTCGCGATGCTTACTTTTGGGGTGTCAGAACACGAATCTGACACCATCGCAGGTTCGGTCGCATGGCAACCACCATCCACAACAACCGTTTAAGTGACCGGTGTGAGACCGCAGCACCACCGACCCCACCACCACCGACCCCACCGTCCACAATGATATGATAGCGTGTGAATCAAGCAATATTAGACCTTTGGATGTATGTCTACTCCTGTGTATGTCTGTCTATGTATACTCCTCTGCTGCACTGGGAGTGAAGAAATAGCATAGAATGCGTGCAGATGCTTGTCATCCTGACATGTCGTAAAAGTCGACTAAGGGACGGGTCCTCTCCAACATGGTGGACTATATGTATGGGCGATGGGCTGATCACCTGTCACCATACGGTTCATCATACCATCTTAGGACTAATTAATCGAACGTGGCCACAAGTAGTCTTGTGGTTCTGCCCACCCCATTAGGGATTTCGGGCGTGATAATATGTATGTATGTATGTAAGTATGTCGTAAGAACTAAGACATCAGCAGTAGGGTGTGTTTAAGCCATGGGCGTTTGATAACCTACTATGAGACTTGTTACACGAAATTGTACTGATAGGCATATCCTTTTGAGATCTTTGTCTTCAACGCCATGTCAAATACAAAAGTTGTCAGAGGTAACATGAATTTCAACCTTATGTTATACTTTTAAAGGGCTCTTTTACCTTGTATGCCCTGACGGATATATCCGTCGTTGGCGGTGAACCAGTGGTGCGGATATATATACATATTCCTCAATGGCGTTGAAAAGGTTAAATCATTCCTACTGCGATATTTAAATCATTCGGGTAGTCATAAAGCTGCCTATGAACTTACTGCCCAATTATTTATTTAGCCGCTCAAATGAAAGGTTTAGTGGTTTTTTTTACCCTTAAAATCATTGATTTGTTATTATAATGGATACACAGTCCTCAACAAAACTGCCAATAAAAATGTCCCGATTGGTCATTTCCAGCTGTATTCAAATAGACGCTAATAACGCTTATTTATCATCGGCATTAACGTGCCTTAAGTGTCAAATTGGCATACGTACCTAGTTATGACACCAAGAAAATTGTCATCTACGGGCTACTAGCGTAATGCAACTTATGTTATACATCAAACGTTCCGTGATAATGGACAATTTGTAGAAACGAATTAAATTATTCAAATCTAAAAAATTACCGCGTCTACACATAGTATTTGTTAATCAATGAATAGAACGTACATAAAAAAGAATTTTCCATACTTTTTTCTAGTTTTGTAATTGTTATTTTTGCAATTAAGCACAGAGCATTTATTCATCGTTGAAAACTGGCAACGTCGGTGGTCGAAACAAGACTAACCGCTAAACTACCGCAACGGGCGATGTTGCGGTAGATTTGAGTGGCTCATTTTTTCCGACTGATTGTGTGTCCTTAGATATTATAAGTCAATGCTTAACCTTTTCAACGCCAACGACGGATATATCCGTCCAGGTATACAGGGTAAAAACGTCCTTCATTAGTTTGACGTAAGGTTGAAATTCGTTCTACTTCTCAGATATGCTTGGCGGCCAAAAGGTTAAAATGATATATTGTTTGTGCAGGACCAGCTATTGTTCTGCGACGACTGCGACCGCGGCTACCATATATACTGCCTGGCGCCGCCGCTGCACTCGCCGCCGGAGGGCTCCTGGTCGTGCGTGCTCTGCCGGCAGCAGTTCCACTCCAAGTGAGCGGGTGAGTCCCTCGCCCGTCCGATAGCGTTTGCTTTACGACAGCATACTACTATTCGACTACAAAACCAAAAAAATGCCCTTAAGGATGTGTACCCCGTCAAATCCGCAGTACATCTATTTGATTTTTCAAGATTTGTTTCATTTGCACTAAATAACGGCAATGAGTAATTTTGTACGAATAATGATTTAAAATATACAAATTATTTAGAATGGGAAATAAAATCAGAACCTGATTTGACTACTCGAGTCATAATCAATCAAAATGCAGTATTTGAAACGGTCCGGACACATGGAAATTCAATTAAGCATATTTCCGTGGGAACAACGGTAACGATATTTTTCATTTTTCAACAAAAAATCGAGGAGAGTACAAAGTTATAGAAAATATAGTTATAATAGTACTATGGGACTGAAACATTTTTCGCTTTTTCTTGTAATTTAATCAACTTCCGGTATAAATAACACAGGCTTGAATGTAATCTTAAATGTCATTTATCCCCTTTAAAAGAACGGTAAAGTGTTTTTTATTACACTTATGCGAAACGACTCATATTACCATACTATTCAATTTCAGCGAAAAATATACAAATCGAAATATTGGGTATACTTCGTCTACAGTAAAAAGAGCGCTGACAACCATATAAAATGTATGGCCGTCGGCGCTCTTTTTACTGTAGACGAGGTATACACATCCTTAAATTACTTAATTCTGTACGCATTGGGGAAACCCTCGCCCAGCAGCTCGGTCTGCTGCTATGTATTATTGTAATCTTAATGCCCACCGATTAAAGCTAATTAATTATCAATTAGTTGATTTATTGTGTCCCTGTATATTTCACCCTTTCACATTAATGATCATGAAAATAATATTGTAATCAGGGTTCGTAAAAATTCAAAATAACTGATACTTGATACATATTCTATATAATATCGGAAATATATCAAGTGTATAAAAAGACGCGATTTTTTTTGGTTTTAAAGTATTTAATTAAGTTTGACGTGTAAGAGTGTAAAATAAAATACGGTTCATAAAAATGATTATTTAACAATAACTTATTTGTTCTCAGGTTGAAAGTACAATGGGAGAGCTACAACGACTAGCGGAGGACTACAATGGGTGACCAGCCGTTTATTATAACGCGGAACCCAAGTTACATACGTTGCCATAGGTTAGAGCGACCGACGAGTGTGGGCACTTTCAAAAGATCCGTTAATATTAAGGCGTCATCAGTGCGAGCGTCCCTTTTGCATTCGACTTGTAGGTAAGCTCTTCGCTTCTTGTAGGAATTGTGGAGGATTGGCATTGAAAGTGTGAACATTTTATATGTATTTGATATAAGAAACTTTAGGGGTGGACTTGCAATCTCGACCGCCCTAAGTCGAGTAACAGCCGCCCCTGCCTTAGTTCTAATCACGAAATATAAAAAAACCGGTCAAATCCGAGTCTGACTCACGCGCCAAGGGTCCCGTACTTACCTATAAAAAAAATATATTTTAACAACCGGGTAGCCATTTACCTATGAAATAAGACAAAAAGAACTTTCGCAAGCTCCTATCTCCGTGCAACCGTCGAGTGTGATACGACTTTGCAAAGGTTATTCCGTTAAACAATTTTTTTTTGTGATTCCACTACTTATTTACATTTTACGGAGTTTTTGTGCTGTAAGACACTGGTTATTTCCAAATTTCATGATTCTAGGTCAACGGGAAGTACCCTATACGTTTTGATTCCCTTTGGATTCCCTTGAAAGTATCAAAATATATGGCATAAACGGCCGTATCTTTTGATTGCGTTGACTTAGAAGGTTGATTTTTTCACAGCCCCAGGAGATTGCAGACTTGAGTATTTGATATTAATTTCAACTTGATACGCATTCTTGAGAAAAAGCTCTTGACACACAGACAGACAGACGGACAAACAAGTGATCCTATAAGGGTTCCTTTTTTCCTTTTGAGGTATGGAACCCTAAAAATAAGTGGAAGTGCCATGAGTCGCGATTACTGTTAGAACCGTACGCCAAAAACGCACACTATCATAAAGTTAACTACTATGAAATCATGAAAATGATGGGTCGTAGTCTTTTATTCAAAAAGATGTTATGAATTCTAGACCGTTAGCATAATTTCGACTTTATGTTAATGCCATATTGTTGGAAGTCTATTACGCGATATTAGGAGTAAAGACGTTTTGATTCGGGTATCGAATTTTATCATAGTGCTGCCATCTAGCCTTCAGTAGTTAAACAACAGCCGAACAATAATAGAAAGTGGTTAATTTCCTGGACAATAGATGTGTCTAAAATAATACCTTTGCATTATGAACTTTTATTACAGCGTGTGAGTAGCGCAGAACATTCGAGATTCTTACCTAGCTCTACAAAAGATGGAAAGTCTACCATATTACCTTTATGTAAGGTTTATGTTAGGTTTTGTACACAACATTAAATCGCCTACGAGAAATAGAATAATGACAAATTTATGAATATAAAACTAAATAACAATTACCGCTACTACGAAAAATCACCATGTTTTTGGTGCGGCTATCATTTATGCACTCTAAAATTAATAAGGAATTATTTTCTCATTTTCGTTCATTTTCGGGATATCAAACGGTCGTGACGCGTCCTCTTCTACTGTTTTTTCTGCTCTGTAGTGCTAATTGTGCAACGGAAAAATGTGGTTCGCAATAATTAGCACTGCGTTTCGTGTTGCCTGCCGCGGGCGGCAAATATTGGCCGTCCTTGGCCCGGGTACAGTCTGCCATGAGGCAAACCCCCCACTGAGATACTTGACAATGTAGAAATATTTTGGGCTGTAGGTGGAAAGTTGACACTTAAGTATTGTTCGATGACTTTTTGTCTTCACAATCACGGCAGGTTGCTAATGCAACCCTAAAGACACTAATGTAGTTCTGGGGACTCAAGATAGGTGATTAGAAGACAATGTGAGGATTTGATATGTCATGTCATGTCACGTGAGACCGGTAAAGACCGGCCGGGCCGGCGGCGCACGCGGCGGCCATATTGCCATTCCGTTCTGGAATACGCTCGGAGTGTGTCGTTTGAGTGTTCGTGTGTTGTTTTAGACGAAGCAATTGAACATTTCATAATAAAGATCACCGACTCTGATTCTTCCTCCGACTCTGAGATTTCGTCATGGTCATCGTCCGATGATATGCCCGCAATGGGACATATACAGGCTATTCAATAATAATATTGTATAAAAAATATAGTTTTTCCCTTTAATTTTTTATTATATCGGTAAAAATAATTAGCGGGGTTTGTAATGAGTTAAGGAGCCCTGATTTTTTATATCAACTCTCGGCGAACAGACAAATGGCCGAATTCAGAAACGCCACTGAAGCATTTGATTAGATGATAAATGGTTAAATGTCCCTCAACTAGTTGTCAACCTATACAGAAACGTCACTTTAATTAAAGTTCAAATTTGAGTGGCCTTTCTGAATTCGGCCATTTGGTAGCTAACTTCACAGACGCAAACTTACTTGGGGCGAATTGTAATGTTATTACGACGGTCGCATAGAAGCGAAATTGCTTGGCTGTGGCATTCCAAGTCACTGCAATACCCTGTCATAATCTAATAATTATTACTTACAACGTGTAATTTAAGAAAATGGCACAAAGTGCAGGTCACTACGGACTCAACCTAATATATGTTAAACGTGTACAATAATACTCCCACACTCGTCATCTTCTAATATAACTCTCTTAAATACACAATATATCGAAGTTTCTACCTCTACCGGTGCTTGCTTAAGCGTTTCTATTTAAGACAGACCGGCGTCTCCTACTTTTCCTCAAATATTACACAAGCCACCAAAAAATAAATGTTTTTGTTGCACTGCGGCCCTAACATGCATGCCACAAAGATAAATTAAACCCGTTTATCTCTATGACTATCTCTTTCGTCGGCACTAGTATGAGAGAGACGCACTTAGAGATAAGACGGTCTATCTTATCTTTGTGTCATGCATGTTAGGGCCGCTGTATATCTCTGCGGATGTCTCTAGTTTCAAGTACACAGTTTACGGATATATTCATGAAAGTACTGAATTGGCTCATGTGTTTTTCATGATTTTGGTGTAACTATTTTTGTTACGCATAGAAAGAACTTTTGATTTAAAGAACCAGAGCCAATATTCCGAAATGATTTCCTGTTTCATTAATTGGTGGCATCAAATTACTCGAATTTAGTTTAATATTCAGGGCTACAAAACCACTGTTGACCAGTGTTGTATTTTATAAACAGACTATATAATCCAATAGATTCCGCATAGCCGGGCCCCCACATTAGAGGCGAAATGCCTTAAACAGCGGGGCTACAGAGGGCACACTACTAGGCACTCAGGAGCGCATAACTTCGAACGCACCAATCGCAGCTCTAAAAACCTCGCGCGCCCCCCAACTTTGGCGGCGTTATTTGGGGGTCATCCATAAAGTACGTCACACTAATTTCGTGATTTTTTGACCCCTCCCCCGTCCTTGTTACAGTTGGTCACATTTGTGAACCCCCCCCTCACTAGTGTGCAGTCACATATTTTGCGATTTTAAATGTAGAAATTATTAATATACAGCAGTTTTATTTCCATCTAAATTATTTTTTAATATGATCGACAACAACCCAATTGTTTTTAAAAAAGCGACCGGTGCGTGACTCTAGTAGAGCGAGTGTGAACTTAGAACCCCTCTCACCCCTTGTCACACAATGTCGCACTTCGTCGCCGCCCCTTAACGTGTGACGTACTTTATGGATGACCCCTTGCCAGTAAAAATTAGTCTAAGCGGTGTCTTCAGGATATTTGGTTTGTTTTTATATTTGCCTAAAAGTTTATTGCATACGATAGACTTAAATTAACGAATGACTTAATAAAAAATTGAGATCCGCATGTCACATTTATAACGATTATGCAAACAGTATTTTAAAATAAGGTTCTACAGAACATTTTATATTTTATAGCATGAAAATATCTGTCGAATTATTTGTTAACGCCGGTTCTGTACTAAGTTATATATTTTTTGCGGGGAAACCTATGTATGTATATTTAATCATGAGAAGAGGATAATAAAAAAAATAGCACAATAACTGCTTTTTTTCAGAATCCGGATATGATGGGTTATTTCTGCTCAAAATCAAGTTATTACTATATAAAATCTGGGATACTTTTTTTTCTCCTTTTACAAACAGTTCTATTCATAATTCTGAGCAGATGTAACCCAAAATTTCCAAATTGTATCAATAAAACAATATTGTACTATTTTTTGGATTTCTTCAGAAATCTTGCTGTAAATCACATGCATTCCAGTTTTCATCTATCTCATACATTTCATTATTAAATGTTTACAAGGACTTATACAGTGGCCATCAAAAAACCGATAAGATAATTGTATAAACAAATTGGTAAAAAGTTAACATTTATTATATTCATATTATTTTTTGCAATAAATATTGCAAATTTTAAATAAACATAATAATTAAGAAGCATGGTTGTTTTCCCATTTGTATACTCCATTTTAAATATAGCCAAGTCAAATCAATTTAAGCAAGATAGCTTTGCATGTAAGTTTTTTCTAACTGTTTTCTTCTGAAATTAAATATAATTTCCACTTGCCTTCGCTCTCTGTAAGTGAATAGAGATTGTCTAGTATGTGTAGTGTATGGGAAAACGGCCTGTACAGCCAACAGGCGACGAAAGGCCTCCAAGTCAAGACAGTTTCATATAAGTTCCGTTACAAGTATTATGTGAAATAAAGTTGTTATTGTCGTAGCTGCTATTAGGCCCAACTAAGAGTAAAAATACATTACTCTGCGCTTCTATTCGGGAACGCTAAGTGATGTTGTAGCGACTCGCGAGCGAGATTTCTCATCCCACTCTTCCGCACGACGCGTAATGCGTAAGAGCGAGATGCGAGTCTAACTCGCGGGTGGCAGTTCGGGGCAAAAAATACATGATAATAAACGACCCAGTGTGTGCAAGAAAGTAAATTCATATGTAATAATGATGGGTTTACTGTCATTAGGTACAAATGGAAAATCGTCCACTAGAACGTCCACGTCCATTATTCGTTAATTAATTAATTCATTTACAACGAAAATAAATTTGGTTATAAATACTTTTCAGCATAATTAAATTTTCACTGAATTCACTTGGGATACTTTACTTTTGACCCAAGTTCATAATGTTTATTTCACGTGGACGATTTCCATGTGTACCTAATGACAGTAAACCAAATGATGGGAGCTGAAAAAGGTGCGGCCAAGACTGCAAATCCGCCACTGGCTACAAGTTACAATTTTACAAGCAAAAACTGGCAGCACCGATGACACCATACATCTGACATGCGTGTTGCCGATTTTTGCTTGTAAAATTGTATCTTGTAAGTTTGTGAAACGGGCTACAGATCGTACTAGACTATGCGTTGGCCTCATGATAAAGGCTGTCATTCGGTCGGATCCGCTTGAAACTGATACAGTCACCGTATATGGCCGGAATAATGTGATTGAGCCATTAAATAAAGCCACAAAATAGGCAATCAGGCATACGGCCTATGTGATGCGACGCACATCGACATTTGCACCAAACGATTATTACTTGTGCTCAGGCGCGGTCCGAAGGCGGGGTCACATGGAACAACCCACCCCCCCAAAATTCTCAAATTGAAAACTCTTCTAAAAACAAGTTTAGTCTTAAAGTAAAGTTTAATTTACTCGACATACTATTTTATTATTAGTGAACCCCTCCAAAATTTAAGGCTGCGACCGCGCCTGCTTGTGCTAGTCTAGAAGTTTCTTTTTTATCAATGCTTGTTGGAACTTATATAAAACTGAGTGTCCTACCTTCATAATTCTTTTGTCGATCTCTTAATAAGGCCGCTAGAATTTAAATAACCAAACAAAAATAATAACTAGAGTTTTTTAAAAGGAAAAAGAATTCCCTCCATAAATACATTAGAGTGGAGTTTGGATTGCGTTAAGTTGCATTGCCCCGCGTTAGCAAAAACTGTGATCGTGACTTTTATAAAAAATAAAGATCGGCAAAAGGAATTATGAAATAGAAATTAGGCCTAGAATTATAGTCTTATACGTAACATTGTGGTAAGTAAAGCTGTGATCAGATTAGGTGGTTGTGATGGACTTAAGTGTGGGTTTACACCATTTTTTTTAATGCTTTTATATTTTTTTAAGTCTACTGTTAGAATAGCGGTTATCAGTCCGAATTTTGCTTTACGCGTTTATCGAACAATTTCTTGGCTCAGTTGTACGTTTATTTAAGAAAAGACAAAATAGTCTTAAGCCATATTAGTAATATGTACAATAAATAAAATCTTGGCAGGGGAAACAAAATTATGTACTTAATCGTTTTACCTAAAATCACTGTGACTTTTTTTAACTTATTTTATAGCTGTAGTGGATACAAAGTTCCCAGTGAAGAAATGGGAATAGCCGTTTAAAAAAATCATGGCATCAAATTATGTATATTATACCTAATATTCGTACAACTGGGTCCTATTCCTGCCAGCTTCAAAATAGTCGTTTCTAAGTTAATTCGATGTTGTCTTTAAATAAATCTTGTGCTAGACTCGAGTAATGAATCGTTGCTTGAGTAGTGCGAAAACGAAATATTTTTGTAAGTCGTAGTGTACATAATATCAAGTTACATCTGTTGTATCTGAGAGTCATCTCACGTGATGCCGTATGTAACACCGCCGTGCATTGTTTTGACATGGTTGAAACCAGTATAGGCAGTCATACCGGGTGTGGTACGCTTAGAGCGCACTTGGCGTGTGCGCAGTGTGGCTAGCGCCACAGATTATCGTAGGTTCGTTCACAAGGATATTCCATCTAAGCGCCTGCCGCTAAGCGTCCTGTGTGGCCTTATCCGTAAACTGGCGCGATTCGATGTTTCGGATTCGATAATAAAGTTTAGGCGGACGGAAGTAACATGTCTATTTACTTACTTTTTTACCAATATTGATAGGACTCTTAATGATAGTGCCTTTTGTTTTGCGAAACGAAGTTTTTAGCCCATGTTTGAATTCCATGTTATTTAAACAAACACGACGATTTTTTACAAGTTTTAAAAGCTTCAAAGCCAATACAAACGGGATAGGTTTTAAGGAAAACTTATTCAGATTGCAGAAATAAAACTACTTGCTTGACAATACGCGTCGGTGCAACAGACGGTCATCGTATCATGATAGCGGTTGCTCTTTCCAGTTCTTCACAGTAATGAATTTGTTAGATTTATATGTAATATAATATAAGATCTACAACTGTATGTGTCATACTAAGTGTGGTGACGTAACGAATAAAATGAAATTATGGACTTTGTTGTTTTATTTTGGAGATCTATGTATCTTCTCTTTGATATTGGCTAATTTGGTCAAATTCACAATAGCTACTACAATTTATATGTAATGATTGACCGCTGGTTGACGGGGAGATCTAACTATTTGATTTCTGATCAAATGCCTAACGTCTTTAACGCCACCTCAAATACAAAAGTTGTCACTCATATGCAAGGCATGTCTAAGAAGTAACACGAATATCAACCTTACGTCAAACTTATGTAGAGCTCTTTTACCATTTATTCCCTGCGGATCCAGCAAGGTTGACACGAGGATAAGTTAACACCGTCTTATCTGTGAGTGCGTCTCTCACACTAATGCCAATTAAATAAATAAATCATGGGACAATCTTTACACAAATCGATCTAGACCGAAAGTAAGCTCTAAAGGCTTGTGTTATGGGTACTAGACGACGATATATATACTTATATAGAGAAATAAATACTTAAATACATAGGACACATCCAAGACTCAGACACAAACATTCGTGCTCATCACACAAATATTTTGCCCTCACCGGGGATCGAACCCGGGACGCTAGCTTCGGAGGCAGGGTCACTACCAACTGGGCTAACCGCGTCATCCGCGTAATCGGACATATATTATATCCGTCGTTAGCGGTGAACCAGTGGTACGGATATATCCGTCATTAGCGTTGAACAGATTATAATGGAGTTTGTGAATTCGGCGGAAAGCGATCGTTACTAGTTATAACGAAATAATAATTGTAAGTATTTTGACACTTGAGTATTTTACTTAAGAGTACATTTTGAAACACTGGGTTTTCTATGAATAAAGTCTAAATTCAGCTATTTATTATTTATTTGTTTAGTGCTGTGACCGCGCCGCCGGCCGCCGTTTGCCAACACGTGTAAGTAAATGTGTGTTTCTGGAATCCAATATGGCGGATGCTACAAGACATTTTGATAATATAATACGCATTTTACATATTACAATATCCGGGCAGAAGGGCATCGTTTGTCTCGGGTAAAAATAAAAAAAATTGCTCTATTGCATCTATTTTTATTTATCAGAACAATTCACTACGTTTGTAAGATATGAAACCAAAAAGCGTTTGGCATTAAACATCGAAACATGTCTAATTTCTAACATTGCACATTCTAATTTGACTAAATCTATATAATTGTAATAAATCTAAAATATTCCTATGATATCAACAGATTTAAAATTCAACAGAAAAGTAGGTAACATTTTAAAAGAATCGCTTCGAAGCATGAAAGGAAGTTTTAGAAGAGATCCTTTTTTTTTTAAAAATAACAAAATTATAATAATATAACGCAATATAATAAAATATTTTTGTATAGATTAGTGTGAATATAATTCTGTCAGATCTCAATAAAATAATAGGTAACACAGAAAAATTGCAACTTTATTAATATTTTTGTAAATAATATAAATAAATTCGTTAGCTTAAGTAGAGGGACTCTGTTTATACGAATATAATGCGTATCTGCCTAAAATTTTACAAGGCCTTTTGTAAATAATGAAGGTAACTTACAGATATAAAGCAAAACTTTGTTATCTTTTGTTTGAGATTACAAGACGGACCTTTTTCCATTTTAGGATGCATCTCTCGATAGTTATTTTTTTACGCTACTTTTATTAGTCAATAAAAGTACCTTAATCGCTCTGGTACCGAAAAAATACATTAAAAAGTCTATACTTAAAGTTGTTTTAATTATGCATACTTATGACTTTGACTTCAGGATAGTATAAGAATTGAAATATAATTTGAAAAGTTACTTATATAATTATTTAATCACTTAAAGTCATGAAAACTTTTACTCGTCATGGTTGTAAAACTTAGAAACACTACTAATTAGCGACAAATTCATTTTAGTTGTCATTTTTCGCTTATACTTCTTTACTTTGCCGGCAAATAAAATAGTTTCGTGACATACTTTAATAACGAAATAACGTTTATTACCAATATCGCCGCTTACGTTAGTAGCGTGTAACGTTAATAATAACGTTAACTTTTATAGGTGTTGCGTTGCGTGTTGCTAACATTTGGTGTATTTTATGAAAGAAAATTGAATGTTGTGGCAAAATCATGGGTCATTTTAAATACACATCCAAGATTTCGCCGGCCACTCATAATTTTAACGTCGCTTAATCATTAACTTCAATCATCACATTATTTTATGACGCTCTTAAATAAATAGAACACTAATTTACAAATGGAAGACACTTAAAGATTTTGTTGTTTTTTTATATTTTAAAATAGTAAACCTATAAAATAAACAAACTAAATTAAATAAATGATTTTAGGATTTATTAATGAAATTTTGAAATGAAGTAGTGAAGTTGTGATATTTCCTGTATAAGCTATAGGGCGAGCGTTCTTAGAGTTAAACGTAAAATTAAGATGAACGTAGTAAGTCTACAGTTTACCAGTAGATTCCAGAATCAGTATTAACTGGTAATATTATATTTATTATAATACACTAGTAGTTAAGACAATTATACATAACGTGGAGGCATTTAAATCAAGCCAATAGAATCGTCATTTCTTGCAATAGCTATTTACAAAAACAAAAAAATCATAGTTATTCTGGCAAGACCTTAATGTTAAGAAACTAGGTACTAGGTACATAAACGTTAAGCCTAGCTTGGAAGGCTACAAAATAGCCACTTGAGCATTTATTTGCAATAATCCATTGCATAATGAGCAAATATTCACTTAAGTATAACCTTATTGACTGTAGTCAATATTTCGTTGGAAAAGGTGACTGAACAAAACACAGTATCTTATTTTTCGTTCTGCATTTTGTTAGTCACTCTTCTATTTACTGAACGAATAATTCAGACGAGCAATGCTCAAGTGACCTGTTTTAATAATATCTTAAAAGTATGGCCTATATTTCTGCTTCATTTACTAAGTTCCCTATTTATTTTGGTACCTCTAATTGAGCGTTGACTTAGTCTATAAGTCTAGTATATAATATATATGATAACATATTTATTTGGTTTATTTTCTAACAAAATAATTAACAAACAGCACCATTTATATCACTGTCCTTTTTATTCGTTGTATTTGTAATAAAGAAAAGTCTGCCAATGCAGTTTGCAAACAGTATTTTAAATTATTTGTGGAATTTTGCTGAAGGAACTATTGGGATCCTTAAAGGCTCTATTTATATTGTTGTCCTTAAAATTACTTATAAGAATTCATGTTTATATGTATAGTGTAGATACATGTATTATGATCTTCTTTATAAACTAATTAATTTGTTAATTAGTAACTAAGGAACCGATGGATCTGTTTTTATTTAAATTTGTAGAATAAATTGGTCCCCGAATTTCGGGATAAAACATTTTAAAATATCTATAAAACAACAACATATAGACTTTTTCGCCAATAACTTAGAAAATCGAAATTTGTTCAAAAAACATAACGTAGTACGTACTACTTATAGCTTTTCTATAAATATTATTCCTAACGATAATTATCTTTTAAATATCACTACTTAATTTGAGCCATTATATTTTATATTGACATTTGTTTTCATGGCAAGTGATATATTTTTTTGAAACATTTAGCTTTAATATACCTATTCAAATAACATTTACATCTTTACTAAGATTTGATTTAAGATTTTACTCATATTATTTTTTATTTTGAATTGTGTGAAAACAAATCTATATTGTTTTTGATAAAATTCTAGGACGAGAATTAAACAATTTTAAAATATAAGGTTATTTTTGGCTTTGACAACCGGTAATATATATTTCCCTTGTTTAATTGACCATAAATATAGGCCACTCTGGACAGGCGGCGGGAGGGGGGATGGGTAGCGGCGAGCCCCCCCCTACTGATACTACATCCGACATCTGAAAAAAACATTTTGTTTATTAAGTTTTTGAAAGCCACGGCTGACTGCGAGTATGCGTGCCCCGGACGCCGAGTGACAGCTATAGCCGACAAAATGTATGGATAACGGCATGCCGTGGCGTCAGGGGCACGAATATCTGCTGTCGGCTACAGGCGACTGGAGCGTTCAAAAGGTTAACGATACAAAAGATTAATAAATTATCTGGGATCTGAAAACTAGCATTATGCTATGAGTAACTATTGTATGTTTTTAGCATGTACCAATAGCTATTTTACATTTCGACTTCACTTAACACATTCAGTGCCAGCCCAAAAATCAAGTCCCGCGCCAGGCGCCGAAAAATTGCCTCCATACAAAATTACTATAGCAAGAACCCGACCAGCGAGTCGTTCGGCGTGGCGACAAAGTCATAGAAAACCCGACTATCGGGTTTTCGGCACTGAATGTGTTAATATTGATTTGATCGTTCGCGATTGTTGGCTTGACATTTTATCTCCGTAGAATTACATCATGAGAGATAATTATTTCATTGAGAAAAAAAAACAACAAGTAGATACCTATTTATGACCATAATGATAACATAACCAACTGATGGGTTTTTATATTTACCATAGTCTGCGGATGGTGAGGCGGGTGGTAGTAGTGCGCAGGCGACACGGGCGGTGTCGGGTACCCCCAGTACACGAGCGGCGGCGGCAGCGTCGGGCCCATCGCGGGATAATAGTAGGTGAGCGGGCCTGCATGAAATACGTCCATTAGAATACAGCATTAGCAGTTCATCACCTAGAGAGGGCCTAGGCACAAGGCGATGTGCGTTGTGTTTGATAGATAGACTCTCCGGATACCTACACGCAAATTGCCTGTGTACCAAGGGCGTAACAAGGTATTATAGTTACAAAAGTGGGGACAATGAGATGCTTGGAATCCGTTTGCCGGTGCGAAATGACGCCTAGTCTATATATGTAAAGGATGATCAACGACAAACGAAAAACAAGAAGTACGGTGTTTTAACATCCAGACCCGTACGTGATGTAGACTGATAGTCTTATTTCATGACGTATTGGATGTAGTTCGATTTGTATGGCAGTACAATTAAAATTTATTTGGTTATTTAAAAAAAAGTATTTGAGGAATGAACAGCGGAATGAAACAACCAGGTCATTTTATATTAAATGCGGCTCTGAAAATCGAATTTTATGCATTTAAAAGTACTGAAATGTGGGAAAAATTTACATCAAACATTTAATTTTTATTACCTACTATAATCTACTTATGTAATTGATTAGACTTGTGAAAATAGCCTAAGTTTATGGACGTCACATAATATTGATCATGCAATTTGTTTGTTAGTCACACAATAACTACGAGTTGAGGAGATAACGTTTGTTTCAAGTATCTTGGACGTCATGTTAATATTTTAGTAGATACATAATTATTATGCCAAATGCTATCCCACTAAGACCACCCGTTTCTTTCCATAGGTGCTTACAGAACCCATATGAATAGATATGTAAATAATTTTTCGTGTAGTGAAATTTAAAATGATCAGCTGAAAGTTTATATAACTCCAAATATTATGCTCGATAAAGTTCCAATGAGTTATATAAACATTTCAGCCAAACATCATCATCGTTGTGTCAGTAACAATACAAAAAGACATACACAATAATGTATGTATTAAAAACAAGATGAACACTCACCAGGGTCTCAGTACGCATTAACAGTCCACCAAAGCAGTGCGCAACTTACACCAATCTGTTACACACGACGCCGCGGCGCCAACCACCAAGCTGCGGACTTTACCAATCTTATGCTTGCCTAGTACCCTAGTACTTGATTACGACCTCAGATTAACTTAAGCGAGCGTGCGAGCTGTCTGTCTGTCATTTATGTCTGTCATGTTTATAAACTTTAATCAGTGCAAACATAGCAATAACTTTTACGTTCGGATCATGTTTGTAAAATTCAAAAGGACGTTCCAATATTGCCTTCTATATGGATGATATGATTATGAGTATTCAAATTGAATAACTGACTTTTATTTACAGATGTTCGCGGATTTTCTCAATATTTAAAGCACTATTCCGTTAGCAAATTGAAGGAAGCAAAGTAATTAAGCTGAGGTTGTAGAATGCGGTAAACAACAGTAAGAAGGAAACTTCCACGTGAGCCCCTTATCTAATGAACATACTTACTTCTTCGTGTTACGATGAAGTTGGCTTAACATTCACCCGGCCACTAGAGGGCCAACCGACCCATATTTAAATCCACTATATTAAGCACAAAAACATTTCTTCTACGACACACTAAGCAGTAGATCCCTGTTATACAAGATTTATCCATTTCTGTCACCTGTACATGCATTTGGAAGCAGAACGATGTAAAAGCTAGCAGAGGCCGCGACACCATTTCTACTGCCTTGTACTGGTGTCGCAGTCTGCACTAGCCGTATAATGTACGTATTATATTTATGAAAACCTGTGCGTTTTGTGAAAGAAACCTTTCCCTCAAGACTTTTTAGCCAATGTTCTAATTAGGAAGTCTTATTAACACAAATATCCGTTGTAAGTCTGCATGATTCTTGGGAAAAATCACAGCAAATCTTAACGCTGTTATATATGGTTTATATAAGCATTTTGTACTAACAACAAGATGCATACAGGTCTCTGATTGGTCGATCGTCAACAAGGTCAATTGGTTGACTAATCAGAGAGCGAGCACAGTTAACCGAATTGAAACGTCAATGTATAAGTTAATTAAAGCTATGTTAGGGGCGGGACGGGATGATTGTGCTATTCGAGTAATGGTTAGGTAACTTGTGAAGGGGAGTTAAATTATTGGTGGTTCTAGCTAAATAACAAGACAATTTTGTGCTGTGATGAAAGTCCTAGTTTAAATTATGTGATCGTTTGTACACGTGAACTGTTGTGCAATGCACTAGTGCGCTTGACATAAGAATACATATTATTAGTGTTAAGTTTTATGTATATAACTTATTGCATCGTATTCTTCAAGGT
Source organism: Tortricodes alternella (assembly GCA_947859335.1). Taxonomy (NCBI): domain Eukaryota; kingdom Metazoa; phylum Arthropoda; class Insecta; order Lepidoptera; family Tortricidae; genus Tortricodes; species Tortricodes alternella. The sequence continues at coordinate 7,124,246 of OX401975.1, read as the reverse complement.
GACCAATCTTACAAACCTGTTAAAACGCCTCCTAGATATATTCAGATTTAAGATTAATTACGCATTTATATATGTGGATGTGAGTATGCAGAGAAAATATAATAAAGATACATCAAATTATATGTTAGTAAAACATAAAATAGAGACGTCAACGTATAGGGCAAGGACAAGGTTGGAGTTAGTCCCTTCACAAGTACCATAAAGGCCAACTATGGACAAAAGCTGAAAAAACTGTAAAGAAACAAAAATAGCACAACCAACCAACCAGAGAAACTTGCGATGTCACGAATATTATCGTTTTATTTTAAAATACGCAATAAACTATAATTAGCCAACTATAATAATTATAATAAAAATCAATGCGATACCAACAAGGTGATTGAAATTACATGGAACGCCTTAAGTAGTTCTATTTAGATGTTTTAAAAATTAAGACGATAAATAAAAGCCAAATTTCCGTTCTGGTGCAATCATAAATCAAACTGGGTGTAAAAAGAGAAAAATAAATACTCACCGACAACTGAAATTAAGCTTCCATTATAAATATTGATGAATCCGTTAAAATTAACCGATTTGAACCTTTTACTATTGATACTGCCTATGCCTCACACCACTTCCCCCAGTCACAAAATTAATACAATATATATTTCAACAATTTTTACACAATGTTACGTAATTAATACCACGTGTATAGCCATAGCTGGGCACAACACCGGTTATCCGTTAATCGATAATTAACAAAGTTAACATTTCGAGTAACGGATTAACTTTAAAGTTAACTTTAAAAATTGTTAATCGTTAATAAAGTAACTACCTACTTTCTCCTAGAAGGACACAGCCCGGCCGTATATATTGATGTTTATAAAGGGAGAATCACTAAATAATTAGGTATTATTACAAACTCTAATGTCACACCCTTCTTTTATACATTTTTACCAATTTTTTTTTAAAAGTAAATCACTAACGCAATGACATATAAAATGCAATTTCTATCACGAGTGAACAATTAACCTTTAACTTACGTTAAATCTTCCGAAATGTAACGCTTTAACGTTTAACGAAGTTAACTTTATTAGTAACGGATTAGCGATTAACGGAGTTAACAATTTGATTAACGGTGTCCAGCTATGTGTATATCTACAAAACGTCGAATCCGCCCGTGAAAAAAACCACAAAACCTTGCACAGATAATTAAGGTTAAATCACGTTTAGCATCCAATATTAATTAACTTTGGAAGTAGTTAAATATAACTTGTCCACCCCAATATAGAAATCAAACAAAGCATAAACTACGAATTTACGGAAAAAATTCGCCATTGCAAAAAATCGTTGATATATTCAGTAAACTGCGATAATTTTAAAAGGGAAAGCGTAAATAAAATGCTTCAAAGAATAGCGGAAGAGGAAGCTGTGAATAAAAAAAAAATACTTAGCGCGTTAATGACTGGAGGACTCCCGAATACCCTAAACAGGAAATTGGCACCATGGTCTCGAAAAAGCAATGCAACACAACATTTAAAAATATTACAAAACTAATACATGAATTAGAGCTGTCAAAATAATAAAACCATTTAGAAAACTTCACAGAATGGCCGAATCAACCATTCTTTAGACCATGGAGCCAAGTGAAGCTACCGTGTACAATTTATAGGATAACAGGTTTGTATGCTAGTATCCGCCCGCGGCGTGATCTGGAAAACGTTTAAGGTACAAAGCAAAGGTCGAGGCATGCATCCCTGTCCTCAAGTCCAAATTAAGCAGCCCATGCTAACTTAAGACGTATATCGTAAATTACAGATTCACAGCCATATCGACCGTCCAAAAACCTGCTACTGTGGTGTGATAATCTTATTTATACAGTTTTGCGGTGGGCGATAAGTTTGGAGCTGTTTTTTACTGTACTTGACAGTTGTCGAGCGCAGTGCTGCTACAATAAAATAATCACATTAAACAGTAAGGTTAAACAACTTGACTGTGTGAAATTACTTTGCTTTCCTTAACAAGAGTTAGATCTATAGTAATGTTTAGTTTTGCTGGCACTATGCGTTCCGTCAAAAGGACACATGGTAGGTAACAGAAGGATTGACGTCTTTTTTTTCAAACGTGTATTAGTACCTAATCGTTGGCTATTATTGTCTGGTGTCGATTTCAAAGCATTGCAATATACACGTCTTTTCATTTGGTGTTATACTTGCGAAGCTTTATATTACTAGGTATCTTTTTGATTCTGAATTTACTTTCGTACCATGGGTGGGCAAAGTTAGAGTTCGCTGTCAAAATTTGAAATTCATTTAGCTGTCAACGTGACAGCGTCAGACGATCGATTGACAGATGTGAAAATGCGTAGATTAAGTCACGGGAAGTCTTGAACGATATCAGTATGTCGTCCATGTATAGATAGTAATGAGTGCAAAACTTACCGATTTACCACAAACATGCCCATTTTCCAAAACACGCCCGTTCGGATACACCAAGTTACATGTTACACTCTATTGCCATCTGATACATTTGCATGGTATAGTAATTCATATTCATTGCAATTCTGATATTTTAACTGATATTTTTTGTTAGCTCTGATGTAACTTAAACCCAAAGTTGCAAAAACCACCTTCAAGGCAATGTAATAAAGTTACAATTGTGAGATATTGCAATAACGACAGAAATGTATCAGTCCATCTGCTATGGGTAATCTGAATCAAAGTTGCAATGAACAGTTCAGTAAATACATTTTAGAAATGACAGAACAAATATTAGCCTTTCCACCGTGTGAATGCCCAGGACCTAGTGATCAAGACATGGCAACACCATGGACAAAATGACGTTATTTTTAAAGGAAATCTAAGATTACACAGGTCACCCGATTTGACACAAATGTCCAAGGGCTGGTAAAAAAATATTGTATATTTGGAAATTTGTGCCAAACATTTTAAAATTTCTGATATCTTTTAAACTAGGTGGTGTGAGGTAAATGATGATGACATTAAAGCTTGATATCTAATGCAATAATATTATTAAAATAAACTCTGACAGGGATTTGGGATGAGGAACAGGAAAAAATGATCCCAACTTTCACCCCACTCTAGCCAACTGAACAAATAATTATAAAAGAAATGCTGCCGGGTTTTAAAAATAGAACCTATGAAAGAATGGATTACAATTTTCACGTGGATTTTTTTGCATTAAACCTAATAAACGGAACACGATTTTCAAAATAGAGAAAATTTCATTATTTAGCTTAATTATAGTACTTAAAGTAATTTACTCGTGCTTTAAACGCAAAAACCAGAACATCTTTAATATGAAAGACGTCAAAAATATAAACACGTGTAAATAGCGACAAAAAATGCATTGTACTCAAAAACGCAATAAGCAAAAATTAATTTACGAAGTACCTAAATATAAGTACTTAGAGAAACCAGCTGATTTTTTCAGACTTTTGATCAGTCTCCAAAAAAATTGACAAAAACGACTCGTCTTTAACTCATGGAATGTCTAACGTTAAAAATCACAAATTTAACTAATCACACTCTTATTCTAACTTTGTCATATAAAACAACCTCTGATACCTACACTTATTTAAAGATTAAAAATATGACGGAGTTCAACAACGTTAAAGTCAGTATAAATTCAACAAAAACTTGATTGAAAGATGTACAAGTCCATACTTAACGTAACATAACGAAATATCGAGCTGCTAAAAACTGCCGTTAAAACTAACCATAACGTTAGCTGTCTTATATTTTAATAAATTCATAGAGCTACATTATCATTAACGTCGTGACAGTCACTGTTGAGTCAACTTTGAGCTTCGTATACCCTGTTTCATCGAATTACCGAATCACGATTTAATAACGATTTGTAATTTAGGCAATGTACTTCAATAACTCAAGGCTGTTAATGGAAGTCCTAAAAGGCACTCGTACTACATAAATATTTATAAACGCTACCCTGACTCGTACTTTTGTAAAGTTAAGAATTCATCACGGCTTACGAATAATATTCCAGATCATAAATACACCAATCAAAAATACCGTCCCGCTATCGCAAAAACTAGCGCCCTCTGTTGTTTAGTGCCAACATTAATTACGTTTGAGCGCAATCAGTTTCAAAGCCCAGGATAGTACGGATAAGGTAGCATAGAGAACGCGCCAGGGAATGGCGTGGTCATAGTCTGTGGCATCGCAGCTGATAGCGAGCCATACCCGGCCGGCAGAGCCGTCGGCATGCCGGCTTGCAGCGCGTTCGCGTACGACAACATTGGACTAGTATTAGCATACGAAAATACCGGGCTCGAAGTGCCGTATGAAAACATAGGAAGCGACATAGATGGTAGTTGCGGCGGGAGATACTGTCGCTTCGCCGGTGTTGCGTCAGCCGTTTGCGTAAACGCTCGCTCGTAGCTTCTTTTATTCGTGATCGGAACCACCTGTTGGGGGAGGAATTGTTGGAGCTGATACTGAGGGTTAGTCGGAGTGGGTGAGCGGATTTGGTAGGTCGGGAGCATGGGTAGCATGGGCTGTCGCATGGAGGCGAGGAGTAGATTCTCGTGCTGTCTGGCGAGCAGGCTCTGGTGCGCGATGTGCTGCGCGAGGATGCGCGGCGCGGGCGCGGGCGGGGGGGAGAGCAACGTACCGGGCGAGAGCACCTTGGGGGACGTGGCCGGCGTCACGCCGCCCGTCAGCACCAGGTTCATGTCGTCACCGGAGCACTGGAACACCTGCCGCAACAAGATTACAACACATTAGGAAGGCTATTACCAGCGCGCAGTCACAGTATAATAAACGAACTAACAGTATTTTGTCTCGGCAGTGTCCTCGAAATAATTACCTATGTATGCAAACACGCAGTAGGGGGGCTGCCCACTGACTGCCTTTCTTGGGTTACGTATTTGATAATACTATATTAAATTGTCGTAGTATCTTTTTATGAAATATTACTTCAAATCTTGTAAGTTTTTTTTAATTATTTCTTTTGGTTCATATTTCGAATTTCAAAAGTGACTGACTGTAAGCCAGTATGGAGTAAAAAAATGCATTTAAGTAATGTATTTTGCTTTTAACATCTCACAGTATCCACGTCCGTACCCAGCCGCGGCGCACTCGCGACTGTTGTGTACTGAAGTTTACTGAGATTTCGAAACGCGTCGTTTCGGCCGTTTGTTTGAAGATGGAATACTGTATACTTGATTATACGCCGGCGCAGTGCACCACTTTTTGAAATTGAAACGTAACACGAACGATCGTGTGCTATGAAATTATAGCAAACGATCAATTCGTTTGCTACCGCGTTATTTGCTGGTTATGTTACAATCATACCATGATCAAAGCTATCAATTTGCAGAGCAGTTTAGTTGTCAACTAACAGCTCAACAGAAACGCTGCAATGTCGCAGTACGAACTAGCGATTCAGTTTAAGACGTAACTTTGGATCGTATAATAAGATCATGGTAGCCCCCTTGCGGCCCTCCCTAGCATGGCTGACACTGACTATCTCTTTCGTCGGCATTAGTGTGAGAGAGATGCACTTAGAGATAAGACAGTTCTAACCTATCTTTGACCTTACTAGGACCGCTGGTAATGAAATTAAATCTCATTGCCAAAGTATTATGACCTTTTAATGGCCAGTATAATGTGACACTTACCTCAATGTACCGCTGCTTCTTGCCGTAGGTCATGTACCGGTGGTGCTTCTGCTGAGCGCAGAGGAACGCGCTCGCTTCGCTGTCCATTTGGATAAATGCTTCGCCACTCGGGTGGCCCTAGGAAAAACGACTTTATTTGAAGACTTATAGAGTACATTTTATATTAAATGGTCTGGTTGGTTTTAAAAACTAAAGCCTGTTGCTGTAAAAAATTGCCACCGAAAATGCTAAAGCTACACATAGGAATTCACAAGATCTAATCACTGTTTTGACAAAATTATGTTATCCTTGCTTATCGTGTTTTGTACCGTAAGCATTTCTCGCGTTTGCACGCCGGTCTACCTGCCACGGTAGGGTTAGTAGCAGCTGGTCTAATTAGCAAGTGGTCTAAAAGTCAGATGGTCTAATTAGCAAGCGATCTAATCTAAATTATAGAACTAGCTTTGTTTCGAAATGGCGGAAAAAGTATTCGACTTTACATGAGTTCAAGATACAGTGGATTAGACCGCTTGCTAATTAGACCAGCTGCTTTTTTAGGCGATATGATACTAACCCGGTAAAACGATGCAATCTATAATAGCTTAGTTTTTGCAATATTCGTTCCAAACTTCAGGTTACAGTGATATGTCACATCGAATATTTTATCAACGGAACTTTGTACTGAACTGTGGATAGAACTAGTACCAAGCTTGCATCAAGTAATAGTAGTTTATGCAACGGTTGCATAATGATAGGCCTTAAAACACTAGTGCGGTTTTCATGAAACGAGCCGATAGGCGAGTTTCATAATAAGATCGCACGAGTGTTTTAAGGCCAAATTATGCAGAGTTGCATACATAACTTTATCTACACACATATTATAAATCCTCCATGATGGGTTCAGAAACAATATTTTCTGGCAACAAGTTATTTGTTGCAATCGTGGCTGCATATTTCCGATATCCGGCGCATTTTCACATCACACAATCTCCGAGAAGACTACTATTCATATTTTCAACTAAAATGTAAATTACAAACAACTTTTTCTATTCAATTCAACAACAATTCTACTTTCGTTCAGCAAAACACCAACATAATGGCGGCAATTCGATCCTCCGTCAAGACCATTTTTTTTTAAATCATAGACAAACGAATGAAGTCTCTATTCTCATGTCAGTCGAGATCAAATGTTGTGCAGTTTATATTAAAAAAACATACTGAATTGACGTTTCGTATCAATAACTGTTTTAATATCTATGGATACTAGAATAGAGACCCACTTGAGTTTTGACAGCTGTTCCAAATGTAATCTCATTTCTATACTAAAAACGATACAGGAATAACATTGCAGCACTCGTTGTTCCTAATTGGTTGTCAAAATGGTGGTCATTTCCTACGATTTTTGATTACACTTTGTAGGTTTTATGGTATGGGTGTAGATAAAATATTTTAGGCGATATTATCATAAAACGCTGTAACCCGGTTAGTATTGATTGTCATAACAGGGTCGCTTTTTTACGTGAACAAGCCTTAGTCCTAAAATCCAAATAAAATTCTGAAGGCGCTATATTATTCATGTTATGGGTTACCTGAGCATTGTACACCATGTGGACACCCTGGACGACGATATTTTTAGCGAACTCGTCCAAGAACGTTAAAATGTTTTCCACCTGTAAAGAACAAGAATATTCTAGAACTAAGAAACTCAAAAACAGATATCTAAACCCTTCGGAACCCATTGACGTCGTAAGATATTATCCATGTCGCGCTCGAAATTAAACCGTTTTAATTTAAAATATTGTTGACTTTAGAAAGAAGGAAATAATGGAAATTCACTTCAAACAGTGAACCCAGGTCCCCGGAAATGAAACTGTATAAATGACTGCTAATTGTCATAGCTGCCACTCCGCCCACGCCACGCCACTGACCTGCGCCTCGTAGGGCAGGCCGCGCAGGCGCACGCAGTCCTTGGCGGTGCCGGACGTGATGACGTGCTGCGGCACCAGCGCCACCGGCAGCAGGCTCTCGGCAGGCGCGGGCGCCGCCGGCGTGCTGGCCGCGCTACTGCGCGTCTCCAGCGAACGATTCAGCACCTGAGTAACAAGTAACTGTATCTCTGTATTTGTGTTAACTCTTTATTGTACACTAGTGGACCCGCCACAGCTTCGCCCGCGGTATTTTCCATACAAACTTCATCACCCCTTTTCACCCCTTTAGGGACGGAGTTTCGAAAAATCCCTCCTTAGTGCCCTCTAGGATACTCGAGCAATGTCTCCTCCAAACATCAAACCTCTAGGACCACCCGTTTAGGCTGTACGTTGTCTATAAGTGAGTCACGGTACTGTTTTATATGTATAGATTAAAAGCACGTTGGCACTTAAATACAGTTATTTATTTTAAATTTTAAAATATGAACTTACATTGTAAAATACAAAGGTGTGGGCTGAAAAAGAATTCTCACACGGTACGGTAATGAAACACGCGCCCTAGGAGCCCTCGCCCGCGGCTCGGGCTTCGAATATACTCGTGTCAATGTGCTTTTATATCGAGGTTTTACTACAAAAGTTGCATCTACATATGTGTATAACCTATATGTACTGACCACTGAAAAAAGGCTTCAAAATAAACCGCAGCAGAAAAATAACCTTCCGACTCATTCCTTGATCACTATTTATAATCATGTTATTTTACTCAACGGAGTTTAAATTTCATCGTACGTCACTTACCGGCTCTCAAGGGCTGGCTAGGGGCATAAAGATCACTATAGGTATATATACACACATACATTACGTGAGGCATCTTTTTAAACTTTTTGACTCCCCATCCCCCCTTGTTGAGATGTTGTAAGATTTTTCTCGACTCCCTCCCCCCTACCCCAATCTCACGTGAGATTTTTCAAAATTTGTATTTTGGGTATAAAAGCAAGCTTTTAAGTAAAAAGGAATTTATTTAAAAAAAAACACAATTTGCTTAATTATTTTTATTTAGACACTTTTTACTTTCATTTAGCTTTAATTTAACTTAACTTACACGCAGTTTCACACCGTTTTCTGCTAGAAAAAAATTACGTGATATTTGCCAAGACCCCCCTTCTCCCCCAAGTAAGATTTAGTAAGATTTGTCTCAATCCCCTCCCCCCACTGACCACCTCACGTAATTTATGGACGCCCCCTATCGTTAAGCTTGAATTTAGTTTCGTACTTCTACAACAGATGACGTTACCTGGGAAATATCGGGCTCTGTGCTGTGAAAATGAAGACTAAGGCCCTGCTACACGGTCGGAACGACAGCACGATAGATGTCGTTTTGATCAGGTACGAATCGATCGGGCACTGAAAATCGGTCGGCTCCCAACGACCTTGATCGGGATGGCAACCAAACGCTCATCGTTCGACTGTAACGAACCAAATGCGATTTCGATCGAACAGCGCCTCTATTCGGGAACGCTAAGTGATTCTGTAGCGACTCGTAATCCAGATTTCTCGTCTCGCTCTTACGCATTACGCGTCGTGCGGAAGAGTGAGATGAGAAATCTGGCTTACGAGTCGCTACAGAATCACTTAGCGTTCCCGAATAGAGGCGCTGATCGATTGACCGGGTCTCTGTCAGGCTGTCGTCCTGAACGTGTAGCAAGCAGGGTCTTGCTACACGTTTTAATTTCATTTACAGTTTCTTTAGGTGTAAACCGCGTATCATAATAACTAGATTAAGTTTGACAAGAAAAAAACAAAAATAAAACTAACTTGTATGAATTCTCTCGAGGTTTCATGATAACATTATGTTTCCGCCGCCTGCCACGCCATAAACGAAGGTATACCTACGGCGATACTGTTATCGTCTATAGTAAATTGCTTACTCGCCGATAAGGCTGCAGTTAATAGGAAAATGGTTTTTTTGACACCTTTTACTCCCTACTCTATCGATCCACTATTTCAATCAATCACCGCAGAAAATGATTGAAAAATGATGCAAAGAAGTCGCATCACTAGCAGTGGCATAGCTACCGAAGGGCTAGACGGTGTCGTGCACCAGGCCCCTCAAGCGCAGGGGGCCCTCGGACCCTGACCAGCAAACCTAATATTGAACTAGCTTTATCCCACCTGGTTACCTAGCGAAGCCTCTGATCACTAGAAGACGAACCTTACCACAAAATGACGGTCGACAACTAACTGATCTGCCTCTAAAATGATGATAAAATAGCTATGATATGGGACAATAATGTGAATCAAAGGCCCACAGCGGTCCTCGCAAAGTTGACACCGGGATACTTAACCCCGTCTTATCTCTCTGACTATCTCTTTCGACGGCAGTAGTGTGAGAGAGACGATGTTAACTTATTCGTGTGTCAACATAGCTAGGACCGCAGATGGGTTTGGTTTAATGATGTTGGCGGGTTCACTACTCGCACAGATGCATTTCTAGCAGGTACCTAAGTATACAGAAAAGAGTATACACTGACAGCAGACAAGTAGACAGACACGTTTGCCTACGTCCACTTTATTTAACTTTATTCAAATATTACAATTTTCACTCGTATTTTTTATATCAGTGTCAAAAATGTACTTCTACTAATCTACATCAGATGTTGCATATACATAGATTGCTACTACGCAGGTTTAAAAACCTAGTAACTCATACTCTCCGTTTTCCAAATAAACTATACTACGGTAAAGATGTTTAATGGTCTGCGCTCAAGACTGATATCTTACTTAAATAAGGTTTTTACTTCAGTATGAACCTTGAGAACAGTCTTAATGTATAGGTACGGGGCCATATGTATAAAGTTCCAGAACTTACCTGTTGCACCTCAGCAGTGGTAGACCTGAACAGCTCTATATATCTGGCACCTATGAGTTTCCGATGCCTGGAGAGAGCTTTGGGCGCGTCGTCCTCCTTGGAGAAGAGTACGAAGGCATCTCCTGTGGCGCGGCCGTCAGCTCGCCGCACAAAGAGTACGCCTTCTGCGCCGTCGAGGACTTGGACGGAATCATCACCCGTGGAGAAGAACTCCAGCTAGAAAAGAAGGGGTTTTAAAGATACTTATTTGGACATTAGTACCATGGCCGTATATATACTGTCCGCGCTTAAACGTTAAAGTTTTTTGAGAGTGCAGTAAATTTCTGTTGTGGTTTTTTTCTGTTGTGGAGGTCTTCATGTCTCACAGGTTGTGGAATTATACTGGATACTTAAGTATAATAGTGTCACTTAAACGGGTGTAGGACCGTGGTTGCCATGCGACTGAACCAGCGATGGTGTCAGATTCGCGTTTTGACACCTCAAAAGTAAGCATCGCGAGAATTGCTTTGAGCAGTTCCTTACTATTTATTTCAATGGGGAATTGTCTATACTCACGACTTGCGCCGGCGTGGCGTCGTAGGGCAGGCCGCGCATGCGCACGATGACCTGCGCGCCGCGCGACAGGAACACGGCCGCCTCGCACGTGGCGCCGCCCGCCACTGACAGGAAGTCCTCGCCACTGGCTCGGTACACCTGCGGGAGTGGTTTATGACAATTAATATAGTGACTTTGCAAGTACACACGGGATATTATACGGGGCTCGTTTCACGTAGCTACAAGTTACAATTTTACAAGCAAAAACCGGCAGCATGCACCAATGACAGATCCCATACATCTGCCTTACAGTTTTGCCAGTTTTGCCTGTATAATTCTAACTTGTAACTTCGTGAAATGGACCACTGAACTTCAAAAAGTGAAGGAGTGAAACTCGGCTGGTAGGTTTTTGCGTTTAACCCCTACAGAAATAAAGACAGGACACTAAGGGTTCATGTCATGTGATAATACAAAATCATTTAGAACTACACAGAACCAACGTAGTTAGAATTGACTAGGGTTTTGTTATGACTAAACTTACACTAAGGGTTCATGTCATGTGATAATACAAAATCATTTAGAACTACACAGAACCAACGTAGTTAGAATTGACTAGGGTTTAGTTATGACTAAACTTACACTAAGGGTTCATGTCATGTGATAATACAAAATCATTTAGAACTACACAGAACCAACGTACTTAGAAATTACTAAAGATCTACCAGACTGCGCCAATAAAAAATATTATTCTCCTTACCATATGTTAGATATGGCGTCTAGAGAAAGCAAAATATTTATTCTTATCTACAAACGTATTTAATAATAATCATAAATTGTACTTAGACTTGTTAAGACTCCCGCTTGGATTTTCATACAAAAGACGATAACGATTTCCACCCCTTAAATGTTAACCGATGCATGTTCACTAATTTTTGATATGTTGTCAGTCAGAACAAGGTCTAGGTCTATACGTTTTGATTAAAAAATTAACTATAATCAATAAACTGAGTTTTATTGTGGTTTCAGTATTCCCATACAAAACAAATTTCGGCATTATTTGACTTTCTTGGTTTTTAATCCCTATTCAAAAAACTTATAAACGTAATAGAACGTATTTTGTTCTGACTGACAACCTATCAAAATTTGGTTAAAATCAGTTAACAGTTAAGGGATGGAAATTGTTACCGCCTTTTTTATGATAAGGATGATTTTTGTCGTCTTACGTTAAATATTATTTCATCTGGCAAAAGACAGAGGGCAGTGGATGAGATTAGCACAGGACCGAGGAAATAACGTGAAAATTAGGAGGCGGCTTTACTCAGCAGTGGGTGAATGTTGGCTTAGATAGATGGCGCCACTGACCTCGATATACCGCGGGCCGATGTGGTGTTTATGTCTCTTGAGCGCCATGTCGCGGTGCTCCTGCGATATGAACCGCACCAGCGCCTCGCCGTTGCGTCTACCCTGCGGCGACAGACAGAGAGCTACACCGCCCCTACGGAAAAACAGGATAATCATAAAGGGTTATGAGCGCGTTAAAGCCGGCCTCTAAAGCACGCTCATAACACGAACGTTCCAGGCATCTCAGTTTATGGCAGAAACTGCCTGGAATTAAGAGCTGATAATACGACCCCAGCGGCCCTAACATGAATAACGCAAACATAAGATAGACCGTCTTATCTCTAAGTGCGTCTCTCTCACACTAGTGCCGACGAAAGAGATAGTCATAGAAATAAACGGATTGAATTTATCTTTGTGTCATTCGTGTTAGGGCCGCAGGAGTCTCAAAATTTTATGTTAACGCTGTTACGCTGGTCAATACTCAAAAAGATTAAGCATTTTTCACTTTAAAAAATTATCGTTTACGAGATATCGGTACTTTTATGAAATTTGTGATATTTTATCTTAAGTCATACATAATCAAAATCCTGATATTTATTTGTGAAAAGAGTGTTAACAATTTAATCTTATATAATGGTTCTGTCTCCTATAATTCAGTATTTTGAGTACCAACCACATCTACAAATGCAAATAAGTAGTTTAATTACCTATTTTCTAATATTGTTGCGGGACTATGCTTAAGAATATAATTAAATATTGTCATAGGTGATATCGTACAATGCATCTATTTTCTTAATGTCTCTCGGCATACTTCATGTTTCGTCAGTCGTCAGATTTCATCAGCTGCGTTTGTTTATATTCGGAAATGCGATGATTGCCGAAAGACATTAAGAAAAAAATAGATGCACTGTACAAAGCGTAAACAATAACATTAATGACATTGACTTCTACTAGATGGCGTTTACTTAATAACAACGACAGCAACAATTTATCACATTGGTCGCTACTAGATGGCGCTTACTTGGCGACATTGAGTCCGCGAAAGAACTTGGCTATGTCCTGGTCGGATGACTGCCACGGGAGCCCGCGCGCGCGCACTATACAGTTGCCGTCGATCTCATCATCTTTTGAACTGCAACAAAGAATAAGTTTTGTTAAATAAATAAGTATTTTTAACACAAGCTTTTTTACCTATTGCACTTAGGTACTTACATACACACATACATACATACACATCACGCCCGAAATCCCTAATGGGGTGGGCAGAGCCACAAGACTACTTGTGGCCACGTTTGATTAATTAGTCCTAAGATGGTATGATGAACCGTATAGTGACAGGTGATCAGCCCATCGCCCATACAGATAGTCCACCATGTTGGAGAGGACCCGTCCCTTAGTAGACTTTTACGACATGCCAGGGTGATAAGCATCTGCACGCATTCTATGCTATTTCTTCACTCCCAGTGCAGCAAAGGAGTTACATACACACACACAGAAAAAAATGAGAGAGGTAGAAATAAACAAATTATTGCTACTATCAACCAAGCGACTTATTTCGGACAGAGCTCGCAAAGCTGTTTGCTAAAATCAAACAAATCAAAGCAATCACATGTCTATAATATTTACAAAGTTGTTATTTATTTTCAAATAAGTCTCGGATTTATGTTGCCGTAAAATTGTAGACAAGCCAAATATTGCCAAGCCAATTGGTACTTTGCTGACACTTCCCGTTTTCCGTGCATACACGTGATCAACGAATCGGATACCTTTGCCGGTATAACAACTTTGTACTCAAGACATCATATTCAAGACAGATTTTATTACGAGAAAATGCCTACTTGAGTATGATGTCAATCTTCACGACAGACCGATTATACCGGCATTATAGAAGGTGTCTCAATATTGACTTGCATTATTTAATGACACATAAGTATTGTTACCATCTTATTGGGTTATGTTTTGTGTGAAAAATTGTCATTAAAAGCCTTTATTGGTGTAGGCAGGTAAACTTAGCCTTGATTTTTTTTTAATTTTACAGGTTTAAACCGGCCACACATGAAAGAACCGACCAGAAGTATGCCTGGAAGTGCCGCCATGTTTTGTGTATAAATTTTTAGCTTTATAAATTAGAGATTATTTCACGATGGAATTGGACAATACATATAACATTAGTGTTTTCTTTTTCTCTTTTAATTTGCTTTGAGAAACGGGCCCCTGCCAAAAGCGGGTACGTACGTTACTAATGGTATTTTAATGTATGTCATGACTTTTATTTAGATAATAGTTGCCAAGACTCGATTATCAATCGCTTGATAATAAAATTAACACAAAAATTTGTTGATATAATATTTGACACCGATTTTATAATTATCAGTAGAGATATAAATAGGCAGTAGATTATAATTTCAGTCATTATTTACCTTTTTTTACTTCAACTGGAAGGCACATTTTAGTGGTATTTTCATGCAAACACTGCATCTCTGTTCGTTAGTGATTTACTATAAGGGGTCATCCATAAAGTACGTCACACTAATTTCGTGATTTTTTGACCCCTCCCCCGTCCTTGTCGCAGTTGGTCACATTAGTGAGACCCCCCTCCCTTGTGTGACGTCACATATTTTGCAATTTTATATCCAGAAATTATTAAATTAAAACAGCAGTTCCGAAATTGGTTGTATCTCCATTTAAATGTTTTTTTTTATTTTATATAATGAAATATTTGAGAAAACGCGACCGGCGAGTGTGAACTCGCCAACAAAACTGTTTAAACCTTATGTCCATGTTTTGATGTATTAGATTTTGAAATGTGACGTCACGAAACTTAGGGTCCCTTCCACCCCTTGTCATACGTCGTCGACCCCTCCCCCCCCTTAACGTGTGACGTACTATATGGATTACCCCTATCGTCACTAAAATGCCACTACCGCAGATGTGTCGTTGTTCTGTACCTACGTGTTTGAAGTTCACATTCGCGGTTTGTCATTTTAGTCACGATATAGGAAATCACTTACCAGTACAGAATAGAGGCCCGTTTATTTTACAGGAGAGCGCGCTCAAATATGACTTATTCATTAAAACATACATATACAAATATCTCACATATAATACATATAATAATGGAGAGACAGAGTATCGTTGAATATTAAATGTTTAAAGGCAATTCTAAACAACGTGCGTATGCGCAGCGAACAATGCGCAGGTCACGTGCACGCGTCGTAAAACCCGACCTCGCGCCATTGTTACTAGGCCCTTTCTTACAGTACAATTTCATACAGAATTTTAAAATTTCGCTGTTTTTGTTAAATTCGCCGCAAATTACAATTTCATCAACACTATCTTGATGAATGACGATCTACTACTGTGCGTTTTTAGGGGTCCGTACCTCAAAAGGAAAAAAAGGGAACCCTTATTGGATCACTCGTGTGTCTGTCCGTCGCGTCCGTCTGTCACAGCCACTTTGCTCCGAAACGAATAGACCGATCGAGTTGAAATCTGGTACACATATGTAAGTCGGTGACCGCAACACGAACGTATAACGTAAATAAATGAATTTTAAGCACCGGCGGGCCCCTGTTTAGGGGAAAAATTAGAAAATTTAAAAAAGTTCTCAAACTATGACGTGTGACAAACCAAATGAAAGGCCTCTTTGTGAGAATCTTAAATATATACTTTTTATAATTTTATGATAAATGGTTTTGAAGTTATTTAGGAAAATAGGCGAAAATTTACCATTCGGCCCTCTTATCTCCGAAACTTTGGGGCCTAAAATTTTGTCCGGTTTTTATGATACTTCCCGCTTCTACCAAAACTGTGGAACTAATTTCCGTCAGCGGAGTTCCCGGGTGATTTCGACATTGGGGTCTTCAAGAGAAGAGTTTATGTTTTCCTAAAAGGAGGTCGGCAACGGCTCAATGACTCCTTTGGGGTTGTTGATGTTCATCGACGGTGATAGATTATGATATATTTAAAACACTTAAAAAACAAAGTCTAAGGGATAAACTGGAGACCTGTGTCTTGACTCCGTATGACAACACAAATACGCTCAGCTCGTTCGTTACCCGTTACTTCCTATTTTCCTATCAGTAGTAACTCTGGGTTTTTTTTCGCCCGTGTTACCACTAACTGCTCTGGGACATTTTTTATTTCCCGCTACCCGTTATCATGGTTGAAACTTTTCCTTTTTAGATCATTAAATACTAATTGCGGTTGTAAAAGTAGGTAGGTAAGGTTCGTTAGGTATCTTTAGATGCCCGAAGGGCAAAACCACCCAGAAGCAGGAACCCCGCATTTAGGCGGGGCTGCGTCGAAAGTCCGTATGACAAATATAATAGTAATATAGGAAAAAAAAAATTTACTCCCAGAGCAGCTAGTGGTAACACGGGCAAAACCCGTGTTACTACTGGTATTAGGTAAAATGTGTACCTAGAAACATGGGTAACGAAGGGCTCAGCTTACGCAGTTGGATAAAAACAAGATGTCTCTTTCTTATGCCGAAAAGTTAACAACAACCCAGATTTCAATTACTATTTTTTTTTATTAGATAAAATAGTCCAGAGACAACGTGAAGATTTAGTTGAAACCAAAAAAAAACAAATCTCAAAATCCTTAATCGGAGACGTTTTTGAATCTAACTATACATGGTTTAAACGTTTTTCTCCTGCGAAATTGGCTGCTTACAGCCCTCGGATAACAATCTAATATAACTTGATTACCATTATTAACCTTGAAAAATGCGCAACATCAAAGAGAGATGGGATACGATTATCATTTATAGCGATTCTACTTCAACGGCAAAGCAATAGATACCTAGTCGGCTATAATGTGTATTGTCAATGACAAAGTAATTTGACGACATTGTGCGTACGGACAAGAAATTCTACATCTTTAATGACGTAATGACTTCACTACTTACTTTTATTTGTCCCTACACGCAACAGTTTTATTTTTATTTTATCCGATCGCTTTACAAAAGAATATTCGACATAATTTATCAAATACAAATTTTCAGTTCACTTCTCAGGATATTATAATATTATACCCGAAACGGTAGGTTAGTTTATAGTACATTGTGCATCTAGAGCCGTAAGAAGGGGATAACAAACGAGAGTCTGTTAGAAGCCCGACGCCGAAGGCGAGGGCTTTTAATTAGTCGAGTTTGTTATCCCTTTACTGCCCGTAATACACACAATGTTTTTTGTCACATATGCGAGGAAATGAGATAAAAATTAGACAAAAACATATTTAATTCCCATTGTACACCGTAAATTACCATCAGGTGGGTAAAATAAACTGTATGTCGCGTCTCGGTTGCGCGCTACTTGTCGATCACCGGCCGCCGGTCCGCCGGGATCGCCGGCGCGCGCCCCCGCCACCTGGCGCACGCTCCGCCGTCAGCGGGAGTTATAAACCATACCAAATCCATAACTCCAGTGGGCGTTATGGATTTTGTATGGTTTATAACTCCCGCTAAGGGCGGGGCATATAGAGCAGCTAAATCGGCTATAGCTGCTCTATACGCCTGCGTATAAATAACACCCTTTCCGAGCAAGTGTGATAAAAAATTTATAACAATCCAAAAGCTACGCATTAGCAGGAAATTAAATGTTAGCCAAAAGAAAATGTCAAAAAACTTTTACTAGGTACGAATAGGGTAGGTAGGTACTATTTCAGCATTATTTTTTGGAATCATAAGATCCTGAATATCTTTGACGCGGGTACGCTTACTTGACACTTAATTAAGTATTAGGATCGTTCTCTTTTCTGTATTTGTTCCTACTATTATGTTATAATAAAAAAACTGCTAATTTGAGCTGTGTAAGTTTGTCAGTCAGTTCCTACTTGTAAATACAAAGACTTGATAACAATTGGTGAACAGCTGTGTTACTAACTGGAGAGCACAGATTATTTGTAATTCGATAAGAAACCGCCGTATCGTAATTATTTCCAATCATTATCGTCTCTTTATTTTGTGTCAGTCACAATGATAGTACAATGGAGTTGATGAATACGTCAAACTTGATATAGTCTTCAGTGGCGAAGCGTGAAAGATTTCCTAAGGGAAGCCGGAAGAATTAGAACCGTATGTGCGGGTCTGATAATTAGTTAGAGTAACATGAACTTCACTGACAGCTAGCCGTAGCTTTCTAGCTTGGTAAAGCCGCCAGGAATCGGCTTGTAGGCAGGCTTCGCCACTGATAGTCTTTATGCCAATATCTATATATAAAAGCACAATAACACTGACTCATCAAGAAATGTCCTAAGATACGGAACTCACAACTTTAAAATTTCCAAATAGGGATATTTAGAAATGTAATACTTATTAGTCCGTCAGTTAGATTATCAAAAAATAATGAACACATATTTTTTGCTTTATTAAATCAATCAAAATAGACAAAAATACCGCGCATCTAAGTTCGGGAGTGGGGGCTAATGACGTCACTTAATGGTAAAAAGTGTACAAAGTCGTGACGTCACGCAGAACTTGAACGCCCTATATCTTCGTAATTTTTTGTTTAATTGACGAAAGAAAAAATACGTGTTCATTATTTTTTATAATGTAGTTAGATTTTTTCAGAAACTAGCCTATTCCTCCACTGGGTTACTGGATTTGCGAGTCAGATTCAGAAGGCGGTATTACTATAAAAATAACTCTGCTATAGACTCCACATACATTGTCCGGAAGTTTCCCACTCTGCAGCCCTCCAACCACCGGTAGCTTTGAACCCCTGCTCCGCGGTCGGTGAGTACGTTTTTAGGGTTCCGTACCCAAAGGGTAAAACGGAACCCTATTACTAAGACTCCGCTGTCCGTCTGTCCGTCAATCACCAGGCTGTATCTCATGAACCGTGATTTATTTCCGTTGCCGCTATACCAACAAATACTAAAAAAACAGTTTAAATGAAATATTTAAGGGGGCTCCAATACAACAAACGTGATTTTTTCTTGTTTCTTAGATAATGGTACGGAACCCTTAGTGCGCGAATCCGACTCGCACTTGGCCGGTTTTTAGGCCATATTTTGGCGGTTTTTAGTCCGTATTTATGCTCCTCTGCTGCACTGGGAGTGAAGAAATAGCATAGAATGCGTGCAGATGATGCTTATCATCCTGGCATGTCGTAAAAGTCGACTAACGGACGGGTCCTCTCCAACATGGTGGACTATCTGTATGGGCGATGGGCTGATCACCTCTCACCATACGGTTCATCAACCATCTTAGGAATAATTAATCGAACGTGGCCACAAGTAGTCTTGTGGCTCTGCCCACCCCGTTAGGGATTTCGGGCGGGCACTCATGTTTTTTAATTTTTATATTGAAAGTCATTGTATTATATCATGTGAGCCGAACATATAATCATGTTATGCTGTTGCAGGACGGTCGCGTCGGGCAACAAGCATTGTTCAACTTGTTTTGAATCCTGCGCAAGACACTGTGCGAATGGGATTGTTCACATACCGGCTCTAATACAGCTTTATATCAGTCAAAAAGTTGTCATATTATTTCGATCTGTTGGTCCAGCGGCTAATGTCGGATTACGAAGCTAGGCGGTGCGGGTTCCATTCCCATCAGACTTTGTAGATATTCGTTACAGAATAATAATAAATTGCGGGACAATCTTTACACAAATCGATCTAGTCCCAATGTAAGCTCTAAAGGCTTGTGTTATGGGTACTAGACGATGATATACATAGTTATATAGATAAATAAATACTTAAATACATAGGAAACATCCAAGACTCAGGAACAAACATTCGTGCTCATCACACAAATATTTGCCCTTACCGGGGATCGAACCCGGGACGCTAGCTTCGGAGGCAGGGTCACTACCAACTAGGCTATTCGCGTTGTGTAATAATACTTTTATAGGATTTGGGATTTGGTTCGTTCGGTTTCTTTCGTGTCTGTGCGTTGTTAACGGACCGAAGATATAGAACATCCTAGTTTTGGCCATTGAGTGTTACGTTATTTTTTCTTGTTATTTAAGTGGGTTCTTATCGGTAGCGAGTTGCGGTTGCATTTGGTCACCGATTTATATTTGTTTTTCATTGTCCCATTGCTCGGTCAGCACATAAGTATATATATAACATAGTAAAACCACAAATATACGTAGTAATTCTTTTTCTTGTCCCGATCGCATTAGCTACTTATCTGTCAAACAAAGCCATTGTCTTTCATTGTGAAGTGTAACCGCAAATCGCTACTTTGAAATAGAAGGTCGTAACTGCAAACACTATTTCACACAAACGGCGTCTTTATGTCCAAGTTAAAAAGGCTCACCTTAAAACACGGGGCCTGTCAGGTGTTGAACATTTTATATTTAAAACAGCAGTAAAGTACACATGGAACCGTTTTAAACGCAAAATGTTCAACACCTGACATGCTCTGTGTTTTAATGTGAACCTTTTTACCTTAGACTTAAAGACACCCTTTGTGTGAAATAGTGT
Organism: Tortricodes alternella; assembly: GCA_947859335.1. Classification (NCBI taxonomy): domain Eukaryota; kingdom Metazoa; phylum Arthropoda; class Insecta; order Lepidoptera; family Tortricidae; genus Tortricodes; species Tortricodes alternella. The sequence continues at coordinate 7,103,512 of OX401975.1, read as the reverse complement.
TTGCAGTTACGACCTTCTATTTCAAAGTAGCGATTTGCGGTTACACTTCACAATGAAAGACAATGGCTTTGTTTGACAGATAAGTAGCTAATGCGATCGGGAAAAGAAAAATAATTATTACTACCTTAGGTATATTCGTGGTTTTTCTTCGCCTGCCTCTCCCTTAACCTTTTGACCACCGTTGTCGATTATGCGTGACAGGCTATACAGGGTAAAAAAGGCCTTTATTACCTTGACTTAAAGTTGAAATTCGTGTTACTTCTCAGACATGCTTGGCGGCCAAAAGGTTAACAGAATCGAGGCAGCGCTCTTTGTATCCGCCCCGCAGGTTCACCGCCAACGATGGATATATCCATGAGAGCATACAGGGTATAGTTGTAATCCTTTTCCTAGTCCCGATCCCATTAGCTACTTGTCTGGCAAACAAAGCCATTGTCTTTCATTGTAAATGGCAGGTAGTAACTGCAAACACTATTTCACACAAAGGGCTTCTTTATGTTTAAGGTAAGAAGGTTCACATTTAAACTCAGAGCATGTCAGGTGTTGAACATTTTTCATTTAAAACGCTTCCATGTGTACTTTACTTCTGTTTTGAATACAAAATGTTCAACACCTGACATGCTTTGTGTTTTAATGTGAACCTTTTTACCTTAGACATAAAGACGCCCTTTGTGTGAAATAGTGTTTGCAGTTAATACCTGCTATTTCAAAGTAGAGATTAGCGGTTACACTTTACAATGAAAGACAATGGCTTTGTTTGACAGATAAGTAGCTAATGCGATCGGGACAAGAAAAATAATTATTACTACCTTAGGTATATTCGTGGTTTTTCTTCGCCTGCCTCTCCCTTATCCTTTTGACCGCCGTTGTCGACTATGCGTGACAGGCTATGCAAGGTAAAAAAGACCTTTGTTACTTTGACTTAAAGTTGAAATTCGTGTTACTTCTCAGACATGCTTAGCGGCCAAAAGGTTAACAGAATCGACGCAGCGCTCTTTATATCCGCCCCGCAGGTTCACCGCCAACGATGGATATATCCATGAGAGCATACAGGGTAAAAGAGCCCTTCATAAGTCTGACGTAAGGTTGATTTTCCTGTTACTTTTTATAAGTTCTTGGTGATATGATAACGTTTTAATTTGACGTCGCGTTGAAAAGGTTCACAAGCGTATTTATGATGGAAGTCTGAAGAGAAATGGCACTAAGTATTGGACCCATTATTTTCCAGCTAAGACGCAGATGCCCTATGACTCCGTCTTATCGGCAAACATTGATTATCGCAGCTTCATTGAGGAACGCGTAACTGCGTGTTTCTTATTTGCCCACTACTATACTTCGTTCTTTTTAGCATTAGAAATATCTCTACAGAACTAGATAGTTAATCTTGATACGCTTTTTGCATATAATTACATTCAATCACAAAAAATGTATAGTAATAACTTTGTTAGGAGCTTTTATATATTTAAAAATAAAACATTTGCATAAAAATAATTGTCAAGATTGTTTATATTATTTTTAATGCTAAAAAAGCGCAGATGAAACTCGTAAAACAAAGTAATAAACCTCGTAAAGTAGAAACAGTTGTAATATTTAAGTTAAAATATTAAGCTAATGGTAACACGGTTTCTCTCATCGTATAAGTGCCAAAGATTGAACTCTCATCACTGAACTTTAGTGAACTGTGTATCTATCACGAGTTTATGCAAGCCGTTTTCGTAATAGAAAACTATCGCGGAATCAAAATCGAAAGGTTATTTATTTTTATTTTATATTCTTTCTTCAAGAAATTCTTTTTTATGCCATGACATTTCAGCATTTGCTCGGCTGTTTGATTATTTCTTGGCATTAAGCTGAAAAAAAGAAAGTGACAGTTCCTCTATTATTTATTCTGTGGTTGAGTTGACTGACAGCTTTTTGTTGTCAAACAACTGTCGAACACAACCACAGAATACAAAATATAAGCGAAAATGTTTATATTTCAAATGCATAGTACATTTTTCGTGAATAGGTAGTTATTTTTCAAAAGGTTCAGCAACATCAAATGATACCATTTCGCAGTCAAGAATTTGCACGGCTGTGTGGATTTTTGTTATTATTCTTATTTATAGGGAATTTTAGCCCTGTTAGGTCAGGAGAAGAACTCTAAAAACACATAATCAATTAAGGAGTAAAAAAGAGCTCATTTGCGCAAAATAAAATTAGATTATCAGTAAGAAGAGCTTGAGGTTTTGACGGCACTACTATTTTCAATTTCGTATCAATAATTTGAAAAATATAAACAAATATGCTAAGCAGTAGCTTGATTTGTACTACCCTCAATAACAATAAGAGTCTGAATACCCAGTAAGTATTCGATAACAATCAAAACCAACCAAATACGGTAAGTAATTCAGTTCATTTCGCTCGCCTCTATAAAAAACGGGGCTTAGGGTAGCAAGGGTGCATGGAAGGGCAAAAAGTGGTGACAACGATCTAAACGTGTCACACAAACCTATACCACGTGTTAAACAGAACTCCTTAGAGAAGCGTTTACAATTTATTTGAATTACCAAATCGTTTCAGTAAGCTAAACTGTCTTCAAATGCGCAAACGCACGGCAATTCGAAACAACAATGGTAATTTTTGCGTGTTCGCCTGCATTTCGCAAATCAGCATTAACGCTTCAGCGCTAACGCTAAAGGTCGAAAGTCACGTATCCATCACGTCCATTACCAACCCAAAACCTTGGAAGTTAAGGTCGATTGTAGGATACGGGTAAATATGGGTTTTATGATAACACAATGGGAGCCTTCTCATGTATTCTTTTACGTCTGACGATGCTAAACGTGCCTCGATGGGAACACGAGTAGGCGTCAAATTACATTCTGGCAAAACCATTAGAAATAGTTCAAAGACTGGACACTGTTTTTGCTATTATTCAGTACGTTATCCGATAATAGAGAAACTATAGGTTTGTTTCACATGGATATAACGTAGGTACTTGAGTAACTTCCGAGTCCCGTCTAAACATGTCAGGCGCTTGAGGTGTCAATATATTGGATTACCTGGCGTCACAACAAGTCGGGTAGTGACGTCACTCTTATCCCATGACCCAACACGGTGTCAAAGGCACAAACGGTCAGTTCTAAAATCTAACACTTGAGAAACGTATTCCCGAAGATAACAGAGTTCAGATTACTTTTAATTTGTGGAATATATTATCGTTAGTAACTGTTTAAGGAGGAATGATAGTGCTATCTTAATAGGCGCTTTGAATACTTGAATATGAGAGGGAAAAGTTATGTTTAAATTGGTAACAACATTACGGGGAATTTTCTACGAATTTTGTGCCCTAGCTACCCATGTGCGTAGGCTAGACTAGATTTAACTATAGAAACACATTTTCATAAGGAATATTCCAAGGTTTATTAAAATGTAGACATCAACAGGCTAATCAACCATAATTATCACAAGCTATCGCCACTCACCTTCTTATCTGAAGTGTTTGATAAAGCTCGGAGTCCCAAAAGCGCAAGAATTATCACAGAACAAACACTAGTCCAGTTTGAACGCGTTATCGGGTAAGCACAAAGTTTTTTAACAGTAGCTCGATAAGACGTCCGCGCGGCAAGAAGGCAGGGGACGGAGTGATGTGACGTCTTACTCTTAGCCGAGCTGCGTATGCGCCAGTGGCCTGTACCTCGAAACAAAACCGAGCACGTGTAGAACCGAGAACTTATTTCTTTAAATTAACTCTAGAGAAATTACCTAAGATCATTTTGAACGAAGCTTAACGGACTGCTCAAGGAATAACAGTGACATCTTTTTAGTTTTATCTTTGACAGAGATCATCTCGTTTGTGTAATAGCCCCCCCCCCCTTTTTGAATTGCGTTTTGAAAGATAAGGTATCACGGCAACAAGTCGCCCTCGTCCAATGTAAAAAGAAGCGCTGACGGCCCCATAGATGCATGGCCGTCAGCGCTCTTTTTACATTGGGAATGATCGATTGGCGCGACATAGGTCAAACTTCTACGAGCGCTCACACAATACTGAACTGAACTGAGTTCAAACGTTTATATAAATAGATAAGAATAAATTGCATAAAGCGAGGCCGCTCTGAACTATACTAATAACTATACTCCACCATTCAGTAAGTCAAAGTTGTCTAAGTCTTTCAGTTTCTCATAATAAGAACGCCAAAGTTGGCAATTTAATGCATAGATCGAAATAGCCCTCATAAATACAATTTTCTCGTAAAATGGGGGATGCGTGAAAGAGAACGCAACTGTTACAGTAGGAGAAAAAGAGATGACACTTTTAATCGTTTCACACATAGATTCATGAATATGTCAACATATTATCGTGGTAATGTCTAATTTAAGGATTTAAATCTATTCCCCGTACACTTATGTATACCGCGCATAAATTATTCGTCCTCTGTTTATTATTTTCGCTCTAAAGGTAGTGTGCTAGGCCTTAATGATACGTTCACAATGTGATAAGCTATTGATAGCTACGTCAATGAAAATGTCAATAAAAAAGAAAAAAAACTGGCGGAATAGTGCAGCAAACTGCGCAACAAATGGCGCCACCAGCGTTAGCTCTGGCCAATCGGGAACCATAGTTCATAAAATGGCGGTGCAGACGACCAATCAAAACCAGTCGTCATCGTTACTATCCGGCCTAGCATACTTACCTTTAATGCGAAATGGATGTTTATGGAGGCAGGCGACATCTACAATTTATCTTTCTGTTCCGTTTCCAACAGCTTATTTTCTAGGCAAGCAGAAGTTAAGATACCTAATTTTATCAAGGGACCGTCCATTAATCACGTAATCTTTTTTTAAGCATTTTTTAACCCCCCTCCCCCTTGGTGATACATGGTGAGGTTTAAGACTACCCCCCACCCCCAACCCCCAACATCACGTGTATTTTTAGTATCTACAAAATATCTTAAATTTTTTAGAATATTTTAGAATATTATCTTAAATACAGGTATAAAGTATAATCTTATTTTATTCGCCGCTCTTCGACTTAAAAATCGCGCGTTTGAAAAAATAATGAAAACACGTGATATTTTACTACACCCCCCCCCCTGCCCCCTTGTGACATTTCGTGATTCTTGTCAAGCCCCCCCATTTCAAGCCTCACGTGATTAAGGACGGCCACCAAGACTGTAACAAATTTTGATGAACCTGTTATGACTTTTTTATATAACGATTGACAAATCGATTTTGTGATCGTGGTACAGGCCATGTTATTTAGGCTGACCGCTGCACTGTCGATATGTAAGTGAGTAGATTCGTATGGTCAACTTAGATTGCCGAGTCGAGAGCCTAGCACACTTCTTATCGCGCACATAAAGCATCTGTCCCTTTTTGACTAATCAGCGGGTGCGAAAGGGACGAAAACTTCATGTGCGCGATAATTACCAGTATGCTAGCTATCTTGTTATCTTAAACAATCATATGTTACTTATATGATTGTTTTAGAATTAAGGTACCGTTTTTAAGGTTCCGTACCTCAAAAGGAGAAACGGAACCCTTATAGGATCACTCGGGTGTCTGTCGTCTGTCCGTCTGTCACAGCCAATTTGCTGTGAAACTACTGGACCGATTGAGTTGAAATTTGGTATACATATGTGTAAGTGTAAGTCGGTGACTGCAACACGGACGCGTTACATAAATAAATGAATTTTAATCATGGGGGCCACTTTTGGGGGGTAAATTAGAAAATAAAATAAAAGTTATGCAAACTATATCGTGTGACATAAAATGAAAAGGCTTATTGTGAGGATCTTAAATATTTTTTTTTGGGATTTTAAGATAAATGGTTTAGAATGTATTTAGGAAAATAGGCGAAAATTGACCATTCCCCCCCTTATTTCCGAAACTACTGGGCCTAAAATATTGAAAAAAAAAAATACAGCAAATATTTCTTTGCCTACTGATTACAGGAAAACCTTATTTAAAGTAATATAGGAAATTTCAGATACTCATGTACGGAACGAAACCCTCTCCACGCGAGTTTAACTCGCGCTTGTCCGGTTTTTTTATCTGGGATGAGATTCTCTAAAATAACGCTTCATTCATGAACTCGCCGGCGAGTGTAATTTGACCCGTGAGTGCGTATAATAGTAGTTTATGCAACGGTTGCATAATGATAGGCATCAAAATACGAGTGCGGGACTATGAAACGAGCCGACAGGCGAGTTTCATAATAAGATCGCACGAGTGTTTTAAGGCCAAATTATGTACAGTTGCATACATAACTTTATCTACACACATATTATAAATCCTCCATTATGTGTTCAGAAACAATATTTTCTGGCAACAAGTTATTTGTTGCGATCGTGGCTGCATTTAATGAAATAAAAATTAAACAAAAAAACCGCGCAACCCACGGACCCAGGCCCACCTGCCAGGCCCAGCGCGCAACCTGCCGGACCTTATACCAGAATTGATACTGTAATAACATTACAGTACAGGTTGTAATAATGCTGGTCATTTCCCACGGTTTTTAAACTATATGTTCGTGCGTGTATTCCAACTTGATCGTATTTCGTCGCAGCCGGCCACGGACGTAGAAACCTCACTCCGCACCATGACCACGAGCGCGCGGGTCAATTCATGATTGACGTACGAAATGAGCGACGAGATTTGTTAAGGGGTAGAAACCCTAGTGCTAGCTTTTTGGCAATTTGTGTATTTGGGTTATTCCGAAAAAGATTACATAGTACATTACTAATGAGAACAAAAAGTTTGAATGTAAACTTAAGGATAGCTCGAATTACAGCAATAAATTGCCGAAAACATAACTTTAGATAACAAAATATCTAGCTGTGCTAACTAGTGCAATTGTAGTTTCCAAGTTAAACATTTGGTAGAAATACAAATTGAAGAAAAATAACAAGTTGTAAGAATTTTTTACACAACCCTGCTTTATTACAAGAGTGACATAACTCAATCTTAAATGGTCTCCGATTAGAGACTTTAATTGAATAGTTTTAAGACTTCTTAGAATAGAGTTTCATTTCCAGTTTTGCCACTGTCCAACTAAAGTAAAGCAGCGATAAGTGTTATCGTGTTATATAACCACCCTAAAAAGTAACCCTTCGTCATAGAGCTCACGGCAAGTCTAATTTGACCCGGCAGTGCGTGTAATCAACATGTTTGTGCGTGTCTTCGACCTTAATGTAAACAAAACCGGCCAAGTGCGAATCCGACTCGCGCACGTAGTGTTCCGTACCATTATCTATAAAAAAGGCAAAAAAATCACGTTTGTTGTATCGGAGCCCCCTTAAATATTTATTTTATTGTTTTTTTAGTATTTGTTGATATAGCGGCAACAGAAATACATCATGTGTGAAAATTTCAACTGTCTATCACGGTTCATGAGATACAGCCTGGTGACAAACGGACAGACGAACAGCGTAGTCTTAGTAAGTCACGTCAACGTTATAGGGTTCATAGCCCAGGAGACAACCTTATCTAGTATAGTGATAATAGCTGAAATGGCAATTAATATTTAATAGCCGACCTTCTATAGCACATTAGTTTATCACTTTAATTAATATTTATACCAAGAATTCATCTAATTTAATTATTGATTTAATTATTATATTCTGAATATGGTTTAAATGTTTTATCTCATCATTGTTTATTAAAATACACATATTAACTAGTAGTTATATTATAGTTACTGCTCTATTCACTTTATTTTATTAATTATATTAAAACAAAAAGTTTGCTTATAATGAATTACGTGTTTCAAAATTGGTATTTTTTGGTAATTTTTGTAAATTATTAAAGGTTAAAAATAGGTAAGGTATTAAAAATTATTAATCACCAATTTTAAAGCTATGGAGTATTAGTAAACCCAAAATCTACATCAATATGTAATACATTTAAATAAAGTACATACTATGTAGGTACTTTATTTAAATGAATAATATAATATGTATCTAATCTACCATGAGTTTATGCAAACAATTTCTCGTAATAGCAAAACTATGGCTCGGTCCCTTTTACTTGTATCGGCAACTATTTCCGATGGATTTCGATAACGCGAACTGTTTTCGTAAACTTGTGGTACAGATCATTTTGGTCATAGCAATTCATCGAAGTAGCGTTTGAGTCACGGTATTCATAACTTAACCTTGTAATGTATGACGCATGTCAAGGTTCACTGTAAGACTATCGAAATTTTCCTCGTACAGTCTGAATTTAAAAAGCAAATTGCAGTATAATATCATTCTTGCCATATCCGTAAATAAATCTTGAAGAGCTCCGTTCCTTTTGATATCATGTGAGCAAAGTGAGCAAATATCGTCACATTATTGCTGAATAAAAACGGCAGGCGTTTAAGTTAAAATATCAATTCCTTATCCTATATTAAAAAATGTCACGGATGTATATAAGTGGAAGGGGGAGAGGGAGGGTAGGTTGAGGGGATCCGGACCTATCTTTAGTACTAACATCTAACTCTTAGAGCTGTGTTTTTTATTATGCTCCCCTCCTATGTCAAAGCTATAGTCCGTGACAAATCTACTCACCATATTCCCGTTTCTAATAGTAAGTCGATGCTCTCCGGCATTTCTAACCGGAAGCCTGCGGAAAAGTAACCATTAAATACATCTATTAAATATAGGGTTTCTAATGAATGACATAATAATAACTACTTTATACGGTTAGAAGACTTATGGCCACATTTTTAACCATAATGAAAAGTTAAGTAGTCGAATTAAAACTTTCGTGAGACATTATGAATACTTGAAAAACACACGGCTTTACTCACGATTTATTGACAGAAATAGTCCGACATGTTTCGAACTCGAATGGAGTCCTTCTTCAGGGTTTGAGTGCGGTCCCGGCGCCTCATTCGGGAACGCTAAGTGATTCTGTAGCGACTCGTAAGTCAGATTTCTCATTCCACTCTTCCGCACGACGCCAAATGCGTAAGAGCGAGATGAGAGATCTGGCTTACGAGTCGCTACAGAATCACTTAGCGTTCCCGAATGAGGCGCCCGGTGTGCGCGGGTTTGTCTGGCCAGGACCGCACTGAAACCCTGAAGAAGAACTCCATTCGAGTTCGAAACATGTCGGACTATTTCTGACAATAAATCGTGAGTAAAACAGTTAAGTAGTTCTTTTTTCAAAATGTCCTTACAAAATCTTCACTTTACTTTCAAGGAACACTTTACCACAAAATATATTAAAAGTCATGGAAATATGATATGTTATGTAACTCACCGTCTGAAATTATTCTCCTAATGATACTGGCCATATCTTTGACTTCCGCTGCGTAGAAATTATCGCCAGTATATGGCGTTATACTTAAATCTGTAGATATAATGTAAGGAACCAACAGATAGGAGAACGATGCTAAAAGTAATAAGACTCGGTCTATACAAGTTCGTGATTTAAGTATAGATATCAACAAAATGTATAAACAAAGTGGCGCAGCCTGCCTACAAGCCGAGTCCTGACGGCTTTACCAAGCTATAAAGCTACGGCTAGCTGTCAGCGAAGTCCATGTTACTATAACTAAATGTCAAACTCGCACGTACGGTACTAAGTCTTCTGGCTTCCCTTAGAAAAAAATTGACGCTTCGCCACTTAAACAAAGACGTTTTTCCACCTATATACAATAAGGCATAATTTCCACCAAACGGCCCGCATCGCATCGGATCAGAACGGATTTTACAATTTTTAAAAGATATCAAATCATGTCCACATTATTTGAAATCTATATTATATGCGGGCGTCTTCCGCGAGACGCGATCGTAGCCGAAAGTACTCGTATGCTACGACGCGCGGCTAGATAATATAGACTTTACGATTAAAGCGAAGCAATCCTAGGTGTATTCCGTAACATGTCGAGCAAAGGCTGGACGATTCCCACCTGGCATTAACCTTTCTTTGCAGCAAAAGAGTCTTTTTCGGCGAGTTAGCTTGTAAGAGTATCGCATGGCTGTGCGCGGGCGCCGCCACGATCCATCAGCCGCGGTAGCCGAAGCGTGAGCTACATTGCTACATACACGATACGTTACACGCACGTCCGTCCATTAATATAATTAATATTCATAAAGGATCTAGTTAATTCCAACAGTCTTGAATTACAAAATTATTTTAAATTTCCTTGGGCACACAGAATTTGGGGCCCTTTCTAACTAAAATTACACTAGAAATTCAGCTCCTCTTTTTTCCGTGTAACCGACGATTTGAGGCCCCCATCAAGGGCTTGTGCCCTATGTCCTGTTATGAAAAAGACGGAACTGATCTTAAGACACAGGCACAAACAACTTCAGCCTGAAACTACCCTCGCACCAGGTCATTAGAACAACCTGTCATATGATTCTCACAAGCGTTTAAGTCACCGAAAGATTCGCCTGGCGATACAGACTGTATATTCTATAAACTCCGTATAGCCGATCGATCCCCGCTGTTACATTAGAGTCATCACATAACCTCTAACGCAAAAATCACAGCGCTATTTATGGCCTCTGTCTGACGCATCGAAAACCGATTTGAGCTGGTATCGTTTGGTCATCCCAGGCTACGCTGGAGACGTGCCCCAGCGATGTGACTAAAGGATACAAGTCATCATCTCCTGCAGACTGTTGGGCGGGTCCGGCGGCGCGTGCGCCTGCGTTGCCGCGCGCAGCGTGTACGCGCGCAAGAACTCTTTGCGCAGGTCGTGGAAGCGCGCATAGTGCGCGGGAAGCGTCAGCTCCTTGCTGCACGCCTCGGGGTGCAGGCATTGTCTGTAATGGTGAAATATGCAATTCAAATAACAATAATAATAAATAAATAAATCAGGGGACAATCTTTACACAAATCTAGTCCCAAAGTAAGCTCTAAAGGCTTGTGTTATGGGTACTAGACGACGATATACATACTTAGTATATAGAGAAATAAATACTTAAAATACATAGGAAACATCCAAGACTCAGGAACAAACATTCGTGCTTATCACACAAATATTTACCCTTACTGGGGATCGAACCCGGGACGCACGGCTTTGGAGGCAGGGTCACTACCAACTAGGCTAAACGGTGTCAATACTTAATAATATTAATACTTTCTGTGAATAGTCCTGAACGAAAACCAAACTGATTATGACTTAATTTTACATACTCGTTTACACACACATACACATAGATACATAGCATCATGCCCGAAATCCCTAATGGGGTGGGCAGAGCCACAAGACTATTTGTGGCCACGTTCGATGAATTAGTCCTAAGATGGTATGATGAACCGTAAGATGACAGGTGATCAGCCCATCGCCCATACAGATAGTCCACCATGTTGGAGAGGACCCGTCCCTTAGTCGACTTTTACGACATGCCAGGATGATAAGCATCTGCACGCATTCTATGCTATTCCTTCACTCCCAGTGCAGCAGAGCACTGGCCGGCTGTGGGCCGGCTCGTTAAGCCGGGTATTCAGCACACTATCAAATACTTTCGCTATAACAGTTGCAAGCGATATATGGCCTATAATTGTTTACGTCTGAGTCTCCCGTTTTATTCTTAACTATAGGCACAACTATTGTTCTCATTAAGTCTTCCGGCAAGCATGAATGGGTTATACACAAGTTAAAAACATTGCCAACAGTCTCGATATATGAGGACCAGCATGCTGACGATGCTCAATGCTGAGACAATCGTGTCCGTGTGATTTACCACCCGATATCGACTTGATGACCTTATCTACATCTCGGGCTCGTTATTGTTACATTAGTCACAGCATTGCTCATCTCTTCCGCTGTGCTTCCCAAGAGAGATTTCACAAAAAAGTGCTCCTTAAGGAGTGTGACCCTACACGGCTTTTCATACAAAAGGCGATAACGATTTCCACCCCTTAAATGTTAACCGATGTTCACCAATTTTTGAGAGGTTGTCATTCAGAACGAAATCTAGGTCTATACATTTTGTTTTTTTCACTACAATCAATAAATTCAGTTTTATATCTGTTTTAGTATTCTCATACAAAACAAATTTCGGCGGTTATTTGTTTTTATTGATCTTTTTTCAATATTCATAAACGTATAGACCTAGATTTTGTTCTGACTGACAACCTATCAAAAATTGGTCCAAATCGGTTATCATTTAAGGGGCGAAAATCGTTATCGCCTTTTGTATGAAAAGGCTGATTTTTGCCGTTGGTTCACAGTTAAAGACACTCACCGGGTAGCCACACCGAAACTTCGTACTGTTAGTTACTTCCAGAACGCTCGAAAATCCTTCTGCTGTGCAAAATTCGTTGTGCTGTTCATACATTGTAACCGAAGATAAAAAATCCAGCACGCGATTAAAAGTATAGTGCGCATGCACTCTTAGCGCATTCATTACTATAATTATTCTCAACATGACTTTAAATATGATCTACTTGAATTTATTTAAACTAAGTTGAGGCAGGTTACCGCGTCCTCATTCAAAACTATTGTCGTAAAATATGAATGGCAAGATATTATCGGTAACAAATTATTCTGTGACCAGATAGCAGATAGAGATTTGGTTGATACAGAACATCCGGTGTTCCTACAATGTCACATAATTTTGATTATTTCTCGATAGCTTCCACGACACGAAACTTTTTGGTATGCAAAACATGTTGTAATCTTACACGTCCATTGGATAACCAAGTCTTTTGATAACAAAATTAAGTTATATAAAATCAGTGACGCAGCGTGAATTTTTTGCCGCACGGAGCGGTTTATTTTGTAAAAAAAAAAAAACCCCGACTATCGATCTAAAATCTGCCGCTCTGGGACACATAGCCCTCCTGGCAAATCTCTTGCGACGCCACGTTTTTTTTTTTTATAGTCTATAAATGATTTAATTAAAACGAATGAATCGAATGAAATAAAATAGAAAAATATTCAAATTCAATGAAACCCATCAACATTACCCCACTGGATAGTTTTCAAATTACTTTGTTTTTTGGTCTTTCAGATTACCTTCTTGTAACTAAATCGATTAAAAATAAATTCCAACTGTTGTGTAATCGATTCCCAAAAATCACAACAGGCAAATGTAATGTTATTCAAGCATTTAAATGTTAAACGCACTTCCTGCGGAGGTCGCCGCATATCTCGATGTCATTTGTATAATCAAATTCAAATTACGATGGGAAATTTAAAACCGACCACTTTTACAATAGGCTAATAATAAAAAAAATATAAATAAATAAATCAGGGGATAATCTTTACACAGGTCGATCTAGAGCAAAAGTAACCTCTTAAGGCATGTGTTATGGGTACTAGACGACGATATACATACATACTTATACATATATAGGTAAATAAATAGGAAACATCCAAAACTCAGGAATCATCCGTGCTTATCACATAAATATTTGCCTTTACCGAGGATCGAACCCGGGATCGCTCGAAGGCTAGGTTTTATTAATTGCAGATATATATATTATTTTAAACAAGTAAATTAAATATAGGTAAGCATAATAAACCTTAGTGAGTTGAGCGAATTAAAATAGTGAAAATGCTTGGCCGAATTTTCATTTTGCCGAATATAAATGTCACAGTTCAACATTTCTTGCCAAGGTCATTTACTTTTTACCATTGTCACAAAATTAACTCACCTACCTAAAACTTATATAAAGTAACCTAAGAAGTAAATGCTGCAGAGAATATCTGCTTTCTGCGAATTGAAAATTCGGTCAAATGTTTCATTGGACCAAACGTTTTAATAAATTGGCGATATCACTTAGACAATGTCGCATGCATATCTATAATAATACTAGCTTCCGCGCGCGACTTCGTCCGCGTGGAAACCCTAATCACTTAGCGTTATGAAATATACTTTACGACCTATTCTCATACCTACCATAGGTATATACATAACAAAAAACATAAAAATTGGTCAAGCCGTTTCGGAGGAGTGCGGCCACAAACACCGTGACACGACATTTATATATATATGTATGTAGGTCATGATGTGTATTCAGCATTGAAAGTCATTTTTTTTAATGTCAATTAACTGACAAACGAGCTGACGGCCCACCTGCTGGAAAGTGGTCACCGCCGCCCATGGACATCTGCAACACCAGAGGTGCTGCCAATGCGTTGCCAGTCTAGGGAGGATGGGGAATGGGGATGGGATAGGGATGAAGGAATAGGCTTCCGGATCTCGTCACTCACCGTACGAAACGCAATAGCAAGCTATTACTTTACGCCGATATTCTGTGAGAGTGTAGTACTACCCCGGTGGAGCCGGCCCATTCGAACAGTAATCATCTAGTGAGTATTACTGTTTGGCTCTACCACTACAAAAAAAATTGTCATTTGACTTAACATCTAACGCGATCGTCATTCCAAAACATTGACATATTTCTGTTTTGTGCAACGACACAATTACACGAGATTAGATATTTGATATTTTCATCTATTCTTGGCTTTGCAATAGATTTAGCACAATGGGTATGACTGCGCCTGCGCCCTCAACATGACCTTTCGGCGAGCTTGACAACGCCTCTCTTTAGCACATGTTTAAGTAAATTAATACAGAAAAAACCTATTGACATAATTATTAACAATCGGAATAAGAATGCTTTTATTTTCAACAATGAAGTAACTCAAGTATGTGCATTTTAACGACATACCTGTGTAGTAAGGTCCGACCGAGATCTCGGTCTCGGTCTCGGTCTCGGCAAATCTCGGCCAAAAATCGGGCCGAGATCTCGGTCTCGGTCTCGGCCCAAAATGGCCGAGACTCCGCGGCAATCAATTTAAATTTTAGCGCGCGGTTAACTGCGGTGGCGAAGGCTTTTATTGCGATTTTGACCTATCGCCCCGCCCGGGCTCTTGTCGTGCGACTTTACCGACACCCGATCTAGTGACAACTCGTTCATTTCTTTTCGAAAACGAATTGAAATTCGAATTCGGAATTTTTGACTAAGAAGTTTGTTTGTAGTACACGGCAGAACGTTTAAACCATAATAAAACCTTTTTTTTATCATAAGGGATGTATTTTTTTTTAGTTAAAAAACCGGACAAGTGCGTGTGAAACTCGCGTGAAGAGGGTTCCGTTCCGTATATGTTTATCTAGAACCTATCCTTTAAATAACACAGACTTCTATAGTTAACTATTATTTTTTTTAATTTTATGCCCAGTACTTTTGGAAATATATAGGATAGTCAATTTGTGCCTATTTCGATTATTATAAATAACTTCCAAACTATTCATTTTAAAATTCCAAAAAAATATAATTATGTGTTTAAAATACTCACAATAAGCCCTTTCATTTCATTTGTCATACGATATAGTTTGCATAACTTTTCTTTTTAATTTCTAATTTACCGGCCAAATTTGGTCCACATGTTTAACATTCATTTCTGTGTTGCGGTCACCGACTTACTATTTCGGAGCAAATTGGCTGTGACAGACGGATAGACAGACATACCGACACACTAGTAATCCTACAAGGCCTCCGTTTTTTCCTTTTGAGGTACGGAACCATAAAAAAGACTAACGTAGAAAAAAATACAATTTTTCCGTGTCTCGGTCTCGGTCTCGGTCTCGGCCGAGAATTTATTTTATTCTCGGTCTCGGTCTCGGCCGAGTTTAAAAAAGCAGTCTCGGTCGGACCTTACTGTGTAGGTACCTTATGCGGTACAAAAAATGCGTGCGTGTTACGTTTTAACTTACGTAAGAAGAAAATCGGGCATGGCTAAAATATAAAGAAAACACTCAGGACGTCCGCGGCTGTCCCTGGCTGTTGGACATTCTTTAACACAAAATGCTCCCTACTGCATATCTGACCAATATGCAAATTATCAATACAATCGCTTTAGTATTTACCGAAAAAATAACTGTTTATTATTTTATCATCTTGGAGCAACCTGTAAAACTCACTGACACTCACGTGTGTTGCATATTGCATAGATCCCATGTAGGTCTTGTAGCCATTTTATCAACGATTGCTGTTAATATTTGTTTTCGTTTAGTTGGGATTAAATTTGTTCGAAAATGTCGATTCTTGTTTAGCATTAAAAAAAACGATTTTATAGCACTTTTGATAAGTACGTATTTTACGGGCTTTTTATTTAAGGTCCAACTGTCAGGGACACGTTGTAACGAGTGTTTTTACCCGACGGCGCAAAGCCAAAAGTTCCAGCCAGTCAATGTATGTTTGTTTTATTATAAGGATTATAAGCGCGCGTCACACTGGGAGCTGATTAAGGTTTTCACCTTATCTTTATAATTATAATTAATTCGTCAACGAAAACTCTTTGAATAGCGTGCTACAAACTTATCTACGAAACAGTCGGAAACGGAACCAATGTTTCTGTCCAATAAACGGTATTCAAACAGACACAACTGCCCGCGAGTCTTTTGACGGTCGTTCGTCGGTCTCTGCGTCGTCCCTGTCAAATATGCAGGCTACACAACAAACAGCATGTTGGGCCCCGACAAGAGCATCATTGCAGCATGTTTAAAGACCTCCATTCACGGACTTGCAATTTTTGAAACGCTCCAATCATGGCATTCTCCTGGGCCCTGCATACATAAGGGACCACAGAACTATATCGGGGTAGAAGGAAAAAGTTCGTCGATTTGTATGGAAACTGAGCGTGTTACATATTTGCGTAGTTACTTTGATATCACGAGTGTAATTTAGTGACGGCGAAACATAAGTCGCGCGAAAACGATTCAAAAGCATCGATTAGCGCGCGGCAAACCGAGTCTAGGCGCCGCCACTCCCGCCGTCCCGCGCCGCGTCGCCGCCGTTGTTACACACAAAGAGGTTCTCAGCACTTCTGTTTGGCACGCGGGAACATACACTCTTCCCTTCTATCGCACATAGGTTTTGGAGAGGTGTTTTGTTCACAGATAATATGGGTCTATACAGCTCGGGTTATTCACACCCCTGTGGCAGGGCCGATTGACTGTGGAGTGGTAATGGGGCGAACGGTCCCTGCCATTGGTCCTGCTGCAGTCTGCCTTAAAAATTAAGTTTAAAATTATATTATACATACCTTAGCGGCGGTTGTCCATCCGTGACGAGCCTGAATAGCGGCGAGTAAGGATCCACTTGCAGCGAGCGCGCAAACTCGTCGAACTGAAACGCATAACGCATATTTTAAAAGGCGGGTAGGTTAATGTTGATGTAATCTATAATTAATCAAAATAGTATGAAGGCTTTCATGTTTTGTTTATATGCAACCGAAGCATTAAAATGCTAAACTGATACTGGATTAGTGGCTCTGTTCGACATTGGTTAAGAGATGTGGAAATCATATCGCTTTGTTTTGACTAGATTTTACCGAAGTTTACAATGAATAGAAGTTACAAAAAACCGACATTTTGTTAGGTTTTTGCATCACTTAGATGTCGAAGATACCAACATATTGTCATTGATATGAGACCCGCGGATAAACGACATCCATCTTAGGGCGCTCGCCCACTGCGACTCCTTGTAGCGATACAGTCGGCGTTTCGTGAACGCGACATGTGGCAGTTAGTCGCTTTTGCAACGCCCGACATAAACGCAGTTATGCTGTATCTATTCAGCATCGCTACTAGAGCGATACAAACACGCGACTGTAGCGATGCAGTCGCACTGTTTCGATTCAGCATCGTTAATGTATCGATACAAATATGCGACTGTATCGGGTGACATCGGGGGAGGGAATTAGAGAAGCGGGTGTCCGTAAAGTCCGTATCGATGCTGCATCGCGATGGTAGCGATGCAGCGCTGAAAAAGCTGATATCTGTACACAAGATATATATACATATAACTTGTCTGGTAGTTTAGGCCTGGCTTTTAAAACCGAATCAGTGGCTGTTTAAACACTTCGCAACAAACACTGGAAACAACTCGGTTCTTATAATTATAACGTACCTCTCTCAATTACCCTTATAAGCAATCTTATTGAATCATCTGAGGAAAAACATAGTTATCTAAAAAAATGTTGATTATAGGGTTATTGTTTTGCAAAGTTAGTGTCGACTTTTATGGTGATGAAATAGCTCAAAACACGCTTACTTTGCCAATATAAGGAGATGACGCATCGAGGTTGGTATCTAGTTGGTTTTGGTTGAGAAAAAATTAATCAGTAAATAATTATAACATGTTGAAATTCCTCCTTTGGTATAGATTATTATAACTTTATGCTTTCTGCCAAATTCCACCCACGTAATGCTGCTTCATTTGTTATTAGCATATCTCCGACATCGGCCGTTAAAATTTACGTTATAATAGTTTTAAATTGATAAAAACTTTAAGTTTTATAACGCGTTTATGCGGCCATTATTCCCTTTAAGAATAAAGATATGTATGAAAGTATGTACAAGGCAATTTTTGATAATATCATTAGTGCATTTTGCTAGATAAAGAACCAAGAACAGGCAGCTATACAAATAGTTTTAACACATTCTCATTGTTATAAAACAAAACATATGTACAGTTGAATCACTTTGGAAGTGCATTTTTGACTGTAGCGGGCGTTGTGATCGTTTCGTGTTAAAAACACAGACAATTAAATTTTCCATATCTACTAAAATATATGCAAATGTTTCCCTAAAGTGACCCAGCTATACTTTCTATCGTGTTTCTAAAAAACAGATAATAGATAACAGTCTGGCAGCCGGGAGGCGCGCGGTGCGTTTGAATGTCAAATGCAATAATAAAGTTAAGATTGTATCAATCTTTGTCCACAAAACGATTAAGAATAAAACGACTCAAACCGGAGAAACCAGAGTTGATATGTACCGTAGGACATGTGAAAATCTATTTTGGATTGTCAGTAGCAATGCACAGGAGCGCAAATTGTACTACACTTACAAGAAATCGGATCGCTCGACTAGGAAATGCGAACCCGAATAGTAGTGCACTGACGTCCTTGCAGTGGCCAAACCGGCTGCGGTTCCAGTTTTATTAAAAGTTGTTAGTACTTGGCATGTCCTTCATTTTCTTCTTAGGTATATTTATCTTAATAACACGTTACGTATACCTCGAATGAAAATAAGACCACTTTTATTTTGTCTGTTTGAGTGTCCCAAGGCTGGGCAAATCGTTTGCTTCTGACATTATGGGTAGCTAAAGGGAATGACGGCAGTGGAATTGCCCACGACGCAACGATAAACACACAAGTCTGCAAAACTTACGCGTGATGCATGCCACTTTTTACATCCGTGTATCAAATCAAACCACTTTTTACATCAAATCAATTCATCGAAATTCATCATTAAAAACCGGACGAGTGCGAGTTTAACGCGCGTGGAGATGTTCCGTACATGATTATCGGAAATTTCCTGTTACTTCAAATACCATAGACTTGTTATAAGTTTTCCTGTAATCTGTAATCTAATAAAATTATTTTCTGTATTTTTTTCTTAAAATTTAGGCCAAGTAGTGTTGGAGATAAGCGGGGGAATGGTCAATTTTCGCATAACCTATTTATCTCAAAATTATAAAAAAAAGAAAATTAAGATTCTCAAAACGAGCTCTTTCATCTGATATTTCACATGATATAATTTGGGTTTCGGAGATAAGCGGGGGAATGGTCAATTTTCGCATAACCTATTTATCTCAAAATTATAAAAAAAGAAAATTAAGATTCTCGAAACGAGCTCTTTCATTTGCTATTTCACACGATACAGTTTGCGAAATATTTTTTGAATTTTCTAATTTACCCCCCAAAAGTGGCCCCGATGTTTAAAATTCATTAATTTACGTTACACATCCGTGTTGCGGTCACCGACTTACATATGCGTACCTTATTTCAACTCAATCGGTCCATTAGTTTCAGAGCAAATTGCCTGTGACAGACGGACAGACAGACAGACTGACAGACACACGACTGGTCCTATAAGGGTTCCGTTTTTTTCTTTTTGAGGTACGGAACCCTAAAAAGTGTAAACAGAGGAGCATCGAGCCGGATCCTGATGCACTTTACACACAAGTACAATAGTTATATATCTTTAATAGGGAAATAACACTCATTTACTCACTGACTTATTACAAAATCTCAGGATCAATAAAACACACAAACTTGAAAATTGCCAAGTGGGTTCCTTTTGCGGTGTATACGCCCGTTTGGAAAGGATATCAGGAAAATCCACACCTGTGGCTGTGGCCCTAGCAACGCTGACACGAGGATAACTTAACACCGTCTTATCCTAAGTGCGTCTCTCTGACACTAGCGCCGACGAAAGAGAAAGTCAGAGAGATAAGACAGAGTTAAGTTATTCCCGTGTCTACCTTGCTAGGGCCGCTGAAAGGGGTAAAATGGGGGTTCAGTTTATATGGGAATTGCAGGCGAAGTAGTGACAGTGCCGCCAGTTACCTATAGATACAATAAGTTTTGGCTTTGCATTGGAATAAGAAACAAAATTTGTTTTTCCTGCAGGCCTAGCATGAATGACACGGGGATAAATTAACCCCGGTTTTATCTCAACTTGATACTAATCTCTAACACTTGTCAAAAGTGGATAAATGGCATTAAAGGAAAGGATAACATGTGATTAATACTTCAGCCCGCTGATAAAAGTTAGATAACAGTGGTTAAAGTTTAAGTTTTCTTCATCTACGCTGAAATATATTATGTACTTTTCATCACACTTGCTCGGAAAGGGTGTTATTATACGCAGGCGTATAGAGCAGCTATAGCCGATTTAGCTCCTCTACGGGCCCCGCCGTCAGCGGGAGTTATAAACCATACAAAATCCATAACTCCCTAGGGAGTTATGTATTTTGTATGGTTTCGAACTCCCGCGGGCTGTTAGGTGCGCCAGGTCGGCGGAGCTGCTCGGGAGCCGCAGCCGGCGGCGCGCGCGACCGCAAGCCGGCGGAGCTGCCCCGCGCTGATCGCAACGTACGCTCAGTTTATGAACACCCACCTGATGGTAATTCACGACGTAAAATGGGAATAAAATTAATATATATACTATTTTTTGTCTAATTTTTATTTTATTTCCTCGCAAATGTGATGAAAAACATTGTGTGTATCACAGGCAGTAAGGGGATAACAAACTTGAGTCATAAAAGCCCTCGCCTATCGGCGTCGGGCTTCTAACAGACTCGTTAGTTATCCCCTTCTTACGGCCCTAGATGCACAATGTACTATTATTGACGTTAACGTGACGTAGTCGTTAAAGCTTAGAGTAAACACTAATAATAGAGTAAACGTTGATACCGTCAAGCCATGCCGCCTACAACGTCAACTACAGGCCACACGGATTAGTACAAAACACATGCGCATTTGTTTGGCCTGTAAGGTTATGATACTAAATAATATTGGCAATTTAGTGTTTATTTGTGACAGCATTATTACAATCTTATTAATTTGGTCATACTGCCACTGGCTGACGTAAGGCGAAGAACCATATTTGAGATCGACGTACTTAATAAAATACAGCCATCTTGTTTCTTCATTAGGGCGCTGATGTTTGCGGGAGCAGCGTAGCATTACAGTCGTAGGTTCAATTAATATACAGGGTATGTTTTACTCTATTCTATAATCTAAGCGTTAAAGCAATCTGTGACAATCATATTTCTGGGGTCCTAGTGAAAAGGGGGTTAAGTCGAAAAAGTGCGACGTATAGTTATATAGCTTGTTCTAATTTCCATGAGCTTGATAACTAAACATCACACTTTTTCGACTTAATCCCCTTTTCACTTGGACCCCAGATTTATACCACGTACCATAAGTAGTTGTCTTATTAGGTAAAAAAGTTCTTAACCTCAAAATGCACCTTTTTTGGCTAAAACATCTGAACCGGAGACAATATTTTAGACGTCAGTTTGCCAATTTTGAGCCTAGATTGATTTATTTAGGATAAAAGGATAAAAGTATCACAAAAAATTAAACATTTTGAGGTTAGAAACTTTTTTACCAAATAAAAGTATGGATGAATTCACTGTAAGTACGTAACGGATTCCCGTTACGTTCCGTATATTCTCCCAGTATTAAGAAATACTTGCCAATGCGTGGAGCAGCAGCGAACGTGTTAACGCCATCAGTCTATGGCAACGCATTGACAGTTGTGAAACAGTTAACGTGGCGGCGGGCAGTGAACCCGCGGGCAAGTACAGTTGCGGGAACTGGTTCCTGAGCCGACGGGTGTTCCACCCGAAAATGCTGTTTCAAGGTTTTGCGGAACATAAACCCTATTTCGTCGTTTTTAGGGTTCCGTACCCGAAGGGTAAAAACTGAACCCTGTTACTGAGGCTCCGCTGTCCTTCTGTCCGTCCGTATGTCACCAGGATGTATCGCATTAACCGCGATAGTTAGACAGTTGAAATTTACACAGATGATGTACTTCTGTTCGCTATAACAACAAATACTAAAAAACTGAATAAAATGAATATTTAAGGGGGCTCCCATACAACAAACGTGATTTTTTTGCTCGTTTTTGCTCTATATCGATAACGGCAACAGGTAGACGCTTGAAATATTCACAGAATATTTATATGTAATATTCACTTTAAAAATAAATAATTAAATTAAAATAAAATAAATATTTAAGGGGGGCTCCCATACAACAAACGTGTTTTTTTTTTGCTTGATTATTGATAATGGTCAGAACCCGTCGTGCGCGCGTCCGACTCGCACTTGGCCGGTTTTTATAATCCGCAAGAAAGTATTTTAAAATTGAGTGAAAAAGCACAGAGGCAGCCAATTTGTTAATTTAAGTTATGTATATTGAGATTTAATCTTCTTATTCGATAGTTATTAACTAACTATGTGTTTAAACGGGGATACCTTGAATCTAGGGTTAATTTTAAAAAAAATGGCGTATTTGTTGTTATAGCGGCAATAGAAATACATCATCTGTGAAAATTTCAACTGTCTAACTATCACGGTTCATGAGATACAGCCTGGAGACAGACGGACGGGCGGACAGCGGAGTCTTAGTAATAGGGTCCCGTTTTACCCTTCGGGTACGGAACCCTAAAAACAGCAGCGGCAACATACTCGCGCTGCCGACTTCCATGCACACAAGTATCAAATTTGTATTCAAATTCTCGGAGGCGAACCTGTGGTAAGCTAGTATTTATAATGTTAATTCTAATGTCTCTAATAATTGCAGCAATTTATCGTGATTTGAGAGTCATCTCGCGACTCTTTTTAAATACGCACAGACTGGTTCCTAATGAATTTAAAGGCAATTAAAACCATTATGTACATCTAGGGTTGCCACACGTCATTGCCTACAAGCCGATTCCTGACGGATTGACTCTGCTAAAAAGCTAAAAGTACAGCTACTTTTAGCTTTTTAGCAGAGTCAAGCCGTGAAGTCAATGTAATGCAGCTCGGATAGCCACAAGATGCGCAATCGGAATGTTCATAATTTTGAGTAATTATGTATGCTAGAGTAGACGGCACAACTTGATTTTTTGTAAAGCCTGTTGAGGCCAAATGGCACAAACGCGTATAAGAAAGCGATCACCGCCGGACGCGGCGCGCATGCCCGCTCCGTCATCAAGTGCTCGCTGTCATTTGTTTGAGATGTCTGTTCAAGTGTAACGTAATACTTCAATGGTTAGCAAGACGAATGTTGTGTATTATATTCAATCAAACCGATAGCTTTGAATGGAAAATACTATATTTGCCCTATAAATAGTTGGCAACCCTAGCCATCTGATAAAAAGTTTTTGAGTAACGGTAATAATTGTTGGAAATTAAAGTATATTTACGTCATTCAAATTGTTAAATCATTGAGATAGAAGGTCTTATAACGTTTCCGTGTAACGTGTTTTATGAGGATTTAATTAAGCCTTGTATAGCTTATAACAGCTTACGCTCACTTTACGGTTAATTAGGGGCCAGTGGCCCTAGCAAGGTTGACACGAGGATAAGTTAACACCGACTTATCTTTAAGTGCGTCACTTTCACACAAGTGCCGGCGAAAAAGATAGTGATAAGACGGGGCAAGTTATCCCTTTGTCAACCTTGCAACGGCCGTCGACGAGTTAGCACGACTTTTTAATTCGATTGAAATTTATGTCTTAAAATGAGGTGAGTCACTTTTTCGTACTGCTTACATCTGGTTAACTTAACAAAAAAGGCGGCCGCATCGTACACAAACCATACGTGATATCGCTTAAGTAATGTCGATAGAGGCCCTGCGCCTCTATTCGGGAACGCGAAGTGATTCTGTAGCGATTCGTGAGCGAGATTTCTCATCCAACTCTTACGCATTACGCGTCGTGCGGAAGAGTGGGATGAGAAATCTCGCTTACGAATCGCTACAGAATCACTTAGCGTTCCTGAATAGATGCGCTGGTCTTTTGAGTTGTTCTAAATATGACTGAAATAGGGATAAACAAGGTTCTATCTCACTTTGACATTCGATCTACTTGAAATTGGTTCCTATTTCAAAAGTGGATAAAATAGCTTTAAATATGACTTTGATTAGGCTCGCAGTTGTTTTGAAACTCTCGTTACACGGTAGTTTTATCATTAGATGGCCGCAGCTTGCTTTTTAGGGTTCCGTACCCAAAGGGAAAAACGGGACCCTATTACTAAGGCTCCGCTGTCCGTCTGTCTCCAGGCTGTATCTCATGAACCGTGATAGTTAGACAGTTGAAATTTTCACAGATGATATAATTCTGTTGCATCTACAACAACAAATACTAAAAAACAGTATAAAATAAATAATTAAGGAGACACAACAAACGTGATTTTTTTTAGAGATGCAACGGATATCCGGCTACTATCCGGTATCCGGCCTATCCGGCCATAGTTTTACTATCCGGCCGGATACCGGATAGTGAGTCAGTATCCGGCCGGATACCGGATAGTAAAAACTTGCATCAGAAATACGATAAAACAAATAAAAGCCATTAGAAATAAACAAAATAACGTCAGTTATTAAATTAAAGCTAAGTTTATTTTTATTTAAGTATAAAACTAACATGTTACATCACGCCGTGCACGTTCGAATATTCCCAACTGACGTAATGAGGCGCGTATTTAACCTCAAAGGGTCTCCCCGACACTTACAATTCGTAACGAGTTGAAACTTGCTCGCCGCGCGAAGGCCGCGCAAGCTAACACAGTTTTAGAGATAGCTTGTGTGCGGCCGGATACCCGGTTGCCGGATATCCGGCTATCCGGCCAATGGCCATGCCGGATATCCGGTATCCGGTATCCGGCCAAACCACTATCCGTTGCATCTCTAATTTTTTTGCTCGTTTTTGCTCGATATTGATAACGGCAACAGGTAGACGCTTGAAATATTCACAGAATATTTAGATGTAATATTCACTTTAAAAATAAATAATTAAATTAAAATAAAATAAATCTTTAAGGGGGGCTCCCATACAACAAACGCGTTTTTTGCTTGATTATAATGATACAGAACCTTTCGTGCGCGAGTCCGAGTCGCACTTGGCCAGTTTTTCGATTTCCCTTAACGAGTAGTTAGTCGGTCCGAACCAGTGAGCAGATCGGTTAACGGATGGCTCTGAATACTGGAAACTACTTTCACAACGACCTAATTGTCAATTTGTAAAAGAAGTGGAACCACAAATAAACCCGAAGTCCGGTCGTGTCTTATTTTTTAGCTGTTCACAGACCATAATAGATTAGATCATTTATTTTCAAAATAAATTTACGTTATAAATTGCGCATGTCAAAGTACCTACAATAATTTAGATTGAAATCGTCAGCAAATAAATTAAGAATTAAAAATAAAATACAAACCAATCGACTCCGGAGACCCCCGCTGCTGAGTTTTAGAGGCAAAAAGCCATAAGCAAAGGGGCTATAGGCAGGAGCGAGATACGCATGCGCGGACGCATCGAACACAGCGCTCTATAAACCCCGTGCGCCCGCAAGTTTTGCAACGTTATTTGCTAGCAAAAGTTAGTCTTTAGGATATTTGTCAGGGGCCCACAGTACCTATTATGCCCCAAAGTTTCTTCGTAAACGTATGAATTGTATAAGAATGCATAGGAGACGAACATACAAAAACAACATACATTTTTATACATGAGATAATTGGGGCCGTTCAGCGTGAAGTACCGTCATAATACGCGTTTAAATTAAATAAGTGTGACTGCTCGCGAAGGAAATTAGAAGTCGGTTCATTTTCTTTGATCTTTATTATGAAATACTCGATTACAGTACGGATGCGTCCCACGTTGGAATAGTACAATTGGGCAACCACCATCATCTGAGTGAATATAAATGCTATGTTTGACACAGATTTGTACGGTCAGTTTGGAAACTAAATATCCGTGTGATCTATGGTAACTCAGCGGCCCTAGCAAGGGTTACACGGGGATAAGTTAACACCGTCTTAACCTCTTCGTGCGTCTCTCTCACACTAGTGCCAACGAGATAGTCAGCCCTATTAGCATTTTTCGTTGGCATCCATTGGCCAACAGTAAGGAATCCGTAGAGATATTATAATAACTAAAATAGTTTGACGACGCGGTTAGCCTAGTTGGGAGTGACCCTGCCTCCGAAGCTAGCGTCCCGGGTTCGATCCCCGGTAAGGGCAAATATTAGTGTGATAAGCACGAATGTTTGTTCCTGAGTCTTGGATGTTTCCTATGTATTTAAGTATTAATTTCTCTATATAAGTATGTATATCGTCGTCTAGTACCCATAACAGAAGCCTAAAGAGCTTACTTTGGGACTAGATCGATTTGTGTAAAGGTTGTCGCCTGATTTATTAATATTATTATTAGTTAGTAGTTCGCCTACATGAAACTAACATTCGACCAATATAACAATTTCATTATATCAATATAACAAGTTCATTACGCCGAACCAATTACCAAGTTGGACCATTGTGAATACGGCTACCGTTGTTTAAAAACAGTTGGCATTTCTGCATTGTATACAACGGAGGCCTTATTAGATATTAAGTAACGTTGGTTCAATGCAGTAAAATATTGTCATTACGCCCATCCACTTACCAACGTAGGGCCAATGTGACTTCTGCTACCGTTTGGTTTAAAACTGTTGGCATTTCTGCATTATATTGTTTCAGTTGGAAATTCTACAATGGCCCTTGATTGTAGGCCTAACCTCAAAACGACGCACAAATCTAACCAATCCAACTAACGTGACCCATGTGGCCCAACCAAATGCCAACAATAAAAGGCCGCTGAGTTACCACAGATCAAATCACATGGACATTTAGCTTCCAGATCAAGTGGCTAAATCTGGGTTAAACATGGCATTTATATTCACTCCTAGTAGCCTGTGTTAATCCAACGTCTATCCTATCTTTACTCCAAATTTAATCCAAATCCGTCCAGTCGTTGAAGCGTGAAAGAGTCACAAACATACGAACACACACACACACACACATACACTCGCATTCTTTCGCGTTTATAATATTAGTGTGATGCACTAGACTTCAACTTATCGTAGTGTTTAACCTTAAGGTTTAAGTCTCATTGCGTCCAAAGTCGCAATGATACTTAAACCATTGGCGTTAAGATTAAAAACCGGACAAGTGCGAGTTAAACTCGCGTGGAGAGGGTTCCGTTCCGTACATGATTATCTGAAATTTACTCCGTTACTTTAAATACCATAGACTTCTTACAGGTTTTCCTGCAATCTGTAGGTAAAGAACTATTTTATGTATTTTTGCCCCAGTAGTTTCAGAAATAAGGGGGGAATGGTAAACTTTCGCCTATTTTCCTAAATAACTTCTAAACTATTTTACTAGAAATGAAAAAAAAATAATATGATCCTCACAATAAGCCCTTTCATTTGATATGTCACACACACGTTATACGTTGCATAATTTTTTGTTTTAATTTACTAATTTACCCCCCAAATGTGGCCCGCCATCTTTAAAATTCATATATTTACGTCACACGTCCGTGTTGCGGTCGTGTGACGTAAATTTGGTATACATACTTACATATGTATACCAAATTTCAGCTCAATCGGTCCAGTAGTTTCGGAGTAAATTGGCTGTGACAGACGGACAAACAGACAGAAAGACACACGAGTGATCCTATAAGGGTTCCTTTTTCCTTTTGAGGTACGGAACCCTGAAAAGTGAGTTAGAGTTAGTAAACCTCTGTACAGCTAAATTTTACGATCCCTAGCATTGTATGTGAGTTATGAAGCGGCTCAGGCCGTATCCCTGACCTTTCCGCATTTAAATACTCGTATCGTTGACGTCATCGCCTGAAAACCGTCACCTTCCGTCATAGATCATGTTGTGTCTCGAATGCATTAACTATAAACCAGCATCTAAGGGCTTTTGCGCAGCCGACATTTTTGTACGCAGCGACGAAGGTCTCGTTTCGCTAGCAAAAAAACAACTTTTTTCGTGTAGCAGTGGCGAAGCGTCAAATATTTCCTAAGGGAAGCCGAAAGAACTAGAACCGTACGTGCGAGTCTGACATTTAGTTAGAGTAACATGGACTTCACTGACGACAGGTAGCCGTAGCTTTCTAGCTTAGGAAAGCCTTCAGGAATCGGCTTGTAGGCAGACTTTGCCACCTGTCGTGTAGTACATTCGGAGAAAATACCTAGGCTGTAACAGACGGACAAACAGACACGAGAGTTCCGTTTCTACATTGAATGTTTTGAACCCTAAAAACAGAGCCTGAGGCAACTTATCAAGTGCAAACAGACTTTTGATATTATCCTACCTGGAACGAAAAAAAAAACAGTAAAATAAAATTGTATAAATTAGAATGGTGACGAAGAGTGGTGGTTCGAAGGCTGAACCTGACTCTGCAAGTTGTTATTTAATTGACTAGAGAACGAAACCTAATTGCTGTGTTTGATTCGTTACAGATCCGTCTATAGCACGCTAATAAAAGACCAAATTCATTAAGTAATCTTAATGTGTAATGATTTAACAATCAATATACGGATGCAATCTATTGACATGGTTACGCTTTTGATTATTTTTACCGGTAACTACTTCTTCCTCGTTGTTTTTTATCCGTACCTATGTACAATTCGCACCCCGTTAGGGGTCGTCCACAAATTACGCAACGCAAAATTCTCAAATTTTTGACAATGAAAATTACAAATTTAATGATTCCAATGTTAATGATTTTACCAATAGAATAGTCGTGATTGTCAATGAAAGTCAAACTATAAGAAAAATCCAAGATGGCGGGGCGCCATTACAGAAACGACGAAAAATAAAATTAACTCTATGGATGAGGGTATCAAATTCACAACATTTTAATAACAATTGTAGATATTCTAACATGCTTATATGTTTTGCGCCTTTATTTCGAATCCACGAGAGAGACCAGAAATTTTTCATACACGCCGTGCAATTTGTATGCTTTTTTTTTCACGAAACATAAATGACAGAAGAATAAGTTATCTACATCTTATCTCTCAGTACATCCCTTTCTTCGATATGAGAGAGACTCACTGAGGGATAATGTATTCTTGTCTGTCACTTATGCTAGGGTATATATACTAGCTGTGCCTGCGTCTGCGTACGCGCAGAGTACAATCCGTCTTTCATGTCACTTTAAATGAAAAATGTCTGTATCTTTATGTAATGCTACATATAAATTCTTACGTGTTATTTTTAAAATTCAAAAATCCCTCCAGTAGTTTTCCTGTACCTTTTCATACAAACATACAGACAGACAAACATACAAAAGAAAGAAAAATTGTCATTTTTGGATTCTGCTACGTTTAATTATTTTGTCACCTATGAAAATGAAAATATTTATTTTGCAAGAAGGCCACGTGGGCTCTTTTACATGTCTGAAGCTACCAGCGCTTCGAAAGGTGACATCTGCTGAGAAGAAACGGCGCAAGAAACTCAGCAGTAAGTCTTTTTTTTCCCAAGTTTTACATTAGAGTTTTAACTAAAACTAACACATGAAAAGGGCAGCAAACAATCCTAATGGGTAAAAATTAATTATAATAAATAACTTATAAGGGAGATGTATAGTCTCCGCGTCTGGACAAGTTAAGTGACTTAGAGATGTACTTAGATAATAATAATTAAAATAAAGAATAAATGAAACATCTAAATTGACTACCTAATCTAGATTAAATGGAGATGTAGACAGTCTCCACGGTCAAGTATAAAAAAGGAGATGTAAGGTCTCCAAATATCAAAATAATAATAATAATTTGAAATAAAAAAAAAACATGTCCTAATAATTCAAATACCGAATATGAAACACTATAGAATATAGTATAGAGAACACTATGAAGTCTCTCTAGTCAGGATCCGATAACGCAAAAACGAATAAATTAAAAGGTAACAATTTTAAAAGGTCCTTGCGAGCATGAACCGTCCGGACGCCACAGACAGCACCCGTTCACGAGTATGACGCGTATCTCAGCCATCGTCTCCCTCAACCACCAATATCGTTTCTTTGTAAATATCTTTAATGTCACACTTCATTGCTTAAGATTTTTTTATATGTAAGGATTTTGTGTTAACTTCCTGTGGAAAATTTCAGAAATATATCTCGAGGACAGCGAGTGCCAGAACACAGGCTGTGTAGGTAAACACGAACCGGCTATTTATAAGTTATGTTATGACCAAAAACGACTTGAAAAAGCAACTGAAAGGCTAATTGTCACGGAAGTTATATTAAAATGTAAATCAATTATTGGTATTAAACCAATCTAACATTCGTCGCACTGTTGCTTTGAACATGTTAGCACTTTACATCGTTTAGCTATAATAAGGTTAAGTTTCAGGTTAGGGTAAGGATACCACTACTTGTTATAAAACTAATAATTTAAAATCAAAGCGAAACTGAAAAGAAATCTTTCATCTTGGGCAGTAAATCTCCTCTATCCGGGCCGAAGCAAGCTCATTTCCAGATCCATCCAATTATGACACCAATACACTGAACATGGGCCGTATTATGAAATGTTAATTCCAGGCAGTTTCCGCCGTAAACTGAACTGCCTGGAAAATTCGTATTCAGAGCGCGCTAAAGCCGGCCGCGGCCGGAATAATGCGAATTTTCCATACATTTCAGGCATATTATCCAAATTAATCATTGATTCCTACTTTTACATCGAGACGGTATAGTGACGCTATCTATCGGTATCTTCCATTATCATCATCATCATCATCATCATTTCAGCCGAAAGACGTCCACTGCTGGACATAGGCCTCCCCCAATGATCTCCACAACGACCGATTCTGTGCTGCTCGCATCCAGCGGAGACCCGCAATTTTCACCAGGTCGTCAGTCCACC
The DNA here is from genome assembly GCA_947859335.1 of Tortricodes alternella. Classification (NCBI taxonomy): domain Eukaryota; kingdom Metazoa; phylum Arthropoda; class Insecta; order Lepidoptera; family Tortricidae; genus Tortricodes; species Tortricodes alternella. The sequence goes on along the minus strand of OX401975.1, from coordinate 7,072,374 downwards.
GTGTCTTTCATTATAAGAATAATAAATAAAAGATTCCGACGAATCGAGAACCTCCTCCTCCTTAGAAGTCGGTTAAAAATACCCTTCATTTCAAGCAATAGTGGCCCATACATAAATACCTGACAGACTAAAATACATATTGAATTAACTTAAAAAGTAACTAAATTAAGGATATCTATCTGCAAGAGATCTCTACTTGGCGATAACCAACGGTTTTCAAGTAACTCCGATAAGTACGCTTCTATCCATATCCTAAAATTACCTATAAATGCGCAAGTAACTCCGTCTGCCTGTTACGCTTTCACAGCGAAACCGTTGAACCGATTTTGATGAAATTTGGTTTGCAGATAGGTAGTTTGAGCCCTCCTTTTTTGTAGACACTCGACCCCCTGTAAGGGTGAAAAGAATAGCTTCTTTTTCTTGTCCCGATCGCATAAGCTACTTATCTGACAAACAAAGCGATTTTCTTTCATTGTGAAGTGTAACCGCTAATCTCTCCTTTGAAATAGCAGGTGGTTACTGCAAACAATATTTCACACAAAGGGCGTAAAAAGGTTCACGTTAAAACACAGAGCATGTCAGGTGTCGAACATTTTGCATTGAAAACGGTTCCATGTGTACTTTACTGCTGTTTTAAATACAAAATGCTCAACACCTGACAGGCCCCGTGTTTTAATGTGAACCTTCTTAACGTAGACATAAAGACGCCGTTTGTGTGAAATAGTGTTTGCAGTTACGACCTTCTATTTCAAAGTAGCGATTTGCGGTTACACTTCACAATGAAAGATGGCTCTGTTTGTCAGATAAGTAGCTAATGCGATCGGGACAAGAAAAAGAATTACTACTATAAGTATAATATACCTAATTTAGTATTTACCTGTTGCACAACTACTTCTAAAGGCTGCCCGGTCTGCAGCTCCTCGGACGGGCGTCTCGTCGGTCTGACCGCATACTCGCGCTCCCCGATCACCTGAGGACAAAGATGATGTCTTATAGTACCTGTGTATTGTGTATATTAATTTATGGTACAGTATGCGCGTGAGTTGATAAGAATCTTAACCCGTTTAACGCGAATGTCATGATACCACTACGTATAAACATAGTATAAAGAGAAAAGTAGTTCAACTCTGGCCCTTTAGGAGTATTGTTACCTACTATACGCGAGACAGTGCCCGATTTTAATCAACTCACGCGCAGACTGAAGGCACAGACAAAAAAACGTTTATCTACACCCATATCATAAAACCTCCATTGGTTAATCAAAAACCTTAGGAAATGACCACCATTTTGACAACCAATTAGGAAAAACCAGTGCTGCGATAAAGAAATAACATGACTTCTTTATCGTTTTTAGTAAAGAAAGAGATTAAATTTGGAACAGCTGTCAAAACTCAAGTGGTCTCTATTCTAGTATCCATAGATATTAAAACAGTTATTGATACGAAACGTCAATTCAGTATGTTTTTTTAATATAAACTGCACAATATTTGATCTCGAGTGACGTGAGAATACAGACTTCATCCGTTTGTCTATGATTTAAAAAAAAATGGTCTTGATTGAGGATCGCCATGTTGGCGAATTGTTTTTGAATTGAATAGAAAAAGTTGTTTGTAATTTACATTTTAGTAGAAAATATGAATAGTAAGTAGTCTTCTCGGAGTGTGTGTGATGTGAAAATGCGCCGGATATCGGAAATATGCAGCCACGATTGCAACAAATAACTTGTTGCCAGAAAATATTGTTTCTGAACCCATCATGGAGGATTTATAATATGTGTGTAGATAAAGTTATGTATGCAACTCTGCATAATTTGGCCTTAAAACACACGTGCGATCTTATTATGAAACTCGCCTATCGGCTCGTTTCATGAAAACCGCACTGGTGTTTTAAGGCCTATCATTATGCAACCGTTGCATAAACTACTATATCATCACATGAAGATATCGGCCATTAAATTTAAAGATCTAGAAATTAAGAGTTGTATAGCAAATAATCACGCAACTTGCTTTGCATATTGCACCTTATTTTTTTAAATTAATGTAATGTATTCAAATTAAATCAGTGAACTGCAGTGATTCTTATTTCTAATAATGATAAAATAATAAAGCTACTTCCCAAATTGGACGTAATTTAGGGAAAAGGATCTAATCCACAATAAAAACTATTAGGATTTTATACATTAATGGCATAGCACTTAATTATTAACGTATTTATTTTGGCTTGGATTTTTTTTTATTACTTCGTCCAATTGAACTTGAAACGCCACCTTATTTTTAGCTCTGAATGTCTAAATAGAAGGTGACACTGAATGACCGAATAAGAAGTTTGAAACCATCAATTAGAACTAAATATGCCTTTTAATCATAAAATTCTGGTCAATTTAGGTTTTGACATCAACATCTAAAGGCGTTTTTGCACTATTTACCTATTAAGTTTCGAATATTTTTTTCGAAGTAAACTTCGATTCAGGATGGAGTATATTCGTACGGACCCTTGTGCACTGCGACTGACAACTCCCACGTGTTTGTGTCGTAAAAGTCGACTAAGGGACGGGTCCTCTCCGACATGGTGGACTATCTGTATGGGCGATGGGCTGATCACCTGTCACCATACGGTTCATCATACCATCTTAGGACTAATTAATCGAACGTGGCCACAAGTAGTCTTGTGCCTCTGCCCACCCCATTAGGGATTTCGGGCGTGATGCTATGTATGTATGTATGTTGTGTCACATGTGTGCACAAAGGATTTGAAGGGTGAAAATCCACGACAAGTAGAGCATACGAATATGAAAGATGGATCAGCGCCCTGTTAAACTAAAAATTAAATTATTTTTAAATAATTAAATGTTAAATTAATTTTACAGGTAAAATCTGGCAACACAGCACGTCTAGCACGACCTGCCCGCGAGTCCTTTCTCGCTCAGTGCGTCCCTTACACATTTGGCAAGTTGGACAGAGACGCACTGAGCGACAAACGACTCGCGGGCATGTCGTGCTAGCCCCCCAGATGAAATATCCCATACATTTGCCGAGTATTTGTCCATAAAATTATATCATGTAGCTAAAATAACAAAAACCGGTCAAGTGCTTGACGGGCCAGTCTCAGTGTAGGGTTCCGTAGCCATTATAACTCCGAAAACATAACTAAAGCTAGTTTAATATTCAAAGTTATTTGGTGCTATTTTCGATGATTTTCAGTAGGTATAAATAAGTTAGTCGCCTACAACTCATAAACCAATGAAGCCTTCTTTTAACTTCGTTATATTATGCTAACATTTCAGACATTTTTAAAAATGTTGGCTGTGGTTTCCGTAACTCCAACAGAAATGACATTTAAGGCCGGGGCAAACCAAACGCGGTTGCGGCGCGTTTGCGGCGCGAACGCGGGTCCGCACCGTTGTCGAACGGCGCGGGCGGATATACTATGTCACACCACGGCGGCGCGGGACCGCCGCGGTCCCGCGGCTACTTTGGTGTGGCATGGTAAATCCGCCCGCGCCGTTCGACAACGGCGCGGACCCGCGTTCGCGCCGCAACCGCGTTTGGTGTGCCCGGGCCTTTAGAGCTCTGTATTTCCTGAACGGTTCTCCAAATCTAAAAATAAACTAAAACTTGGGTTTCATCCGAGGTTATTATAGAAGAAAAAAATATTATTTACGTTTGATAATATATGGGAGATTTAAACTTATTTTTAACATTTATGCTTTTTCCGTGTGCTCAGAATAAAAAAATATCAGCTTAGCTTAAATAGTCTTCAAGAAAAAGTGGATGTGACATACAGAAAGAGAGACGGACACGGCGAAACTATAAGGGTTACCAGTTTGACTACGGAACCCTAAAAAACAGGGCCCTGAATGCCATCCTCGTCATCGAAAACCTTCACAACACGTTTATGGTCTTTAAAAACAGCTAAACACCGAGGAATTCGTTGCATCATCGATAATTAGCAGTTTTTTACTGATATCGTCAAAAACAAACAGTAGCGTTTAGCAGAGATGCGAGAAATAAACAATGAAGTGTTTGATTACCCAGAAGGTTGTATTGGAAATAATGTCATCATTTGAACTATGTCTACGTGGTAACGAGTTACGTTCCTAAATGTTCAAGGAGATTTCAGCATGTTCCCAGAATATTGTAGAACGAATTCCGTCAGGCAACAGCCTGACGATTCTAAAGCATAATTTCCACGAAACGGCCCGCATCGCATCGGATCGGACCGGATTTTACAATCGTTAAGCGATATTAAATCATGTACACAGTATTTAAAGTCTATATTACCTAGCCGCGCGCAGCAGCTTGACCGCGGGCGCCTTCCGCGACACGCGATCGTAGCCGAAAGTATGCTACGACGACTCTGTTTTTTTTTTGGTTTACCTACGCTTGTAGTCCCAGACAAATCTCGCAGCATCACCAGGATTCATGTGAAGGCCGGAAGAGCCTTCGCCATGGTGGAGAGTTTAATTTGTGTTTGCTGTCTTAAAAAAGTTGGGAACAGAACCAAACGCTCCTTTAGGGAATTTTGGTGTGCATTGCCAATTTTAATAATCATTATTGTTATAAAAAATGCGAATACGAGTTAATTTGTTTGTTACTATGTTAACTGATTAGAATTGGCACAAATGCAGCCTGTTATATGGAGATTGATATGGGATACTTCTTAACACGTTATCCTGGAAGGGTTTTTAGGAATGCTTAAAAACACAGGAAATATGAGAAATGCTACTCATCGGTAAGTAGATGGCACTGCGCGCAATAAACGAGTTCCACGCGGACGAAGCTAGCGTATTAATAAATACAAACATAAAGTATAAATTTTACTGTACCATATTAGTAAAGCATATTTAATTAATTAATCGAACGTGGCCACAAGTAGTCTTGTGGCTCTGCCCACCCCATTAGGGATTTCGGGCGTGATGCTATGTATGTATGTATGTATTTAAATAATCCTGAAAAAGATTTGACAAGGACAAGTTCACTGTAATATAATTATCTAGAATAAGTACCTATTGAACGGTTAAAAGGTCCCTTCTACCTCATGCCGTAAAACTTTGTTTGTCTTTTACAATACAAATACACAATTACCAAATTGTATGAAATTCTGTTAAGCCTTTTAGCCTAGGAACAAACAAACAAAAACACTTTCGCATATTTATAATATTAGTATGGATGTCTCAGTCAAGACCTGCCTACGTGGGCAATAACGAACGTCCCATTATATCCGCCATATTGTTTCTCATGGAAACCGAACCCACATGTTCTAATTTCAAACATCCAGCGAATGGGAAGGCGTCGGGCCAGCCAATCAGCAGTAGCCGGTGATTGTAAACAATCAGAGCGGGAATGGACTAGGAGACTGTTGTTTATCTTCTGTGGTAGGTAAAGAGATGAGTGATTTTATGCAAACAGTAAGTATTTTTAATTTCTAGTTTTCGTATCTAAAATTGTCTCTTCTATCTTTGCTTTGACGGACTGAAGTGTAGTTTTGACCCTGGTACTAAAGCTTTTCATCTATTTTCGTCGTGAAAAAACGAATAAAATCATGGACAGCTAACAAAAAGTGCTCGGCATTAAAAAAAATCGTTTTGTTAGTGTTCCATTAAAAAAAAAGTTTGAGTTTCTTATTAATTCTTATACCTATATTCAAAAATGGAACTGAAAAGTCGAGTGCTCTGCAATTTTAAAACAGGTCTCGTTGAACTTTGATAAAATCTTGTATGATAAAAAAAACTTAATCAATTCTCTTTTTTGACGAACATGATTAAAAAACCTAGTTTTCCTTGCATTTGGCAACAAGAACAAATTAAAAAACAAACATAGGGAGGTTAAACAAGATTGAAAGCTGCAGGCTAGTAGAATATTCATTGTAAATTCCTATTTATTATAAGTTCGTGTTCCTTTTTACAAGTTTTTTATTAACTTTCTATGTTTGTAAGTATGTATGTAACTATGTAAGTTCGGGTCAAATCTCGTAAGCTGAATTAAAATCACTTCCTCTTATCCTACGAAGCTGAATTTTTACATATTGGTTCATTTCCGATGGCAATGCATTTTAATGGTAAGCATGACCTGAATCAAAATTCAGGGTTAGCTCCAAATAAAGAAACTCTTCAACGGTCAACAGTACAGACATGTATTTAATTTTGTGAGCAAAAAGGGCTGTTATAAATTTGCAATTAAAAAAAAACTTATTTGTTTCCTCACAGTGGAAGTGCAAAGAAGAGTGTTCAATTTCTCGTGTGAAATGGCTCGGTTTAATCCCTAATTGAACAATCTATTATGATTTGCTCCAAACCAATTCAGAAAACCATGAGCCTACATAATATTATAAAAATTATAAATTCCAATAAATATGTTCAGAGTAATCTCTACGCCATTGAAATACATAGTAAGCAACTGCTCAAAGCAATTTTCGCAATGCTTACTTTTGAGGTGTCAGAACGCGAATCTGACACCATCGCAGGGTCAGTCGCAGGCAACCACCATCCTTGACAACCGTTTAAGTGACACTGTTATAATTGAATAAATGCCCTCTCGCATCGTGCGGTGTAAGACCGCAGCACCACCGACTCCACCGCGCACAATGATATGATAGCGTGTGAATCAAGCAAAATTGGACTTTTGTATGTATGTCAGTTTGGTTAAGCCATGGCGCTGGCGTTTGACAACCTTCTATGAGACTTGTTACACGAACTTGTACTGATAGGCATATATTCCTTCTTTTGAGATCTTTGATAAATTGCTAGTATTTTAAGAATAATTGGAAAAATAATGCACACAGACAAATGAAGTAGAAAGTTGACGTACCAAAACCCAAAAATGAACAACACGTTTTCACTATTTCATATATTATAATTATGCCCAATTTCCCATTTGTTTTAATAAGCGGTCGAAGTGTCACGGCGCGTTTTTACCGCATTGTATGCAAAAAGGGGTCGCGACTCGCATTGCGCATGCGGGCGGCCAAATGTCAACGTGACAATGGCGGGAACGGCGCCATCTTGAATCTACACAAATTAATTTAGAAAATACCTCTCAGAAGCAATCTTTCATAATTGTCCTTAATTATCAATAATTGATGAGTAGTGTATGCAGTTTTCACAGGATTTTGTGTTAAATAGGTGAGTAGTAAGCGTCAAATATTTCATAAGGGAAGCCGGAAGAATTAGAACCGTACATGCGAGTCTGACATTTAGTTAGAGAAACATGGACTTCACTGACAGCTAGCCGTAGCTGCGCCACTGATAACCCATCAGCCATACTCATTAGCGCTCTTTTTACATTGGGCGAGGTATAGTCGCCGATGTACTTATACTGGTACAAACAGGTTTTCTATAAATCTCAGCAACGAGTTCGTCGCTGATGCAGCGCTGGGCATGATAAATAATCACACTACAGAGCGCAACGACGGTTTCCAACGTAGAATCCTGAGTGTAGCGAGGGATTCAAGCGTTACAGCATTTGTTTACTGCTTTTCACTTTTCCTATGAAGGAAATAACTACAGAATATCTATTTTAGTACTTCACGACGCAATTAAATATAACGGAAATTTTTGCTAGGTACCTATGCCAAAATCTTACTAAAAATAAAAGTAGAATTTCCAAACAAATCACTAATGAAGACAATTTTAATATTCATTTGGAATGCTCAGGATTGATAAATAAATGCAAATATTAAAATTTCTACTTTCTCATCTGTTTTGTCAAAAAATTATTTATGGCTATTATTTATTCTGAATAATTAATAAAGGCTCGTAGTGCAATAAATTATTCAGATTGAGTATGTATGCGCTATATCTCGCAAGGCCCGCGTGGGGACTAATTTGCCCCGCAGTGGGAGGTAGGTATATCATACAGGGTGGGCCCTATATGGAGCAAATAAAATGGAGATTCCTTAGAGCATAACAGCCCCGCTCCGCTTCAGTGGAAAGGCACCCTAAACCGGTGGTCCTAGAGATTTGAAATCTTCTATCAGCTGTGTTCCCGGATGTTTTCGGCATTGGGGCCTTCAAGAGAAGAGTTTATGTTTTCCTAAAAGATCGGCAACAGCTCAATGAGTCCTTTGGGGTTGTAGATGTTCATGGGCGGCGGTGATCACTTACCATCCGGTGACTCGCATGCTCGTTTGCCTTCCCTTATATTATGTCTACTACTGGACCCGCCACAGCTTCGCCCGCGGTATTTTCCATACAAACATTATCACCCCTTTAGGGATGGATATTAAAAACCCTCCTTAGTCCACCGCTAGGGTACTCGAGGAATATCTCCTCCAAATTTTAAACCTCTAGGACCAGCCGTTTAGGCTGTGCGTTGTCTATAAGTGAGTCACGGTACTGTTTTATATGTATTGATGATGATGTGCGAAATATTCCTCGAGTAGCCTAGGGACGCTCTAAAGAGGCATTTTTTAGGGTTCCATCCCTAAAGGAACGGTAAAGTTTGCATTGAAAACAGCCGGCGAAGCTGTGACGGGTCCAGTAGTTGAGTATTTATAAAGATCAATTATCGACTTGTTCTTGACTTTTTATTTAAATAACTTCTCCATAATGCTAGCATTGGTTAATTATGTTTTAGGTATTCTACTTAAAGCAGTAGTTTTCAACCAGAGGGTCGCGACCCCCAGGGGGGCCGCAAGCCCTTTCTCAGGTGGTCGGAACCCTTGCTCGGGCAGTAGCGGTTGCAAGCCACGTTTTTAAATATCTCGTCGTTGAAACCATTGATATAGATATTAATAGGATCATGGGGGACACCAGATTTATTTAACTTGTAAAGGGGTCGCGTACTCAAAAAGTTTGAAACACTGCTATAAAGTGACGTCCTACTGATGGCGTAAGGCCGCTGCACGCAATGCGACTTCATCACTTCCGATTAACTTGCAACAGGTCGTATAGATCTTCCAACTTTTCTATAGTTCTTATCCAAGCAAAACAATACTTTATGCCAATGCAATAAGATTTTGTCCTCAGAAAATTTAAGTTGGTAGACAACAAATTACAGGATTATGTTTCATTTTTGGCGCGTTCACAATTAAACTCTTTGAGGAAAGGTACAAGATCGAATTTTGATCACGCTACAAACGTAACATAGGACGTTGCAACACGTTCGGATTGAGCCAGCGAAATGAGGTGATTCTACAAGTGATTCGACCACTGTCATACCCTGTTCCAAATTTAAAAGAAATGTGTCACAACACGCTTTTTTTTCCTTAAGTTGTTTTTAATAAATAGCCTCATGATTTCAAAAACAGTGAAGTAACGTCACTATGTATATTTCTTGACAATCAATGATGTTCACAGGAAAAAACAATTAATAATTTTTATTATGAAATGACTTCAGTTGGAACTGTTAAAAGCAGTTCAAAAGAGCTAAAATTCTAAAGCCCATATGAATAGCCTGTACTCAAGGCTGAAACCGTTCTCCAATAGGCGTTCTTGCATACTATAAAACCTTCCTTGTGTTCGATATCGGTTTTCAGCGGACACTTTTAATACGGGCAAAAGACGAACGTCTTGCTATAAGGTAAAGCCGACGGGTACCTGTATAATATTTAATAAGCCTTCTTCTAAGTAAATTAGTATTCATTATGGTGTTATCGGTTAAAATTAGGTATTTCTTACATACTACATGTTAAACGTGCTAAACAATACTGTTTAAAAACTCACAGCGGTTGTATGAAAAGCTTATATGAATTAAGTAGGTACCTAACAATGTTACAAAAGTGATAACTGAAAAAATAACATCGAACGAAGTTGCTTTAATGTGACATTCAGCGAGTCGTCCGAATAGAAGACAAAAAATCCTTCACGAAAAAGATTCGAAATAAACACTAGCCGAGACGGACTTAAATTTTGAATTATTTAACTTTGTAGGTATTTTTATTTGATTCATTGGTCAATTATTTTTACGAGCATTATAAAGTTTCACTCGGTTTAAATTTAAATTTCCTATCAATATTCACGCTCTTTAATTTACTTATAAGATTAAGTTGAATTCAGCGCGCATGTATAATTGATGACAATGGAATATTGATGTACTGCCGACAAAAAAGCTTGCAACAAAATAAAAATATAATTTTAAACCCTAATAATACATACCTATTACACAATCAGGAGTTTTATTTCAACGACTGCCTGTGTTGCATCACGTCTGTAATGTCGACAGGAAAACGTTTGGCAAATTGGTGTAGGTATAACTTATATACAAAAGCAGTTAGCCGCAAGTATCCATTATGAAACCTGTTGGTTGCAAAAAAGCAAATTATACGGTCTATGATTCTCTATTAAACTGACAATTTTAATACTTAACTGCATTGTTTTATTTTTTTAATGATGAATAATGCTTATCTGTGACCGTCAAAAATTAAAATATGCAGGCGCTGACGGTCAGTCAGGACAGTCCAGTTTTTAATATAACTTTTTTGTATACTTCTAATTATTATAAAAATAAATATTTTAATTTTAAACATATATCAATTATAACTTGTTTTTTATAGTAGATAATATTTTTTTGGACTGGGTTCTAACAACGTTGAAAACTTTTGTAGAATCACCCATAATAGGGTTACCAGCAGTAGAAATTTTAGATATGAATGGGTCGCCCACGCATGCCCTTCATTCGTAAAACGAGTTCTTGCTTAGTTTTAGGCAGATCGAATCGAAATCTATTAAATATTTTATCATCCCATTTCATTTTATTTCGGTTATTAGCACAAAATTAATACGACTTTTTAGTAGCGTTAATTACTTTCCCCGTTAGATTATTTTATTTTATATTTTACCTTGGAAACGGCGGAATAAACAATGAAACCTAACAACTTAAGAAATAAAAAAAAACCGGACAATTGCGCGTTAAACTCCCGTGGACCGTTCCGTACGTGATTATCCGAAATGTCCTATGTTACTTTAAATATACCATAGACTTCTCATAGGTTTTCCTGTAATCTATAGGTAAAGAACTATTTTCTGTATTTTTCTCAAATTTTTAGGCCCAGTAGTTTCGGAAAGAATGGGGGAGAATGCCGAATGCCCTATTCAACTTCCAAACGATTTGTCTTTAAATTCCAAAAAATATATTTAACATCCTCACAATAAGCCGTTTTATTTGATATGTCACACGATATAGACTGCATAATTATTTTTTTAAAATTTTAAAAGTGGCCCCAAATGTTTAAAATTCATTTCTTAACGTTACGCGTCCGTGTTGCGGTCACCAACTTACATATACATACCAAATTTTAACTCAATCGGTCCAGTCGTTTCGGAGCAAATTGGTTGTGGCAGACGGACATACAGACACAGACACACGAATGATCCTATAAGAGTTCTGTTTTTTCCTTTTGAGGTACGGGACCCTAAAAATTAGGATCCAAGCTGTTTAAAAACTGGCAGGTCATTTTCTAGGCGGGTACTTAGCCAAATAGTCACCAATCAAACATCAATTTAGCACTAAGCTGTCATTACAGATAGCTCATTTGGCTCCAGATCGTCATGTCATTCTGTACCGATCAGGAAAACTGCCGACTGTGACGACATCTGGTGTGGAAACGGCTGTATTGCATAATGCCTTAAGACCCGTTCACATTGCGCGCGACCGCAACTTGGCGTAAGCGCGAGGCGAACGTCACATTGGAACGCGTCCGCTCTCATAGCGGCGACGCCAGCGCTCTTTGATCCGCTTGCAATCTGACGTCTGTCATAAATAATAATCCCCCAATCACACAACATGAGCGCGCGCGTCACGCCGCGACCCGTCCTCAGTATCCGGTGGCTTGGCGCAACCGCAACGTGGTCAGCGGCCTTAACATGCATGCCACAAAGATAAATTAAACCCTCTATGACTATCTCTTTCAGTGGCGAAGCCTGCCTACATGCGGATTCCTGACGGCTTTACCAAGGTAGAAAGCTGCGGCTAGCTGTCAGTGAAGTTCATGTTACTCTAACTAAATGTCAGACTCGCACGTACGGTTCTAATTCTTTCGGCTTCCCTTAGGAAATATTTGACGCTTCGCCACTGATCTCTTTGTCGGCACTAGTGTGAGAGAGACGCACTTAGACATAAGACGGTCTATCTTATCTTTGTGTCATGCATGTTAGAGCCGCTGATATGTGTGACGTCTGTTATGACTCCCAATAGTAGACAACAGATGGCGTCACGTGCACTCCTGCCGTCCATAATGTGACCGAGCCTTAGTCTACTTGTGTCCTCGAAGCGAGTTAATTAAGAAATTATTTAATATGTTTCCAATCGATTCCATTGTTTATAAAAGCCGACATGATTTATCACTCAATATTTCTAAGGCTAATAGGAAGAGATTCTGTAAAAGGATAAGTTTACCTTTATACCTATATCTTTGTTTTATGTATCTAAAGTACTTATCTTTATAATAAAAAAACACGTTTCTCGAATACAACGCATCTTTCATGGGGAAAAACGATTGAAATCTATTTTCTAGATATGGGAATAGAACCTAAGCATAAAAAATACCACTTTCACTGCGTATTTTATCAACAATCAGTAAAAGAAAATTCGTTATTTCACTACCATCGGCCATTGTCGGGAACTCTCGGTTAGCTTCGCTATATTTCGCCAAGTTGAGTATTAATCTTTTGACGTTGACCAAGTCTGTTTGTTTGTTATGTTGGTATATGCAATCTGTGCTATGCTCCTCTATGCTCGCCCGACAAATAAAGTGTCAAAGCACGTATTTATTTATATTAGTACTCTGTGACATGACAACTGACAATAGTCAAACAAATTGCAATGGTTCGGTGAAGCCGAGAATTGTAAATATTGTCCTATCATATTGCTAATTCATAACTACTATTTCATTCTCGCGAGCGGAGCCGCGGGTACATCTAGTTAAATATAAAAAGGTAACTAGCTACGAATCAGGATATTAAAGAATCCTTGTGCAGAAGTCAACAAATGTTGCTCCTTATAAGCCAAATTTGAGGCTAAAGATCATATTTCCATTCACTTTTAATTGAGTGAGTTGTTACTTGGTTGGTCACCTTCGAGAAGGTTTTATATGAATTTAATGAATATTCACGGCATTGAAAAATATCATTCATCTAGACGTAACGAAACGCTAAAGCTATTTCGAATTCATCTGAAAGCATTCGTTTTTATGCAAGGCGTTAACTGGTCATCTATTTTGCATAACATAGAGAAGTTCGTTGACTCCACACTTTGACGTTTTGGAGTTGAATAATAAAAAAGATTTCTCTACGAGCATCGAATTTGGGTCAGCGTTCGTACAAATTCGTACGTACGGTGACCAAATTTCCTCGTTAATAATTAGTTTCGTAATTGTGTTTCGAAATTGTTTTTTATTGGACGTGGAAATAAATACTAAGTCACGTTTTCCGATTTCATGTGATGAAAAGCCAATAGCAGAGTATAATAGCTCTATCTTTGGAGTCTCTTAACGTGTTAAAATCAGAAATAGGGAAATGTGTAGAAGAACCAGCGCCTCTATTCGGGAACGCTAAGTGATTCTGTAGCGACTCGTGAGCGAGATTTCTCATCACACTCTTTCGCATTACGCGTCGTGCGGAAGAGTGGGATGAGAAATCTCGCTCTCGAGTCGCTACAGAATCACTTAGCGTTCCCGAATAGAGGCGCAGAGTTACCGACATAGCTCTCAGAGCTTGCAAATTGAAGTGGTAATGGCTGGCCACATAGTTAGAAGAACTGATGGCCGGGGCGGAATGGTTCTCGAGTGGAGACCACGGACCGGGAGACGTGGGTCAGCCCCCTACAAGATGAATCAACAAGCTAGTTAAAGCGCAACACACACAGAACGCGTGCGCGGGTCGGGTGCGGGTCGGGTTAATTCAACGGAAACACACGCGCCCGACCCACGCACGCGTTCTATGTGTTACGCTGGTCGCAGTGGCAGCGTAGGGTAGATTGGCACCCCGGGCGGTTTTGTATGGCCACTTAAAATAAAACACATTTCTTTTTATTGGTTGGACCTACGCTGACAGTCTCAGACGACTGTCGGAGCATCACCAGGATTCATGCGAAGGCCGGAAGGACCTCCAGCATGGTAAAATAAAACACCAAATACTAAACATGCTTATGGTGTCTGGTGTCATGTCTTGGTGGTAGTTATTTATTGATATGTCTTTAAAGAGGGAGATTTTGTGCGCCTTCTGTACGAGTGTGTCACCCCTTGGTGCTTGGCACCCGGAGCGGACCGCCCCTTCCGCCCCCCCTTTACGCGACCCCGCCGCCACTGGCTGGTCGCTGGAAGCCGTTGGATATGGAAGGCGTGCGATCGTTCGTTGTAGAAGTCTTAGGGGACCTATGCCCAGCAGTGGACGTCCCCAGGTTGAAATGATGATGACGATGTGTAGTAGGTATTATATTACAAATCAGTATAGTAGTAATATAAAGTGTACTTACTATAGTTTTGTAAGGACTCTCAAAATGACAACATCGCGCCTACGAAAAACATTGCTGTGTTCATGGATCCTAAAGAATACTTTTTCTAATCCAGCGTTATCGATCTTTACGTTATACTGAACACGAACGGTAAGAAATATCATCATCATCATCATTTCAGCCGTAGGACATCCACTGCTGGACATAGGCCTCCCCATCGATTTCCAAAATGGCCGGTTGGAAGCGGCCTGCATCCAGCGTTTTCCTGCGGTCTCTTTAAGGTCGTCTGTCCATCTTGTGGGTGGACGTCCTACGCTGCGCTTACCGTTTCGTGGTCTCCAATTGAGAACTTTTTAAGAAATATGAATAATAAATAATGTGAAACGTATTTTATTTTAAGTTTTTATTTTATTATTTTGTACATCTAGTAACGTACTTCCTAGATATGGTAGGTACTTTACTTATAGACATAGACGACCCTGAGTATCCGAGCGCGTGTAGGCGATTCAGGGCATTAATGCAGGGCACTGCATTCGATCCGAATGAGATCCGAATACGAGAAAATTCAGATCTAGAAAATCGGATCGAATCCGGATGTCAATTGTGCACAGCGTCCGTGTCGACGGATATTGCTTGCGTATACTTGAGACTTGAGGAGACTGGCCATTCTGGTGCTGTCGCCTGCATGAGGCTCGGAGTCAGATCGGACGCAGTGTGAAAGCGTTCATACAAATAATATTGTGGCTTATCGATCCGTGAACAATGCTCCAAATTGGCGATATTTTCGGCTTCGGAAAATGGAAAATTTTTGGACAAATAGTACTACGGCGACTTCGGATTGGATTCGGTTCTATTTCGATAATATATGCCAATGATGACGATAAATACCTCAGACAGGATAAAGTAGTGTTGTATTGTAAGATAACAACGACGATTATGGATTATTCAGTAATGTGCGCAGGTGTTTACCACCTTTGCAAATAAAGAATTAATTAATCGGAATACATAGTTTATTAATTTTCCAGTAGAATTTGATAGGACTGCAGGCTATCTTTTAATTCTCTTGGCATTAGTCTATCGTTATTTGATTTATTTATTTATATAATAATTAGAACGGTAAACCAATTACACTAATTATAAATGTCAACAAGCAAGCAAAATCTTCTTTCATTCGTCAAACTCACAGAGAACCAGACACACCAACATCATCTTCCATTCATCCGCAAACACATCGCACTCCGGGTTTTTGTCTAAGAGGCTGTTCAAGGCAGAGAGAGTGCGTGGCAGCGGTGAGCGAGCTCTGGCTACAGTACGACACGAAGGCACGGAAACGAGCCTGTGACTTCTTGCTCGGAGGTAATTATCCGGGGCAGACAAACACAAATCGTTGCTGATCGCAAGCTCTCCTAGTTTTGAGGGACTTATATCCGAGACATCCATAGGATTGATGTAGTGAATGTGTGGCGTACGTGTCGTCAAATAACATGACAATCACTAAAAAGTGAAAAAAATCGAAGTCGGTGGCAAGTAAATTAGGTATAATATATCCCACATACATCGACTTCGATGTATTTAATTTATCTATCATTTAATTAACAATATCGTTTCTAGGTAATTGACTTACAAAGATCAATCATTACCTATTTCTTACTTTTCAAAGGATTTTTGAAGTTGGTTCTTTATTCGTTTTTTTATCGATAATGTGCAAGTAGCAACGAAACTTACAGTTCGACCTAGGATAACTAGTACAAATATATAATTATATAATTTCATAATATTATAAAAAAACCGGCCAAGTGCGAGTCGGACTCGCGCACGAAGGGTTCCGTACCATTATCTATAAAAACGGCAAAAAAATCACGTTTGTTGTATGGGAGCCCCCTTAAATATTTAATTTTATTCTGTTTTTTAGTATTTGTTGTTATAGCGGCAACAGAAATAAGCACATCATCTGTGAAAATTTCAACTGTCTAACTATCACGGTTCATGAGATACAGCCTGGTGACAGACGGGCGAACGGACGGACAGACGGACAGCGGAGCCTTAGTAATAGGGTCCCGTTTTTACCCTTTGGGTACGGAATCCTAAAAAACATACATTAGCTTCTGCCCGCAGCTTCATCCGTAGAATTCCCTTGAGAACATTTCATTTCTTAGTTCGTTTCCATGACCCAAGCTACTTCCATGCCAAGTTTCAGGACAATTGCTGCGTAAGAAACAAACACTCACTTTCGCATTTATAATTTACCATAGTTCTGCCTGCGACTTCGGCCGCGTGAAATTCGGTTATAATTCCCTAAGGAACCTTTGAAGTTTCCGGGATAAAAAGTACCCTATGTTCTATGTTATGTTTTTTATTTCTCAAAATAGAATCACATTATAAATTGAGCATGTCAAAGTATCAGAATTAAGATTGAGATCGTCAGTAATAAATTAGAATTACAATGGAAATTAAAATAATAAAAATTAACCTTCACCTGTTATTTTTTTTTATTTTATTACAAAGCTATATGATTAGAATAGATTACATTATTTTTCATTCCATAAATTATCTGCCAATAATTAAATTTCATGACATGAATATGATAAAATGCCATTAAATAAAATAAAAACAAAGTAAAATTAAAAATTATGTATGTATGTATGTAAACTTTTTATTGCACATATAATAAAACAACATTCTGCATTATGACATAAACAGTGTACAAAGGCAAACTTATCCCTAATGGGATCCTAATTAATGAACGAATTACAATTTACCTAGTGTCAATAAATTCCTTCACCGAGTAAAATGCAAATTTAACAAAAGGATTTCAATCGACGAGCAAATGACTCCTCATTTGTATATTATTATATATTTTTTTCATTTTTTATATTCTATTCCAGGACATAAGGTAAAATATACCAAGCATATTGAAAATACGTTGAGCCGATACGGAGAACAGTAGGGTATGGATAATACAGCAATTTTCTCAAGTTCGTATCGTTGCAGTGCACAGACGGCTGTCGTGGGAATTAAACACAATAACTCAGTAGTCAATTTATAAGTATAAACTGTTTATCTGTGTCATTCAAAACCAAAAGAGTTACAGGTCCAAGGTTAGACAGTGTACCAGGAAGTTATATAATAGCTTTGACATCGCATGACACCTGACGCAAGACGGGATCATGGTTATAACCACTTATGTCTTTGTTTTTAACCAACTGCGCAAGCGAAGAGCGGTAATGTGTTTCACGCTTCACACTTATGCATGGGTGATGTTGTATGTATGTATATTTACTGATTTTTTAACTGAGAAGGACGACTGCATAATGCCTCTTGATCAATCATCAATCAATATCTTGTTTCTTTTTTATTTAGATTGCAGAACGCAGTCGGGTTTTTTTTCTAGGGTTTCGTACCTCAAAAGGAAAAAACGGAACCCTTATAGGATCACTCGTGTCTGTCTGTCCGTCTGTCACAGCCAATTTGCTTCGAAACTACTGGACTGATTGAGTTGAAATTCGGTACACATGTGTTGTGTAAATTGGTGACCGCAGCAGGGACGTGTAACGTAAATAAATTAATTTTAAACATGGAGCCACTTTATACGTGACATATCAAGTGAAAGGGCTCGTTGTGAGGATCTTAAATGTATTTTTTATATTTTTTAAATAGATAGAAAGATATTTAGGAACATAGGCGAAAATTTACCATTGCCCCCCTTATCTCCGAAACGACTGGGCCTAACATTTCGAAAAAAATACAAAAAATAGTTCTTTACCTATAGATTGTAGGAAAATTTATAAGAAATCTGTGGTAATTAAAGTAACGCAGGAAATTTCATATAATCACGGAACCACGCGAGTTTATTTGTTACTTTTCCGGTTTTTTATAATTTATATTATTTATTTTCATGTATGCTGTGTTTGGATTGTTCTGTGTTCGGTTTTTCGGCAATTGTCCCAAATATTACATGTTAATGCATGTAAACCGTCATGTGGAACGATCTTATCAGGCCTTTTGATAAGATCTATTATTATGTTCATGCCAATTGAGTGAACCAGTTTGTCCGAAATATACGAGATAAGTTCGCGACAGCAATTTGGATCAATTTGAAAGTAATTTCCTGCAATTAACTGAATGTTATGCATCATGGACATTGCAATAGATTTTTGTAGTATAGTTCAGAAATAAACGATATATTATTACGTGGTTTTGAATATATTAATTAATGGTTAGTATGTTTAATAACCAATGAAACCGGCTTAAAACCCTGCGAAAGGTATCTAACCTTTTAAGTGGTTTAGATAAAGAAACAGCATAGGTATAGCAGTTTGTTTTTGGTTATTTTTAAAGAATTAAAAACTATTTACATAATCATAACCATCGTCTCTGGCTTTGTGATCAAAGTCACAGTTCCTCCTAGTCTGTGCTGTTAAGTTTCTTGCGGCGTTTCTTCTCAGCGGCGGCCCTAACATGAATGACATAAAGATAAGATAGACCGTCTTATCTCTAAGTGCATCTCACACTAGTGCCGACGAAAGAGATAGTCATAGAGATAAACGGGTTTAACTTATCTTTGTGTCATTCGTGATAGGGCCACAGATAAGGCCCGCCACATACATTCGCTTTCCTGATGCGATTTCCGAATTAGTTTTCCGTATGCGGACACCCCGAACGCAAATATTTCATATAAATAGTTCAACATGGCACACACGTTCGAACAAATTCCGTTCGGAATTCCGTACGGAAAAATTACGAACGTGTGTGTCATGTAGAACTATTTATATGAAATGCTTGCGTTCGGGGTGTCCGCATACGGAAAACGAATTCGGAAATCGAATCAGGAAAACGAATGTATGTGGCGGGCCTAAATGTCACCTTTCGAAGCTTTCAACTTCTTTATTTGCGGATTAATATAGGTATATGCTGGATTATTGGTCATTTTCTCTTCTTGTAAAATGTGTTTTAAAAAGGTCTTTGTCAGCATTTCATTCAACACCCGACGAAAACCTGTACTTAATAATTTGCGACGGGCCACATTAATACTATTTGGAAGCCGTAAATAACTGTTTACAACCTAGCTTGTGTAACGAAACGATGGAAAAAATAAACGAGTAGTAATACAAGACGTGCCGAAAGAAGTACATTTAACTTTCTTTTTAAGTACATAGCTTGTACACCGAAAGTGTGCCGTGTGTATGATGGCATTGAGGGCATACCAGGTTGTTATGTACGCAAAGCTTGACAAGTTGTTTTTTTTGTATAGCTATGTGCTGGACTACAGAAATATATAAAACTAGTGGCTCCGTGAGCTGTAGACCTCGCGACAAACTTATCTTTGCCGTTGGAAAATTGATATCCCAATACATCGATATACCTATGTGGGGTCAGTTTACCAACACCGCAAATAAGTTTGTAATTGCAAAAACCCCCATATCTCCGCCATTTGGAAAATTTCGAAAAACTGAATCGATAAAATGCTATATACCTAATAATCGAACCTGCTCCAATGATCTTGTATAAAAAGAGGTAGATAGGTTACATGCGCACCGAAAATGAAGCGTACAAAAGACTCCAATTGTAGCCTCTGGTCTCAGTCGCTCTGGAACAAGTGGACGATGCGTATGTGCTTCAGAGTTCCGACTACAGTGCTTAGATTTCGTTTTATAGCTACAAAATGCCTTCGTGTGTGATGCGTAAATGCACTAATTACGCAAGTAAAACAAATAAAGTTCACGGAGTCACATATCACAAGTAAATAAGCCGAAGTTATTATATTTTATTTGGTTTAATACTTTGTTATGACAAATATTACGCAATAATTACGTAACCTCAAAGAAAAAGACAACTTTATTCCTTTCACAACTCGAGCGACAAGGACAGGATATAGATCAACATTTTAACAGAAGCGACATTTGATTGACGCTGATGGTGTTATGTAGTTGATTGAAAACATAGTTATTGATGAGTAATAATTAAATTTACCTACAACAATGGTTTTGATAAGTAAGATTACTGAAAAATTAATGAACAACCTCACTCTATCACCTATTTTGAGCTCGCTTCGGTTTTTACAATTTTATCAACATGACGGGAGTGAGAGCAGTCGTATCTATGCGTGGTATCCGCAGCACATTTCGTTTACCGCTAGACTTACGTGCCGCTACCTGTACAACTATATGTTTATATTTGTGAATGCACTTAATAATAAAAGATAAAATTTTATTCCGAAAGATGCTTTTATTTTAAATCTAGTTTCATAATAATTTAGATTATGGCTAGTGATTAGTTCAGGCCCCCAATTCTCGGTGGAGTCGAGATAATCTCACAATCGAGATTAAACGTCAGTGCATACAGTCGTTTGACACAACTGTATGAATCTGACGTTTAATCTCGAAATCGACATTATGTAGCGAGAATTGGGGGCCAGTTCAAAAACTGAATAATCATATCTAATGCATGCATAGATTTACTTATTGAAAATTTAAATGGTTTATCTCGAATTAATCTTCATTAATAATTACACATCCATGTATAATGAAAACATAACAACACACAACAAGCACATAAAAAGCATATTTATTATCAAAAATAGATATTTAGCATGTCACTGTTAAAATAATATATCATTAGTTTATTGTCTAATTGTTTATTCATCTAGTTTGCAAATAAAAACGTAGTTACGTTTGTATAAAAGCAGCGTATAACCATAAATCCAAAGCCTTTGTACCTTCTGTTCGTGTCTCGTTGTTTTTGTTAGTCTATGGCTAACGTGCGATGATTGGTGCCTAAAGTCACGTTTGCCCACCATTACGCGCAAATGATAAACACTAGCGGTCTTCTTTATTCTTATTGATTTAATTACGCTATCCTTTTTACACCGTTTGGCAATGTGGTGAAATGTCAGTGAAGTAAAAAATGTGTATGTGTGCTCCCGCTGCGTTTGGAACATTTTTTTCAGTTGTTTTGTGAGCATATAACGTATCTTTACTTATAAATCATTGACCTGCTCACAAAATTTCACGAGAATCGGTTGAGAACTGCGACTTATAGACGAGAACAAATGGACAGACATACGAAAGCATTTTTGCCCAAGCTGAAACGGAGACGCTTCGCTCGCTCGGTCGATTAATGAAAAATAATACACAATGCACTCCTGTTTTTGGGCACACGTGATGTCAGCCTTTTGCCCATGCTGTGTACTGGGTTTCAGAATTAACAATTCGTTAACATGAGTAGAATAACGTGTTGATTTCGTTAACGGACGTTTTGCTAACCTTTATTTCTCCTCCTAAAACTAACAGTACACACAAGATGACAAAAAATATTCCCTAAAATATTTAATAATATAACTAATTGTTCATTGCATTTGTATCCGTGTAAAACTAACGAACTTTGCTAACAAAAATATCGGCTAAGTAAATAAACACAAGCGCATAATACGAGTTAACAGATAAGATAAGATAAGATGTGTTGTCATTATCTCACGCGCATTGATGAGTATTCGTCTTAGGCAGCAAAAAAACTTTATTGTAAACATGACTATTTAAAGTTACTCTGTGCGTAGGTTTTGGCTTTTTTGTAATAATATATAATCTAGTTATACACACCGTGTATATAACCGTCTTAAAAGAACACACTCTGCGAGATTCATAGCTTTTCTATTGGCTTTGCCGTAGTTGGTTCAAATGAGCGCCATTCTCCATTGACGTAGGTACCTAGCCTTTGTCATAGTAGGTATAAACAGAAATATAGTAGTTCAACTCCGGCTCTTTACGAGTATTGTTACCTACTATCGCTCGGGCACACTCGGCAGCGTTCGGGCACGCTCGGCAGCGTTCGGACACGCACGGGTACGCAACCGCTACTGGCGCATTCCTCGGCATTCTCGACATAACAATTCGACCCTCAATCTTTATCGCAGAATTTTCAGAGAGTGCATTAGCGTGGGACTTGGGCCTCTATTCGGGAACGTCCAAGCGATATTGTAGCGACACGCTGGCGAGATTGTCATCCCACTCTTCCGCACGATGCCTAATGCGTAAGGGCGTGATGCGAATCTCGCTAGCGAGCCGCAACAATATCGCTTGGATGGACAGATGGAATAGAGGCGCTGATATGGGCAACAAGCAAAGTACAGTTTTTTTGATAAGAATTTGATTTGAATCCTTATTTTAATAGGTACATATTATAAATGCGAAAAGTTGTTTTTCTGTCTGTATGTTTTTTTTATGTTGCCTACACAGACTTCCAAGCAATATGGCAGGGAGGTAGCTTGATTTGAATGACTTAATTGAACGGAGAATTGCCATAACATAGGTAGGTACTTTTTATTTTGGTAAGGTGCCCAATTACTGAGGTATTCGTGATAATCGCATTCATTGCATATAAATAAAAAAAGCTGATGAAGCAATCAATTTATGTGAAAAATAAGTTGTTAACCGAAATTTCCATGTAAGGTTGAATAAGGTGTCTTGTACATAATTCTTATCTATGCATCCTTTAGCAGCTTGACATATTTTGACGTCAATTTGTTTTTTTTTTTTTTGATGACAGATAAACGTCATCGTTAATTCGAGGTTAAATCAGTTTTCCTACCATAGTGTTAATTTGTCACCGTGGTATGACGCAGATTTTTAAAGGTTACTAGTTATGGCGGTATTTACAAACGTAAGGTTTTTTGAGACGTTTGCATGTCACTTTATAATCACAGGACAAATTATCCTTGTGTTGTTCATGCTACTGGAGGTTATAAGTACAATTAAAAACTGAATTTGTACTGCAGATATATACGAAGCAAAACTGCACATGTAACTGTAATATAGGTATAAACGCCAATACATACTCATACGCATTTAGCTTCAAGCTGATACACGAAATCAAAATTGTACGGAAAGTATTACATACACTTGGTATTACATACATACCACCTAATTAAGGTTTTTCTATAAGTGAAAATGTAGTAGATTTATCCATGTCCGGCATCACACGATGCCGTTTAAGAAAAGACCACCCTATCTCCTCCCGTGGGATTCGTAAAAGAGGATAGAAGCACCAGCCGAAGGATGGGCAGCAGCGTCCTTCGAGTACTATCATTACCAACTGCGGTCGCCAACCCGCCAAGCGTGGCAACTATGGCAAATCCCCCCACATTTAGCTCGCTACGCTCGTGATTCAATTATAGAATCCTTCGCTTACTCGGGACTTAAAATCAACACTCGAAGAAAAACCAACTTTGCTACTTTGGTTTTTACTCATAACGTTATCATTTATACACGAAACTGTAAGAGTTCTTGTAAACAATAGCGTTTTGAAAAATATAGCTTTATTTCTGCTGTTGTGCAGGGTACGTAAATAAAATAGTGGGGTTATAGTGGCTAATATGACTATCAAAAAACGTGAACATTGTTCCTTTGAAAAACAGAAACAGAAGCAGACGGTAAACAATCATTAAAAACATGACTATATTGTTGTTAGCAACGTAAGAACCGCCGCACGCTACAATGCAATGCACAACCATGACATCAACTATAGAAAAGTGAATTTACCTAAGCAAGTAAACAGCAGACAAGAGGCATGGCCACTCGTGGCAAGGACGGCATACGTCATCCTGACATCATACACCAAAGTTATGGGTGACAAAAAACGGATTCCAATCACGGCAGTTCTTACTGGTATATTATTAGTCTCTGCTATTATGAAATGCGAAAGTTACGCAAGCCGTTCGACGGGCGGCAAAACAGCAACACAACACGCACGCGACATGATTCCAGCCATCTGATTGGACGATTTGTGTAGTTTGCGTCGTGTTGTAAGTGAATAGAAAACCGCAACCAAGGCCGTAGCCAGGATTCTGTTAACCGTTTCGCCGCCAAGCATGTCTGAGAAGTAACACGAATTTCAACTTAAGTCAAGGTAATGAAGGTCTTTTATACACTGTATAGCCTGTCATGCATAGTCGACAACGGCGGCCAAAAGGAGGCAGGTGAAGGCCCGGGCAAACCGAACGCGTTTGCGGCGCGTCGCCTTTCGAACGCGGGCCCGCGCGACTTGTAAAACGGCGCGGCGGATTTACCATGGCACACCAAGCGCGCAAACGCGTTTGGTTTGCCCGGGCCTTGAAGAAAAACCAAGAAAAAATACCTAAGGTACATGCGGTACGATTCCCGAATTCGCTTTCCGTATTCCGTACCTCGAACGCAGGCATTTCATATAAATAGTTCTACGTGGCACCACGTTCGTACGAATCGCACGGAATCAGTGGTATTGTCACACACACGATTTTTGGGGAGGTGTTAGGACCAGATTTTAAGACCTACAGCAGCATACCGTGATACTGTCCATATTATAACAAAGCTGCGGCAATAGGTTTAGCTTCAAAGGAAGTCCACTTGAGTTTAACTATAATAGTTAGCAGCTAGCTGTCACCGGCAACTCGTGGCAATTTGCGTAAACGTTTCCGGTCACTTTTACTTAATCGCTCAGTGAAATTGTTTACCTAACGCATTCATTAATATTTCTGTCTTGAGACTTTTTCAGCCATGTGTCTCTATCATGCGCAGTGGCTGATCAGTGATGAGGGACATATTTAAAGAACCGAATGACTTTTTACATAAGTATAGGCCGAATTAATTTTGCACAGATGCCGCATGGGTATGCATCACAGTATTCGCAATATGTGACGAACGCGCATAGGCGTCAAAGCCACTGGAACGAAAAACCCTAAAAAAGCAGGGTCTGTACTGCGAAAATTCGAATTTGGTCGCTCCCTTTTGCTCTCGTGGCGAGACACGTTCGCAGGAAAGATTGTCCGAGGCATCCATAACGCTTAGACCGCTCAAACGAAGATAACTGTTAGGCGAATGCTACACCGGACGTGACACGCTTAGCGGCAAGCGCAGCAGAGTACTTAGATGACATTATGATAATCCGTGGCGCTGACCACACCGCGCGCTTAGTGCCATGCTACGCGCGAGTAATTTTGTTTCTAAGCGTGCCACGACCGGTGTCTTTCGCCTTAGAAGTATATTACTCGTATTCATACAATCAAATAATAATAACGTGTACTTTGACAGATGATAATTCTCCAGTTTACGGTGTACGTACTTTAATGACAAATTATCTATCTTTAACACAATGCAATTGACTTAATGAACACGCTAAAAGTCCAAATTGAAATGGAAAATTCTCATCGTCATGGGACAGATTACTTTAATTTACCTGTAGATTAACGTCTTGTTATTAACGATGGAAACTTTGACGATCAACGTTTTCTTGTGGTTGTGAAACAAAGCAATTTATTACAGAGCTAGTTAACAGGCTATCAGTCCCGGATGACCTAGATTTCGATCCAAGGGTCCCTTGGATCGAAATCCGGAAAAACCGTAATTGGCTACATGACTATAGTAACAAATATTAATATATTACTGTGGAACGGTAGCTAAACATAAATAAATGCATGTCAAAGAAACAAAAAGATCATTTTGACTGTTACTTTTTTTTCTATTAAGGGTCAAAATTTTTCAAAATAAGGAAAAATAAATATTGCTTTTTAGTTCAGCGCCTCTATTCGGGAACGCTAAGTGATGTTGTAGCGACTCGTTAGCGAGATTTCTCATCCCATTCTTCCGCACGACGCGTAATCCATAAGAGTGAGATGCGAGTCTCGCTCACGGGTCGCTGCAGGATCACTTAGACGTTCCCGAATAGACTATATATATAGAATATCCTCATCAAATTTGTCATTTTTTAAATCTACGATATTGGCCTAAAAACAGTATTTTCGGTAATAATTGCAAATTTCATATATTTTGTATACCGAGACCAATGTAAAATGAGCCCTGACGGCCATATAAAATGTATGACCGTCAGGGATCTTTTTACATTGGTCTGGTATACACTAACTGATCTGTGACGTCATATTTCAGGGCCATTTTATATGGAGCGTTTTTGACTGGTATGAACAAGGACTTATCAAAGCGTCGTATCTCAAAAAAAAAAACAATAATGTTTTGCGCACAGTTGGGTTTCTATTACTCAGTACTTTCCAATAAAAGATGAAATAAAAATCAGGCAAGTAGCCATCAGTTATTAAAGTGCCAACACAACAACACTGCACACTGGAAGGCAGATGAATGGTATCTGTCGTCGGTGTTGCCAGTAATTGCCAAAATCGAGTTTGACGTTTCTTGTTTCAAGAATAGCCACACGAACACACTTTCGAACTGGCCCCGATGGCTGAATAAGCGTGCTTGGGTGTTGAGGAGCGGCGGGGTTAGGCGGGCCCACAACCCACCTATGTTTAATGGTATAGGAATGCATAGGAGAAGAACAAACAAAAACATTTATTACACATATTAGATTACGGTGAAAAAGACATCAACGCGTCGTCTACCTAATGTCTAATGAAATTAGTTCTATCTATAAATTCGTAATGTGGAAAAAGGCTAGTGCATTGAAGATAACGATGAAAAAATGGCATGGGTGGCTTCAGAATGAGCAACAACACACCCCAATGGTTTTATAATTTCATGTCTGTTTGTCTAATTGGAAGTACGCATAAACTATTCAACTATTCGACGAATTTCAATGCGGTTATATATTAAGGGCAACTTCAGGCAGGATATAGGCTATATAAACTTTTGGAAATAATACCGGAAGGGGGTAAAACCCTTTGGGTTGAGGTATAGTATGTATATTATGTATCTATGTAATTGTTTGTCTCCTATGCGTTCCTATACAATTCAACCGATTACGATGAAACTTTGGTGACGTGTTGTTTGACTTTAGCGCGCGCCCTCGTAAGGTTTATGTTAGATATGACCCAAAAAAAGCCGGCCAAGTGCGAGTCGGAATCGCCAACCGAGGGTTCCGTATAATTAGATAACATTACTAAAGTTCATAAACTATGTAAAATTGATTCCCTTGCGAGTGTCAAAATATGCGGCATAAAAGGCTTTATGTTTTGATTGCGTCCACTTAGAAGTTTGATTTTTCACAGCTGATATTTTGCAGACCTGAGTATTCGATATTAATTTCAACTTGATAGCTCCACGCGTTCCTGCGGAAAAGGGTCTTGATAGACAGACAGAGGGAAAACGAAGTGATCCTATAAGGGTTCCTTTATTCCTATGGAACGGTTTTTCCTAGTACGGAATCCTAAGAAACAGTTGCAACGCACGACACAGCTAGTTAATATATAAATATGTGCAATTTTCAGTGCTGATGATGGCAGCAATGGGCCCGTCCGATAGGTGTCATCTGTCAAATAGAGTAGAGGCACAGCGGTCGGATAACGTGACAAACTTACTCGCGGGACACACTCGTTTAATTGTTTCATTGACATAAATTCCCCTTTCATTTGATTTATACTGATACTTGATAGCTATTATTGTTTTGCAGATAATTATGTAAAATATATATTTACGACTATATCTTCCTATTGTTATTTCAAAATAACAATATTTATAGAAGCTAGAAACATGAGAATTGAAGGAATAAAAAATAACTTTACGGTAGGTATGAATATTGAATGATTTTTTTGCATAAAGTTTATATCGAAACAATACTAGCGAGGGGTTTCATCTGTCATAGTTATCAAATTAAGTAATTAAACAAATACAGTCACGAATATTCATAAAGTCTTATATCAGAATAGTTATCTGTTCTTATTTTCTTCGTAATTACTATACCTATAGTACATTTAATCCCACCGACCGAATTATAAATATAAATTAGTAAACAGTAACATTCACAAACTGATATAAAAATTAAACTATATAAAACTAAATTAAAATAAATAGAGTCTTTTTTTAGTACAGCGCCTCTATTCGAGAACGCTAAGTGATGTTGTAGCGACTTGCGAGCGAGGTTTCTCATCCCACTCTTTCGCACGACCCGGAATGCGTAAGAGCGACATGCGAGTCTCGCTAGCGCGTCGCTGCAGTATCACTTAGACGTTCCCGGATAGACGCCCAGTACTTTAAATTCAAATGTAACAAGAACTTTGACAGCCTTCAGACAGAAAAGTTGTAGCATTAGGTTTATAGATGGTTTTAAAATGTAATAATATTAAATACCGAGGAATAGGTAGGTAATCAATATGATGGTTAACTGTAATGTAGGAGTAGTTAAGTCATTACCTCTTCTAAATTGCTTAACCGATATGATGCGGTTTTGTCATTACCTAACGCTTAAATAAAATACATTTATGGACATTCACAGCTCACATTTATATTAGAAAAAAAAAAACTTAAGAGCACTGTTAAGCAATATTGCCAACCGTACTAGGTCCCTCATATAAATACGAGATTTTAAATCAGTAATGGCCGAATTCAGAAACGCCACTTAATTTGCCGCAATTGATTTGAGATTAAACAGTTAAATGTCCAGCAACAAGTTGTCATCCTATACAAAAACGTTCCTCAAACGTCACTAATTAAAGATCAATTTGTATACATCCTTAAAATACAAAGTCTATGATTAGAAGTAAACAAAGCCATTCTAAAAAAAAAACTGGTTTTATCGAAATTTTACATGCATAATGGAGCCAATTCAAAACTGTGTTCGCTAAATATGAAACAAAAAATGTCAAACTCGATTTTGACAGCTTGACAAAATCAGATATGACTTCTCTTTTTTTAAATTGGGCAACGTTTTGATTAACGAACACAGTTTCGAATTGTCCCTATTAATGTAGGTAAGAGCCTACAAGGTTCGAAAGTCGAAATACGAGATGTTTATAGCTGCTTCTGTATGAGGGAAAAAATCTACGGTTGGCAACTCTGCTCTTGTCTATTGCAAAATCCGAGAGATTTTATTTTAGTCTAATTTCAATGTGAGCGTTGAATTTTTTTATACGTCCTATCCACTTTTCTAAAGTTCTTGGAAATACTGCATAATGCAATTGATTTTGTTATTCAGGCTCCCAATGATATTAAAAAACCAAAGATGCGTCTTTCAAGCTCAAAATTTAAACCCAGAAAGCACCCAATTGGGTTGCTTTCAATGAGTCATGCGCGGACTTTTGGCCGAGTAACACATGTCGTGCTCTATTGAAAATGTTCTCAAAAAAGCCATTCTTGAGCCAAATGTCGGTTCCTAATACTACAAAAAAAAAGGAATAACTGATGCTTTATTTCATTTGTAGGTACATTCAACGTAAATAGAAGTACTAAAATGCATTTATTGTGTTCATACATGATCGCCATATTCCAAAATGTGTAATATCCGCACGTCAAATGTCACCTAAAGCCGCACTGGCCGAAAAGAAACGAAAATAGAAGAAAATTATCGATGTCACGTTTTTAAAACGCGTTGAGTGCCGTTATAACGTGTCTTTCTATAATATGTCATTGCAGGCTCCCATTAAATTTCTTACTTTCGAGTGAATCACATGACTGAACAGTCCTTTCCAAAAACGGGCCAAGGCTGAAGAATAATTACAACGAAGATCAGCAG
Organism: Tortricodes alternella; assembly: GCA_947859335.1. Taxonomy (NCBI): domain Eukaryota; kingdom Metazoa; phylum Arthropoda; class Insecta; order Lepidoptera; family Tortricidae; genus Tortricodes; species Tortricodes alternella. The sequence goes on along the minus strand of OX401975.1, from coordinate 7,042,543 downwards.
TTTTCAGTAGCATTGTGGTCAGCTGTTGCACGAGCTATAATTACAAGGCACATCGCAAGAACCTTAGTTACAGATCATTAATCCGTAGCACGAAGCAATAAAAAATGTTATTACAATGCTACTGATACGTTTCATTCTGATACTACAATTTTGCTTTCATAAAAAATATACCAGCATTAAAAAAAAAATATGAATATCAAAGGCTTCATACACACTGAAACGTGGAAGGCAAGCGGGCCCGCGTAAGTAGTGTCACGGGAACTGAAATGGAAGCTTTCACATCAATCCGCACAGGTCACCGCTCCGATTCCGTTCCGCGTTTCGGTCTGTCGAAGCCTAAGACAAGACACCTGTATCTCAAAAGACAAAAAGTAGGTACTAGAAGAACAAATTAACCATCGCAACCATAAAGGCTTGTATTCGACATTGCCTAAACTAGGCTGCTAGAATTATTTTGCTACGATACGATAGCTCTTATTAATTTGACATTGGCATTGGTATTGTGAAACCATCGCGATATCTATCGCTTAGGCAAAGTCGAATAGAGACCCCAACAAATTAATTAACTTTGATCCTCCCTCCCTGGAAAATTTACTTTATTTTCAAATTGGAATATTAACCAAATTAAACTTCCAGACAATCTTGATACTTGGGTCATACACACGTTTAGGTTCAGAACTGTCCCCTCCTATTCCCCACAGTTAAAAACCCTGAGGGCTGATCTTGTTGCTTGGACTATATCCACATGTAGGACATTAGGCATAGTTTTTGGCCTGTATAAAGAAAACTTAAAATTAAACCGTCGATTTCGTTATTTTGGTCATAGGAGGAACAATTTTTGTTTCTTAAAGTGTGTATTACCCATTTCCCAGGCAGGAGTAACACTTAAATGATTGTGAAAGAAATTGCATAATTTTAAATCTGAAAAGAATAAGTATGTTCTAATGCATTTCCAATAGAAAAATACATCGCTCAAGTCTTCAGACAATCACATACCGTGCTCTTGCGTAAAGAAACTGTCGGGCTAGATTCCTAACGGACTGCGTTACGTGAAGGGAAGACAATCTCCGTTAGAAGCGGATGCCTCTATACCTCGAGAAACGCGCATTACGTGCATCTGTCAACTGAGCCGTCCTAGAAGTAGGACAAAATTACTACACTTTGACTTCTTCTAGCTATTTTCATGCGTCTCTAAAGGGGCTCGTAAACAGGCTAGTTTTTCGGAAATTTATTGCTGCAATTCGGGCATTAAGGAAATGGAAAGTTAAGACAAGGTCTTAAATTGAAACTCAGGAAATGCCCATTCGCTCTCAACTGAACAAACCAAGATAATATTTGATAATTCTGATTCCGAACTGTATTTCCGCAGGAAAAGAATTCCTAACCGAACGATGCACACTAAGAAGATTTTTAGTGCGATTCGATGCGAAATTCAATCGAATGAAGATGGAAACCCTCCCGTTGTCTGGTGCTCCGGTGGCTAAATGAGGAGGGTTGGAATTATCATACAGTGTCTGTGCAGTCTCCAAAATACACTATGAAATACCGAAAGACTAGCAACTTTACGTCAATGCTTCTAGCTGTGGGCTTTGAATCCAATGAGCTCATTATCATCGATCAGCTTCCTAAGTCTGCACCCAACTGAGTCAGTCATATCCAGTTTATACTTGGCAGAACACGGAAAACACGAAGCTAGTACCAATTTTGCTTGTCTAAAATTTTTCGGCTACATACAACCGAGACTTATTTGAAAATAAATAACAGCTTTGTAAATTATAGACATGTGATTGATTTGATTTGTTTGATGTTAGCAAACAGCTTTGCGAGCTCTGTCCGAAATAAGTCGCTTGGTTGATATTAGCATTTTTTTTATTTCTAGCCCTCCAATTTTTTCAGTGCACCAACCTAATGAATGTAGATGATCGGGTCGGAGTGGGCCGGAAGGGTCCGGGTGGCTCCCCACAAGCCCGGGACTGGATAATGGTAGATGGGATAATATCGGAAAATAATGAATTATATATATTATTAATCCCCGGGGCTCGTGGGGAGCCCGCGCAGGCTAGGGCCTGCTGGCTAACGCCACCTCGACTATATGGCCACTCCGACGCTGGATGAATCGACGAAACGTATGTCAAATAAGTAGAATTATTGGCATTCTGTCTGTATTGCTGGTGTACTAGTATAGTCAAAGGATTCTTATACCGGATTCCAAATCGAAGCAAATTATAAAACACATCTATTTTTGGATTAATCAGCTTACATACATTTTTTATCAGCAGCATTTTATCTTATATATTTGCATTATCTCTACTACATAAGTTGTAGGAATAAGATATGTGTAATCAACAACCGATCTTTTAGACGTTAAAAATTAAGATATTTGTTGTTGTCTATTGATCATTGACACATATAATTTTTATTTAAACTAAAGTCAACTCATCCTTACCTGTCTTATTTGGAAAACAAGTTTATAAACTGAATATACTTTTTTGGCTGAAACAGCTATTTTATCCCAAGTAAAACCATCCTAGGTGAAAAATGGGCAAAATTATGTCCAAAATATTATACCCGGTTGCTTTATGTAAGAAGAAATAACTGTATTACCCAAAACAGGTGCATTTTGGGGTTAGAAACTTGTTTACCAAATAAGACAAGTAAGGATGCATCGACTTTACTAATTATTTAAATATATTTGAAGGTGGTTGGTATAATCAGTTATCCAACAGTATAAAAAATAAGCAAAGGAACGATTACTTTGCTTCAGTACATACGAGACGTAATTTTTAATGAGTTTTGAGGTAGTGTTACCAGTTTTTTGTATCACAGGCTATTTTCGCGCCTACGTCGTGTAGCAAAATGAAACATAATGGTGAGTATTTTAAAGACGGTCGTTGTGGAGATCTTTGAGCCTTTATCCGTTAGTATTGACGTATTACGACTGAAATGATAAAGAAATTGATGATCATGATTAATCTTAAATCCAACGTCCATGTGCAATAACATTTATTACTTATGACTTGCCAGGATAGATCATAACCTTAACTTGAAAAAATCATGACTCGAGTTTCATTTTGATTTCTGCAGATCTAAAATTTAATAAAATTGAAATCCCAGAAATACCAATAACGTATGATAATATACCTATAGGATTAAGGTAAATTATCTCCATATTTATTTACACGCAATAATATTACTTACTTATGAACTGAGGGGCCTTGGTGAGAGCGAGACGAATTGTGGGTAGGTCGAAGACAATACTTCAAAGTTTGAGTCTGTAGGTATACCGATATTTAACTAAACGTTATAATATTACTTATGCACTGAAATGAGCATTGTTGTGCGAGACCAAATGTTGGTAGGTCGAAAACAATACTGCTAAATTTGAGCGTGGCTTGATATTGACCTACACGTAATAATATTACTTACGCACTGATGGGCCTTGGCGAGTGCGAGACCAAACGTGGGTAGGTCGAAAACAATGCTGCAAAATTTGAGTCCTCCATGTCTAAATCATAACTCAACTCAAAAATACTTAGGAAATCAAATAAGAAATTTAGACAAACACAGAATTAAATATTAAAATAGGGAAATGTGCCGGAACGTGCTTTTTAAATAAGAAATAAGATTTCTATTTTTTAAATCATGTAAAAAACTTAGACATTTTAACATAGGTTCTCCGATTACAACGCCAGAATGTATAGATTTATATTTCGATACGCTTGTTATAGAAATGAACAAGGAAGTTTAAATCTTATTTATTTAATAATTGATGTTTTTTTTGTTTACTAGGATCTTGGGCACGCTCGGCAAGGTTTGTAACTAAATAAAATAAATAAATACAAATAAAAGCATCGTCACGCATGGGCGGCACGCTAGAAAATTATAAATAATAATTAAATACAAAAACCTGACGCATTGAATTTAATGGGCCGTTTGGTAAGTTTGGTATGTTTTAGACTATTTCCATGAGTTTATTGACCTATGCCGACGGACTGGCCCATCTTGACACTTGAGCTGGGTCTCCTGCAGTGACAATTTGCGTTTATTTCAATACTAGCTGTTCCCGCGACTTCGTCCGCGTGGAATAGTGTCTTTGGGTAGCATTTATAATTATTTCTTCAATTTCACATTTTGTAATGACTCCGTAAATGTTACATCAGAATAGCTCTAATAAAACTTATAAAACATTCACATAAACCTTACATATTTCCATACAATCATTCATCCCCTATTCCCTATTGTTATTTTACACTCTTGAGGGTAAAACTTTTACAAACTTTGAATGTCATATTTATTTATATCAAATCAACAGCCTAAAAAATAAGTTTCAAGCTTCTAGCTCAAAAAATGACGATACTTCCATACAACTTTTCATCCCCCCTTTCAAGCCGTTACAACCCTTTTTCGCATTAAAAAGTCGCCTATGTCCTTTCTCAGGCTCTAGATTATCTGTGTACTTAATTTCATCTAAATCAGTTTAGTCGTTTTGGCGTGAAAGTGCGACAGACAGACAGACAGAGTTACTTTCGCATTTATAATATTAGTAAGGAAGGATTAACAGGCAAACGTCATGTTAATGGGCGTGGTTCAGCCATGTTAAAAAAACTGACACTTTAAATCTCGAATGCATAACACCCTCTTGTTCACGTGCGCGGAGGAGGTTGTTAGTTTCGCTGGTTAGCTGTTTGGCAATGAAACGTTAAAAATCAAAGATCTTAAAAGAAGGATATGCCTATCAGTACAATTTCGTGTAACAAGTCTCATAGAAGGTTGTCAAACGCCAGCGCCATGGCTTACCCACACCATATTGCTGATGTCTTAGTTCTTACGACATACACACAAAAGTCTAATATTGCTTGATTCACACGCTATCATTGTGCGCGGTGGGGTCGGCGGTGCTGTCTCACACCGCACGATGCGGGAGGGCAATTTTTCAGTTATAACATTGTCACTTAAACGGGTGTCATGGATGGTGGTTGCCATGCGACTGAACCTGCGATGGTGTCAGATTCGCGTTCTGACACCTCGAAAGTAAGCATTGCGAAAATTGCTTTGAGCAGTTCCTTACTATATACTTACGAGTATTTCAATGTTAAAAAATAGATATGCAACCAAGCTAAGTAATCATTAATCTATTACACAGTTAAATGCACCGATGAATTAAAGTTAATCGCGAATCCATACTCGTGATTCCAATTTAAATTAAGCACCAGCTTAGTTCGCGTTTGATTGGGATGATTTTTACAAACAGCAGTATGATTATATCTCCGAAACCCTTTGAGATATCAATAGAAAAGAGTGAATTTCAAAAAATGTTACTTACGTAATTAAGGCTTAGTTAAGAAAAAGTTAAAAAAGTCCCTCTGTGTTACGAAAATTAGCCATACAATTGTATAGTTAATTTTCGTAATTACATACATACATACATATAATCACGCCTGTTTCCCGTAGGGGTAGGCAGAGACCACTTCTTTCTACTTGCTATGATCCTTACATACTTGTTTCGCTTCGTCCACTTTCATTACGCCTTAATTAGGTATATTTTTTTCGAAATTCACCAAAAAACCATTATGTAAGTTAAAATACCGTTAACTGTCTCTCAAAATTTTATTTAAAACCATTCATCTATTCTGAAGCCCTTTGGAATAAACCTTTAAACAGACAGACAGAAAAAAATTGGGTACGATGTCATCATTTTCCACTAAGATATTTGTATTAATTTTGAAATCACAGAGAGACTTCAATTGCAGTGCTATACTGTTTAAGTCATTGCTGTTATTAAAATTACGAAAAATAAAATACGTAAGGTAAATTATAGGGAAAATATTACCTGCCGAAGCCTTCGTCAAGTCTTTAAGTGTACTGTATATACAAGCCACTAGTTAGATACCTATAGATGGTTATACTGCAATGTCTACGCTTAAGGCCGGGGCAAACCAAACGCGGTTGCGGCGCGTTTGCGGCGCGAACGCGGGTCCGCGCCGTTGTCGAACGGCGCGGGCGGATATACCTACCATGCCACACCGCGGCGGCGCGGGACCGCCGCGGTCCCGCGGCTACTTTGGTGTGCCATAGTAAATCCGCCCGCGCCGTTCGACAACGGCGCGGACCCGCGTTCGCGCCGCAAACGCGCCGCAACCGCGTTTGGTATGCCCGGGCCTTTAAAGTTTCGTTGAACACTATTTTGGTACGCGTATCAGTCATTGATAACGCTATTTTCTAGTTTCAGTTTTAGTATGCAGCAAAACTAACATAAAGACAGCTGGGCACAAGACCGTTAATCCGTTAATCGTTAATTAACGAAGTTAACATTTCGAGTTAACTTTAAAAGTTGTTAACGCACTCATTAACATCCGTTAAAACAATTAAAGTCCGTTAAACGTTAATTATGTATCTGGGAGCGTTCAAGTATTACGTAACGAATTTGGGGGGAGGGAGGGGGTCTTGTAAAACGTTACGATGCGTTACAGGGGCGGGAGGGGGATTTGAACTACGCGTTACATTTTTTAACCCTTCAGAACGGTCGCGTATTCGTTCACGCATTTTTTTTATCTTTTTTTTTTAATTTAATTGGAATGACCACTTGAACATTTTTTTAGGTAAAAATGGTCACTTGATGGTTAAGTAACGTTTTACTAGGGGGGAGGGGGGTACATAAGAACGTTACGGCGCGTTACATGTGGGGGTGGGGGGGTCAAAAATCTCCGAAAAATGCGTTACGTAATACTTGAACGCTCCATCTACTATTTGACAAAAGGACACCGCGCGGCTTATGTCAGATAGCTTTTGATTTGAATTTGATCTCTAAATAATTAGGTACTCAAACAAACTCTAATGTTAAGCCCATACCAATTTTTTTTCTATAAGTAACTCTCTAACGCAAAGACATGTGAAAAGGGAGTTAAGTCAAAAAAGTGTGATGTTTAGTTATATAGCTTGTTCTGATTTCAACAAGCTAGGTATATAACTTATCATCACACTTTTTCAACTTAACTCCTTTTTCACTAGTATCCCAGAATATAAAATGCAATCTCTATTACAAGTTAGCGATTTACGTTAACTTTCGTAAAATCTTCCGAAATGTAACGGCTTTAACTAACGGCTTTTAGTAACGGATTAGCGATTAACGAAGTTAACTATTTCATTATCGGTGCCCAGCTATGCAGAATGATAGCAAGAGGCCCAGCATTACATTATACCCATCACGTTAAAAGTCCCCGTATTTTAATAATAATCTAAATGAAATCCCCATCTCTTAATCAAAATGTTGACGTGAGATTATCATTGAATGAGTTTGGTGACATTTTGCGGGACTCCTGCCCCCTATTTTGGTATCACGTAATTAATGGATGACCCGTAAATAAAAATTTGACAATATACCTACCTAACAAGATGACAGAGGCGCAGCCTGCCTACAAGCCGATTCCTGACGGCTTTACCAAGCTAAAGACGAAAGCTACGACTAGCTGTCAGTGAAGTCCATGTTACTCTAACTAAATGTCAGACTCGCACGTACGGTTCTTATTCTTCCGGCTTCCCTTCGGAAATATTTGACGCTTCGCCACTGCAAGATGACGCAAAAGATCGGAAAATAGTTTTAGTGAGAAAATAAACAACATTGTAGCATGCCAAAATCACTTTCGGCTAGTTATACTCCTATACGTTATATCATTTTAATTGTAAAAACATATTTCCAAAAATGGTTTTTGGCCAATTATTGATTTAGCGCTCTCCTTCCAGTGGGGCTCCGTTTTACTCCAGGTAAAACAGCAACATAAAGAGAGCGTGTTGCGTGACGTGAATCCTTTGTAGTTCGACGCTGCGCACGAGTCGTCAGAATCTTAAGGAAAACAGTTGAAATAACTAGTCCAACTGCATCTGAGACTGACTCGTGGCGCAGTGCAGTGGTAGTGCAAGTGCCTTCCGTGGCAGAAGTCGCGGATTCGATTCCAGCTAAAGGTACATTTTGTGTATGGAGCACGAATTATTGCATCCGAATCTTTGCTCTATGCATGACGTTAAAAACCCCATGCACCAAATTTCGTCTTGAGGCTTGATGGTACTGATGAAACTTAAGTAAAGAAAAAGCTTTCGATATAAGGGTACCTATTTTATGAATATGATTGATATGAATAGGTACCTTTATGTATTTATCTATATATACCTTTTCATACCTATCATTGTCCAATACCCATAGTACAAGAAGTTGTAGTTTGGGACTAGATCGTAGATGGTTTTTTTTTTCACATTCCACTTGTAGCCATTCTGACGTCAATAACAATCATAACCACTCGCGTACAAGGTAAAATACAAGTTCTATATATACCCGCTGGGGTGAGATTCTCTGAAATAACGCTTCGTGCATGAACTCGCCGGCGAGCGTAACTGGACCCGTCAGTACGTATAAAGGTGATCCCTCGCCTAGAGCATTCGCCTGTAATGTAACGTTTCAGATTCGATTTTGAGCATTACACTACAGTACTGCCTCCCTGACTTGACAAGCATTCACCTGTAATAACATTTCAGATTCGATTTTGAGCATTACATTACAGTACTGCGCACTGTAATGCTAGGTTCTCTTCCCTCACCAATGTAATGCTCGAAACTGTACCATTACAGCGGCCCTAACATGCAAGACAAAGCTAAATTAAACCCGTTTATCTCTATGACTATCTCTTTCGTCGGCACTAGTGTGAGACGCACTTAGAGATAAGACGGTTTAACTCATCCTTGTCTTGCATGTAAGAGCCGCTGGTTGCGCATTGTAATGCTCATTTCTCCTCCCTCACTGATGTACTTAATGTGAACTACGTTACATTACAGGTGAATTCGACGGTCGTCGTATTTCGACGCCGAAGCCACGGACGTAGGTACGTAACCCCTCATAATGCCTATGAGCTAGCGGGTCAATTTATGATTGTCGGATGAAATGGACGACGCGATTTGTTAGAGAAAAAGATAGCTGTTTGCAGCTCTCTTGCTCCCCCATGTCTCATGGCGGTGTCGTCTATATCTTACTATTTCTCTACACGTCTCATTTATCTACCTGCCGAATTTTTATATGGCCTCAGAAAGGAGAGAGCCATTTTAGGGTTCCGTACATAAAATGTAAAGAGGAACCTTTATAGTGAGACTTCATTGTTGGTCTGTCTGTATGGCGATTTATCTCAGCAACTAGTAAGTTTGTAAACATGAAATTTGGAACTGTAATAAAGTAATAGAAATCTATTGCGATCGGAATGTTTTTTAATAAGTATATTTAAAATTCCACTGTTAATGGAGGTCAAACTTGAAAGCCAAGCAATAAGGTCAAAACGAATGTCGTATAAAAAAGCTTTTTTAAGCATATTTTACCTTTTTATTCAGCATAATTTTTTGTTTACTTTAAAGTGACGTTTCTGTTAGAAACGTCACTTTAAAGTAAACAAAAAAAACGTATACAGGTTGACAACTAGTTGAGGGAAATTTAACTATTTAATATCTAATCAAATGCTTAAGTGACGTTTGTGACTACGGCCATAAGTTACCTACCTACGGGACCCTTGGTGCACGAGTCGGACTCGCACTTGTCCGGTTTTTGAATGTGTGAATATTGTGTGAACGTTGTTTCTGTTTTGAGAATTTAATGCTTAACGAAAACAAAGCGACTGGTTTTTAACTACAACCTTTCTCTTTCGCCAATAAGGGCTACCAGAAATGGACATGAAAACTGAAATTCACCAATCAGACTTCAGCGTACGATGCGTGACAGCACAGATGACTTGTCAAATTCAGAATAAGATAGATATTGGATTTTTTCAAGACATTTAACGTTATTCTTATTACTATAGAGGTTGTAAGTAAATAGTGCACTTGTCGTACATAACTTGCCGTCATTATGAAAATAACTGCTAGTAAATTGCTTATTTTAATTACGCCACTTCTAATTATGACATTAGAATGAGAGAAGTAGAAACCACTGTTAATGAGCTAACTGTTACTGTACTAATGCGTTTGATCGTTGCTACTTCATAAAAAAATGGATTCAGTTTTGGCAAGAGATCATACCTACGATCAGAAAATGCCATGTCCATAAAGTGTTTCGATTTGCGCTGGATTCATGGACATCTTTTCACCACTAAAGATGCCCGAGGATGAATAGAACCGACCTTTTTTGTGTTTTTTTCTCGCACTGTGGTTTACAACCAGCCAGTGTCGCTATCCGTGTACCAAGCAATACAATACTCTGGAATAGAGTGATAGATGATTATGCTATGATGATAGATGCGATAAGAACTTTCGACAGTTCAGTTTGTTAGGTTTACCTGGTTAGTGCTGACGTCGATGACGACATACGCGAGGTAGACCACCTCTTCCTCGTCGGAGCCGAGCGCGGCGCCGCCGAGTCCCGCCGTGCGCACGTGCAGGGCGCACACCCAGCCTCCGCTGATCATGGCGCCATGCAACGCTGACTACCCAGAAAAAAACCCACTCACACAACCACCATGTCTAAAAGCCGAAGATCAAAACTGTTTACTCGCCGGCTTCAAACACTAGTTCGCGTGCGTTTACCGCTATCCGTATCCGTTTGGTGGAAATCTCGGAATTATTTAACTCACTTCACACGCGCTATGTTCTTTTCAATACGGTTTTGGAGAAAACTGGCCAATTGGACCACCCGTTCGAAATTCAAACTCGTTTGACAGTGACGCGGAGTAAACAAGTTTTTGAAGAGTTTATTTGGGTTATTCCATTATTATTATACACGGTTAGCGTGTCGGTTGGATGGGACGATCGAGTCGACTGCCGCTCGCCTGCCCCCCTTGTCACTGCGCAGGTATAGGTGAGCCAGGTGAGGCGACGTTGCCGCTCCGCTCATTATCAATGAGATAGCCTGTACCATCGAATAAAAATTAACGCGTCGTTGCCAACGCGGTACATTACTTCTTTAACAACATTCCAAATTCGAATGCGACTTTTTGAAACGTCAGTGGAACGCTTCGCTAATTAAAATATCAAGAGCGCTCGGTCGGTATAAAATTATCAGCCAGCGTTTTCGACTTTTCACATGATAATGTTGTATTTAATAACGTGCCTTATTTTGTTTTAGTAAGGTTCAATTTGTTTGACTGCAGTGTAATCTTTGTTTATTAATTTCTATCATGATTATTAGAAACCAATACCTGATATTCGACAAGTGCTGCGTATGCAAGTTTTGGTACGGGGTCACGATTGTTGAAAGCGACCAGTTTTATTAAAGCGGTTTATCGCGAATACATTGCGTATCTTTGCTGCATTTACTTCACATTCTTCTCAATATAACAGCAATGGACACGGAAATTAATGTAGTTTCATCAAATAGGTAATTCAAACTTTGTTGTTTCAGCTAATGATAATTGGTAGAATCAAGCATGATTTAGCGTATCCACGATTAGAATTCACAAAATCTGTTTTTATACAATTACGACGCTAGTTTACATTTAGTTTGTGATACATGAATCCTATTCGGGCTCTTACAAACCGCACGTGCTGACGACAACCAACATCGACTGGGCACATACTTACCTAATCTGTAAAACGGGCTCGCTTTGACATAAATTGACACCAATGGTGTGAATCGTTAAAGCTGAGTTAATCTGACGTTTACGTTGACGATCCAAGGACGCAACTTGGACGCCATGTTTGTGTTATTCTAAGTGTTTGTGCGGCATCACTAATACCTAAATTTTTGACAGATGGCCAAATCAAACATCACTATATACCTACGTCAACGTCATTTTAAAGCAGGTGTCACCAAATGGCGAACCGCGGGCCGTTTCCGGACCGGACTTTAAGAGGACTTACATACAAAAAGCGATAACGATTTCCACCCCTTAAATATTAACCAATTTAGATTATGTAGTGGTAGAGCCAAACAGTAATCCTCACTAGATGATTACTGAGCTGAGCCCTACGGCCCTTACATGAATGACACAAAGATAAGATAGACCGTCTTATCTTTAAATGCGTCTCTCTGACACTACTGCCGACGAAAGAGATAGTCATAGAAAACGGGTTTAATTTATCTTTGTGTCATTCATGTTAGGGCCGCAACTGTTTCAACAAATCTCGACGCTCACTTCGTCTCTCATTTCATCCGACAATCATACATTGATCCACGCTCTCGTAGGCATTATGCGGAGTGACGTACCTATGTCAGTGGCTGGCTGCGTCGAAACACGACTAAGGTTGAAGACACGCACTGACATGTAGTTTGTACGCAATGACGGGTCAAGTTAGGCTCGCCGATGAGTTCCTGGGGGGCTAGCACGACATGCTCGCGAGTCGTTTGTCGCTCAGTGCGTCTCTGTCTAACTAGTCAAATATGTAAGGGATGCACTGAGCGACAAACGACTCGCGGGCAGGTCGTGCTAGACGAGCTGAAAGAACTGTTATTTTAGAGAATCACACCTCAATGCTGCGCGTGCGCAACATCGTCAACTAGGGTTGCCAACCGTACTATAATATATAGTATTGTACTATATTTTGGCTCTGTGGACCATATACTATTGAAGAAATATATAGTACGCAAAAATACTATATTTCTGTCAGTTTTTACATGAGCTTTGAATTGGCCAGTTCAATAGGCATTTTCACAGCTCGGATAGCCACAAGATGCGCAATTTGAATGTTAGTAAGACAAATTTTGTGTATTATATTTAATCAAGCATACCTTACACTCTTTTTAAAAGGTTTTTCTCTTTAAAGTACTATATTTTCTTTCATTGTTCTATTTTTTTTATACCTATGACTGTAAAATACAATTTTTGCCCTATAAATAGCTGGCAACCCCAGCGTCAACAGCATCCTGGCGTTGTCAGGCGTTGTTGCGAATAAAGTGCTCACTTACGCGGTTAGCCTAGTTGGTAGTGACCCTACCTCCGTGGCTAGGGCCTGTGTTCGATCCCCCGTAACGCCAAATATTTGTGCGATGAGCACGGTTGGATGTTTCCTATGTCTGTCTGGTACACCGCCGCCCATAACACGACAGGTCGCAGCCTGAAATTTTGGGAGCGGTCACTAATAAAATATGTCTAGTAAATTAAATGTTTTAGAAGATTTTTCTATTTGACGTGTACGATTGGGGGGGGGCTCATGTCCCCTGTGACCCCCCCCCCACCCCTCCACCTTCGGACAGCGCCTGTAACACGAGCCTTTACCGTTTACTTTGGGACTAGATCGATTTGTATAAAGATTGTCTCCAAAATTGTTGTGTGCAACAGGGTCTATTATGATAATCATATAGAAAATTACTTACTTTACTACGCGTTGCAGCGAAGCGTTGTACACAAGAGACTCACAAGGCTGACTCCTTTTGAGATCCGCCATCTTCAGGGCTAAAAAAAACCAATGCCATCTTTCATAGAAAAACTAAAATAACAATAAAATTAATTAATATACGTGTTTCTTTTTTATAAAACTATTGTACTCGTCGTGTAAATTTAACACACTGAAGGTAAACAAGTAAATTACTTAGCATATTTTCATACTGTTTTTCCAAGACCTTTCGTGACCCAAGCAAAAGACTTCAACGGCGTTGCTGGCGAATATAACCAAAATATGAGACCTCTCATTTGTATGTCGTTCGATAGAAGTTAGGGCTTAACGTGTGATGGTCGTTACAAAGTCGATGGATATTAAATAATTATTTGTTATTACTGTGCTTGGAGTGACACTGAGGTTATTGGTGTCATGAGCCCATTTTAATAGGTACGATGTGATAAAATCGAAAGATTTATTTCTGAATTAACATTTAGATAGGTATTAAAAATTTAGCACTTTCGATGGCTAAAACACAGAACATTATATCCAATAGACTCCTGCGCCTCTATTCGGGAACGCTAAGTGATGTTGTAGCGACTTGCGAGCGAGATTTATCATCCCACTCTTCCCCACGACACGTAATGCGTAAGAGCGCGATGCGAGTCTCGCTCGCGGGTCGCTACAGTATCACTTAGACGTTCCTGAATAGACGTCCTGGCGCCTCATTCGGGAACGCTAAGTGATTCTGTAGCGACTCGTAAGCCAGATTTCTCATCTCGCTCTTACGCATTACGCGTCGTGCGGAAGAGTGGGATGAGAAATCTGGCTTACGAGTCGCTACAGAATCACTTAGCGTTCCCGAATGAGGCGCCTGATAGCCGGACGATCCTCAATGCAAGCATTAGACGAAAAAGACATAAACAGCGGGGCTATAGTCAGGCGCGGGGAACGCATTTATGTATATTATTAATATATGTAAAAGATCATCATTACAAGACAAAATAAAAAAATAAAACATTTTTTTAGGCTAAGCAGTGTTTGGCGCTCATAGCATATGCAAATGTGCACTTCAAATGGGCTGGTCGGAAAATGGTTGTGAAACGCCATTTTATATTTATTTTTATCATCGACATTTTTATTTCCAATTTAACAATATGGTTAGGTTCTGATTCTAGCTCTCCTACATATTTCTTATCAAACGATGTGTGACAAAGTCCTGCGCGCGCGCCGCGTGCGCCTGATTGGCGCGCGGACCTAACATGGCCGCCCACCGCTCGGGTTACACTGACACAATAACATGACCCATTTCGCTCTCTTCTTTACAATAGGTATTTTGTAGGCGCTTAACTGAGACCTATAAATATTATCATGCATGATCCAATACAACCATACTCTCTTTCGATGGTGACACTTGTTACACCACAAAGTTAACTATCTATTCCAGGGGTGGCCTTAGCCATCGCGAGGCTCTAGACGGGTAGCTCTTTGAGAGACCCTTGTCTTTGTCGAATTCGTTTTAATGATGATGCTTGGCGAGAAATGCAAAGTTATAAATTAATTAATTTAGAATACTAAAACTGTTTACTGGTACGAAACGTCAGTGCGAAAGAGAAAGAAAGAAACATTCATTGAAGTGAACGGGATAGATATCAGCGCGATAACTACCACTACCATGCCACGCAAGAGAGCGCGAGAGGCGTTCAGTTTTATAATGTACCTAATATTAATTAGTACCTAATATGTTTCTACTAGGATTGTCGCGCCAGTGTGCGTAGCCCCGGGCGGTTGTCCCTACTCGCCATTCCTGATCTATTCTTAATACTAACTCTTGCCTGCGACCTCGTCTTCGGTGCATTCGGTTCTCGCTGCTCCCAGGTACTGTGCATTTATTCATGATAAAAATTAGTCTATTGTGCCATGGCTGTTATAAAAACCATCGTGATCATTTACAGGTTAAAAATGTTTGAGGTCATATTCATATTCATTTATTGCATCCAAGGTATTTACAGTGGTCTTATAAATGAAATAAGTTACTAAACAGGGATCCTATTAGGGTATAGCAATATAATAACTAATTAAAAGATACTTATACATATTAATCTAAATATTACAATGGTAGTATTAACATAACCACACACACATTGACACATTAGGTCCTCTCCAACATGGTGGACTATCTGTATGGGCGATGGGCTGATCACCTGTCACCATACGGTTCATCATACCATCTTAGGACTAATTAATCGAACGTGGCCACAAGTAGTCTTGTGGCTCTGCCCACCCCATTAGGGATTTCGGGCGTGATGTATGTATGTATGTATGTATGTAGTATTAACATAAAAAGTCCTCTCATTGGATTCATTATAAAGGCATCCTGTTTCTATATACTTAAACTAATAATATTGGGTCATTGGTGTTGCTAGCTTTTAATTTAATTTGTGGTTAGTGGCACCATCTATAGCTTCCTGTGTTCGCATCTGTTTCCTTATATGTTATTTACGTAGCGCTGTACTGCGCCTTAGGTAGCTGCGCGGCGAGATGCGGGGTGCCCGCGGTGCGGGACAGGGGCGGTGGGGGATATTCCTTTACATTTCCCTTCCCCCCGCACGTCCGTCGCCACCCAACGCGTGGTACATGCTATATGGCCAAACTATGGATAACTTTCTGTACTGTTTTTATATTGTTTGTATTTAAATCTTTGGAGCGGTTTTCGAGATACCAAAACATGGAACAGTTTGCCCGAGACAGTGACAAGTGCACCCTTAGTTAACTCTTTTAAAAATAGACTTGATAAGATAAACATTTTAAATTAAAAACACAAGTGGACACTGATTACGCACGTATCACCTATAAGCTGCCTGTGCATAAAATCTATAATAATAATAATAAATATAAATAACTTTGCTCGTATAATATTTGAGGGATATCTAGAGGTATAGGTCAATTCATAAGAGCTGGCCCGAATGGATGAATGAAACTAATGTCAAATTGTAAGTGCCGTTTTTATTTTGTCTATTATGAATTATTGTTTTTTTTTGTTGTTTGTATATTGCTTGCTTGTATATTTATTGCTTGCATATTAATATCCCTACACATTTATGTCTGCGGTCAATGTCAAGATTGAAAATTGCAGGTAAAAATAAATTTGATTACTCACCACAAAGTTAGTACAAGAGATTTAACTATACCGTTGTCTTTAGACTATGTCTATGGTAATTAAAGTAACATAGGATATTTCAGATAATCATGTCCGGAACGGAACCCTCTCCACGCGAGTTTAACTCGCACTCCTTCGGTTTTTCAATCCATTCGAACTAGCTCTTGTGAATCGACCTGTATAAGGTATCTATCAACATTTTAAAATGCCACTTGACAGTTTTGCTTGATTTATTCCAAGTGTCATCGCGAGCTCTACAGGTGTTATTATGTAGGAACCCCGGGACGGTGTTTGCTGACTCCTCACGCTCGAGTGGATAAATAGCGCCAATGTCACAAGCATATGAGCAAGCGACATATACAACTTTAGCAGTTAGAAAAAACGTAAACGCAACTTCCAATAGCTATTATAGGATTTCATGGAGAGTCACTGGGTCACTATTCCCATATCGACCCCACGAGCGCGGCAGAATCAATTTCTTGTTTCTTTCTATTTGAAGTTAAGCTTTTGGTTAAGGTAAGGTTTTTTTTTATATAATGCGCTATTAAGAGTACTGTGAACCGACGGCAAAAATCACCCTTTTCATACAAAACGCGATAACGATTTCCACCCCTTAAATGATAACCGATTTTTAGGTTGTCAGTCGGAACAAAATCTAGGTCTATACGTTTTTTGAATATTGATTAAATATCATAAAGTCAAATAATGGCCAAAATTTGTTTTTATGAGAATACTAAAATAACAATAATACTGAATTTATTGATAATAGTGAAATAACCAAAACGTATAGACTTGAATTTTGTTTTGACTGACAACCTATCAAAAATTGGTCAACATCGATTATCATTTAAGGAGTGGAATTCGTTATCGCCTTTTGTATGAAAAGCGTAGGTTCACTCTCCTTTTAATATTAATAGAAAAATAAATGATGGTCCTAAAAACTATTAAAACACCTTTTGGAAATATTTAAATAGCTCATTAAAACAGGCAAGATTATGGCACGCACACAGGGTATCTCTGTTGACGCAGAAATGGTTGCTAATATTTGCCGAACAATTTCTAGGACGTACAGAACAAACAAAGGTTTCTCCAGCATTTCAAATATACACATCTTAGGTCCATGAGTTTGCCGATGAAATGAATCACACTTCCCTGTGCGGCCACGAGTCATGGAGATCATCCATTTCATTTTATCTATGCATGTGGCCCTAGCACTATAATACGCGAATAGCTTAACACCATTTTATCTCTAAGTGCGTCTCTCACACTAGTGCCGATGAAAGAGATAGTCAGAGACATAAGCCAGGGTTAAGTTATCCCCGTGATAGGGCCGCTGGAGAAAGATACTTAACATATCCAGCGGCCCTAACATGAATGACACAAAGATAAGATAGACCGTCTTATCTCTAAGTGCGTTTCTCTCACACTAGTGCCGATGAAAGAGATAGTCAGAGAGATAAGACAGGGTTAAGTTATCCCCGTGATAGGGTCGCTGGAGAAAGATAATTTACTTATCCAGCGGCCCTAACATGAATGACACAAAGCTAAGATAGACCGTCTTATCTCTAAGTGCGTCTCTCTCACACTAGTGCCGATGAAAGAGATAGTCAGAGAGATAAGACAGGGTTAAGTTATCCCCGTGATAGGGCCGCTGGAGAAAGATACTTTACTTATCCAGCGGCCCTAACATGAATGACACAAAGCTAAGATAGACCGTCTTATCTCTAAGTGCGTCTCTCTCACACTGGTGCCGACGAAAAAGATATTCATAGAGATAAACGGGTTTAATTTGTCTTTGTGTCATTCATGTTAGGGCCGCAATAATTCGTATTAAATTAAGAATTCTAGACATTTGATTTATTGTTAATTGTTTTATACTTAATTGGTTTTAGCGGTGAAATGCAGCAACTAGGTCGATTAATCATTAATTTGTCGACTGCTAAGAAATTAACAGTGAAAAGTTTAAACAGACAACTTACTGCGCCGACTTAAAAAGTAACAGTATTTATGTACGTACCTTGCTTACCTTGCTTATTTAATCCTAGTCCTAGTACCTAATTATAAATTTGAAGATGTTTTGATTGTTGAGATATTTGGATGTTTGTTCCTCAAGAACGCACAAACAGCTGGACAAATTTGGATGTTTTTTTATTAACTGGTCCTCCTGTGGCCTTAACATGCATGCCACAAAGATAAATTGAACCCGTTTATCTCTATGACTACCTCTTTCGTCGGCACTATTGTGCGAGATACGCACTTAGAGATAAGACGGTCTATCTTATCTTTGTGTCATGCATGTTAGGGCCGCTGCAAAGCTAGAGCTATAGGCTTACAGCATTGTTGCTAATTAATGGCGCCCTAACCACCGCTGCTGGCCTAGCATGCCAGACACGGGGATAAGTTAAACCCATTTATCTCTCTGACTATCTCTTTCGTCGGCACTAGTGTGAGAGAGACGCACTTGGAGGTAAGACCCTATAATGTATCCTTGTGTTATCCTTGCTAGGACCGGTTGGTTCAGTCCTACCCCGTCAACGTAGGCTCAGATCTTTACAGTAGGTACTTTAATATAAATACTGCTTTTGCTATATTTATATATAATTTCTTGAAATGAATACTGGAAAATATTAAAATATTTTTAATTTCATAAATGGCATAATAAAAATTATTCATTATAAAATATCAAGAATCTATAATTTGTTAGCAATTCTTATAGCTATATTTAAATTATGCAGCTATAATAGCTGGGCACCATTAATCAGATAGTTAACTTCGTTAATCGCTCATCCGTTACTAAAAACGTTAACTTCGTTAAACGAAAAAGATTACGTTTCGGAAGATTTAACAGAAGTTAACGTTAATCGTTAACTCGTGATAGAAATTGCATTTCATACGTAGTTGCGTTAGTAATTTACTAAAATGTTGGTGCGTGCTATGAAAGTTTAGGCAGGACATGAAACATTAGTAAAAATGGGGTATTGCATTAATGTTTGTAATAATACCTATTATTTAGAGATCGAATTCAAATCAAAAGCTATCTGACATAAGCAGCGCGGTGTCCTTTTGGTATAAAGTAGGTACTTAATTCACGTTTAACGGATTTTGTTTGTATCAACGGAAGATGATGAGACCTTTTTTTTAAGTTAACTTAAAAGTTAATCCGTTACTCGAAATATTAACTTCGTTAATTAACGGATTAACGGTCTTGTGCCCAGCTATGGAAGCTATGAAGGCTTATGCAAAACCCGGATGCATAAACTGCAATTCAAGTCCTAATGAGGATACTTTTTTTTGTAATACAATTTTCGTACCAACTTTAAGCAGATGCTTAAAATTCTTAAACAATTGAAAATAGTTACTTATGCCGCGTAGTGTTTTTCAATTGAACTTGGCTAAAGTGTGTAAAAACATGTCTAGCTCATTTAAATAAATAAAAACTAGCATTATATACAAAGTAAGTTCTACATGGACGAGAAGATAAGTCTAATGCAAATAGGACTTCAAGTCAAATAGGTATTAGTAAATAAGATCGATATATACTTACATATAATAAGTGTGTAGAAATGACGTGTCTGTACATAAAAGATATGTACTTATTTACAAAAAAAAGTGTGTGTGTGTCAGCTCCGACGCACGAAAGGAGTTTACTCCTTACGAACGATTATATAATAAACCAGTACCCATCATACCATGCTGTCATTTTTCATTTTGACATTTGACAGTAATTAATAAAGTTTCTTATTAATGAATATAAACATGTCACTCATTGAATACAATAATTAATTGACACTTCGGGTCCCGTCGTCTTCCGATTGAGATCAGATTTTTACCGATGGAAACATATTATTCACTATATCTGTATGCAATGCGAAGCGATCGACGCATCTTCGGCTAACATAGTGTGACTTCGTGTGACTTCGTCGTGTGACAGTGTGACATCGTAGTTTAATTTTACTCCCCATATTTTTTCATACCCCGGGCTTATATTATGAAAACCAATTCTTAAGGAGTAAACGCCAAAAATAAACAGCGGCCCTAATATGGTGGACACGAGGGTAACTTAACACCGTCTTATCTCGAAGTGCGTCTTTCACACTAGTGCTGACGAAAGAGATAGTCGTCGGGGTTAAGTTATCCCCGTGTCCACCTCGCTAGGGCCACAGAAAATACGTAATAGAATCCAAAAATGTCACTTGTAGATTTTTTATCTGCATTACTGTTTTTCTGTTCCGTTGTACTGGTTCATGATGGTCATACGATTGTGAATCAAACAATTTTTGAAATTTATATATATGCTTTTGTGTTCAATAGTCACAACTCTTTCTCTTCTCCACTTGACGTTTAACCTTACCTCAACTTGACGCTTTACCCCACTCACTCCCTGTAGGACGTGTACTGGCAGTTTTTCTTTTTTTTTATAAAATTATCAACAACAAATAAGGACTGCATAGTTTAGCTACCCAAATTTTCTATTTCCCAATATTTTTAGTTCAATTCGCGTTTTTCCCCACTTTTTTATTTTCCTATGCAGTTGCGTTACTATTAGGTTATTTCTGCGGACGCATTAATTTCTATTTGTTTTTGTTGCTAGACATTTTTTTCCATGAATTTTGTGTCTTAGTCCGTATTATCCTCATGCATATGTGTTACCTGTAGAACCAGTTCTCATTATTATTTTATCTACACCCATATCATAAAACCTCCATTGTTTAATCAAAAACCATAGGAAATGACCACCATTTTGACAACCAATTAGGAAAAACCAGTGCTGCAATGTTATTTCTTTATCGTTTTTAGTAAAGAAATGAGATTAAATTTGGATCAGCTGTCAAAACTCAAGTGGATCTCTATTCTAGTATCCATAGATATTAAACAGTTATTGATACGAAACATCAATTCAGTATGTTTTTTTAATATAAACCGAACGACATTTGATCTCGAGTGACATGAGAATAGAAACTTCATTCACTTGTCTATGATTTAAAAAAAATGGTCTTGACGGAGGATCGAATTGCCGCCATGTTGGTGTTTTGCTGAACGAAAGTAGAATTGTTGTTGAATTGAATAGAAAAAGTAGTTTGTAATTTACATTTTAGTTGAAAATATGAATAGTAAGTGTAAATTACAAACAATTTTTTACAATTCTACTTTCGTTCAGCAAAAAACCATCATGAAAGCAGTAATGGCGGCAATTCGATCCTCCGTCAAGACCATTTTTTTTAATTATAGACAAACGAACGAAGTCTCTATTCTCATGTCACTCGAGATCAAATGTCGTTCGGTTTATATTAAAAAAACATACTGAATTGATGTTTCGGTTTTACCTAATTGGTTGTCAAAATGATGGTCATTTCCTACGGTTTTTGATTATACTATGGAGGTTTTATGATATGGGTGTAGATAAAATAATATTGAGAACTGATTCTACAGGTAAAACATATGCATGGCGATAATACGGATCAAGAGACAAAATGCATGGAAAAAAATACGTCTAGCAACAAAATCGAATAGAAATTAATGCGACCGAAGAAATAACCTAATAGTAACACAACTTCATAGGAAAATAAAAAAGTGGGGAAAAACGCGCATGGAACTAAAAATATTGGGATACATAAATTTTAGGTAGCTAATCTATACAGTCCAAATCAAAACGAGTGAAGACTAAAACTAGTCTGAATTGCTAATGCAGTTACAGGTTATGTCCGTTCCTCAACGATGCTTGCATAGAATCACTTGTTTGTTGCAATGCAACGGATAGCCGAGGCAAATACAAAAAGCGTGCGCAGCCAGCCGTGGTGCGGAAGGGCTGGTTGGGTCATGCATCGCCGAAATGGACTTACATTATTAAGCTATGCTTATGAGAACTAACTAACAATTTAATGCCACTTGCTTTCGTAATAAAAAGTGGATATAGCATAACGGATTCTTCAGATCCCGGCTCGCACCTGCGGCCCTAACATGCAAGACACAAGGAGTTAATCCGTCTTTTATCTTATTGCGTCTCTCTCACACTAGTGCCGACGAAAGAGATGGTGAGGTGTTAGATTCATTCCTTGACCTTTATAAAAGCTTGTAAAAGCCTTTTAATAAAGATAAGACTTTGAGCCATAGAGATAAACGGGTTTAACTTATCTTTGAGTCTTGCATGTTAGGTCCGCTGTCTGCTACACTCATCTAATGCGCGAATAGTCGTTAGTTTTTTGAAATTATCCAGTTTACAGCGCAATTATCTTACTTTTTCTTTTCGTATGAACCTAACTACTACAAAGTATTAGAAAAATTTAAAAAAATAACATGAATGAAATCGGTAAAGCCGTTCTTAAGTTGGCCAATGGGACACAGGGATCCATATATAGATAGACAAGCTTCTACCCGCGACTTCGTCCGCGTTGAATTCGTTTATAGTTATACCCTCGGGAACTTGAAAAATTTCCGGGACAAAAAGTAACCTATATCCTTCCCAATACTTTAGAGAATATGTGTACAAAGTTTTATGATGATCGGTTAAGTAATTTTTATGTGGGAGCGTAACAAACAAATTTATACTTAATAATAATTATTACATTCATATTTATAATATTAGTAAAGGATAATATTGTACAGTTGCGGTATGAAAAAGACCCTCAATCTGAACTTTATTCCCTTGATATTTTATCGAATAGTCACGAACCATTTCATACCGCGACTATACAAGAAATAAGTTATTTTTAAAATGACTTTAGATATGAGCATAATTATTACGTACGAGTCATGTAGCGTGTGGCGGAAATGTAATGATGTTTATGTTTTTAGAATCACTTCATGAAGCCCTTTCATTTGATATCCCACATATAAAATTTAAAAAAACATCTTTTTAATTCCATTAAAAAAAACCGGACAAGTGCGAGTTAAACTCGCGTGGAGAGGGTTCCGTTCCGTACATGATTTATCTGAAATTTACTAGGTTACTTTAAATACCATAGACTTCTTATAGGTTTTCCTGTAATCTATAGGTGAAGAACTATTTTATGTATTTTTTTCAAAATTTTAGCTCCGGTAGTTTCGGAAATAAGGGGGGGGGGGATGGTAATTTCTCGCCTATTTTCCTAAATAACTTCCAAACCGTTTTATTTAAAATTCTAAAAAATATATATTTAAGATCCTCACCATAAGCCCTTTCATTTGATATGTCACATGATACAGGTAGTTAAACTTTTTTTTTATAATTTTCTAATTTACCCCCCAACATGGGCCACCATGTTTAAAATTCATATATTTACGTCACTCGTCCGTGTTGCGGTCACCGACTTACATATGTATACCAAATTTCAACTCAATCGGTCCAGTAGTTTCGGAGCAAATTGGCTGTGACAGACGGACAGACAGACAGACAGACAGACAGACAGACGCACGAGTGATCCTATAAGGGTTTCGTTTTTCCTTTTGAGGTACGGAACCCTAAAAAATGATATCATATTGTAGTTTAGAACCATAATTTTCTCGCAAGATCAAAATCATAACTATACAATCTTGTGACGTCAAGAATAATTACATAACAGAAGTCAGACCGCGGACCTCATGTTGTCAAATTCATGTTGCAGCCCGGTCTGTATGGATCACATCACAAATCACATTGTGGCGAAGAAAAAGAAGAATAACGCCTTCGCAGAGATATAATGAGTATGACCCAGTTTTAGAGCATGAGAAGTGACAATTATTATTTAACTATTCCCTATAAAACTCTTTTGTAAAATTCCCGCGATTAGCGCGTTCCTACGTAGTAATTGCCAGGTTGAAAAAGTTCATATTGAATTTAGTTAAACTGGTTTTTTTTTCAATGTATTAGTATGTTCAATTACATTGCATTCTTCCTCTATTCAATAGTTAAATGGTTTAACTAACCTTGCTCGATTTTATTTTCTAAATAAGAGTAATTTAAAGTACGACAACCGCCATTATTATTAAATATGGTAGCACCGTTAGTAGTGACAGATGTTTACGCGCCAAACAACAATGGTTGCCTGACTTGCTCCGCCAACGTTTCATTGGGTTCTCTTTACACGTTTTTTAGATAATTTTTGTGTTGTTTTCGACTATTTCTCATTGTGTCATTATTCTAAATACGCTAGTCGTTATATTATTACAATATGTTTTGTTATTCCTGTGTATTTGGAGACGGGAATTCCGTATAAATAACTGCTATAGGCGGTTGGTCATGTAATTCGACGCGCGTTATATCAACTAAGTGTTAATTAGGAACTACTGCAACAAATCAGAGTGTCTGAAAAATGGCTGCAATAACACCGCGACGCTCTTCACGGCTCCCTCATACACATACGCCGAAAATGTCGGAACGTAAAAAGAGCTTGTTCCAAAGTGAACTGGAGGCTTCGAGGGAGTCTCTGACCAAACATCGGCGACTGCCCGTGGTGCAGAGTGAGAGTGACAGCGATGACTGTGACCTGGGCATCATCAGTACCCTGGATTCCAGCTCTGGAGATGAGGTCGACCAAAGCGTGCCTAAGACGCCAGAAAGAAAAAATTGGCGTAAGTACTAAAACAAAACAATGATCTGTTCAACTACGTTAGAGTGAAGAAAGCTACTTCAAACCTAGGGAAAAGATTAGAGCTTCCTGATTAATTGGTACAACAGTTCTTTGTGAAACATGTATGTCTCTGCTGTAAAACATACCTGTTTTAACTAGGTTAGATTTGAGTTACTACTCAATCAATCGATAAGAATGCTGTCTTCTATCTTATTGCCACAAAGTAATAAGGTTTATGGCATTATTCTTATATCTTATATTTCAAATATTGAGTCTATTGTAAAAAGCACAATTTATTATCATGTTTCAGTCAATGATTTTTACTTTTAGCAGGATTATACCCTGCAATGTAAAACCACAGCAACCAAATTTTTTTAACACACAGTCAACTAATACCTAATGGTTTTAGAAAGTCTGATTGATTTGAATTGCTTGTGTTAATTAATATTTTCAATGTTTTCTAATAGTTCTCTATTATTTCAACAATAAACCAAGGTTATCTAGGTTATAACTATTTTCTTTGTGTTCATATTGTTAGTGATTTTAATATATCACTGCAAAGTAAACTTGTATTAACAAAAATATTCATTTTTTATACAGATGGAACCAGAAGCTCAAAATTGTTAAAAGAAAATAATGATCTGAAAAACTTCATCAAGTCACCATTCACATTAAACAAGTACCAAACTAGATATTCCTATGGGGACAAGAATACTGGTTCTCTCTCCACACCTGCCACTCCTCACATGCAGCACCACCCAGGGACACCATCCTCCACTCATTCTTGCACAAGTGTCCACACAACCTCATCTACCTCCAGCAAGGCTCGGAAAAGCCTTGCCTCTCTAATCGCTGATACAGAAAGCTGCAGCAGCTCTTTAAAAGACCTCAATTTTGACACAGACTCTGGGACAGACACGAAAGAAAACACACCAACAAAGTCTGTTAGACGATCAACTAGGAAATCGAAATTGACACCAAAATTTCAAAGTTTCAAAGGAATTTTGCTGGAACAAACAAAGAATGTTACGCCACCTCCGTTAAAAACTGCTGTTATCTGCCTAACCAAGGTGGATATGACGAGCGTTTTATCGCCGACACAAATGCTAAAAACGCCGCATACGTCGGAAACAAACATGTCGCCGCCGAAACTAGGTCACAACCGGCGTTCTGTTGTTGAAACCGTTGAGAGCCCAGAATCGTGTGACAGTGAGAAAAGTCATAAAAGGCTTCGTAATAACAGCTTGACTGAGCATGGACCTGTACCTAAATATCCCAAACTGGATGCTAATTCGGCTCCGAAAGCCCGGCTTTCCCTTTTCAATAGTGACAAGTTGAAAGAAATCCTTTGCACTAAGTCATTCTATGGTAAAAGTAATCCAGATTTGAATTCAAGCATCACAGCTAAACTGTCCAACGCTATTGAAGCGACAAGCACACAACACCGTCGCTTATTCACAAGCTCACACTCGCACAGGCGTAAAAAGAAATCAGGGCAGATTAATTATGGTGTGAGGCACAGAATACGAAAGCCGAAAGTGCTTAAAAACAAAATGTTTGCTAAAGGCAATCCCTACTTGAATAAGTCTGACACAGCTATTTTGAATAACAGCACAGTTTCAAATATTTCTGTCAATAATTTTAGCACGAATAATGTTTCTATGCTGAGTCAGAATTCATCACAGGAACTTGACAAAGGTAAGCAAGTCTGCAGGTCCACGTTCTAGATAAGACAATTATATACTAGCCTTTATATTTATTTATTTATCCAGTTCTTAGCTTGTGCCACTCTGGTCCACGTCCTGCCTGCCATCTCCACAATTGCATCCTCCCATCATTTAAACTGTCTCACTCTGTTTCTCTTATAGCCTCTTGGGTACCATATTGATACAATTTTACTCCATTTCTCGGGCCCTCATATAACATGTCCTGCCCACTTCCACTTGAGATGCTTTATTTACATCCTCCAGCTTTGACTTGTCTCTCAGTTTCTCATTCCTTATTTTGTCTATTCTTTTCTCTTTAAGAATGCTCTCCATCGCTCTCTGGCTCACTTTCAGTTTCTTGCACTGCACCTTGGTGAGTGCCCAGGTTTGGCATCCATATGTGAATATGGGCAGAATGCATCTGTTGAAAAGGTTCCTCTTTATTTTTATGCTCATTTGGTTGCTTTTCATGATCTTTTCCATGTATTCTCAATTCTTCTATCAATTTACTTGGTAGTTGAGTCACGTGGAGAGATTATCTGCCCTGAGTACAGATACTCTGTTACATATTCTACATTATTATTATTTAATTTAATTGTGAATATGAAATTCTAGTTTCCGGCCTACTTTCTAACTCAATATTTCATGCTCCAGAGAAAGCTGACCCATTCGACAAGGAGAAGCAAACAATAGAAGCGCTACTCAGCCAATGGACAGAAGAAGAAGTGCCGGAGTCAGAGCTCCACAAGCCTGAACTAGCTTGCTTCAACAGCACAGTCATTGAAGAAACCAATCTTATATTTCAGCCAGTCACTGCTATACCTGTCGCAGGTCAGAACGTACCGCAAGATGGAGCTCTGATTGTAGAACTGGGTACGGATGCCCCTCAGAAGCCATGTGAAGCAGTTCCGCAGAGCGGGCAGGATGTGATAATGATGGATCTGCATAGATCTACTCATGGAGAGGTCCCAAGTGGCCAGTTCCTGCCAGTTGATGGAGGGTTTATGTTAGTCCAGGATAATGTGGTGCCAGGTAAAGTATTGTAACCGATAGAGTTTGTAAACCGGCTCGTAAACGGCCTAGTTGTCCGACAATTTATTGCAATTTATTGATTATTATAGTTTATTTACATTCTAACTTCGTGTCCCTTAACACATTCAGTGCCGAAAACCTTCTTTTATTATTGTGTCGCCACGCTGAACGACTTGCTGGCCGGGTTCTTGCTATAACAATATTGTATGGAGACAATTCTGCGGCGTCTGGGATGGGACTTGATTTTTGGGCTGGCACTGAAAGTGTTATCATGCAAAAGTGATTCTAATATTTATTTAGCATTCATCCATTGACACTCATAATATGTTAGTTGCGATACAGCACTGAAATTAGTAACAGTTTTATGTCTAGGCTAGTCTAAGCCAAAGCTTACTTATACTTTTCTTTTGAACCTGTTCCTACCTGTATCAAATCTTTTCCAATGTGTTTAACCCTTTGAACGCTACGGCTAAATGCGAAAAAGCGTGCCAGACGCCAACGACAGTATAAGCCGACGCAAATGTATGGAAAACGGCATATCGTGGCTTCAGTGGCACAAAAATCCGCTGTCGTAAACAGCCGAAAGTGGCTAGCGTTCAAAAGATTAAATGATATTCGAATGAACACTTGAAATAAACATAGCTTTACTCAGGAGTTTGAGTTAGTGAGATTGGTGTTGCTCTGACCGCGGCTGTACTCAACCCCTGAAGAAGGACTCCATATAAGTTCGAAACATGTAGGGTTCCTGACAATAAGTCATGAGGAAAGCACTCGTCATTTTCCAAGGGGGTCTGGACCCTGAAAAGCCATGGCCGATGAAGCCATAGCCAATGCAAATGGGTTGGTAATCTCATATCCTGCGGTAGGCATATACGCCTATGGAGGAAAGGCGTGTTTATTTCAAGTGTACATAATGACTCATGAAATGTATATTCAAATGATTTGAATTTTTAAGTCTTAAAACCAAGAATTTATTATTAGCTATTAACACGGGCATTTTTTTAATGACCTTCTATACTAAGTTAATATTCATAACTAGAGGACCCGCCACAGCTTCGCCCGCGGTATTTGCCGTATACAAACAAACTTTATTATCCCTTTCCAACTCTTTAGGGATGGAATTTCAAAAAATCCCTCCTTTGTGCACCTCTAGGGTACTCGAGGAATGTCTCCTCCTTTCAAACCTCTAGGAGCACCCGTTTAGGCTGTGCGTTGTCTATAACTGAGTCACGGTACTGTTTTATATGTATGAATAAAATTTGTATTATTTGACCAACAGCCCCAGCCCAGGAAGAGCTGACTGATCTTGACGAGATCGAGCGTGAAATGAAAATGCTCGACGAGCAGATATTATTGATGACGCAGGCTGGCCCCGCTCCGCTGCCGGCTGCGGCTGCCGTCACCACGGGTATGTCCTCAACTCCTCATAACTGAATAAAGAGAATAGACATTGACTCTGCGTTTAGAGATAAAACTGCCATTTGAAAGTCGAATTTACATGAAGACACGCATACTAGAACTGGGTTAACCACCCGAGATGGCACCCTGGCGCGCGCCCGCTCGCCTTGAGCATGTCGATTCCCCGTGTATGGCTCCGATAAACAAATATTTAAAAATATAATAAAGATAACATGATAATAATTTCGATATAAACAAGAAGTACGTATGTCAGTTGTCAAGTGTGATTGGCTGTGCTCTTGAAGATTACTGTGCTACTATGTCTAAAACAATTAAGTAGAACATAAAAACATTAAATAAATGTAGCTTACTCCTTCACTCATCGGCGTGAGTTCGTGATGTCACACGTCACAGACGCTGGTGATGCCCAACCCTATCAAGAGAGTCAAAAGAGCGGATGTGCTTCCTGACTAGGGAGAGGGACTGTGGTTCCTTCTTGCCATAACATTCTTCCTAATACAACCCATCTGGGGCCCATTGCATAACTACTTGTAACTTGTAATACAAGCGGAAGTCTCTTTCTAGTAAAAGAAGTTGAAAAGAGGTTTCTGCTTGTATTACAAGTTACAAGTAGCTATGCAATGGGCCACTGATCATAGTCTAGATGACTGATAACAGATTAATCATGGATTAAAAAAGATATGAACAGAAAACTATGTTGAAGAACTATTGAGTGTGTTATGATTAGTACGCACGCGCGTTACGTA
Organism: Tortricodes alternella; assembly: GCA_947859335.1. Classification (NCBI taxonomy): domain Eukaryota; kingdom Metazoa; phylum Arthropoda; class Insecta; order Lepidoptera; family Tortricidae; genus Tortricodes; species Tortricodes alternella. The sequence continues at coordinate 7,012,677 of OX401975.1, read as the reverse complement.
TGCGCTCGCACTTATTTAAGGTTAAATGACCACTTGGTCTGTTGTAAGTTAATTGTATTAGTGTAGTTCCTGCCACTACCCTGAAACATGTTCAGGTGCCTTTACTATCTCATTTGACTATTATAACATGTTTCTCATTGTTTCAGCACCAAACGAGGAAGAATCAAAAGAAAATCCGGCTGCGAAATTATTCCCCATATTCAGCAAACCTAACCCTGGAACCAGCACACCTAGCTCTACAGGTATGTTCACATAGTCCTTATCTATAATTTCTTCTATACAGGGTGTCCCTGGAAATAGTGTAAAGTGGAGATCCAGAAGTAGAGCGCGTCAAGGGGTATTAGATTCAACCTCATGTATGTTCCACGATTTTTCGTAGTTTAGGAGTTATGGGATCTTATCAAATTCAAATTCCATACAGTGCGAGAAGATGAAATATGGTTGAGACTTTTGGATAGCGATTTAAAAATAAATTACAACTTTCTTTGGGTTTCTTTCTACCTCTGGACCTCTGTCACCATTTCTTGGGACATTCTGAATATAAAGGTGGCCTTTTGAAGCAAGCGACACTGACACCACTGATTCTTGCTTTAAAAGAAACTGACTGACTGACTGACATATCAACGCACACCCAAAACTACTTGAGCTACAAGTATGTAAATATATCAGTACCATGAGTTTATGCAATTTCGATAGCGAGTACGGTTTGGGGTCGTCCACAAATTACGTAACGCAATTTGGAGGGAGGGGGGGTCTGGCCAAGCGTTACGGTCCTGTTACGTTGGGGGAGGGGGGTTCAAGGTTGGTGTTACGTCACGATTTTATAATATTGCACAATTAATGTAAACTCAAGAAATAATAATTATATTTTTAAGAAACGAAACCGAAATACGTTCATAGATGATTATACCTCGCCCAATGCAAAAAGAGCGCCGAATTACCTGAATATTAGGCAACAACTTATTACAAAGAACCTGTAACGTAACGGAATGGAGAGGGAGGGGGGGTCCCAGCTAAGCGTTACGGTCCTGTTACATAGCGGGGGGTCGAAAATTTGAGAATTTTGCGTTACGTAATTTGTGTAAACTTTGCATAAACTTATGGTAATGGTACAGATCGACACTGTTTATAGACCACATTTTGACTCCAAAAATGCGACTTTGCCAACTCAGCGTTGTTATACACCTCATAAGGCTCGCGTGTAGTGTTTACTGCCTTCATATATATTTGTTTGTCAACACTAACTTATTACAGCCCCTAAGAGCAGCAAGAGGTCGATCCTCAGAGACGCGAGCGACCAGTACGTGATAGACGCGGGGCAGAAGAAGTTCGGAGCCACGCAGTGCGCGGAGTGCGGAGTCATCTACCAGGTGAGACTCGAGATCGCACGCCCACCGATAGGCACCGACACGTACATTGCAGAGCGTTCAATTCGATGTTTACGCTTCTTAATGAGGCATTCTCATGATGATCCGTCAATTTGGAATAATAATAAAATTAATAATGTTTGGAATGTCCTGAAACCAACAGATTCCCTTCAATTTACATTTATGAAATTGCAATAGTTGTTAAGTGTAACTTATTTAGCGAAATGAAAACACTTATAATTAACTTCTAAGACCACGCGATTGAAAAGTAAACATTACATACATACATACAAACATACATAGCATCACGCCCGAAATCCCTAATGGGGTGGGCAGAGCTACATGACTACTTGTGGCCACGTTCGATTAATTAAAAGTAAACATTCAACTCGCTAAAACGTAATTATTAAGAAAAGCATGTTAATTTGGTATGGTACATTTACAATAAAATACCAAAAGAAAATAAGGGACACTAATATAAATGTTTAAGCGGGATTTAATGAAATTGATAATAGAAAAAATGTTATTATAGTATAAGCAAATTTTTTAATAACGCAAATTTTTAGATGTTGTTATATAACTGATTAATGTGTGGTCGAAATTGTTAAAATATCCACTACAATTTGTACGCCGAAAGGCAAAACATGAAGGACGCTAAAATGAATTGTAACACCTGTATAAAAACTATAACTCACGTTTGACATAAATTATCTTATCTTATCTTATAAGTATTTTTAATTTAATCCTAACCTAATACATTTTGCCCGTAGATTGGAGATCCCCAGGACGAGCATGACCACTTGGTCCATCACAACGCAACGGATGTACTTAAATTCAATGTAAGTTGGACACCATCTCTTTTGTATTTTAACATGTTTCGCAGAAATATGTCAAGGTATATGAATGAAGAAGACGACTCTGCTCGTGAGATTTTTGAATATCATGTTGATGTTTACCGCGATAAGGAAAACATTGTCTGAAAACCTGCATACAACTGCGAATTTGTCGTTTCTTATTTTAAATTTAGTGAGTTTTCAATTTAGGTGCCACCGTTTCGAATTGGACCCTTTATTGAATAAAACTATCAAAACTAAGACTGACAGGCTAATTCAATTTTCAGGGCTGGAAAGAAGAATGCGTTGTGGGGAGATGGGAGTCCGCGCGTTGTATACGCGTGCGCGGCGGCGAGCCCAACTGGAAGAGAGTGGCAACCCTGCTCACCAGGGTCGTGCACGTGCAGCTGGGGTACAACGCTGACCTACCAAAGGACGTACATACGTACACGGTTAGTATTTATATAAACAAATGTGAATAAATATGAGTCCGACTCCGCTGTCCGTCTGTCACCAGGCTGTATCTGAACCGTGATAGTTAGACAGTTGAAATTTTCGCAGATGATGTATTTCTGTTGCCGCTTTAACAACAAATACTAAAAAACAGAATAAAATAAATATTTAAGGGGGCTCCCATACAACAAACGTAATTTTTTGCTCTTTTTTGCTCGATATTGATAACGGCAACAGGTAGACGCTTGAAATATTCACAGAATATTTAGTTATATATTCACTTTAAAAATAAATAATTAAATTAAAATAAAACAAATATTAAGGGGGACTCCCATACAACAAACGTGTTTTTTTGTTTGTTTGATTATAGATAATGGTACGGTACCCTTCGTGCGCGAGTCCGACTCGCACTTGGCCGATTTTTTAGGGCAAAATGGAAAAAGGAACCCTTATAGGATCACTTCTTTGTGCGTCTGTCTGTGTTTCAATACCTTTTTCTGAAGGACGCGTGACTGTATCAAGTTGAAATTAATATCAAAAACTCAGGTCTGCAATCTCCTGGAGCTGTGAAAAAAATCAACCTTCTAAGTTAACGCAATCAAAAGATACAACCGTTTATGCCACATATTTTTTTGAGTGTTAAAAAGTAGGTTCTTATGTACCGTATATGTTTGTGACGCGATATCGCGCGATCGGCAACTCACGTGTTAATAGCCTTCGTTGTCCTTCCCAGGCGTACCTGTACGTGGACAAGAAGCAGATAGTGGGGTGCTGCGTGGTGGAGCCCAAGACGCGCGCCTACAAGCTGCTGCCCGGCGAGCCCGACTGCTGCACCGTCGAGGACTACCCCGTCAAGTGAGTACCCTCAATCCCGGCAATGCAACACTCACTCAAAATGAGTGAGTGTTAAATGTTAACCGATTTTGACCAATTTTTGATCGGAATAAAATCAAGGTATATACGTTTTTTAAATTTTGATTTACGGTCAAATAATGCCGAAATTAGTTTTGTATGAGAAAACTGAAACCACAATAAAACTGAATTTATTGATTATAGTGCATAAATCAAAACGTATAGACCAAGATTTTGTTCTGACTGACAACCTATCAAAAATTGGTGAACATCGGTTAACATTTAAGGGGTGGAAATCGTTAGCGCTTTTTGTATGAAAAGCCTAGCTTCACACTCCTCTTAATGTTAAATTGACAGCTTTAAAGCGGGATAATTTTTGGGAAATTTAGTGCTGCAATTAGCCCCAATTGCAGCACTATATTTCCAAAAAACTAGCCCGTCTACGACCCTTTTTAGTTAATCTTAAACAAATAAGCTACTTTAGTTCGACAGCGGCACAACTCGAAATGAAAAGTCCTTTTAAAAGTCTTAACACTATTCAATTAAAGTCTCTAATTGGAGACAATTTAACTTTGAGTTATGTCACTGTTGTACTCTCTCTCTCTCTCTTCCTAGCGCTTTTTCCCGTCTCTGATACGGGGTACGCTTTGATCATGATCCCAGATTCGGCAGGTCGGGTTATTACAGTGGAGCGACTGCCGTCTGACCTCCGTAACCCAGGGAAACTGGCAGGAACCAATCTGACAGGGGAACCAGACCAATTGGATCATGATTACACATTTAGTTACCCAAATGTGCAGGTTTCCTCACGATGTTTTCCCTCACCGTAAAAGCATCGGTTACCGCAATTCGGAGGCGGATAATGTACATAAGTTAGAAAAACTCATTGGTACATGGCAACCGCTTGGATTCGAACCCAGACCTCTGGATCTTCAGTCGACATCCATTAACTCATTAACTCATTTATTCATAATTATTCAATTACATGTCAGTCAATATACCTGTAATAAAAATTATAGTAATTACATACATAACACAAATCAATTGCAGGACATAAATTCGTCAAAGCTGTAAAAAGTCTGCTCGATAAGCCATTTTTTTAATTGAGCTTTGAATGATGCTACACTTGGCATCCTTAGCCATTAGGCCACCGACGCTCTAATGCTTATGTCACTGTTGTACTAAATAAAGCAGCTAAATGGCTTTTGGCATAGAACTCAATAAGTTGTATCCGACAGATGCGGTATATCGCGCATCTGGACGCAGGCGAGCTCGCGGCGGCGCGGCGTGGCGCGGCGCCTGCTGGACTGCGCGCGCGCGTCGCTGCTGCGCGGCGCGGCGCTGCGCGCGGGCGACGTCGCCTTCAGCGCGCCCACGCCGCCCGGCAAGGCGCTCGCGGCCAGCTACTGCCAGACTGACAACTTCTACGTCTACCTAGATTGAAAACTAGACACTAATCCGCTGTGCAATTTCAAAACCTAAAGAGGAGACGTGGAAGATCGACCTTCACCCATCAGATAACTTGATGAGACATATTTTTTATCAAATATTTATTAACCTTTTGACCGCCACACTCTGCTGCAGCCGTCAGCGGATACAGGGTAAAAAAATCCTTCAATACTTTGACTTAAAGTTGAAATTCGTGTTACTTCTCAGACATGCTTGGCGGTCAAAAGGTTAAAAAACATGCCTATGATAATTTGCTCATCGAAAAGTTTTCATAGCTATTTTAAAATTAATTCAATTGAAATAGCTATGTAAACTTTTCGATAGGCACGTTATCATAGGCATGTTTGTTAATAAATTATATTTGATAAAAATATGTCTCATCGAGTTATCTGATGGGTGAAGGTCGGTCTTCCACGTATCATAGACTACTCGTAAGGGGCACGAAACCAATTTTAAAGCAAAAATAAACTTTTTTAAAAATTGCATTTTTATTGCAAGCTTTTTTGCCCGTTGCACTTTAATATTGCAATAAAGTGCGTACACAAAATTTAGTGTCTGTACTGTTGACCGTTGAAGAGTTCCTTCATCCGGAGCAAACCCTGGATGTCCATTCAGGTCATGCTTACCATAAAAATGCATTGTCATCGGAACTAAACCAATATGTAAAAATTCAGCTCCGTAGGATAAGAGGAAGTGGTTCTAATTTAGCTTGCAAGATTTGAACCGTACATACAGATATTGATGCCTTTATGGCCTAGTAAGCTGCAAAACGCAACCCGTTTTTTCTTGGAGGTGTCCCTTACTAGATTTTGAAATTGCACAGCCGTAATATGAATAGGAATTTCTTAGATAATGATAGGTAAGCGAAATGAGTGATTTAAATAGTTTATTAGCCTGTTTCAATATCCCACTGCCAGATTCTCATTAACCTTTTTAGCTTAAGAATGTTACCGACCGAGTGTCTATAAAATTAATACCTAAATACTTTATTACGCTTAACTAAAGTATTGTCCTGTTTCACACAATAACGCATCTTAAAATACGTGATATCTTAGTATGCACTTCAAAATTTATATTCGACATTGATCTAATCTTGATCTAATCCCTGCCGATGCCAATATTTAGAAAGTGGATAGATTTGGTTATTATGAGTGATAATTTGACATCTTTTTATACGAGAAATTCCAAATTATAACAATTGGAAATCAAAACTGTCCACGTTCGGAATATAATATCAGTAATAAAAAAACCGACCGGTACTATAGTACAAAAATATCGCCTTGTTTTCGTAAAGACAACGCAAAGCGATATCTCTTAGCTAATGTCGAATGGAGGCCCCGAAGGTCTCCGAAGCGTATTGTAATATTTCACTCTGTGATTGTCGGTCGTCCGACATATTGTAATAACACACAGACCACGTATCCTATCGACTGCACAAAGCCGGACGACAAGAGTCAAGAAACTATAAGCGACGGGGCTAAAGAAAAGCAAGGAGTGCATAACTTTCAACGCACCAATCACAGCGCACTAGACGTTCTCCGCGCCCTGCATGTTTGGCAGCTTTATTTGCTAGTAAAATTTAAGTTAAGCAGCGGTCTTTACGATATCTAGTCTGTGTGTAATAATACTAAAAATTATAGGTATGAACAGCTTTTCTGTGGACTCCTGTGGACTGTCATATCTTTTAATTATTGCTTTGTAATAAAGTATAATTCTGCTTGCATGAGAACTTAACAGTTCACAGAAAAGTTAAGTAAGTTAAAAGTGAGGCACCTAAGTAGTCATGTCAGCCAGCGTAGTATTCTAAAGTTATCGAGCCATTTTTTATCTTAAGTCAATTAGGCTAGGTAACATTATTGCATACAACTTACTATTACGATTCGGTCTAGTTGCTAGATGCATACATGGGGCCAAAATAATAGTGTTCTAATTATAACGTCAAATACTCGTTTTAGGATATGGATGGTCTGATCGTCTCGACAGAAGACGTATCAATACGTGAGAGCGAATTATAAATATTACTGTGTCCCTATAGGAAATGCTGGGTCGTGAAGTTCGCTTTTGGGACCATTTTACGTATAGGTCTTATGTAAGTTTCACAAAAAAAATATTTGTTTAAATCTGCATTTCATCCTTACCTTTTTGGATAACTTTTACATGAACTTGTAGTAAAGGCCATTTTTAATTTTACCGAACAGTGAAGTAAAATATATATAAAATTCATACAATAACGAGTTTTGAAAAATGGATAATTCTGTGAGCCCTTATCGGCTTAAATATTTTTAATAATATGGTATTCAATTAATTATGTCCCATAAAATGTGCAAATTTTTGATGTGTGAATTTTGTATGTATGTAATAAGGTGTTTTTGATAGTTTTTTAACGAGCTATACTATATTTTGATAAAGACCTTTACTTAATTAATATTATTCAAAAAGATGCTCTCTGTAGACTTTTAAAGAGCTTTTACAGTTAAGAAGAATACATTTCTTTTTAGTGTTAGTTTCGTATGAGATTATTTTTCTGGAAAGCTCGATTCATTCCATTAAGCTATTAATGTTAATATGATACGCTTATATTTTAATATATACGTTTAGAACGTACGCCAGTACCATTTGTGATGCGTCAAATAAGGTCTTGCACGTTTTTTCTATTTGTATATTATTTTATTTTGGAGAAGCATGTCATTGATTTTATTTCTTTTTAGCTTTTGACTCTACTTGGAAAGTCGCGGTAATTTGTATCTTTTGCGAATTCAATTGAAAAGAAAAGAATTATTTAAAAACATGAACAAAACAAGTACGAAACGAAATGTCCCCCTTAAATTCAGCAAGGGTAATCTTTATTTGCAGACATGAAGATTTTGTGGCACGAATAAAATTGTCCTAGGGACTACCGAACGAATTTGACTGTTGACTTTGAGATAACGTATAATATGACGACGCGGTTAGCCTAGTTGGTAGTGACCCTACCTCCGAAGCTAGCGTCCCGGGTTCGATCCCCGGTATGGGCAAATATTTGTGATAAGCACGAATGTTTGTTCCTGAGTCTTGGATGTTTCTTATGTATTCAAGTATTTATTTATCTATATAAGTATGTATATCGTCGCCTAGTACCCATAACACAAGCCTTTAGAGCTTACTTTGGGACTAGATCGATTTGTGTAAAGATTGTCCCCTGATTTATTATTTATTCTCTGATTGAGATAGCGCTTTTCGGCTTAGCAGGGCAGAATAAGTATTTGAAACAGTTATTGATAAATTTAAGTCGCTAGTTAATTGACGTTTTTGCCACAAAAACTTCTTTCTGTCTGTTTACTTGTATTAAATTGATGTTAAATATCTTTTCGGTCCTAGCAAAGTTGACACGAGGATAAGTTAACACCGTCCTATCACTAAGCGCGTCTCATGCCAGTGCCACGAAAGAGATAGCGTCTCATGCCCGTGCCACGAAAGAGATAGAGAGCGTCTCATGCCAGTGCCACGAAAGAGATAGAGTGCCTCATGCCAGTGCCATGAAAGAGAGAGAGATAAGACGGGGTTAAGTTATCCCCGTGCTAGAGCTGCTGGCTATTTTCAATAATACACCGCTATATTCCATAACTATTAGCTAATGAATTACTATTTAATTTCACACTTGTAAATATTGCTTCGTAAATTCTGCACCAGTTACGCTTTAGCTATTATTTATTTTACGTCCTGCTTCTAGAATATAATTATACATAACTTTATAATTACTTGAATTTTTGGCTGATAATTTCGAAAATGATCGTGGTTTTAAGGCAGGCTTCTCAAAGCGCATCTACCTAAGTTTGATCTAAGGAGAGTCCAAAGAATTCTGTACCTTAGGTGATTCCATACTGTTGTGAATAATGTTTATTGTATCGTCCCTTCCGTTGAGTTTTGTAACTGATTCGCAGTGTATTCACAATGATTTCAACAATTGCATTTAATTTTAGAATTATTTTTAATGACACGAAAGATGTGTACCCAGTTTTAATAAAAATATGTTTTGTAATTTCGCTGTTTTATTATTATTAAATACTCAACCGTTTTTCTTCACGCGACCGCAAAAACGCGTCATTTAGGACTGAACAGGCGACAAAAACAACAGGTGAAATAGTACATTGTGTATCTAGGGCCGTAAGAAGGGGATAACTAACGAGAGTCTGTTAGAAGCCCGACGCCGATAGGCGAGGGCTTTTATGACTCGAGTTTGTTATCCCCTTACTGCCCGTGATACACACAATGTTTTTCATCACATTTGCGAGGAAATGAAATAAAAATTAGACAAAAAAAGTATATATATTAATTTTATTTCCATTTTACATCGTGAATTACTATCAGGTGGGTGTTCATAAACTGTAAGTACGTTGCGATCAGCGCGAGGCAGCTCCGCCGGCTCCGCCTAGGGAGTTATGGATTTTGTATGGTTTATAACTCCCGCTGACGGCGGGGCCCGTAGAGGAGTTAAATCGGCTATAGTTGCTCTATACGCTTGCGTATAATAACACTATTTCCGAGCAAGTGTGATAAAAAAGCTTTTACCCCTTTTGAACGTCACGGACGGCTGAATGCGAGAAAGCGTGCCTCGGACGCCGAGTGTCGGCTACAGCCGACTACGGCGTTCAAAAGGTTATACGTTAACTGAGTTTGACAGTTTAATTATAGTTTAGTTTAATTATTTAGATAGGTCAAAATCTAGGTTTTTAGATTTTAGATTTATTAAGATTGAATATAAATAAGATTATGGCAATAATATGTTTTGTATGAAAACACTAAAGGCCGGGGCAAACCAAACGCGGTAGCGGCGCGTTTGCGGTGCGAACGCGGGTCCGCGCCGTTGTCGAACGGCGCGGGCGAATATACCATGCCACACCGCGGCGGCGCGGGACCGCCGCGTTCCCGCGGCTACTTTGGTGTAGCATGGTTAATTCGCTCGCGCTGTTCGACAACAGCGCGGACCCGCGTTCGCGCCGCAACCGCGTTTGGTGTGCCCGGGCCTTAAACATCAATATAGATTAATAATAAATAAAAGAGATTTAATAGTAACTAAATCCGAAAAATAACTATAAATCTAAATATTGTTCAGATTGATTACATAAGTTAAAAAATTATCAAAATCGGTTTACATTTTGTGGGGCACAAATAGTGGCTAGGCATCGGACATGGTGTTAAGTTTCACGGGCCGCAGTTCGAGTATCCCGGACCTAGATAGTGCAGGTGAAATGAAAAAGCACAATTTTAAAACAACATTTATTTTTACATACATTAAGTCGGATTCAAAATGCCTGAAACATACTGATTTTTGTACACATCAGTTATAGATAATTAATTAATTTTATGGACAGTAAATTATACATTTTCTGCACGTATCTATCAAAACAATAGAAATTATAAGCGTTTGTTATTCAATAACCACCTCGCAGTACACTACTATACACATAAATATCAAAAAATTCACTTTAATCTTAGGAATTTCATAATTAGGTAGGTATATATATATTAAATTAATTTCGATAAAAATATAGATTCTCAGTTATATTTAAACGTAGGTAAGTAGGAGCGGAGGCAGCCGCGAGCGACGTGCTTCGAATACAACTCTAAATGAAGTGAGTTATTGCACTAAGCTAGAAAAATACCTAACAAATAAAACGCTACGGGAAATCGAGAGACATTACGTTTGTGCTACGATTGGAAAAAGAATCTATGAGTTCTAGTTAAATGCCGTCATTGATATATCTAGGAAGGGCATACGGGCAGGACTCACGCCTACGTAAGGTAAAATATTACCAAAAATATTTGCAGTACACGGCTGCGCTTTGTAAACGAAAGGGGTCGACACAATCCGTGCGCGCCACGCATGCTGTGCGCACTTACATCCACTTATCTACTATCAAGATATATAAAAAAGGAGGAATCGTTCAATACTATATGTTTGTTGGCAACGGACGTTACATACTACGGATCTGATCAAGCCAAATCAAAATGTAAAACCCTACGTTATCAAAAATGCTCCTGCGCCCGAACTCAAATAGCCTTTCTGAAAAAAAAAAACAGATCTCTCTGGAAACTGACTGTTTTCAATCATAACTTAGCAAAGTTATTGACGTATAACTCTTAACACATTGCCTGCCAACTACGAGTATACTCGTAGTTTTTCTATGAAAATTTTCGTAGTTGGCAGGCAACGTGTTAAGAGGCGTGTGAAGCTACGGCATTTCATATAATAGGCGATTTCCACCCCTTAATGTTACCCGATTATGACCAAGTTTTGATAGGTCTATACGTTGTTTGAATATTTATGAACAAAGTCAAATAATCGCCGAAATTAGTTTTGAACTTATGAGAATACTGAAACGACAATAAAACTGAATTTATTGATTATAGTGAAAAAAAAAAAAAACACGTACAGACCTAGATTTTCTTCCGCCTGACAACCTATCAAAACTTGGTTAAAATCGGTTAATATTTAAGGGTTGGAAATCGTTATCGCCTTTTGTATGAAAAGCCGTAGGATCACACTCCTCTTAAAGTATATCTATCTTTCAAAATGTCAAAGCAAAATCTTCATTGAAGAAATTTGATATATATCCATATACAATAAGTACTAAGGTATAATTGTGCACTTCATCGTGTGCCAATTTGAACGCTATTTTCCAGAAAGAAAAACTGCGGCAATCGTTTTATTAAAAACAAGATAACCCTAACCATTACACCTTAGATTCATGTAACCTTGACATCGACACTGGCAGTATTTTATCTAATTATCGAAAAACATAGAAGATATGCTATACTACTTTATACATATTACATGAATCACTCGTTATTGCGTTTTTTTTCTTAAATCGTACGAGTAAAAACGGGTCGAGCACTCGCTAAAATATATTCCCTTCGACAAGTACAACCTATTGGTAGATTTGCATTTCATGTAACTCGAGGTAACCTCGTTATAATAGTTGGAGAGTTAAGAGGGTATATTCCAAAGCGACATCACATACTGGCAACATCTCAAATGTGTCATCATGTCTGAATGATAATTCGAAATGTTAATAACTAATAATAATGTAATATGGTGATGGAATATGTTTGTGTTTGTTTTAGAATGGTTTTGGCTGGTAATTCACCGAACATAGTAGAGCTACTGCAGAGACCAATTGTCTTCTGGCCGTGTCTTATCTAACCTCGACATTGGCAGAATCATCAAGACATTGATGGGGCCATCAAAACCCTAAAAATCAATCAATCAATCAATTAAGATTTTTGTCTACAGAATAGTTTAGTTTATGAACCCCCATAGCTATCGCATTTCGGGTAAAAATTGAGTTGAAAAAAAATCTAATGTTGTTTTTCGCCAATAGCAATATCTAGGCATAGAATCAATTCACAAACCATACCTTCTATGAACAAAAATGTAATAAGTTACATTTCGATATATCATTCAGAAATTATACGAAATATATACATCTGGGGTCCTAGTGAAAAGGGGGTTAAGTCGAAAAAGTTTGACGTTTAGTTATATATGTATCTTGTTCTAATTTCAACAAACTTTATATCTAAATTACACTTTTTCGACTTAACCCCCTTTTCACTAGGACTCCAGAAATATGATTGTAATTTGATTAATATTTTCGAAGTTGTCAGCAAGAATATACCTCTTAATATATAATTATAAACGCTTCTATAGCCAATGATACTAGTTAAATATATCCTTCGCTGTGCTAAGCTCGAAGATTTGTATCTAAAAATGAACGGGTCTTTTATTATTGGTGTCTTATTATTCTATGTGTTTGAGGCTTCAGAGGCTTGTCATAAATATATCTTGTCTGAGATTCGTCTTACGAAATGTACTCTACGCGGTATATCCGCGGATAGGTAGCATTGCGAAGATATATCACTACTTTGAAAAGCTTATATATCTGGAAATCGACTTGTGCCTCAACCTTGCGACAAGGAAGTTAAGTTTATTTTCCTATTAAACCCGTCTTTAGATACGATGTTTCTGAGTTAATTTGTGGCGATACGCTTCCTTCTCGGACGCCTACCGCATTTTCGACCGACGCATTTTAATTTATTTACAAGTTTCATGTTACGGAAAGCGCAATGGATAATTTTTGCGATTAATTAATTGAATTGCTTGATCTGAAATTCCGTACAAAACTTTCTTTCCCCTCCCATTTTGCCAATATACACGAATATCTTACATTATCGACCTTACCTCGGGACTGAATGATTCAGATCAGTTAAGTAATAACCCAGAATGCATTAACGGTCAAAAAGCTAGCAGATTGTATGCGTGTCTGCATGCTTCGTTAAACGCTGCTCACAACATCGTCTTGAAGTTTTCACGTCTATGTAATCTATCAATAACTCGACTTAATTATTTAGTATACTGGCAATCAACCTTGAAACGTAAGAATTTCGTGATAACTATTTTATTTCGTTGAAATTGATTGGTATCTCAAGAATCGTGAAAAGTAGTTAATCTCGGAAAATATCAATTTCATTGTCTATTTCGAAGCTCTTATGTATCTATACCAAAGGATTCTTGAAAGTTGAGGTTTTGAAGGACGAAATTAATTAATTTACCGACAGCTGTGAACAGCATTCGACGGCTCATCCGCCAGGAGACACGACCCTTGCGACTTACACCCGTCTACATTAATTAATATATTGTTTTTTTCTTTTGCACTCACCTTCAGTTTATGCGTTACGCTAGAGCTTACTTAAATAGCTACCAAATAGTTTTTTTTTAATTTTTAAGATACATATACAGTAAGTTTAAGATGCCATGTTAGTTTTAATTACACGATGGTTCTCTATGTAATGGTTGATTTGTGCGGGGGGAACGTCGCCCTAATTCAACTACGACTTATTACACGAGACTATGACGTCACTGAAACATACAATAGTTATTAGCTCAACTAAAAATAACGCCACTGAAAACTCGGGTAAAGTACGCATTGTACCATCGTAGAGAATATGGGCGACCTCCGAACGTTAGACTCATTCTACTTACATCCAAGTGAAACTTAATGATACACAAAAAAAAATGAAAAAAAATACATTTTCGGTAGTTATATATTTAAAACGATAAGTGTTACGTTTAAAAAAAGCAAAGTAGCGTTATTTTACGATAGAGGAAGGAATTCTGCGCATTTTTTTTTATTTACGGTAACATTCGGGTTAGCAGGCACCTCCTCGGTATGGCACATTTATCAACATCCAGCCTTACCTTCTTATATTAAGGACCATATTCATTCGGCTAAATAATTAACATACAACGATTAACAACAGGCGCCACTCTCCGCTGAACGAGAATCCGTTCAACAGATAACAACGACAAATAAAAATTTCGACTCGACAGATTCACGAATGAAATAACATTAAGAATAGATCTTTTGTAATGCACTATAAAGATTTCCTATGATAGCTTAAACGGTAAGTACATGAACCAATTACTTTTCATATAAATAAAGATAATTCTATTTTAATTATTAATGTTAGAGCAAATTGTTAGTAACATTTTGTACTTAGGGGTCATTCATAAAGTACGTCACACCTTATGGGGGGGAGGGGGTCGACGAAGTGTGACATTGTGTGACAAGGGGTGGGAGGGGGTCATAAGTTTTGTGACGTCACATTTGAAATTCTAATACAAGTGCTAAAATAACAAAATTGGTTTAAATTGTTTTGTTGGCGAGTTCACACTCTCTTTACTAGTGTAACGCGCGGGTCCCGTTTTTACAAATGTTTCATTTGATGTTGATTATATTAAAACATAATTTAAATGGAAATAAAACTGTTTTCGGAACTGCTGTTTTAGTTTAATAATTTCTAGATGTAAAATTGCAAAATATGTGACGTCACACTAGGGAGGGGGGGGGTCTCGCAAATGTGACCAACTGTGACAAGGACGGGGGAGGGGTCAAAAAATCACGAAATTAGTGTGACGTACTTTATGGATGACCCCTTACGGCTACGCGTGTCCATCTTAAAAACAACGAAAAACGTACAATCAATATGTTTACATCTATATATCGAATTATATGAAATATTCCTTTAAATCAAATACTGCTAACAATAAGAATTATTTCTCGACGCCGCATCTCATACGGTCGGTTTGTATCTTTGGACCTTATTTATTATTAAAAGCTCTGTAGGTATATTCAAAAATATTTAAACTAACGTAAAACTAAGCGAAGCTCTGTCCATGTTATGGTTTAGTCAAAAAACTGTGCTGCATGAAAACTCGCTCCATATGCTAAACAATATAGAAAAACTATACCATCCTATTGGAAGACATACAATTCATAAAAACTTAAAAAATAATTTATAATCCTAACGAAAACGTCGTTAAACAGAAATTATACAATTGAAAAAAGAAATAACGAATAATGATTGAGAAAAATAAACTAGATAAAGCGAAAAAAATATCTTTGTAGACAAAAATATACAGAAATAACAATTCATTTGAATAATAGAAATTAATATACGGTCATTTGGCTAAAACGATCTATACATAATAATCTGTATGTATTCGACTATAGAACATCTGCAGGGGTCGATGTTAAAACAAGGCTAGGACTATACAGGGTTCTGGATATCCTAGAATGGCCCGAGACTAACCCGCGGTCCGCCACTATCTTTGCAACCGACACCCCCCACATTGTACGGTTTCACACCAATCCACTTCGGCTTGTTTATCTAGGCCAAAGAACGGCAGTTCACTACTATGAATCTACAAGTGTACTCGCCATCAAATAAATTACCTTTAAATATAATCATCTTTACGTCAAAATCACTCTAAAGGTTGTACGC
Organism: Tortricodes alternella; assembly: GCA_947859335.1. Classification (NCBI taxonomy): domain Eukaryota; kingdom Metazoa; phylum Arthropoda; class Insecta; order Lepidoptera; family Tortricidae; genus Tortricodes; species Tortricodes alternella. Next base: position 6,996,902 of record OX401975.1, on the reverse strand, counting down.
ACCGTATATCTTTATGATCCGAACAGGATCTCGCATGTGATTTAATCGCGAGTTCGTTGTCCGAGGTGCCGAACTAGCATACCAAGGAAAAATTACAGCAAATTAGCAGCATCAGTTATCCGGCTCGAAGGACCATAAAGATGATTATTATTTATTTGAAGGTAATTAATGTTATGATGGTGAGTACGCGTGAAGGCTCATATTAATTAGTGAACTGCCGTGCTCGACCCGTATATTCACAAGCATAAACCGTACGCAACACATTCGTAATAAGATTGAAATTCGCGTAGCCAAGCCACGCACGGTCTCCCGTTCAAAAACGCACCGAACATAAAGTTCAATGCGACCACGTTAACAAAAGTGTGCTGTGTATTTTGTACATCCCGTGAATACAACTCTACAAACTGTATAGATAAATAGAATTTGGCCTAACTTTGAGCATACCAACTCGCATCATTATGTATGCTTTACGTAACTTTAATGAACGAGCTTTCACTCTAAAAAGAAATATTCTAGCCTCAGAAAACACCACCTGACCTTGATGATCCTTAATATAAACAATGGTATTTACAGACACGACGTGTCGACACGTTCTGGCCTTCCACACGAGCCCACACGACGTCACTCGACTTTAAAAAATCGCGTGACAGTTATCCACATATATCGAAAATTAAAAGTTCCATGGAATCCACTTAATTATCTGTGAAGCCGCATAGAACGATCGCGTCTTTAACCTTTTGACCGCCACAGTCACTGCAGCGCGTCAGCGGATACAGGGTAAAAAGTCCTTTAATAACTTGACTTAAAGTTGAAATTCGTGTTACTTCTCAGACATGCTTGGCGGCCAAAAGGTTAAAACGTCATTCCTTATTTTTAAACATCATGCAAAAATGGAGATCTCGTTGCATGTGTATGAACTTTTTTCTAGTGTGCTAATGGATTGTAAACCCTATTTCAATGCACAGATAAGTAAGTGGCCAGCACCAATACGAGACGGGTTATGGCGTCAATTCATGTTTTACTTTTGACTTGTTTTCGACATTTGTCAATGTAATTTAGCCTTTTAGATGCTTAACAGTGGTGGGGGAGGCTTTTGGCACTCAAAAACCGGTCACAAACGCAAACGTCACAACCAACGTGGTACGCGTAAACCAATGTAGAAACACGAAGCTAATTGTAATTAAAAATAAAGTTTTTGTATCTATGGCTTAGTGGACGTAGTGGCAAATAAGTATTTTTTTTAACTTGACATCTACTCGCCCAATATTGGCTGAATTTAAAAAAAAGTTTGATGAGATAAATGATAAGCAACATTACTTTAAAAACTAAAAAAAAAAACTGCCCTGAAATTCTAAATTGTGACGTTTCGTTTGGTCATCGAAGTGGCCAGTACGTTAATCGAAGTGCATACACTCAACAAAATCGATTGAGTCGCCTTAGAAGTTTATAGAAACAAGGAAAGGAGATCGATTCAGATTTGAGTGCACGCTCTTAACTTTGTAGATTCCTGCGGGAACATGCGAACGATTTGTAAAAAAAATGTATTAACAAAAACTTAAACTATAGCATTTTATTATAAAAAACCACTTTTACTGTGTCGCCGTTAGTAATCAAAAAATGTTTCCTCATATTCAAATGTATGCTAGAATATTCGATAAAAGGGTAAATAGAAACTTTGACAGCGACATTTCTGACAATAAACTGCTATAGTTTGACAGGTGTTTAAGATCAGAGGGAAATCACAGTGACAGATCGCGAGACCTCACATTCACTAAATCACGGTCCAAATTGAACTACCATTGACACTGACGGTTGGACTAAGCATATGGAGAAACGTTATTTTAACCGCCCCAGTCGGCTGCAGCCGTCAGCGGATACAGGGTAAAAAAGTCCTTCATTACCTTGACTTAAAGTTGAAATTCGTGTTACTTTTCAGACGTGCTTGGCGGTCAAAAGGTTAACGAGTAAAGCCCTTCGCTCAACAAGTGAACATACGCCCACAGACTGTATATCCTAAAGACGCCGATAAGCCTAACTTTTACCAGCAAATAAAGCTGCCAAACTCACGGAACGCGGCGGTCTTTCTGTGCGTTAGAGGTTATGCATTCCCCTTGCCTTTTTTTTGCCTGCAATGTTGGCAGCGGGGTCGCTAGGTTATGCGAAGTCTCTAAGATTATATATAGTCTATGCATACGCCGCGGTGCACTATTGGATTCGACATGTAATGGCTCGCCTGTTTAGGGACACTCCTACTATTAAGAGGACTGAAAAAAAAAACTTCTCATACAAATGGTGAAAACGTATTTACCTCTTTAACCTTTTGGACGCTGTTGTCGACTATGCGTGACAGGCGTACAGGGTAAAAAAGCCCTTAACTACCTTGACTTAAAGACGAAATTCGACAGAAACATGCTTGGCGTCCAAAAGGTTAAATGTTAACCGATTGTGACAGTTCCATTAGACGATGTCGGGTATGTCAAAATCTAGGTTTATAGGTTTTTCATTTTTTTTATATTGAATATAAATAAGGAGATTACGGCAAAAATACGTTACGTATGAAAATACTAATACATCATAATTTTAGAGTTTTAAACCTCGATATTGTTCTGGTGGACATGTTAAAAAATAATCAAAATTGGTTATCATTTAGGTACAAGTGTTTTATCTGTATGCATGGAAAGTATTTGTTTTCACGATCCTCTTAAGGTTGGATAAGTTCCAGAGAATTTTCAGACAGATGGTTTCTTAGTGTTATCCGTGTTGTCCGTAGTGTATTTATATTCTATACGTATAGGTAGTTAACTAACGCTACGCTCACAATGATTACAACACACGAAGCTCACATTCGTTCCAAATTGATTTTACTGCTATTGGTGCTTATGTGCGCTTTAGTGAAACGGAACGCCAATTAGAACCAATCGAAATTGTCAAATTAGACAGCGTTTACATTTACCTGTTTCTCTAAGGCTAGCCACTGACCTACAATATAACTGTGCAATATCACTGGTTGCACAATGTCATCTACCGTCAATATCATCTACTGACGATCAATATTATTGTGCAACCAGTGATATTGCACAGTTATATTGTAGGTCAGTGGCTAGCCTAAAGCACATCCGAGCACGAAAAGATGACGTCAGATGGTTTACGCAAGTGCTGGCAATTTGGAACGGAAGATAGCGCGTTCACGGCGCAGGCTGTTAGGGCGCTTTTGGCGCATTTTGGAACGTAAGGTAAACGGTCAGCGAACTAGCCAATCTATTTTCTCGATTGGCTGGGTAGCCGAGTCACGTGGTTTTGTTTGCTTACATTTAGCTAACTACCTGAACGAATAGAGTATAGTAACATTGTGTAAATGTAGTTCAATGAGGACGTCGGCGTAAAGTCACGTAATACATGTATACAATAGTAATACAAATGTTGTAAATATTGCTGTGCCCGGGGGCATTGGTGTCATGCGGTCGCGCGGAGCGCCGTCGTGCTCCGCGGCGTGGGTTTGTCTGCAAAATACAGGTACACAGGTAACATAGAGTAGCGGGGGAACGTGAGGGTAAGCCGGTGTATCATTTCTATTTTTAAACTATATTCTTACTCATTAAATATTTTATTAACATAAAAATAATTCAATATGCAATTTTTATGTTAATACTAGAAGTAATTAATAATATTATAATGTTTGAGTTAAGAAAGTATACACCGGCTTACCCTCACGCTCCGCCAAGGGTACATAGGTACATAGGTAACAGAGGCAGCAGCAAAATAAGAGCGTTAATAGACGATCGAATACACACACCCCACATGACGTGACATATTTATTTATATATAGGTACCTACATAATCAGAATTACCATTATTTTATATTATTAAACTTGACATTAAAATTGAGTAGAATGTGTGAATCATAATTATTATTAGGTACTAATATAATCGTAACATCTACTAATATTATTTTAAATTTTATATCAACACCTGTTAATCATTGTAATTAACTGAATTATTAAAAATCATTCAATATTGTACGCTGGCAAACGGTAAATTGTGATGCACATTTAAACATAATAATAAATTTAATGCATTTTGTAGCTCACACACAATCAGACAACAAATTCGCACCGCGACCTTGGTGCGCTTCGGACCATATTCAATCGTGTGACGAGCAGTCCGACGCACATTATTATTATTATTGGTACGCTTGGTTCGGTCTTTTGCATATCGAAGAACGTTAATGCAGGCGCGGTCGCAGCCTGAAATTTGGGGGGGGGGGGGGTCACTAATAATAAAATATGTCGAATAAATTCAATTTTCAATTCAATTTGACGTGAAAGATTTTGGAGGGGTCATGTCCCCTGTGACCCCCCCCCCCCCCCCTGGGACCGCGCATGCGTTAATGGGTGAATTTAAAAAAAATTGTACGTAATTAAGGCGTAGTTAAGAAAAAGTTTAAAAAGTTCCAAGGCTAATTTTCGTAACACAGAGGAACTTTTAAAACTTTTTCTTAACTGGCAGAGTATTTGTCACATTGTGAACGCCTATCGCGCGGGCGTACCTGATGTGGCGGGCGCGGGCGCGGACGCGGACGCGGGGGCGGGCGCGGGCGCGGTTAGAGCAGCTCGTACTGGCGCAGGTGCATGCGCTGGATGATGTCGCGGCAGTCGTTGAACACGCGCTTGATGTTCTCCGTGTCCACGGCGCACGTGAAGTGCGGGTAGCAGTAGTGCTTGCCGTCGCCCGACGCTGTGCTGATGCGCTACACAACAGGCCGAGCATTACGGTAAAAGAACGAGCCGTAGGCGAAGACTGTTCAAAATACGAAGCCGCGACTGCCATTCTAGCTGAAGCCAATTTATATAGTGTTTTCTTTGAGCATTCACTTGAAGTATTTTTAAGAGGACTGTGAACCAACGGCGAAATGCACTCTTTTCATACAAAAGGCGATAACGATATCCACCCCTTAAATGTTATCCAATTTTAACCGATTTTTGATAGGTTGTCAGGCAGAACAAAATCTAGGTCTATACGTATTTTGAATATTGATTAAAGATCAATGAAGTCAAATAACAATATAACAAAATTTATTGATTATAGTGAAAGAACCAAAACGTATAGACCTAGATTTTGTTCTTACTGACAGTCTATCAAAAATTGGTCAACATCAGTTAACATTTAAGGGGTGGAAATCGTTATCGCCTTTTGTATGAACAGCCGTAAGTTCACACTCCTCTTAATGGTAAATGGTAAAGGTAGCAAGGAATACTTACGAGGAACTCGTCCCGTATAAAGTACTTGGCGCGCGCCACTTCCGGGTGCTCGCGTGAGTCGGGCGCCGCGTCCGGGGGGACCTGCGAACACGCACACAGTTACACACTATGCTTCAATATAATTTTATTTACGTTCACTGTGAGATAACCAGGTTTATATAAAAAAATGGGTTCAAAATTTGTCCCCTCTCGACCCCGAAAGACTATTACTTAGAGGACCGAGCTTTTTTATTTAAGCTATATTCTTATGATGAGCATCAGACATAGTTTTGGTGTATATAAAAACAATGCGAATTTCAATCACCGTAGCCGTTAAGAGGGTATATTCCAAATTGACAGTACATGCTGGCAACGTCTGAAATATCAATCAAATACATACATACATACATATTATCAGGCCCGAAATCCCTAATGGGGTGGGTAGAGCCACAAGACCACTTGTGGCCACGTTCGATTAATTAGTCCTAAGATGGTATGATGAACCGTATGGTGACAGGTGATCAGCCCATCGCCCATACAGATAGTCCACCATGTCGGAGAGGACCCGTCCCTTAGTTGACTTTTACGACATGCCAGGATGATAAGCATCTGCACGCATTCTATGCTATTTCTTCACGCCCAGTGCAGCAGAGGAGCTCAAATTGATATTTAATGAAAGTGACGTTTGAATGACGTTTTTGTACAGGATGACAACTAGCTGACGGACACTTAACTATTTAATCTCAAATCAAATGCTTAAATGGCGTTTTTGAATTGCTGTCACTTTGGAATGTACCCTATTAACGTTTACACATCGAACTAACTCTGGTTTCGACAATGTGACATCGAAAAACATCGGTCGGTCAGATGTGTGTGTGTGTCAGTGTGTCACCTGGTAGCGCGTGAACTCGCAGAAGTAGTCGTCGAGGCGCGACTTGCCGGCGAGCACTTTTTCCGCCAAAAGGTCCTGCTTGTTCAGGAATAGGATCACGGATATCGTGCGAAGCCATCTGGAACAAATAGCTCCGTTGATTATACTAATTTTAATACACAAGCTATACTATATTCGTTTAAGTAATTCACGAAATGTAATAGTACATTGTGCATCTAGGACCGTAAGAAGGAGATAACCAACGAGTCTGTTAGAAGTCCGACGCCGGAGGCGGGAGGGCTTTTACTGAGTCGAGTTTGTTATCCCCTTACTGCCCGTGATACACACAATGCTTTTCATCACATTTGCGAGGAAATGAAATAAAAATTAGATAAAGAAAATATATTTATTTTTTCCCATTGTACACCGTGAGTTACCATCAGGTGGGTAGAATAAACTGTATGTCGCGTCGGTTGCGCGCTACTTCTATAAGAAAACGATCACCGCCGGAGCCGGCGCGCGCCCCCGCCACCTGGCGCACGCCCCAGCGTTAGCGGGAGTTATAAACCATACTAAATCCATAACTCCCGTGGGTGTTATGAATTTTGTATGATTTACAACCCCCGCTGACGCTGGGGTGTATAATAACACCCTTCACGCCCACCCCCACCCACATGAAGCAGCTAACCAATCAAGACATACCATAGACAAAAAAGATTGGCTGGATTTGCTGCACTAGCAAAATCACCTGTTATTCCATATGCTCTTGAAGAGGTCGAGCGACTCGCGCAGCCGGTTCTGCGTGGGGTCCTCGCGCAGCACCATGTTGTAGGAGGAGCAGGCGGTCACGAAGATGATGGCGGTCACGTCGTTGAAGCACTGGATCCACTTGCGCCGCTCGTCGCGCTGGCCCCCCACGTCGAACATACTGGAACAAGTTACACTCTTTTAGGAAACTGTTTAACCAGTATATTAAAAAATAAATAAAATAAAAAACATTTATTTCAAGCAACAAACGACTTATTTAAAAACACATACACACAGTTACACTTAAATTATAATTAGAAATAAAATAAAATTAAATAGAAAGACTAAATTAAATTAAACAATTACAAACACAAAATATAAATAAATAGATACCTACAATTAATAAGTTTTATTGTTCCTATTATATATATAGTTGCTATATTGGTTTCCGTAGGAAGAAATAGATTTTGTTCTGACTGACAACCTATCAAATATTGGTCATCATCGGTTAACATTTAAGGGGTGGAAATCGTAATCGCCTTTTGTATGAAAAGCCGTAGCTTCACACTCCTCTTAAACTCTGAATTAACAAATAGGATACTACCCCGATCGATCTCATATGAACAAAGTCGCAGTCGCAGCTTATAATATGCATAAAACAGTACCGTGACTCACTTATAGCCAACGCACAGCCTAAACGGGTGCTCCTAGAGGTTTGAAATGTGGAGGAGACATTCCTCCAGTACCCTAGAGGTGCACTAAGGAGGGATTTTGTTGAAAAGATAAAGACTGTATGGAAAATGATAAATAAATAATGATAATAATTGTTTATTAAAACAAATCAAATTTTACAGATGATACAGTTATCTGGAGTTCCCACACTAAGCTATGCCTGTCACGTGGCGAACAGATTCGGAATACAATATAAAAGTACAAATATTTCGCATCCTCTGGTTACATACTCAAAACATAATGGAGACTAAAAGATTGAAAGTTACAGTCAAAAATATTACGACTATTTAGGACAGGTTGGGGGGAGAGAGGGGGAAAGGTATTTGAGATAATGTGTGAAAATAGATTTGCGTGGGAGTGTAGAGTGTTTGGGTGAGTGTCATTATAACCGACTTCAAAAAAGGAGAAGGGTATCTATTCGACCCGTTTTTTTTTTGTGTAATGTATGTAAATACCGCGGGTGAAGCTGTGGCGGGTCCACTAGTTCAACATAGTTGTCAACTCACTGGAAGTTGACTTTGTCGACGACGAACTGCGTCTCGAAGATGCCGGAGGTGAGCACGCGGCAGCGCAGGATGTCCTGCTCCGTCGGCGTGTACTGCGGCTGCTTTATCGTGTGCACCTGGTCCAGGAAACTGCAACAATAGTACATTACTGAAGAGACCAGTAAGTAAGCCATACTATGTACGAGTCCAGTATGGCACTTAATGGTCGAAGCTTGCATAATGCTTACCTCAAAAATCTATTTTTTTTTAATTATTAATTTTATTCCCATTGTACACCGTGAATTACCATCAGCTGGGTAGAATAAACTGTATGTCGCGATCACCGCGGGAGCCGGCGCCGCGCAACCCGCCGCCTGGGGCACGCGTGCACTGCATGTTATGAGATTTGTATCGTACTTACTGGACACTTTTCATTCCGAATTCAAAACCTCTCTACTTACCGGACACTTTTGATCATTGTCTGGTATTCCTAACTTTCTGGTGACTTTTTAAAGATGTTATAGCGACTTTATTGTATACCAGATATCCCACACAATAGGGATGTTGCTTGGGTAAAACAATAATAATAGGGAACACGCATCATATTTTGTCATCTTGTATTGGAAAGTGCTGAGTAATAGAAACCGATCTGTGTACGCAAAACATTATTATGTTGTTTATTTTATTAGTTATGAAGATTTGTAAAGTATGTTGTCACAGCTGTCGTTCGACTACAAAATGTATGGCGTATAAACGAAATCTGCAATTATTTCCGAAAATACTGTTTTTAGACCAACATCGTAGAAATAAAACATGACATAAATAGGATGTCTAAAAAACTAAAATCAGAACTAAAAACAATATATGTATATCTTTCACTAATTTTGACCCTTAATCCAATAAAAATGAATTATCATAATAATCTGCTTTTTACTTTCATAATATATCATTTTGATTTTCATGCATGTTCCCCATTCTAATTAGTCCGTCAGTTAGATTATCAAAAAATATTGCAACACATATTTTTTGCTTTGTCAAATCAATCAAAATTGACAAAGATAATGCTCAGCTATGCAAACGGAGAGTATTCCTTACTATTTGGCGCAGTCTATGAGCTGGTACTCGTTGCTGCGCTCGTAGGTGCGCTGCACGCCGCCGTCCTTCCACAGCGCCTCCGTGTGCTCGTAGAACTCCATCGGGTAGTCGAAGTCGGGCTGCGACGCCACGTCCTGAACACAACGCAAGTTGATCGTTCTGTCACATTCGCTCATTGATATTATTCCCTCAGTACCTACTATGTGATTTAACCCTTATTACTAAAAAATTCAGCATTGGCGTGTTGGAATACAAAAAAAAGGGTACCAAATTCACTCTAATAAATAACTAATAAGGGAGATGTATAGTCTCCGCGTCTGGACAAGTTAAGTGACATATGGCCGAATTCAGAAACGCCACTTAAGCATTTCATTAGATATTAAATAGTTAAATGTCCCTCAACTAGTTATCAACCATTACAGAAACGTCACTGAAGCGTCACTTTAATTAAAGCTCAATTTGAGTGGCCTTTCTGAATTCGGCCATTAAACATGTATAAAGCCCCTTAGGGTCATAATAATAACAATAATAATGAAAACAAAAAACATCTATATTGTTTTTAGGGTTCCGTACCACAAAAGGAAAAAACGAAACCCTTATAGGATCACTCGTGTGTCTGCCCGTCTGTCACAGCCAATTTGCTCCGAAAATACTGGACCGATTGAGTTGAAATTTGGTATACATATGCAAGTCGGTGACCGCAACACGGACGCGTGACGTAAATATATGAATTTTAAACATGGCGGCCACTTTTAAAAATGAGAAAATTTAAAAAAAAAAGTTATGCAACCTATATCTTGTGACGTATAAAAGGAAAGAGCTTATTGCGAGGATCTTAAATATATTTTCTTTTGAATTGCAAGTAAAATAGGTTAGAAGTTATTTAGGAAAATAGGCGCAAATTGACCATTCCCCCCCTTATTTCCGAAACTACTGGGGCTAAAATTTTGAAAAAAAATATACAGAAAATAGACTTTTACCTATAGATTACAGGAAAACCTATAAGAAGTCTATGGTATTTAAAGTAACGTAGTAAATTTCAGATAATCATGTACGGAACGGAACCCTCTCCACGCGACTTTAACTCGCACTTGGCCGTTTTTTCATAGTTGGCAACACTTGCCTGTATGTAGTCGACGCGCGCCTTGTTCTCTATTTTCTCCAGCGGAATGGGCGGCGTGAGGGTGCTCATTGCGCCGGTAATTGTCTGCAAAACATCGTCGATCACCACACAGACACAATCTATAGTACATTGTGCACTTAAGGCCGTAAGAAGGGGATAACTAACGAGAGTCTGTTAGAAGCCCGACGCCGAAGGCGAGGGCTTTTAATGACTCGAGTTTGTTATCCCCTTACTGCCCGTGATACACACAATGTTTTTCATCACATTTGCGAGGAAATAAAATAAAATGAAACAATATATATATATATATATATATATTAATTTTATTTCCATTTTACACCGTGAATTTCCATCAGGTGGGTAGAATAAACTGTTTGTCGCGATCACCGCCGGCGCCGCGCGCAACCCACCGGGCCTGGCGCCGCGCGCAACCCACTCGACCTGGGGTACGCCCTGCCCGTGGTAGTTATAAACCATACAAAGTCCCCGGAGTCTATGGGACATATGGTCTGTGCTTCTGATCTGTACTCACAAGTATAGCATCTCGAATGTTCTTCTTGATGTCTTCGATCTTCTCACGGCGCTCCTTGTCGGAGAAACCGTTGACGTGAAGGATCCTCATTTGTTTTACTATAGTAGACTTGCCGGATTCCCCGGCGCCTAGTAAAAGGAGCCGGTGCGTGGCGCGATATAGCTGGAAACGATGTCGTTAACATATAGGTATATATATGCATATACTAACTAACTATTTTTGTGCATTATATTCTCTATTGTGGTTGTCTGGAAGAGATAGCTATTTAGCGACAAGACCGCCTATTGTTCCCAAACTTTATTTTGTTAATGTGTGCTTTTATGTTATTTTTATGGTGTTGTATAATATAATATATAAATAATAAATAATATTGTAACTAGTCAAATTAAAACTTTCGTGAGACACTTGAAATACACGGCTTTACTCATGATTTATCAGATATAGTCCGATATGTTTCGAACTCGTATGGAGTCCCTTCTTCAGGGGTTGAGTGCGGCCGTGTTCTGTGCATAGGTCCTGTCACTTCTTGTTGGTGTTATCAATGATTGATACAGCATGTGACTATTTGTTTTTATTTAATTGGGATTCAATTTGTTAGAACATTTGGATTATAGTTTTTCTTAAATAAAAGAAACAAAACTTCCACACTTTTGTGAAGTCCTATTTTCCAGGTTTTCATTTTATATCGAACTGCCCCATTACATTGGTTGTGAAGATTCGCCTCTTTTACGAAATAGTAACGAATATGTCGTCAACGTAAACCTGACACGTTTCCCGCCTTTGGTCACATCACATCATTACTATCCGCGTTACTTACTCAATTACTTTATTGCAATTTAATTAGCCCGAGGGCTGGTTTAAGAACCATGTAGCAATCACTTCACAAACCTTTTAATATTACCAACTTTCATGGATGATTTGCTTATCAAAAGTTGGGACACGACTCACAGGATCCTAGATCTATCGGAGGTTGCAAATTATATGGAAACAGGCATATCACGAGCTATAGTTATTAGATTTCGAGTCTTACTCCAACCACAGAATAAATAACCAAGGTATACAGGACCCACTGCCATACTTAGTGCCAAAACAAATACTTTGACCTTTGCAGTGTACGCGCGTATATTCCCCGGTACATAAGTTGACCCAAAATGGCGGTCGTCCGCGCAGGTAAAACTATGACTACGCGCGGCCTCTCGCGTCGCACCTCATGCCGCACTTCGATTGAGAACCGAACATGCGTTCTGCACATTCAAGGTCATATTTCAACTTACGTGCCACGAAGTAACCATAGTTGTACGTACGCGAAGGTACGTGGACGACTGCCATTTTGGGTCAATTTATGTGCCGGGTATAAATAAATAAATCAGTGGACAATCTTTACACAAATCGATCTAGTCTCAAAGTACCTAAGCTCTAAAGGCTTGTGTTATGGGTACTAGACGACGATATACATACTTATATAGATAAATAAATACTTCAGTACATAGGAAACATCCAAGACTCAGGAACAAAGATTCGTGCTCATCACACAAATATTTTCCCTTACTGGGGATCGAACCCGGGACGCTAGCATCGGAGGCAGGGTCACTACCAACTTGGCTAACCGCGTCGCCAAATAATTATTTATCGGGTATTATAAGCGTGTTCTAAAAATAGCTCTTAATTCTATACGTAAGCCTTCGGCGGGGATTTTTATTGCGTAGGTTCTTAAACGGGCCAATTGCGGGAGAGAGCCCCTCCTGCCCCAACAGAATTCCATACCTGTTTATCCTTCTGAAGCTGCCGCGTGATCGCATCGCTGCGGCGCTTCTGCGACTTGGGGTCGTCGCCCTCGGCGCCGCTCTTGCCGCTGGGTGACCCGAAGCACCCCATGGCAGACCAAGCTGCCCACCTGTGGGCAACGAGAGGAACGGTCAGTCATGCGATTTTTAAACGTGCACAGCATGAACCAGCAGTTACCGTGTAGAAAACTGGGTAGTGCTATGGGACTCGACATCGAGATCGCTGCCAAGATAGCACACCTCGCCTGTGGAAGAGATATCTCCGCTCGAAAGTAGCTAAGTATTTAAATTTAGCTACACACGCTTGACAGCGGGGGTCTCACTCCGCAGTTTGGGTACGCTCGGTCATCGGACAGCTCGGAGCTGTAAATCGCAGTAGGTTGCCGCTCGCTGGCCGATTTACGCGTCATCAAGTAGCCTAGGGCGCGGATAAAAAACTGACAACCCCAGCGTACACGAAACAGCACGTTTTATGCGACAGAGAGAGAAGGAATTATTAGGCGTATTTTCGTACCTAAACATCAGTTCTGTTAGACAATGATTCTTCTGAATGTTAGTACTATTATCTATTCTGTGACCTTAGGTAGCTGCACGACAAGATACAAGATGCCCGCGGCGCGGGAAGTGGCGGTAGGGGGTAGATGGTCCATTACATTTCTCCTCGTCCCGCACGTCCGTCCCCACCCAAGGCGTGGTACAGCGCTTGTGGGCAAACTATAGTCTGCGCCCCGCCATGTTAATAATATGACGGGATAACACGTTGACTTTACGTTTATTGGTCGAGATAAAAGTACTGTATGCTTGTTTCCACGTCTCATAAGACATTTTGAACCTGATCTACGAGGGCATAACAATAAATCAATTCTACGCTAAAGTCACGGGATTAAACTAGTTTCCTATACTCAAGCTTGTATAGTTTTTGTGCTTATATATTTTCATTTTTGTTTTGACTGAGCGCGGTGTCAATATTCCTGACAACTGTGGGATTGGATAGGGAGTTGTATCTAATATTGTTCATCATACCATCTTAGGACTAATTAATCGAACGTGGCCACAAGTAGACTTGTGGCTCTGCCCACCCCAATTAGGGATTTCGGGCGTGATAATATGTATGTATGTATGTATCTAATATTGAGTAACATCTCTAGTCAAAGCAAGTTTTCGTGCTCTCATTTCGCCTATGTTCCGAGGTTCGGCGAGGCTGTTTACAGAGCTCACGAGTTAAAGACCTGATCAATTTAATTTCTACATCCTTTTGCTAACCCAACATCTTTTAAACAAATAGGTAGGGCATCTTCAAACTGCCTAAAACAGTTTGAAAGCCCATGCCAGCGTCGATTGTTCCGACTAATGCAACAAATATGCTAATCGTCTCATTATGCCGCCTGCCTTTGTCTCCGTCGCGAACGTATGCTAAGTGATTTTGCTAACTAATTTAATCTCCAATGTGTTTTGGGAACAGTCTAGAAGATTTTTTTGAAGTTAAATGTCCCATGCATTGAAATATGTAGTAAGGAACTGCTCAAAGCAATATTCGCGATGCTTACTTTTGAGGTGCCAGAACGCGAATCTGATACCATCGCAGGTTCAGTCGCATGACACCCATTTATGTTACACTGTTATAATTGAAAAAATGCCCTCTCGCATCGTCCGGTGTGAGACCGCAGCACCACCGACCACACCGTGCACAATGATGTGATAGCGTGTGAATCAAGCAATATTAGACTTTTGTATGTATGTCGTAAGAACTAAGACATCAGCAATAGGGTGTGGGTAAGCCATGGCGCTAGCGGCGTTTGATAACCTACTATGAGACTAGTTACACGAAATTGTACTGACAGGCATATCCTTCTTTTGAGTTCTTTGGTTCCATGTAATATAAAGCCGATGATGACGCAAACCACTGCTAGGGTTTATTACAAAGTAAAACCGGTCAAGTGCGAGCCTGACTCGCGCGCCGAGGGTTCCGCAATTACGTATGAAAAAGAAACAGTACCTTGTAAGTACGGAAACCTAAAAAGAAAAAAAAAATAGCTTTTAACTACGGGGCAACCATTTACAACCTACCTATGAAATAAGACAAAAAATTACTTTCGCAAGCTCCTATCTCCGTTCAATCGTAGAGTGTGATACGACTTTGCAAAGTTTATTCCGTTTTTTTTTTTATGTGATGTAATTACAAATTCACGGTTTTCGGACTTTTTCCTTTACTTGTGCTGTAAGACACTGCTTCTTGCCAAATTTCATGATTCTAGGTCAACGGGAATTACCCTATAGGTTTTGATTCCCTTTGGATTCCCTTGAAAGTATCAAAATATGAGACATAAACGGCCATATCTTTTGATTGCGATGACTTAGAAGGTTGATTTTTTCAGAGCTTCAAGAGATTGCAGACCTGTATATTTGATATGAATTTCAAACTTGATACCTCCACGCGTTCCTGAGAAAAAGGTCTTGACAGACAGACAGACAAACAGACAGACAGACGGACAACCGAGTGATCCTATAAGGATTCCTTTTTTCCTTTTGAGGTACGGAACCCTAAAAAGACTACATCATGGCGATCCCTGTATAAAGGCAACGTCAATCAGCCGGATACGATTTAAGTGACCGTATGGCCAAATCGTACAAAGCCGTTTGCGTCAGCCTCCCTAGTATAAAGACGATGTCAGTCGGCCGGATCCGTTTGAAACACAGACTTTCTGTGTTCTGTGGTTTGAAACTAATACGATCGCCGTATCTAATAAGGATATTTCCTGGGTAAAAAATGATAATTCTGATTAGTTGATGAGCGATACTGTGGTATATACTTAGACTCGTATAAAACTGTACACATCATTATTAACTTATATGTGTACTGATTTGAAAAGTTGATACCTCACCGAGTTTCTCGCCGGCTCTTCTCAGTAGTGGTTTCTTTTCCAAACCGTTGGTAGATTCATTCCTTGACCTTCATAAGAGCTTGTAAAAGCCTAAATTGAATAAAGATATTTTGGCTTTGACTTTGACAGCGAAGGGGGGTGATTCCTACGAGGTGTTTCAACCGCTGTCCTTACCGTCACCTCAGGGGGCGACAAGGACGGCGATTATTGACAGTATTTAATCTGAAAAATACTAGTCCCGGTTCAGTAGCCAATGAGCTCCGTGCAAGTTTAATTTTAGACAAAAAATTACTTAAGATAACTAAGAATGGGGTAACGGTACGGACAGTAAGGATCTGTTGGTGGAAGATTTTAAACGAAGTAAGGATGCTGGATTTTTGAAGATCTTGTACCTTATCGGAGTTGTCTTTAATAGAATTAACATGTTGATTCATGGTCAATCATTCCTGGGGGGTAACCACGATCTCTTAATGCGATTGTCTTTAGGGCCTAAACTGAACTGCGTCGCTATTTCATACCATAAAAGGCCCGGGCAAACCAAACGCGTTTGCGGCGCGTCGCACACCATGGCACACCAAAGTAGATCGGCACCGCCGCGGTCCCGCGCTACTTTGGTGTGCCATGGCCGCTCACACCGTTTTACAAGACGCGCGGGCCCGCGTTCGAAACGCGTTTGGTTTGCCCGGGCCTTTACATTGTGTTTACCTATGTAAAATATATGCGTTCAAGTATTACGTAACGCAATATTTGGAGTTTTTTTGACCCCCCACCCCCCATGTAACGCGCCGTTTTTCTGTTCCCCCCTTCTCGCTAGTAAAATTTCAAGAGGTCATTCCAAAAATGAGTGAGAGAAGGCGATCGTTCTGAAGGGTTAAAAAATGTAAGTTCAAACCACCCTCCCGCCTCTGGAATGCATCGTAACGTTTTACAAGACCCCCCCCAATTCGTTACGTAATACTTGAACGCTCCCTTTGGGATCTGGGGACGGATATAGGATATCGGAATCGCGATAAACAAATTCTACGCGAAAGAAATCGCGGGCAGAAGCTCGTAATTATTTTTTTATTTCATACGCATAACATAACACTGTGGTGTTGAATTAGCCTCCTGTTATCTTTACGGGAAATAGGGGTCTATAGTAATTCCATCTGTTACAATATGGAAGCGGAAATACGGCAAATAATTACGCAATAATGGTGCCATTTTACGAATCTTCTTTGATACGTGCCGACCCGACCTACAATCAGAAATTATTTAGGGAAAAGGACCCATCCACAATAAAAACTATACGGATTTTCAACTTTATATCGATGGCGTAGAACTTAATTATTAATGGCATTTATTTTGGCTTAGATCCTTTTATTGTAAGTTAAGAATTTCCGTCGGCATCTATTCACTTGTTGAAATAGTAGAAGTAGTAGTGATTACCCAGCTAGATCCGGATTTTCCACTAGAAGCAGGTTTTAAATGTTCATTAGGGTTCCGTACCTCAAAAGGAAAAAACGGAACCCTTATAGGATGACTCGTGTGTCTGTCTTGTCTGTCCGTCTGTCACAGCCAATTTGCTCCGAAACTACTGGACCGATTGAGTTGAAATTTGGTCTACTTATGTAAGTCGGTGACTGCAACACGGACGCGTAACGTAAATAAATGAATTTTAAACATGGGGCCCACTTTTGGTGGGTAAATTAGAAATTTAAAAAAAAAGTCTCCTGTGACATATCAAATGAAAGGGCTCGTTGTGAGAATCTTAAATATATTACTTTTAGAATTTTAAGACAAATAGTTTGGAAATAATTTTAGGACAGTAGGCGAAAATTGACTATCCCCCCCCCTTATCTCTAAAACTACTGGGCCTACACTTTTGAAAAAATTACAGAAAATAGTTCTTTACCTATAGATTACAGGAAACCCTGTAAGTCTATGGTATTAAAAGTAACATAGGACATTTGAGATAATCATGTACGGAACGGAACCCTCTCCACGCGAGTTTAACTCCCACTTGTCCGGTTTTCTTTGACCTAAAACCTAACGTTACAATTAAAGCCTAATTTGTGTTCGTCGTATGTAATTAGTGACTAGACGCGGACGCAAGAAAATATTCGAGGGCATTCTGGCTCTAGAGATAAAATAAAAACCTAGGACTTAACAATACCTAGATAGTGCGATTCATAGCTATGAAGGCCAGATTATTAGAGCGATTCCAATCCTTTAACAATTAGCAACATCAAACTGCTTCTTAGGGTTCCGTAGCCAAATGGCAAAAAACGGAACCCTTATGGATTCGTCATGTCTGTCTGTCTGTCTGTCCGTTCGTATGTCACAGCCACTTTTTTCTGAAACTATAAGGACTATGCTGCTGAAACTTGGTAAGTAGATGTATTCTGTGAACCGCATTAAGAATTTCACACAAAAATGAAAAAATAAAAAAACAATAAATTTTGGGGGTTCCCCATACTTAGAACTGAAACTCAAATATATTTTTTTCATCAAACCCATACGTGTGGGGTATCTATGGATAGGTCTTCAAAAATGATATTGAGGTTTTTAATATCATTTTTTTCTAAACTGAATACTTTGCGCGAGAGACACTTCCAAAGTGGTAAAATGTGTGTGTGTTAAACTAAACTGCTAAACTGCAACTTCTAAAATAAGAGAAAAATAAAACAAAAAAAATATATATGATGTAAACTTCCACCGAAAATTGGTTTGAACGAGATCTAGTAAGTAGTTTTTTAATACGTCATAAATCACGCAACCATTCATGGGCGAGTCCGACTCGCACTTGGCCGCTTTTTATTCATAATAAATACTATTCTAACATAGCGACGGAAATTAGAATGTTATCCGTTTTATTAATTCAATTATAAGGATTAGACCTCAAGATATCATGTTCAGATACTTCAATTTATCTTTTCGTGCGGCGCTATACCAGCGACCCTTAAATGAAAGATAAGTTAAGTCCGTTTAGTTCTATGACTATCTCTTTCGTCGGCACTAGTGTGAGACAGAAGCACTTAGAGATAAGCCGGTTTAATTTATCCTTAATTCTTGCATGATAGGGCCGCAGGGGGGTCTCCGGGCAACTCGGAGCTGTAAATCGCAGTAGGTTGCCGCCTGCTCGCTCGCCACCTCGTGTGTCGTCATATTACTTGTTACTTAATTTATTCTGGGAATGGCTTTGCATTCGTCAATTTATAATATACCCTAATAATATATGAATAATATTCTATAATAATAAATTAGTAATAATTACTAATAAGAGGTCTATACAATACGGTTTTGTTTACGGATGCATGAATCATCTGTTTTCTTATATCATTCATACTCATACACAATTTGGAATATATAGTAAGGAACAGCTCAAAGTAATTTTCGCAATGCTTACTTTTGAGGTGTCAGAACGCGAATCTGACACCATCGCAGGTTCAGTCGCATGTCAACCACCATCCATGACACCCGTTTAAGTGACACTGTTATAATTGAAAACAAGCCCTCCCGCATCGTGCGGTGTGAGACAGCACCGCCGACCACACCGTCCACAATGATATGATAGCGTGTGAATCAAGCAATATAAGACTTTTGTATGTATGTCATAGGAACTAAGACATCAGCAATTGGCAACCTTCTATGAGACTTGTTACACGAAATTGTACTGACATATCCTCCTTTTGAGATCTTTGGGTCGTTCTCGTAGCCTAGATATTTGGTGTTGGGTGACGCAGATGACAAACTGAAAACCCTAGCGTACACGAAAGAGCACGTGTTATGCGACGGAGAGAGAAGGTACGATTAGGCATATTTTCGCGCCGTAACACCGTGCCTTGTCGTTGTGATTTTTCTGTGGCTATACGCGTTTGAGCTTATAGTCACTGCCACAAAAAGACAGTCAAAGCTGCATACAGATGCAGATGTAGTGAATTATCCTTTCCCCATCGTATTTTCTCGGAAACATTCGTATTTATCAAGCTACTTCAGTCAGCCTCAGTACCCATTAAGGCGGCGTAGGGGAAGCTCGCATCGCGAGATTAATAATCGATATAGAGTGGTTATACCTAAGTCAAGATTTTTGTTCTTTTTTTTAGTCATGGTGAAAGCATTGAGAATTGGGAAACGTTTAGATCGACAAGCCTGTAATATTTCTTTTTAACATTTATATACTTATATTTCTTAACTGAAAATGATAAAATTTAAAATAGCAACAATACTGATTATTTCTGTAAAGTCCAAAAACGAGTTTCGGAGGCCAGTGGAATTTCTCGACGAACAGTTCGCGGCAGTTCGATTTTTGTTAACACTACATTCTCTATATAATTTGATCGTGGTGGTTATAACATCTCAGTGTGATATACTTCAAACTCGTGGTTTGACATTTGTCACGCATAAATAAATAACCCTATTTATTTAATACAAACACGTCACTTATTAATACAATAATTCGTAGACACCGCGGCAGCATTCGGAAGTAGTCGTGTGTTCCGAGTTTTCACGAAGGATTATTCACTACATCTATACATACATACAATACACATACAAGCTAACGCACACATAGCCCCGCTAGCAACGATGGCTTGAAGTATCTGTACCTTACACGTGCCTTGTTCATTACAACTGATTGGCCGCAAAAAGTGTAGACAATGCCACCGTGAGAACCACTGCCTGTGACCATTCTAAATATAGCGTTCACAAATTATAACTTCACTTCATAGGTAATTATGTACAAAATGCTGATTAGGCCAGCTGTTTTATTGATACGAAACCCACGAAAATTCTATACTTAATAATTCATACATTACATAGGTATATAAATAATCCCTCTAATATTATAAATTTATGCAAAAGTGCTTGTTGGTTTGTCCGTCATTCATGCAGAAACGTAGCAATTAATCGACGTTATTTTGTGCATTGAATAATTTATAGACTGGATAGTGGACATAGGCTAAGTAGCCAAAAAAAGTTCGAAAAATACACGGTTTTAGACGGAGCAGCGATAAACGATTTCGACGTAAACAAAGCCACGGGAAAAGCTATAGAAACTTAGTTAATGAACGCAGTGATAAAAGCTCTATTATCAAAGAATACATGAGTGACAAATCACTAAATAAATAAAATACATTTAAAAAAGATTGTCTTACGAAATACTGAAATGAATATTTAAATTTTTATACTATAAAATAGTTTTGATGACAATAATTATAATTAGCTATAATTAATGATATTATGTTATCGTGGCCTTAAAGGGTTGTACTAAGCTTTAGTTAATGAACAAATGCAATTTGACATAAATAAATAAATAGGTATATCGGCAAAGAAACTCAGTCTGTCTGTTAAGTTTTTTAAAAGCAAACCGCTCGGTAAACCAATTTCGATGAATTGCGGCAAGACTACAGGGTATGAGGAAGGGGAAATAGGACACTTTCATCCCGGAAAAGTGTTCTGGGAACCAATTTGGGTTTGTACCGGTCGAAAGTTTCGCTCGAAATTGAGCACAAAACAATGAAACCGTATTTTTAAAATTCGAGTGGACCTAAAGTTCAACTTTGCAATGGCATATTTCGGTGTTAAAAAAAGGAACGTGCCTGTGCACCACGAGAAATACGAGGGCAGAGTGATAAGTCTTCTGGTTAAAATCTACTCAGGAATAAAGTTGCATAAAGATTTTTCGTTAAAACTCTTTGATAGGTTTAATTATAATTTTCAGCCAGGTTCTCCGTTTTTTTTTATGCCCATTAAAGTAAAATAATAGAACGCATTTGCGCAAACATGGAGAATAGTGAATTTTATGTATTGACTAGCTGGTGCCCGCGACTTCGTCTGCGAAGAATAATAATTTAAGTAACCTATGTACTTTTAAACCTTCCCTAGACCTCCACGAACATTTCAAGACTAAGATAAGATAAATCCGTTCAGCCGTTCTCGAGTTTTAGTGAGACTAACGAACAGCAATTCATTTTTATATACATAGATTAAACATTATTTTTTGCGTAGAAAAACTATAACGGAATTGAAACAAAGACTTGACAAATTTTAGGGACTCCGCTCCGTCAATCAAAATGATTCACAAGTGGTTTACCGATTCTCGTTGCGGTCGTACAAGCACAAGTGATGCTGAACGTCCAGGACGCCCAGTTGAGGTCACGACGCGAGAGGTGATCGCCAAAATCCATGACATAGTATTGAATGACCGAAGAGTAAACGTGAGTGAGATAGTCGAGATAGTAGGTATCTCAGACGAACGTCTGCGCAATATCTTACACCAACATTTAGACATGAAGAAATCGCTTAAACCAAAAAAGTAGCAAAATCAGGATGTCTCACCTATAGGTTCTACACGCTGCACTGATTTGATTTTGCCTATAACAGTTTTTTGTTAAAAAATGCACATACGCGGTTTTTACAAACTGCTCATACGCGGTTTTAACTATCACCGATGGTCTCCCCTTAACCGTCTTCCATGCGGGCAGAGGCGCTTTATCAACCACACATGTATTTAGAATTTTACCCCTAGTAACTAGATATTATGTCAAAAATTCGATTGTATTTAAAAATATTACTTTTAAAGGATTTACCAGTAAGTGTCCAATATTATTTTATTTGAGTTTTACGAAGCATTATCTATATGTATGGGGCCAAAGAGTGTGAACCAATGGAAAAAAAACACCCTTTTCATACAAAAGGCGATAACGATTTCCACCCCTTAAATGTTAACCGATTTTGTGCAATTTTTGACAGGTTGTCAGCCAGAATAAGATCTAGGTCTATAAGTTTTTTTAATATTGATTAAAGATCAATAAAGTCAAATAATTACTGTAATTAGTTTTGTATGAGAATACTGAAACAACAATACAACTGAATTAATTGATTGATTATAGTAGAAAAAGCAAAACGTATAGACGTAGATTTTGTTCTGACTCACAGAACACAGAAAGAGGTTAGAAAGGCGATGTAGGCGGGGCACGCGTGCCGCGCAGTTGAGCAAATAAGCACATTTAAAACACAACTCGCTGACAGCGCTGTCAGTCGCGCGCGAGCTGTGTCTATGTGTCGAGCTGCGGCAAAATCAGGTTTAGACCATTGAAAATGCCGTCTTGTGCAATAATTACGTGCAGAGCGAGAAGCCAAGTATCAAGTGTGTCAGAAGATGGAATTTCTTTTTCAGGTAAGTCTAAAAACTAAGTTATTTAATGGTTTTCTCAAAAACGGCCTACGTGACCAAGCAATGAGACTAGTGATGTGGCCAAACTTAGTGTTATCGACTATAGATAAGCAATGTGTTCGTTATGTTATTTATTTTTCTGCATGGATTAGTGGACCAAAAAAGAATGAATGATAAGAACGTTTTCAAAAAATACTTTTAATGCACGTACAGAGCTGCGACCATAATACACCTTAAGCCTGGTTTACAAAGTAACTTGTTAATTCCTCTGAGTTCAGTTTAAGTACATTTGGTCCTGTTATAACCTATTATAATAAGTATTTTGGATTTATTTATCATTTATGTTAACTTCTGTATTTTTATCAATGTTGTTCCTAATAATATAAAAACGATTTACCTTAAAGTGGCGGGGCTTGATGTAAAGCCGGTGTATAATGTCTAAACTTAATATTATAATAGCTTGTGTGTTTTTAAAAGCTTTTATTTAACTTGCAATGTTTCTATGTATGTATGTATGTATGTCCGGGTCAAATCTTGCAAGCTGAATTAGAACCACTTCCTCTTATCCTACGGAGCTGAATTTGTACATGTTGGTTCAGTTCCAATGACAATGCATTTTTATGGTAAGCATGACTTGAATCGACATCCAGGATTAGCTCCAGACAAAGGAACTCTTCAACGGTCAACAGCACAGACACGGAATTTTATGTACGCATTTTATTATGAATGCCGGTTACAAGTCTTACCATGACATGGTTGCTGCACTCAGGGTTGGCTCCTAACTAGGAACTAAAGGAACTCTTCAACGGTCAACAGCACAGTCATTGAAGTAAATAACATAGTACTACTAAGCTAATACGATAATTTCTAACTCGTTCAATTATAATTATTATCTCCATGGCCTCTATATGTCATTGCCTAAGCGATATCGCAAACTATATTGCTACGATATGGTAGCTCTCATTAGCTTGATAGCAATAGCGGCCGCTTCATAAAAAACCGTACGCGAAATCGCTTAGGCAATGTCGAATAGAGACCCAGCAGACCCAGACCGAGTAACATCGGCTAGTAACAATGGATCTCTTTTAAACCCCTTCACCATCTGACTAATGATAAGATGAAAACCTGAAAGTTCCATGACTGCTACAGTCATTTACAGATGACAAAACTCGGATCAAAATAAACCGATTAATTTAAAACAAAGCGTGTCTGAACACCTGTACTTGATAAAAAATAGGGTACAATTTTAAGGGCCTGGCGCTGATGGCAACGCTCTTTAGAATGGCCTGGTGGTGAAAGGGTTATTATAATTCGCTTCACGTAAATGGAATGCTGATGGTAATATAAACTGTATGGCGAACTAAACAAATTCACCCCACCCAAATTTGAAATCCAGACTTGTTTTAAGCATTACCGTAACTTGATTATATTCAAGAATGACTTGTGGAACATGAACTATTATTTATTATTCATTATAGAGTAATTAACTACGAAATAGTAGTATACACTTCAAAACGCGGCATAGAGGGCGCTACTCGTCATCGATAACTATTATCGATATGCTCGAGGCCTAGTGGAAATGTAAAATAAATTGCTTTTGTCACTGTAGTAGTAATGGGCGGGGCAACGGCTGGCTATTTGAACGCACGAATCACGAGCGGACTTTGGTTATTGTGGGTGTGTGCGTATTCTCGTAATTATTTCGTTTGTGTAAGTAGTAGTGTACAAATTATGGCAGACGGCCTTTCTAACCTCTTTCTGTGTTCTGTGTTCTGACTGACAACATAACAAAAATTGGTCAACATCGGTTGACATTAAAAAGGGTGGAAATCGTTATTTCCTTTTCGAAAAGTCGTAGGTTCACACTCCTCTTAAACTGATAATCGTTCACCAATAACCCTTGCCAATTTGAGCGAGCTCCTAAAAGCGATAAATAATTTAGCGGTTGTAGAAATTATTATAATATAATAGAGCCACAAGTATAATAATGAAGCAACGCGCAAGGCTGTGGTTGCTCTGTCAAGGTCTCAAATGCTCGATTGCATGTTAAAAAAATACGCAGACAAACCCTGGGGACCGGAAGAATTTTTAAAAACTTAGTGTTGAGGAGGTAACTTTTGACATTTTATAAAATGTATGGTATAGGTTTAACAGGTTCCCTGTCCCGAAGCAATGTGCAGCGTTCTTTTGACAGGTCCCTATAGTAATAATGACATTAAATGCTCATAAAGTTTCGTACGAGTATAAGATACGTCATTTCACTTCAAGTATTTTATGATACTTTATGTGTCATAGTGATTGTTAGATAGTTATATTGGTTATATCGATAACTTTTAAATTAAGGAAATGAAATATTTACTTTAAACGAAAAAAGGTATGTTTACTTACAATAAACATACTCAGACTCATACAAAGATTTTAATGAAAACAATTATGGAAATTAAATACGTCTGGACTTGTTTTTATCTAGCATTTCTGATTTAGCTTCATATCGCAGCCCTGTGTAATTTCACTGGTTATCTAAATGTGGTTCATAAATAATAATACGTACCAAAACTTATTATTTATCGAAAGAAAAACTGCATTATCTACTTCACTGGCCATGAGGCACATGTGCCTCATGGAAGTACCAGGAAAGTCACGCATGAGGCACATGTGCCTCATGGGACAGGGAACCTGTTAATAATAAAAAACGAATTGTTGACAGTTTCTCAGATTTAAACGTCCACCAGATTTATAAAATAGCTAAGTAACACGGATTGTAATACATCTAATTTAATATCAGTTCATGTAGAAAAAAATTAACGCGTCAACAATAAATAATCGTTTTTTATTTTATTTGATGTTTCTATAGTTTTTACTTACATTATTATTAAACACACACGCACACAAGAACAAACAAAATAACATCAAAAAGTCTTAGATTTTTCTGTTGATAAATCCTATTACGTTGACATTGAAGCAAGGACTGAATGAAATTGACCGATTCAAAAAGTTATAATAGCGTCACATTATTATTTTGATATTGTTGTTTACAATAACAGGGATTGCTCATTGAATGTCATAACAACATCCGCATGGGATTTTCACTACAAAACAGGATAAAAAACACAAGTTAAAGAAATACTGACACGCAATGAAACATCGAAAAATATGTCAAACCAGCACGTCTAGCACGACCTGCCCGCGAGGCATTTGTCGGTGAGTACATCCCTTACATATTTGACTAGTTTGACAGAGACGCACTGACAGTAGAGCATCCGAATTAGAGACGATTTGTACCCATCTGTTTAATGGATGAAAATGATTTTATATCAAATTTAGTATGTTAAAACTTCACTCGTCTACACTCAGCCGTTGAAACGTGAAGGAGTAACAAACATACTAACTCACACAAACGCACACACTCACAAACTTTCGCATTTATAATATTAATGTGATATTGATTTACAAATTCATGTGTTACAAATTTTCCTGTTAGAGTTATTGTTATTCACCCTGAAACAATTAAATGATCCCATCTTTTCCCGGGGGTGTCGTAAAGGCGACAGAGGGATCAACCGAAGGATGGACAGCAGCGTCCTTCTACTACTATAATGGCCAACTGAGGTCGCCAACCCGCCTGCCAAGCGTGGCGACTATGGCAAATCATCCCATCTTTGGGGGATGTCTAGGTATGTCCTGCAGAGGACGTTTTTCAGTGGTCAATGAAATAAATGATTCGTGATAAAATAAAGTGAATAAAGTGAATCTGTTCCTCCCTTTTGCGTTAAAGAGAAGATAGGAACAACACACTTTTGCATAAGTAATATAACTAAGGATTAGGTTAGCGAGAGTTTAAAGTACACGATTAATGGTGGCGTTTCACGGTAAGTAGAGCTGCCTTTTCTCATGATTTGAAGTATTTTGAACTATACAATATTATCCCAAAAAGCAAATTTATCGTCCATCGAAGAGTCCAAATACGAAATCTCCTAACTTAGCGGCGAACAGCGTTTTTAAGCACGATTGTAATAATCAAAATAGCTCTTATATTATCCGCTAGATGGCGTAAATAACTTTTGAAATTGTATCAGTATTAATTACTTGCAACAAGGTTTTTTTACATGTTCCAGGATATAAACAGTACCCTATATTTTGACCTGAAATATCATCCTTCACTATGCTAAGTTTCATTAAAATCGGTCCATTAGTTTCCGCGTCATGCGTGCACAGACAGACACAGTGACAAAAATTCCAAAAAAATATAATATACAAACACGACTTTCCTACAGTTTTATTATAGTCCTAGTGGACCCGCCACAGCTTCGCCCGCGGTATTTTCCATACAATCTTTATCACCTCCTTTCACCCCTTTAGGGATGGAATTTCAAAAAATCCCTCCTTAGTGCACCTCTAGGGTACTCGAGGAATGTCTCCTGCTTTCAAACCTCTAGGACCACCCGTTTAGGCTGTGCGTTGTCTATAAGTGAGTCACGGTACTGTTTTATATGTATTGATATAGAAAGATGTCAATTGTGGTGTGATTCACTACGTGCACAGCGCAGGGTCGAGAAACATTTAATTTAGACTTAATGGCTTTGTAATTACAGTCTAAATTAATATTGTCGCTCGTCGTTGACGCTGTGCAGTTTAGGAAATCACACCACCGTAGGTAACTAACGACTCAAAACAGCATAATCTGCAATGCAACAGTATCAATACGCATCTTCTGTTTAGTATGAATCATTAGTTTATACAATTAGTGTGCAAGATAGTTAGTTACTCATAGGTTTTTCAATCAAATATTGCGTAGGTAATATACTTTTCTGACGTCAATTTAATATAATCAAATTATTTTTAAATAGATCCCTTATAAAGCATTATGTTGTATTATTGTACATAAATTGTCATACATGTTAATGGCCGTCAGAGCTCTTTTTACGTGACGCAAACTTTACTCACTACGCACGCCATATTGTTAAGCCGGCCACACATGTTGGGCCAACCTTCACAAACTAGAACTCCAACGGGCGTCGACCACCTCGAGCCGATCATCCACATGTCGACTGCGTTTTCAGACATAAACATTATCTTTATCTAATTCTTACGTATGAATGCGTCGCGTGCGATAGCCGGCGATGGCCCATCGTGTAGGGGGTGCGCCTTTTTTCACATAACTTTTTAAGTCCTATTATCGGAAGTCCGAAAATATTTCTCATACCATTTTACATTATAATGATCATTCTTCATAATTCTTTTTAATACTAACGATCGAAACTCATAATCATCAGAATTCATAATATCGCTAATCATACAACTTGTTAATACTAATATTTGTATTCATATATTTTCTTATACTAACGATCGAAACTCATAATCATCAGAATTCATAATATCGCTAATCATACAACTTGTTAATACTAATATTTGTATTCATATATTTTCTTATACTACCGATCGAAACTCCTAATCATTGTAATTCATAAAGTCAATATTCATATATTTTTTAATACTAATATTTGTTTTCATATATTTCTTAATCATATCAAGTTGTAGGTACCCTGACGTACCTACAACGTCACTTTCGTTGGGGATCGAGGTAATATTGGGTCAAATCTGGCTGATGAAATTGGATAGGCATTCAAAAAGATCTGTTTGCTTACCCGCAATTTTAACACTACCTACTTTTTATTAATACGTTTACGAATATACCTTCAATAGGAATAATTAACGATATGATTAAATCTTATTTTGAATAGTTACTGTTATAAAAACCAATATTATGAGTTCAAATACTTTCTTAGCAATGCCATTATTAATAAAAAAAATATGATTATTGTCTGTTATGAAGGAAAATATTCTGAAAAACAAAATTATGAGTTGAAGTACGTTCTTGGTAATGAAATTATGAATAAAAAAAATATGATCACTGTCTGATATGAAGCAAAATGTTATGAAAAAAAAAATTATGACTTCAAACATGTTCTTAGTAATGACATTATAAATAAAAAAATTATGATAACTGTCTGTTATGAGTTCCGATGGTAGGAATAAAAATGTATGAACAAAAATAGTATGAGGAAAAAAATTATGAAGAGTGATTATTATGAATACAAATCGGTAGTGAAAAAAAAAATAGGAGTAAGAATTTTATGAGAGCCAATATGGACCCCGTGTAGGAGGCCATTAGGTATGTTTGCAACCGCGCACCATGGACGTTGAAGTTGTTGCTGCTGCTGTCGCAGTGCTGCCTAAGGGACCTTAGAGATGTTGTGCCAACGTGTGGACACGATTTGTCGGATGTTCACGAGCGCGTTGGATTCGCGCCGGAAAAACGGACAACGGTCCGCAGTAAGGCATCTCTAATTTAGGTGTAGAGGGAACTGCCAGATCCTATAATAGGGATGTTTCCTGGGTACAAAAATAGTAATACTAATTAGTACGTCAGTTAGATTATCAAAAATATTGAACACGTATTTTTTGCTTTATCAAATCAATCAAAATTGACAAAAATAACGCGCATCAGAGTTGGGGCTAATGACGTCACTTAATGGTAAATAGTGTACAAAGTCGTGACGTCACGCGGAACTTCAACGTACTATATCTTCGACATTTTTTGTTTAATTAACAAAAGAAAAAATATGTGTTCAATATTTTTTTATAATGTAAACGGACTAATTAGTATTTTTCAGGAAACTAGCCTATTGGATACAAAAACTATATACCTAATTGGATGGTGATCTGCATCCTCGACTATCATGTATACATACAAAGCAATATAACATAGTCAAAAAAATTACATTTTCCAGAGGTGAATTTTCAATGTTTCGATTTATTTTACCCCTGTTTGTATCCTGAAATTCAATTTTCTATAACTCCCGAAACATGGCTGAATAATTATAAAAACTGTACTGGCACCCTGAGGGGTCATAACCTGCAGTGCGCTGCGTGCAGCTGTCTATGCAGTGCTCGGGTCGTATTATGAGCTCTTAGTTCCAGGCAGTTTCCGCAGTAAACTGAACTGCCTGGATAAATCGTACTATGAGGCCGGCTTTAGTGCGCTCACAATACGAATTTTCCAGGCAGATCAGTTTACGGCGGTAACTGTCTGGAACTAAGAGCTCATAATACCTACGACCTTTTTTTTTTTTTTTTTAATTGGAGCACGACATGTGACTCCTCTTCCACCTGTTGGAAAGCGGCAAGTGGAGTCCATGAGTGCGGGCGACAGGCGCTTAACCAAAATTAAGTACGGCGTCTGTCGCCTTCACTATGCCGGCTTAGGAGATGCTTCTTCACGCTTGTTTTGAAGACACCTGGTTTGTAAGAAGAGGGAAAAACGTGGGCCGGGAGAGCATTCCACATTTTTGTTGTTCGACAATAGAATGATCTGCGAAATTTCTGCGTACGCGCAGGAATTTCACCCGCGGTATGTGGATGCGACCCCAGCCCTGTACGGGTAGTTCGAAGACGGAATGACGATGGAGGAATAAGATTGAAAATCTCTTCAGAGCACTCGCCGTGATACTGACGATACAGGACGCTTAAGGCACCGATGTCGCGCCTTAATTGTAGAGGTTCAAGGTGTTGTGAAACCTCAGCATCACCAATAATGCGGATAGCTCTCCTCTGGAGGGAATCGAGGGCATCTAAAAGATACTGTGCGGAAGCGTCCCAGAGATGCGAACAATATTCAATACTCGGTCGAACCTGCGTCTTGTAGAGCAGCAAGCGCTGAGCCGGAGCAAAGAACCGTCGCACCCTGTTTAGGACCCCAAGCTTACGGGAAGCCAACTTTATGGCTCCCGCGATGTAATCCCTGTGATTCAGATCACTGCGGACCTCCATACCGAGAATATGGAGACTATCACGCAAAAGCACGGGAGTGCCCTGAAGAGATGGGAGGGGATAAAAGGAGGACTTTTTTGCGGAAAAGGCACAAGCCTGAGTCTTGTTGGCATTAAACTCGACGAGATTGTGCGCACCCCAATCAGAAATGCGATGCAACGTTTCGTCCAGTTCAACAACAAGTGTGTCGCGTCTCTCCGACACAACCGACTGACTTGCTGGAGGTCGGCAGGTATAGCAACCATGCACCGTACTATCGTCTGCATAGCAATGGATGTTGCCAAGGGACAACATATCATTGATATGCAGGAGAAATAGAGTGGGCGCTATAACTGAACCTTGCGGTACACCAGCATTAACAACCATGAGCTCGGATGCATGACTGTCCACCAGGACACGTATGCTACGCCCATGAAGGAAGCTGGTAAGCCATCTGCACAGAGAGTCGGGAATGCCGTAAGCTGGCAATTTGGAGAGGAGTGCCCTGTGCCAAACTCTATCAAAGGCCTTGGAGATGTCAAGGCCGACAGCCAATGCTTCTCCGTGCTGGTCCAACGCTGCACCCCAGAGATGTGTTACGTAGGCTAGAAGATCACCCGTTGACCGTTTTGGTCTGAAACCATACTGACGATCATTAATGATGGAGTGATCTTCCAGGTACCGAACAAGTTGCGCGTTGATAATGCGTTCCAGAACTTTACACAGCACTGAAGTGACAGCAATTGGGCGATAGTTTGAAGGGTCTGAACGATCTCCCTTTTTGGGGATGGGTTGTACGTTTGCCTCTTTCCATGCTTCAGGGACACGCCCAGTACTATACGAGAGGCAATATAAACGCGTCAACACGGGACACAGTTCAGCCGCGCACCTTCTCAGCACAATGGCCGGGATACCATCAGGACCTGAGGATTTCCGAACATCAAGCGACAGGAGGACTGCGCGAACATCACATTGTCTGATTTTGATATCAGGCATCGTGAATCCGCAGGGCAACAGAGTGGGTGGCAAAAGGCCACTGTCAGTGAGTCGCGAGTTAGCGGCAAAGAGGTTAGCCATAAGCTCGGCCTTATCTTTGCCATCATACGCCAAAGATCCATCAGAGTATCTCAGAGGAGGTAAGGAAGATCGACAATAGTTGGACTGAACAGTTTTGGCCAGTCGCCAAAAGCTTCTACTACCAGTGGGGTTTGAAAGAAGCTCTTGACTCACTCTGTTCACGCGCTGGGCGTCCGCCTTGGCAAATACTCCTCTGCAGAATTTGCTAGTTCTATTGTAGGCTGCTTTCAGAGAGCTAACATTAGGATCGCGAGTCGCAACACCTCTGACCCATGCTCGGTAGGCTTGGTTTTTTGCGGCAACAGCAACAGCGCAGGCACGATTGTACCAAGGCCTATTTTTGCCTCTACTAGTAAGTTTGGAGTATGGAATGTAATATTCCATACCCAACTTGATTTCGTTTACAATGGCAGAGGCACATGCAGATGGATCATCCTTCTGAAAGCAACAATTTTTCCACGGGAAGGCTGCAAAATAGTCACGCATGCCATCCCAGTCCGCAGATGAATAATGCCAAACGAGGCGCTCAACTTCTGCAGACCGGATTGGAGCGATACGACATACTGACGAAGAAACGAGGCAGTGGTCCGAGGTACCTAGAGGCGCCTTAACTGTGATGTTGTATCCACCGGGGTCACCTTTGAGCACGTTACAGTATAACGCCCAACTTCCACGCATAATCTCTGGTGGACAGCACGTATTATGCCTCCTAGGCTGCTTGCACAATTATATGTATTGCTGGTCAGTAGTCGATATTGACCGTCAATATCATCTACTGACGATCAATATTATTGTGCAACCAGTGATATTGCACAGTTATATTGTAGGTCAGTGGCTAGCCCTACATTTGCAAGAGTATATAACCTAACCTCCAACTCAACTCATTAAATAAATTCACATGTTTATAATTAAAGAATCATTTAACAACTCCATTCTAAGAATGCACATTTATTTTTAACCGCACAATGATAATGATAACATTGAAAACGAGCTAAAAGCGTCTAGTATAAAAATGGGCTAGTCTTAAATGTAAATATACTGATAAGGATAAACTTGTGCAGACCTGTATCATGATCGCGGTTGCTGGCACTGTGAAGATGGAACGAGATTAATATATTGAGATTTGCGTAAATAAAAATTGGATGCCTAAAAAAATACGTTTTTTGAGTGCCCTGTTTCAATAGAGGGCCAAGCCAAGCATACTAGGTTTGATTGATATAAGTATAGAGCATCTGTCACTTTTCGACTAATTAGTGCAGTTTTTCAAACTGTGGGTCGTGACCCCCAGGGTCACATACCCTTGCTCAGAGGATATAAAACCCTTGCAAAGGGGGTTGCTGTCGCAAACCAGATCTTTAGGGTTCCATACCCAAAGGGTAAAACGGGACCCTATTAGCAAGAATCCGCTATCCGTCTGTCACCAGGCTGTATCTCATGAACCGTGATAGTAAGACAGTTGAAATTTTCACAGATGATGTATTTCTGTTGCCACTATAACAACAAATACTAAAAGACAATAAAATAAATACTGAAAGGGGCTCCCATATAACAAACGTGTTTTTTTTTTGCTTGATTGTAAGATACAGAACCCTTCGTGCACGAGTCCGACTCACACTTGGCCGGTTTTTTAAATACCTCGTTACTGAAACCACTGACAGTATTAATAGTTACGGTCATGGGGAGTCGCCAGCTTTTTTTTTCTTGTAAAGAGGTCTCCTACTCAAGGAGGTTGAAAAACACTGAATTAGTGGGACTGAAAAGAATACTTCAAGTGGGCGATAAACACTAGAGTGCTAGGGACACTGCTATATTTCTCAGTATGGATTTGGTTCAGTATGGAAGGATTAATCGTCATATGACCTTTTTGCCGTATGCCAAGGATCGCTTCATCAAGTGTAACTTCCTTAATATTTCTGTGCACTAGAATATGTTTGAACTGCTGAGGTTATGTGTTAGACGTGAGGCTAGGGTGCTTTGACAGTCGTTGCTTGGTGAAACTGTATGTGAATATCAAAAGAATGGCGGTGTAATTTATCGTTAATTTTATTTACTTGGATCATCTTAAATTTTAATATGGTTCACTCAGGAGAGAACTCATGGGCAATTTTAACTGATTCTCACAAACGCAGAATAGGTTTCATATCCAAAACACCGCAACTGCTGGCACAAAGGTATAGGACTTTCATGTCTGTGTATGTAATGTAAATATTATGAGACAATGTCACTACAGAATTGAACCATACAAACTCTAGACCAATGTAGCTGGCAACGCAGATGCTGTCAGGGCAAGTTAAGCTTTCTTGAAGGAACGAACAACAATGGAATACATTTAGCTCAGCAGTTGGATTTGCCAGAGTCCATACAATAATATAATTATGAAAAGAAAGAATATATCTGATTCTATGCAATGCTTTCTGCACTGATACACTACAAACGGACGCCAAATGATTTTAAACCTACTTAAAAAAAATACCACTTATAGATAGAGATTAGAGAATACAATCCCGAGCATGTTTTTCGATCCCGGGATTACGGGACTTTTTATGCGTAATCCCGGGATCCCGGGGCTTTCCCGGGATTGGACTATGTGAAAAAAACTAGTGATTTCTTAAAAAAATATTATATTATATTATTAATATTTTTAATATCGTTGCACAGCACAAATCACAATACAGTAAGAAAAAAGACAAATCAAAAAACTTTATTTTTGTAAGAAATTAAAAAGACAAAACAAAAACCTATTTAGAATTTCGAAAATACAACCGCAAAAATATCAAAGCATCCAATGTTTGACTTCCAAGCCTGCTTCGTAGCTTATCTCCAACATAAGCAGCAGCTGAAAACGCTCTCTCAGGTTCTACACTGGTTGGAGGAATAGACAATAGAGCCCGTACCATATCTAAGGGTTGTTTTTTTGTCGTAATAAATGCTATTAATATAATCTAGGCAAGGTTAAGGCGTAACGTAATGGACTACGGAATGCAAACTAGACCTGTTTGTGGCAATCCCGAAAATCCCGAGATTAGCCAAGTACAGTCCCGGGATTCTCGGGGCCATAAAACGGCCGGGATCCCGAGATCCCGGGATTTGGGATCCCGGGATTGTATTCGCTAATAGAGATATACTTATATATATTCAGATCTCAGCTTTCCTGAACTTGAACTCCTACAGAACTTAAATTGAAACAATATTATAAAACAAATGGGAGATATACATGCAGTCACATATTAAATAATAGTTACATTTTACAGTGAACCAATTAATGTTCTTGCATTGTATTATAAAAGTAAAGTATTTGACAAGGTATGGCTGAATGAATTTGGATAAAAATTGCAACCTCTATCCTGTAATATACAATATGTACTTTTAATTTTCAAAAAATTGAGCGGTCCCTTCGGAAAATTATGATATGAAGCTACCCATAACAGTGGATAGCATAAATTACCCCAAACTGATATATTTTATCCTTTTTTGGACTTTCTTTACATTAACTAAGTGCACACCATGACCAGCCTAACAGTACTGAGTCATGATTTTCAAACAACTTCCTTATCATATTTTTCTACAACGACTTGTAAAAGAAATGTATGGCCATATTGCAGATGAAAATAGAAGTTATTTTTCAAACCAATTGCTACTCAATTATTTTTACAGAGGGTGTTGGTTTATCTCAATTATGAAAAGATATGTCTGAAATGGGTTATTCATTTGGATGCAATAGGGACTATTTATATACAGGCTTTTTTTTAAGCCTATGAATTAAATAATAGCTTTAAACAACTATTTAACTGAATATACAATTCCGAATGAACTCCATATACAATTCAGAGGGATTACATTTTTGCAAAACAGAGGAACTGCCTTTTTGCTAATTAAATAATGATCGGTCCACGAACTTACTGATGAAGAATATAATGAAGGAGGCTCAGCATGATACACATTAAATAAATAAACAAAAATAAATACTTAATAATGACAAAAATATATAGGTATCTAATTACAAGCCTTTATTCACTTTCACCTGTCCCGGTGTCTGTAATCAAATCTTGCAAGTTAAATTTGACCCACTTCCTGGTTTCCGATTGAGCTGAAATTTTGCATGTTGGTTCAGTTCCGATGACAACGCATTTTTATGGTAAGCATGGCCTGAATCGACATCCAGGGTTAGCTCCAGATAAAAGAACTCTTCAATGGTGAACAGCACAGACACAAAATGTTGTGTATGCAATTTATTGCAATATTAAAGTGCAATGAGCTAGTTATAAAATTTAAAACAACTTATTGAAAAGGGACCTTGCCACAGATGGGTGTCTCACTGTATTTTTACCGTTATTAGTTATTCAAACCTGATATTAATTATGCAATAAATTGATTCCAATTATAGTTTTTAACACATTATGCAAACATGTTTACTGTGATAATAAAATCTACATGGAATTTTAATGTAACACAATTCTTTCACTGAATCATACTGCATTTCAAAGTACAAACAAAAATCCCTTGGGAATTAAAGTTTATTAGAAAACTGAGGTTTAATTAACTCTCAAGTAACAAGTGATAAATAAATAAACAAACTTTAACTTTAAGCAGCTTGCACAATACTAAGACTACAAAAGATATAAAAGAGTTTGTCTTAGTGTGGTGTTCACTGTAATAAACCAGACTGTCATAAATGAATGTAGGAACTCACCAGCAGGTGGGAGTGGCGTTATCCACGGTGTCTTGGTTGGCCTGCGAAGGAGACTCCGCTCCCCGCGCGCCTCCCGCCACTGACGAAGCCGTGGTGCCGCGGCCGCTCACTGGGCCATCCCCACCGTCCCGTTCCTCACAACCACACTGATATTACCTCCAGGACAACGATACCACTACTTGCATCGCTACCTGAAACCACCACACCACATGAGATCACTTCAAACTCGGTACGGGCGAGTTTCAGCGCGGCACAGGACGGAAGGAACCAAGTTGCACTTCAGAACGGTTTCGCGATGTCTCGACTCCGCGGGCCCACTGGCGTGACACTCGCGAGGCAGACCGAGCGCCACAACGCGCTACACAGAGCTCCCGTGCTCCTCCGCGCACCACCGATGGGCTCCGAGACACATGCTCACGCCCAATAACACTCAGATACAATATCTACCACGAAAAAATGGCAACCTTCATAAATTTCGTACGGACACATCACACACTAACACTGTATTATACGGCAATATTTAAACTTTCACAGGTTAATTTTAGACCAGACGTTACTATTAACGCTTGAACATAAGTAAAAGCTGAGAAAATAATATTTATAAATAGCTTCAGATTATTTTGATACAAATCTAAATCGGTCTAACATCACTGCATACACACCCTCGATTCGGGCGGAGTGGATCCTCTTCTTTCTCTTTACGATACGTTTAACATACGAAAATTAGCACGGATTAGTTAATAAGAGTACAATTAAATGACCTACACCCTGATAACTACAAAGACATTTTGTAGTAATGACAGCAATCCGTATCGGCTTCACAGAACCTGTGAAAAAATCAACATGTCGCCAAAAGGTGTTTTATCGTTGATATTTCAGTAGAATCGAGATAAAGGGGCGTGGTCAAATACAATCGAGATAATTTTTAATTTATGGCTGTCAAAAAGTTTCGCAGGCTTTAATTTATCATATAATTAAACTATTAAAGTTATTTGTAACATAAATATGTTATATACTTTAGAGTTCACCAAATGTACCATACATAAGTACAAAGTTATTGAACAGCCTTGAAAATTTAAAATATATACTCAAATCTAACAATATGTACAGAAAACATAATTAAGTAACTTATCCAGAAGCCACAGGAGTACATTATTCTGTGATTATTCTTTAATGTTTAATTAGGTACACCAAACATGACTTGGCACTTGACCGATATTATGGCGATACAAATTTTCACGAATGGCGATACTTATACCATGATTGATTAGTAAGCAACATTGCATCCAAAAAAGTATAGTAACATTGCGAATAACCGTCACACCGTCAGCCGGTTGTCAAATGTCAAAAAATATCGCGGGGTGCGCAATTTTTTCTATTACTGACTGGAATTATTCAGTTAAAAAGACAAGAAACGACATTAAATAGTTAAATAATGGCTTCATATAATAACACCCTTCAACTGCTAGCATCGAAGTTAGGTCTTAGTGAGGATGAAAAAGTGTTATGGTATATTTACTATATTCTTGTACCGCGATGTATTAGAAAACATAATTCAATTATTACCTCTGTCTGTTATTACTTATTTGTGGGAATTTGTTATCAATATTAATACTCATAACTCACGTGTGTTTGCCTTAACAGTGCACAGTCCATGTTTTGATGACGAAATCATCAATTATTTTGACTACTTTTTGCTAACTTTAACGTCTATTTTCGTATTTCTCTAGTAAAGCCGCGGAGTTTCAACGACTCCTGCAGACTAAAACAATTGCAGGGAGCAATTTGAGTGACACGAGCACGGTTGTGATCTGCCTGGATTTGGCTGCAAGTATCTTTGGAGCAGAATTAGATGTGGTAAGTAAATTAATTTGCGCATGAAAATGTATGTTTTATAACCCTCTGTTATAAATAACTACTTTTATAATATTGAACTTCAGTTTATAAACTAGCTTAAGACTTGTTATATGTTAAAAAAACATAGGTTTGCTGTGCTTGTTTTCATTGGTGACAGTATTAGCACAGACCAGAAGAATTCTTCCGCCTTCAAATTGTAAAAGCAGCCTAAATATATATCAAATCAAAATGAAAGTTGCTATATTTTCATACATAACGGATTCTGTGGATATTTAAGTAACACAGATTCAGTTGATATTGAAGGAATCAAAACTTAATAGAATAAAATGTAAATAACTATGTACTATACTAAGTTATTAATCTTAAAATAGTTTAGATGTAATGGGTACTAGTCTCACCATATAAATAAATAAATAAATAAAAATAGCCTTTGTTCTCTGACCATAGTTTTACTTACATGCATAAAATATGAATCTGCTATACAAATTTATTAGTTACTATTTAATTCTATATAATTGTAATTAGATTAATTTAAT
This sequence comes from Tortricodes alternella, assembly GCA_947859335.1. NCBI lineage: Eukaryota > Metazoa > Arthropoda > Insecta > Lepidoptera > Tortricidae > Tortricodes > Tortricodes alternella. The sequence goes on along the minus strand of OX401975.1, from coordinate 6,958,289 downwards.
TTATTATTATTAGATATGTGACCTTTATTATTCAATATATATATTATTCTTCTTCACATTTCTATTTTTTTTTTGTTACTATTGTTATTATTATCATTATTTTTGTTTTTATTATTTTTACTTAGGTCCAACCTACTCTAGTTGGCAACCTATTTTGATTGGTCTGGCATAGTTCTTTGACATAGTGGTTCTTTGACATAGGCCTCCCCCAGGCTATGCCACAATACCCTATTTTTTGTGTGCCTTCTCCAGGTCTTAGGAAGGTCATCGTCCCATCTTTTATATGGTCTTCCTCTGGTTCTTTTGCTATCTGTAGGGTACTATTCGGTGACTTCCCTTGTCCATTTCTACTTTTTTGTCCTCATCATATGTCCCGTCCATCGCCACTTTTGAGATCTGATTTTCCAGGTTATACCTGTTACTTTAGTTACTTTCCTGATATTTGATAGCTTACATCGATCTCTCAGTTTGATGTTCAGCGTACTCCTTTCTATACTTGTCCATAGTCTCACCATATGCTAAGCTAATTAATGCCCAGTGATACTTGTATAATGTTACAATACATGACTTGTTAAATTTCAGAAAACTGTAATAAAATACTCTGGCTTGAAGCCTATAGCGTACAGCAGTAACCGCAAGACAGTGGAAAACCTTTTGGAGTTGAATACTAGTAAATTGACCGTAGCAGTGCTGTGCGTGACTCTCCAATGTACCGGTGTACAGGAGGTTGCTGAGACAATACTGGAAGAATATCGGAGACATTCCAAAGTGGTTCGTAAACTCTCACTTATGCTATGTAATTACATGTTGGATGTTTAACTGGAATGAAATAAACAAACAGACATAAAATGAGTAGTTTGTATCTGTCAAACTACTTTGATTTTAATATTTCAATGTAGATACATTTAATATGTATTTTAATTTCCAATTTTTTTATTTACAGGAGGTGGATCTAAGTCTGCCGCAATATGTTTGCATGGCGGTCTATCAAGCTTGCAGGTAAGCAAATTCTGTAGTTCACTGTTTCTTACTTTTAACAAATTATACAAAAACCGGCCAAGTGTGAGTCGGACTCGCGCACGAGGGACTCGCGTACCATTATCTATAAAAACAGCAAAAAAATTACGTTTGTTGTATGGGAGCCCCCTTAAATATTTATTTTATTCTGTTTTTTAGTATTTGTTGTTATAGCAGCAACAGAAATACATCACCTGTGGAAATTTCAACTGTCTAACTATCACAGTTCATAAGATACAGCCTGGTGACAGACGGACGGACAGACAGACGGACGGACGGGTAGCGGAGCCTTAGTAATAGGGTCCCGTTTTTACCCTTTGGGTACGGAACCCTAAACAGCAGAGGCATAGCTACTGGGGCCCCCAAGCTCAGTGGGCCCGCGTATCCTGTCCAGCAAATCTCGTATTGAACTAGCTTAAAATTCTCCCGCTGTAAATAGTTTGGTTAGGATTCCAGTATTTTTTTTGCCTACGCCTCTGACAAAAAGGGAATGCCATTAAGTTGGCAACGGAATTAAATATAACATAGTGCTATAGAAACTGATTGGTTATCATATTGCTTCGTTGGTGTGTTGAATTGAAGCGTTGCCTTTGATTTCAGAATAAATAAAGTGAAAGTGTCAAAGGTCAAGATAAACGAGAAATGCCGCCTGAAACCCGCACAGTGGGCGAAAATAGACTCCGACTGGACAAAGTTTGTCGACGAAAAGTTTGCCATTACTAAGAAGAAGAGGGGACGGCCCGCCAAAAATGCCGTTCAAAATGGTAAGAAATTGTTATTGACTTACGTTGCAAGACTATCTTGAACTTCGATACTTCAAATTTATAAGAAAAGAATCATTGAAATATATATATAGTAAGGAACTGCTCAAAGCAATTTTCGCGATGCTTACTTTTGAGGTGTCAGAACGCGAATCTGACACCATTGCACGTTCAGTCGCATGGCAACTACTATCCATGACACACATTTAAGTGACACTTATAATTGAGAAATTGCCCCCCGGCATCGTGCGATGTGAGACTGCAGCAACACTGACCACACCCTCTACAATGATATGATAGCGTGTGAATTAAGCAATATTAGAGTTGTGTAATGTACTGTATGTCGTAACAACTAAGACATCCGCAATAGGGTGTGGGTAAGCCATGGCGCTGGCGTTTCACAACCTTCTATGAGACTTGTTACACGAAATTGTACTGATAGGCATATCCTTCTTATATCGGATCTTCGGATATCTTTGATTGGTATACTCTGCGATTTAGTTGGCCAATTTGAAATTGTAAGTCTGCGGGCACGCTAAATATAAACAATAATCGTCGAAAATGGAAAGGTTGGAAAAGTCCCTTAAGTGCAAAACTGTCTCAAAACGGGCCCATTTTTTGAAAGGATAAGCTGCTTTTTATTAATGTCTCTACTAGATTCGGTAATTAGTGTTGATTTATTTTCTACAATAAAGTGTTTCATACATACTTTTTAATGCAGATGAAAATCAAGATATAACAGAATTAGCTAAAGACGAAACCACCACAGAACCCGTGGTGGAACCATATGAGGACTGGAAGCGACGGATGCTAGAAACAGCTTACAAAGAACTGAAAGAATTAGAGCAAAAAGAAAAAGAAAATATAATTAAATCCCCCAGAAAAACTCCACTGAAGGAGATGCCAAGAAGAACTCCACAAAAAGACTTTTCTAAAAGAACTCCACAAAAAGAGGTTCTTAGACCAAGAGTGTCTAGAGATACCCCACAAAAAGAGTTGCTTATAAGAATTCCAGATGTTCTTCTAGGAAACCAAGAAGACATGTCCCCTAGGAGATCTCCTAGAAAAACGCCGCAGAAGTTTTCCCCTTATAAATCTTCAAAAAAAGGTAGTGGTGGGGTTAGACTGTTGTTCCCTAATTGTTAATGATATAACACTGGTACAACGTTCCAAATAAAAAAACCGGTCAAGTGCGAGTGAAACCCGCGTGGAGAGGGTTCCGTTCCATACATGATAAACTGAAATTTCCTATGTTACTTTAAATACCATAGACTTCTTATAGGTTTTCCTGTAATCTATAGGTAAAGAACTATTTTCTGTATTTTTTTCAAAATTTTAGGCACGGTAGTTTCGGAGATAAGGGGGGGGGGAATGGTCAATTTTCACCTATTTTCCTAAATAACTTCTAAACTATTTTACTTAAAATTAAAAAAAAATTACTTTAAGATCCTCACAATAAGCCCTTTCATTTGATATGTCACACGATTTCAGTTGCACAACTTTTTTTTTAATTTTCTAATTTATCCCCCAAAAGTGGGCCCCATGTTCAAAATTAATTAATTTACGTTCCGCATCCCTGTTGCGGTCACCAATTTACATATGTATACCAAATTTCAAATCAATCGGTCCAGTAGTTTCGGAGCAAATTGGCTGTGACAGACGGACAGACGGACAGACAGACAGACAGACAGACAGACAGACAGACACACGAGTGATCCTATAAGGGTTCCTTTTTTCCTTTTGAGGTACGGAACCCTAAAAACGTGTTCATTAGATAATTCAAATTTAGATTTGTTTTTAAGAAGGTATATACTACTTCGACGACGCGGTTAGCCTAGTTGGGTGTGACCCTGCCTCCGAAGCTAGCATCCCGGGTTCGATCCCTGGTAAGGGCAAATATTTGTGTGATAAGCACGAATGTTTGCTCCTGAGTCTTGGATGTTCCCTATGTATTTAAGTATTTATTTCTCTATATAAGTATGTATATCGTCGTCTAGTACCCATAACACAAGCCTTTAGTGCTTACTTTGGGACTACATCGATTTGTGTAAAAATTGTCCCCTGATTTTTTATTTTAATTATTTATTCGTCGTCGAAGTCGGATATCAATCAAATTACGAGAGAATTTAACCTTTTGACCGCCACAGTCGGCTGCAGCCGTCAGCGGATACAGGGTAAAAAGTCCTTCAGTACCTTGACTTAAAGTTGAAATTCGTGTTACTTCTCAGACATGCTTGGCGGCCAAAAGGTTAATGTTTCGTATCAATTCGGTATTTTTGATTTTGGTTCATAGGATAGTTAAATTTATGAACGCATATGAGTTTGGATTTTTTCTTTTGTTTTTAATTTTTATTTGAGTTATTTTTGCCAAACGCGCGTAGTTTGATAGATATGACGACGATCGACGTTTCGCGCCACACCCCTCCAGCATTTGAGATTTATGATTTTAGTGAAACAAGATTTTTTTTAATTAATGAATTCGGCGCCTGCTAAGTTTGCCCCCCTCCCGGGCCTGGCTATTACATTGGAATATATCCTCTTAAGAAAAAGAATGAATTGAAATTGAAGTGGTCAAAGAAACATGATGAATTGGTAAACCAAATATGAAATCTAAAATTTAGAAGCTCGTGTCTATACATGTTCGAACTTCAACACAAAGTTATGTTGTGATCAGACTCAGGTGACTCTGCTAGTATTTCTTTTATTTACGAGAAAGGCAAGTGAGAATATTGCACAGACAGTCTGAGTAATAAGCAACTAACAGTCAAATACTAGATTTTTATCTGAAATATCTGAATACATTTTTTTCTAAAAGAGAGTTTAGTTTCTATTTGTATATGAATTGAATAATTATTTTGACATGACTGTATGAATCTTTTATGTACTAACATCATAGGTTTACTGTATATTAAATATTTTTTTACGGTAACCTGTTGAATTATCCAAATTACTTTGAGTTTTGATGCTATTAATAGGTATTCTTTCGACAATTACTTTAGATTTAGGCGTTTTGTAATGTATTTTTAAATTATTATTATAATTAAGTGAATGCAGAATTGTTTTTTTTTTTCTTAGGCTTCGCAAGAGACATGTCAATGCCTTAATTATTATGATAGTTGTTTTTTAAGTGACGCTTGCACCAAAATCATAGATATGATTTAAATCGTTAATTGTGTTAAAGGACTGACGGTTCTATACATTTTGACAGATTTTAAACTCATTTAACGATTTAAATATGTTCAAGATTTTGGTGCAAATGGGCCCAAATTTAGAGCATCTTTAAGTATTTTCAAATAAAGTAAATAGCAGTGGCCCTTGCAATGTTGACTCGAGGATCATTCAACACGTCCCTTATCTCTGTCTCTCATACTAGTGTCATAGCTGGGCACAAGACCGTTAATCAGTTAATTAACGAAGTTAACATTTCGAGTAACGGATTAACTTTTAAGTTAACTGCAAAAATTGTTAAAGGACTCATTAACTTCCGTTAAAACAATTAAAGTCCGTTCAAAGTTAATTAAATAGTTAATAATAATATTTGCCAAAAGGACACCGCGCGGCTTATGTCAGATAGCTTTTGATTTGAATTTGATCTCTAAATAATTAGGTATTATTACAAACTCCAATGTTAAACCCTTATTTTATTCATTTTTCATGCCCTGTCTAAACTTCCATTGCCCATACCAACATTTTTTTATAAGTAACTCACTAACGCAACGACATAAAAATGATTTAATTTCATTTTCATTTTACGAAGTTAACTTTTTTAGTAACGGATCAGTGATTAACGAAGTTAACTCTTTAAGTAACGGATTAGCGATTAACGAACTTAACCATTTGGTTAACGGTGCCCAGCTGACTAGTGTTAAATTATCGCCGTGTCAACCGTTCTATATGTCCTTTTCAATTCAATAATAACAAATCCATCGATTCTGGTGTCATTGTTAATAGTTCGTTCATTACCAGTATCTACTTGGCCATGGGCTTCAAAATGGCACGAATCCTGACACTTTTTATCATCCTAACACCAACATTTTGTCGAGCTGGAAATGCGACAAATTCAAGTTCGTCGAACACTAACATCGTTCTGGATGATCCAAATCGTCCCACTATCGCGTATCCGACGTCTTTGGCCTTCCTATTTATATTTTCAACACTTTTACTTGGAGTTCTAGTCAGAGCAGTAATGCTGTGGACATCCATGTGTGTGCCATACAGAGTGGTCATGTTCGCCATCGGGGCTCTCCTCGGCTACCTCGCGAATGTGTATCCCTACTTCAAACCCTTCGTCAGCGCGTGTTTCATTGAAGTCGACGTAGTACTTCTATCGTTTTTACCAATTATCTTATTCAACACTTCCTACGCGGTCGACGCGCATTCTTTTTGGAAGAGCTTCCCTCAAATCGTACTGGTGTCTGTACCAGGAGTTTTATTGACGAGTTTCATGGCGGCTTTCATGGCGTTATACGTTATAGAGACGTCGTGGGATTTCGGTACGGCGGTTTTGTTTGGAGTTATTTGCTCGCCGATTTACCCAATGGAAGTTGTGACGCATTTGAAAGAGACGTCCACATGTAAGAACGTCAGTGTGTTACTGTTGGGTGAAGGTCTGATAGGGGATGCGACCGTGATGATCATGTTCACACTTATGTACGGATACTTGGCTCTAGCCGTGACTGAGGCTTCCCAGATATCCATGTTACTTCTCCGTTTCGCTGGAGGAGGGATCTTGCTCGGTATCGTGACGGGGAAGATCGTAGCCACATTGCTGTCTCTCACCTACTACGACTTGCTGTGCGCTGTAACGGTGACTTTGGCGGGGGCGTTTCTTACGTACTACATCGGGGAGAAGTTTTTCTACGTCTCAGGGTTGTTGGGTACTGTGATAGCCGGTGTTTTGGTTAGCAACAGGAAGTCCACCATCTCTGGGGAAGTGGAGCAGGTCGTTTCGAACTTTTGGGTGATATTGTCGCATGCAGCGAATACGTTGATTTTTACCATGGTCGGGGTTGTTATTTTTGAACGGGTGTCGGATATTTTGACCGTGCGGGCGGTGACGTTGGCTTTTGTTACGTATGCGACGGTGTACTGCGCGAGGCTGATGGCGTATACGGCGATGACGCCGGTGCTGAGGCTCGTGGGGTGCGGCATCACCTGGCAGCACGCGCTGGCGTGCGTGTGGGGCGGGCTGCGCGGGCCGCTGTCGCTGTGCCTGGCGCTGATGGTGCGGGAGTCGCCGGCGGTAGCTAAAGTCGGTGAGGTGAGTACATGTTTCATTATCATCATCGGGCTGCGGACACAGGCCTCATTTTTGGAATTGTTGAGCAATTCCACAAATGTGATCTATTTTAACCTTTTGAACTCTACAGTCGGCTATATGCGACAACGGATTTTGTGCCATTGATGCCACATTTGCTTTTTCGCATGGCCATGAATAACCAATATCAAAAACAGCGGTCCTAGCATGCCAGATACGAGGATAAGGAAACGTACCCATGCTACGTGACCCAGTTATTACAATTTTCTTACCCCCCTCCCCCCTCGGTGACCACCCTTAGTATATGCCAAGAACCCCCCTTCCCCCCTAGGTTTCGCGTAGTAATTCATAAAATGGTTTTAAATCAATATTTGCAAACAAAGCTAAAAAAATATATTTGCCTCGTATTTGTCTTTATTAATAGGTACGGCGCTTGTCGCGTGACGCCAGCCCACCATCAATGACACAAAGATACATTAAACCCGTTTATCTGTATAACTATCTCTTTCGTCGGCACTAGTGTGAGAGAGACGCACTTAGAGATAAGACGGTTTAACTTATCCTTGTGTCAACCTTGCGAGGGTCGCTGGGAGATGTTTATTAGTTTAAATCTCCGACATTTTACTCATGAAAAGTTCGTTTGTTCAATTATATGACTCCTTTAATGGTGTTGAGACGAAGCTTTTACACGCACGGGTAAACCTATATTACCTATAGTCCTATAGACACTACGTATGTAAGTTAAGAATTTACTCAATTGGCGTGTTTCCTGAAAAATTCGAATTAGTCCGTCATTTACATTATACAAAAATATTGAACACATATTTTTTCTTTCATCAATTAGGGGAAAGTGGGGAAAATACGAACACCTAAGGGAAAACTTAAATAAAACAGTGGAATTTAATGACAGAGTTTCTTTATTGTTTAATTATTAAAGTTTACTTATCTGACACGTTTGTTGTCTAACGAATTCACTAATCAACATTTATATTTTTTTAATAAATGGTAACAATATGAAAAAAAAAACAAAACCCTTAGCGTTCGGCTTTACCCGACATTAGTCGGGTAAAAACGAACACCAAGTTTAGCTGATTAATATGTGAGTATTACACTATGTAAAAGTTAAAAAAAATATGTAAAAGTTGGTCATTTAGCTGATTAACATGTGAGTATTTCACTATGTAAAAGTTAAATTACTATTGTAGATAGAAATAAATCAACACCAACTTGAATTTACCAAAAACCTTACATCAAAAACATGCAAAATATTGAAAAATGCATACCTTGACAAGTACGTGCGTCCGCGTCTCCCGTGTTGTTGACTGGCACTAGTGGTGGAGTGATCTCAGAAATGGCGGCAAGTAAAATATGGCTACCTCTTTCTAACACATTAGACCCATTGGATTCGGGATTACCCCGCGTTCACGTTTCCCCCACTTTCCCCTAAACAAAAAAATACGAAAATATAGTGCGTTAAAGTTCCGCGAGAAGTCACGACTTTGCACACTTTTTACCATGAAGTGACGTCATGAGCCCCCACTCCCGAACTTTGATGCGCGTTATCTTTGTCAATTTTGATTGATTTGATAAAGCATAAAATACGTGTTAATTCTCCATTTAAACTTAACACCCTCCTCCCTAGATATTCATAATCCAGACGACCGGCTTGGTGATACTGTCGCTTCTCATCAACGCGACCACGGTCCAAAAAGTGCTCAAAGTACTCGGTTTAGCAGAAATATCCCTAGCGAAGAAGGCGAACATGACGAACTGCGTGAAGCGCATCATGAGCACTAGGGACCGGTGTATTTCGATGCTCAAGATGGATAAGTTCTTAGCTGATGCTAACTGGGATCTAGTGCAAACAGGTTATTATTTATTTTTAATCACACTTGCTCGAAAAGGGTGTTATTATACGCAGGCGTATAGAGCAGGTATAGCCGATTCAGCTGCTCTATACGCCACGCCGTCAGCGGGAGTTATAAATATAAACCATACAAAATGCATAAAGATAGATTTTGTATGTAGTTTCTTATATAAGTTTCTTAAGATAAAAAATAGCGCGCAACCGACGCGACATACTGTTCATTCTACCCACCTGCGGCCCTAACATGCATGGCACAAAGATAAATTACCCCGTTTATCTCTAAGTTCGTCTCTCTCACACTAGTGCAGACGAAAGAGATAGTCATAGAGATAAACGGTTCTAATTTATCTTTGTGGCATGCATGTTAGGGCCGCTCATGGTAATTCACGGTTTACAATGGGGATTTTTTTTGTTTAATCTTTATTTAATTTCCTCGCAAATGTGATGATATACATTGTGTCTATCTGGGGCAGTAACGGGTAACAAACTCAGGTCATTAAAAGCCCTCGCCTTCGGCGTCGGGCTTCTAACATTCTTTCGTTAGTTATCCCCTTCTTACGGCCCTAGATGCACAATGTAATATAATGTAGCAAGAAACATACCGTTTATTATCTGCTTGATTTTGCACGCGAAAACTGAATTTCTTGGAAATAAATCCTCTGTTCGTCCCCTGATCCGAATGTGTACGATGTTCCGAATCTGAGTTTTTAACAAATTAAAAAAGGTATGATAAATTCGGTAGCAGTAAATAGGTTTAATGATGTTTTGAATTCACAAACATAGAGCACACGATGTTCTAAATTCAATTTACTTTATCCTCTAGCGGATAAAAACGGCTTTTGCACTCAGATATCGAAGAGCAAAAATACTCTCTCCGAGATGGGAGAATGAAAAAAAATATTGTAGACAGGACCTAAGCGTGACAAGAAAAGGCACCCAAAGAAAGTTCCGAGGCTTCGTCGTCCCTCGCAGCATGCCGCCTCAGGCCATGGCCCTCTTGGCCTTAGGGTGAATACGCCCCTGCCGACGACCTTGTTAAAGCCGAAAGGCGTGCGTTCATTCGCTGGGACGTTTTTGGGGTAGACCTATAGCCACCAGGGGCCATCCCCGGGTTGAAATGATGATGGTGGGTGAACTAATCTTCTCCCAAATGTGAAGGTACAACGATAAAGCACCCGTACCAGATCCAAATCTCCGGTCGCGACGAAGACAGTGACGATGACGCGTACATGGGCTACCGGTACACCACCTGTCCTGACTGCGAGCGGGAGGTACCTAACGAACCCACCAAGAAAGAGTTCGCAGAGATGATGAGGTAATCTACCAGTCTACCAGCACGGCTAGCAGGACCTGCCCGCGAGTCATTTCTCGCTCAGTTCGTCCCTTACATATTTGACTAGTTTGACAGTGACGCACACGACCCGCGAGCATGTTCTGGGCATTCTTTCCTCAACATCAACAGCCTATACTAGTCCACTGCTGGACATATGCCTCTCCAACTGCACGCCACTGAGCACGATCCGCGGCTACACTCATCCAGCTCTTGCCAGCCACCTTGTGGAGATCGTCGCTCCACCTAGCCTGAGGGCGTCCTACACTACATTTGCCGATTCGCGGTCTCCACGCAGATCGCGTTTACCCCAGCGGCCAACGTTTCTGCGGCTAATATGGCCGGCCCACTGTCACTTCAGTTTGTTGGTTCGTTGAGCTATGTCGGTAGGTAACTTTGGTTTTCTGTCGGATCACCTCATTGCGGATACGATCTTTCAGAGAAACTCCCAAAATAGCCCGCTTCATAGCCCGCTGAGCGACTATCAATTTGTGGACCAACCCAACCGTGAGTGTCCACGTTTCGGCTCTGTATGTCATGACAGGTAGGACGCACTGATCGAAGACTTTCGTCTTTAGACTTTGTGGAATAGGCGACGTGAAGACTCGACGTAGTTTTCCATACGCTGCCAAGCTCAGCCGTATTTCACCTTACATTCATTCTTCTTCTAAGGCATTCTTTACCCTAGGCCTTTGCGTAATGACATATGACTTAGGTAATTAGTTTCGATCTAATTCGTGTGCGCAGAGAAGCTAACCAACGCGTGCTGAAAGCTTTAAAGATATCCTACTGGAGGCAGTACGAGCACGGCAAGATCAGCAAGGACGGCGTCAGGGTCCTGGTGCAGGCTGTCGAAGTTGCCGCTGACTCTCACGACGGCAAGATCAACCTCGACCAGCTCGGCACTTTGTGGAAGCCAAAAGTTGGTTCAGATTTCATAATTTAATTATTTATAGATTATAGATGTGCATTTGACCTCTATTTGACCTGATGGAAAGTGATGATTATTATTTAGGTGTTACACGGAAAAATCGAAGTGCCAGCAAATTACCAATTTGGCTTGGCTAAAATTTTACGGCTACAGAGATTTATTTGAAAATAAATAACAGCTTTGTAAATTATAGACGTGGAATTGCTTTGACTTGTTTGATTTTAGCAAACAACTTTGCAAGCTCTGTCCGAAATAAGTCGCTTGGTTGATATCAGCAATAATTTGTTTATTTCTAGCCCTTCCGTTTTTCAGTGTAATAGCGGCCCCAGCAAGCGACACGAGGATAAGTTAACCGTGTCTTATCTCTAAGTGCGTCTCTCTCATACTAGTGATTGCCGATGAAAGAGATAGTCAGAGAGTAACTGGGTTAAGTTATCCCTGTGTTGACCTTGTTAGGGCCGCAGTCAGCGCCGGCCCCGGAACTTAAAATCTTATAAGTGGATTGATCATACTATTGTCTCACACAAGTGAACGAACGGCGCTCGGATCACAATGTTGTCTGATCTCTTGTTAATAAACTTTCTGAACACTGACTGACAGACAATGAACGGCCTATACAGGTGGGTTTAGAGGCATGGAATTTTGCACAGCAGTTTCTTTTATCACGTATGAAAATTCATCACCTTAGGGGTTAAATAGGGGTTGAAATGTTTTATGAAATTTCATCATTTTAGACGTTACGGCTCGCAAGCATGGCGTGTCGCGCGGCGAACGATCGGTCGATAAAACATGGCTGTCCAGCCCAGGTTATGAGTTTTTTTCATTATGTTTGGTTTTGCGGGCCACGGATTCTAGTCTTTATGCATTTGGCCCCAAGGGTGGATTCAACCTTCAAGTCAGAGGGTTCATATTGTCAAGGTGTAGTCAGGACACGCTCCAATTTGAAGCCAATAATAAATCTAATTAAAACCTGACAAGTTCGAGTTAAACTCGCGTGGAGAGGGTTCCGTTCCGTAAATGATATCTGTAATTTCCTATGTTACTTTAAATACCATGCACTTCTTATAGATTTTCTGTAATCTATAGGTCAAAGAACTATTTTCTAAATTTTTTTTTTTCAAAATTTTAGGCCCGTAGTTACGGAAATAAGGGGGGGGGGGGCATTCCTAAATAACTTCCAAAATATTTATTTTAAAATTTAAGATCCTCACAAAGTTTCATCAACCTATACCCAGCCCAGCGGCCCTAACATGCATGATACAAAGATAAGATAGACCGTCTTATCTCTAAGTGCGTCTCTCTCACACTAGTGCCGACGAAAGAGATAGTCATAGAGATAAACGGGTTTAATTTATCTTTGTGGCATGCATGTTAGGGCCGCTGGGGGACGTCACCCCAATGACGACCACTGGATTCGCCCTTGTTTGGCCCACCAATGCCTTGGAGTTTGACATGCCTGGCATTTACGACATTATAAATATCGTAAAAGCTCTCGTCCAAAGGCGCACGCGATCTGGCTCCGGCGCCGGCTCATCAACATGATGACGCCGGAGGCCGCCAACGCGCACATCCCGCGCCAGCCGTGGCGTCAGCGCTGCTACCGCGTCGTCACCAACGTGTGGTTCGACGGGTTCATCTACGTCATGATACTGTGCAACACGCCCGTCATACTGTGCGAGGTGATCTTGTCGCCGCCGACACGGACTGTTATGTATATTATCAAGACCCTCAATCTGTAAGTACCCCTACAAGTCGCAAGATTGACACGAGCATAAGCTATCCGCATCTTTTTATGTCAATTTACTGACAAACCGGCAGACGGCCCACCTGATGGAAAGTGGTCACCGCCGCCCATGGACATCTGCAACACCAGAGGTGCTGCCAATGCGTTGCCAGTCTAGGGAGGATGGGGAATGGGGATGGGATGGGATGAGGGAATAGGCCTCCGGATCTCGTCACTCACCGTACGAAACGCGATAGCAAGCTATTACTTTACGCCGATATTCTGTGAGAGTGTGGTACTACCCCGGTCGAGCAGGCCCATTCGAACAGTAATAATCTTGTACCCCTACATCTCAAAAGGACTATGGCAAAATACCTAAATCCCAGAATACCTTTTGTTTCTCATAACACCAGATTCTTAGTATGGCTGAGTTTTAGTATAGTATGAATTTTTGAATTTTATAGTATGGCATTTCGGGAATGTGACGTTTTAGGTCAGAGACATTATGAATTTCGTAATTTTTTAAAATAAGACAATTTGATATTTCGGTATTGTGGGACCATAGCAATTTAAAATGTAGTCAAATTAGTGTAAGGCATTACCTACCTATGTAATTTAGTTGTAATTGTAATGAACCTAAAGCAACCTTACTAAATAGGGTCACTGCGGCCTATCAATGACTCTCTATTATCTATCGATGACAAAAATGAAATTAAGATTAAGATAAAAAAAAAATATTATACTATAAACGTGTTTAAACAACCTTTTTTGCATTCTCACGGCCAAGTCGACTACTATTTTACCAATAAGGGTCTACTCAGCCCGCGGGCTCAGGCGACTACTATTTTGCCAGTAAAGGTCTACTCAGCTCGCGGGCTCAAGCGACTACTTACCGACTTTAAATTACGATCTAGGGGCACGAGCCCCATCCCTAACACGGACATGTGATTATTTTCAGATTGTTCTACCTCGTCTACATAATGGAAATGATCCTCAAAATGTGCGCTTTCGGCTTCCGCGGATATTTCGCATCCAACTGGAACAAGTTGGACTTCTGCATCATCATAATGGCCACGGGAGGTCAGTAAATATTTTTTTTTTCTAGCGTACAATCCTAATAATTACGTTAGTGTGCTGTTAAGGTATCTTGCATTTTGTTGGTTTTAAAAGCAGTAGGTATAATATATTTAGTCGGCGTCCTTTAAGAGGAGTGTGAACCTACGGCTTTTCATACAAAAGGCGATAATGATTTCCACCCCTTAAATGTTAACCGATGTTCACCAATTTTTGATAGGTTGTCAATCAGAACAAAATCTAGGTCTATACGTTTTGATTTTTTCACTTTTACCTTTAAATTCAGTTTTATTGTGGTTTCAGTATTCTCATACAAAACAAATTTCGGCATTATTTGACTTTCTTGATCTTTAATCAAAATTCAAAAAACGTATAGACCTAGATTTTGTTCTGACTGACAACCTCTCAAAAATTGGTCAAAATCGGTTAACATTTAAGGGGTGAAAATCGTTATCGCCTTTTGTATGAAAAGGGTGATTTTTGCCTTTGGTTCAGAAATAATTTGGGAAATAAATAACAAAAAAGGCCGATACAGAGTTTTGTAGAATAATATTAATTTCAGATTTCGTACTGGACGTCATCGACTCGTGTACGACGTTTAACAAATGGCAAACAATTAACTCAAGTGTGCTCACTGCCACTAAGCTGTTGAGAATGCTACGATTCCTAAGGCTTTGTAAGCTGGCCAGGTACACAACATATCATAATTATATTATTTTCATCACACTTGCTCGGAAAGGGCGTATAGAGCAGCTATAGCCGATTTAACTCTTCTATGGGCCCCGCCGTCAGCGAGAGTTATAAACTGTGAGAGAGTGGATTTTGTATGGTTTATAACTCCCGCGGGCAGTGCTTGCCGCAGCCGGCGGGGCCGCGCGCGAGCCGCAGACGGCGGAGCTGCCCCGCGCTGATCGCGACATACAGTTTTTCTACCCACCTGATGGTCATTCACGGACTTCACGGTGTACAATGGGAATAAATTATATATATATATATATAATTAAAAAATAATAATTAAATAATAATTATAATATTAATTATTATATTTGTCTAATTTTTATTTAATTTCCTCGCAAATGTGATGAAAAACATTGTATGGATCACGGGCAGTAAGGGGATAACAAACTCTAGTCATTAAAAGCCCTCGCCTATCGGCGTCAGGCTTCTAACAGACTCATTAGTTATCCCCTACTTACGGCCCTAGATGCACAATGTACTATACCGTAATTTGGTTATTAAATGGACTTATAATACTGATACTTGTTTACCTGATAAGTCTTGATTTTAATAATTTATACATAGACTAGTGGACCCGCCACGCCCCCGGTATTTTCCATGCAATCTTTGTCACCTCCTTTCACCCCTTTAGGGATGGAATTTCAAAAAATTCCTCCTTAGTCCACTTCTAGGGTACTCCAGGAATATCTCCTCCAAATTTCAAACGACTAGGACCACCCGTTTAGGCTGTGCGTTGTCTATAAGTGAGTCACGGTACTGTTTTATAATATGTATGTGTATATTTTTAATTTTCTATTTCGTAAAAAATTTGGTTAGATTTTTAAATTGTTTAGTTATAAATCGTGCGCTCTGAATTGGTTCCTGCTGATAATCAGCGTTGTGGCTAGCGAGGCACATTATGCTGAGCGGGAGTCCTTTCGAAGACGATCAGATGTATTGAGTCCTTCATCAAGGGGCTTAATGTGTTCTGAATCATCAAATAAAATCTTATCTTATCTTATCTTAACTTATTTAATATTAGCTTTGCCCGCGACTTTGTTTGGGATTGGGATGAAAAGTAACCTTTGGTTTGTTTCAAGTTTACTGATAGAGATGGATCCATATCTAATTAACACAGCCAATACACTAAGATAATTCAAGATTGTCTTAGTGTGTTGGCTGTGTAAATTAGTGCCGACTACAATACCTTAGCAAGAAGATTCATTTTGCCTTACTAATATTTTTTGGTATTTCTTTTTTTGTTATTCCATCGAGGACATTTAAACTTTTTGAGATAAAAAGTGTCCTAAATTTTGACCGGGCATATAATGTATCACTATGCTAAGTTTAATCAAAATCTATCTAGTTGTTTCCGTGTGATGCGCGGACAGACATACAGAAAATAGTTTCTACTGGTTCCAAACAGTCCCCCAAATACAATTTCTCCAAAATAAATGAAATATACAAACACGACCATTATACAGTTTTGTTATAGTATACACAGATAGATTATTATATGTATATACATATTATAGAATCAATACACTATCAAGGCTAACGGACTTCGATGGTTTCATTTCATATCCGGCACGAAGGACCAATTTTTATGTCTTTTTCCAGAGTCTCTGTTCCGAAGATCATGGCTTACATAGATCGGATGATTGACAAGCAGTTGGCTTTCGGGTACGACGTAGGCAAGGTCTATATCATTGCGTATTTCTAATATTGTAGCTATGAATACGGTTTTTCCTAGTGACGTAATAGTATATTGTGCATCTAGGGCCGTAAGAAGGGGATAACTAACGAGAGTCTATTAGAAGCCCGACGCCGACGGCGGAGGGCTTTTAATGACTCGAGTTTCTTATCCCCTTACTGCCCGTGATACACAAAATGTTCTCAATCACATTTGGGAGGAAATGAAATAAAAATTAGATAAAAAAAAACCCATTTCACACCGTGAATTACCATCAGGAGGGTAGAATAAACTGTATGTCCCGTCAGTTGCGCGCTACTTCTATAAGAAAACGATCAAGGCGCGACACCCCCCCGGACTCGGCGCACCCGCCCCGCCGTCAGCGGGAGTTACAAACCATACTAAATCCATAACTCCCGTAGGAAGAAAATCGGCTATAGCTGTTCTATACTCCTGCGTAAAATAACACCCTTTCCGAGCAAGTGTGATGATGAAAATAATAAAGCTACTTAATATATTTTTCGTATCTACTTCTTTATTAAGTCATTTATCTACATATGTAACAATTCTAAATACTCGTAGAACACCAATAAGGCTACAAATTTAAGAACCATATTTTTTTATTGCTTGGTCTTTATAAGTATGTCAACGATATTGAAATCTCCATGCAAATTATTGCTCGGAAATATCTGTTTATTCTTAAGTTAACGGTTTTCTTAAGAATGGTTTGATTTTTAAATGTCCAAGGCACTTTATAACTAACTGTTCCATTGTGGTGAAGCCGTTGGATCAAACTCAGGTCATTCAGATATATTAGTATTAAACATCTATCTTCCCTACCTAGGTGGTAGGGAAGATAGTTAGATGGTAGGTTTGTGGATAAGCACCAAGCAACCAAGCAACTTTTGAAGCCCTCCCTCTGGATCAAACCCTGAGATAGATGAGCAGTACCTAATTCTTTGATAGAATATTCTTATTTAAGATCACAGATTATGTCCAATAGACCCCGCAATTCCGCATAGCCAGACCCCCGCTGCCAGCAATAAAGGCGCAGGCGCGGGGTAAGTATGGCAGCTTTATTTGCTAATAAAACTACTACCGTACAGAAGAATCACTGTCTAACAGAACTTGTGTTTAGGTACGAAAATATGCCTGATCATGCCGTCTCTCTCCGTCGCATAAAACGTGCTCTTTCTTGTACGCTAGGGTTGTCAGTTTTTTATCCGCGTCACCCAACATAATCAACCAACTAGGCTATTTGATGACGCGTGAATCGGCCAGCGAGCGAGCGAGCAATCTGCTGCGATTAACAGCTCCGAGCTGTCCGACGGGCGAGCGTAGGTACCTACCTAAAGTGTGGAGTGAGACCCCGGGTAAAAGTAAGGCTAGGTGTCTTTAGGATATTTGGTCTGTGACGCTGAATGTTTCGGTGATGTTGCGACGTCTAAGAATGTTTGCAGGGTTTTGTGACTGGGGAGCAGGAGGTCTGTAACCTGTTGCCGCAGCTCGTCGATCACCAACTGATCCAAGAAAAACTCAGCGCTATATTGGAAGCTGACCGGTAAATCCGTTTCCCTTCACAGTCTTTTTTTTTATGTCATTTGACTGACAAACACGCTGACGGCCCACCTGGTGGAAAGTGGTCACCGCCGCGCATGGACATCTGCAACACCAGAGGTGCTGCCAATGCGTTGCCAGTCTAGGGAGGATGGGGAATGGGGATGGGATGGGGATGAGGGAATAGGCCTCCGGATCTCGTCACTCACCATACGAAACGCAATAGCAAGCTATTACTTTACGCCGATATTCGTTTACTAGAAGAGATCAGTTATTAGGATAAGTTCGCCGTTGTATATCTCTGTTATTATTATTTTTACTATTGTAAAAGTTATTGTTTTTTGTTACAATAAAGTATTATTATATTACATCCAGTTTAAGATAAGCGATGCTGGTGTATGTTAAGGTTCCGATTAGATTAAAAAATACTTGGTTTTAAATACTTTAATAAAAGTAGCTTCTAAGATAGCGATAAATGTCTGCGCTAAAATGGGATATAGTTCGAGATACTACTTCTTTTATAAATAAATAACTTCTGCCCGCAACTTCGTCCAACTACTACAGATATTCCTTCGGGAATTTAAGCATTTTCCGGGATAAGAAGTACCCTATATCATCCAGGATCTAAAGTAACTAAAGGTACTATACATTTTCATGAAAATCCGTTCAACCGTTACGGAGCTTACAAACATACAGACAATCAAACTTCCATTTATAATATTAGTACAATAATATAAAATTATAGTCATTTTGTTATGAATCTGACACCCTTTTTTGGTGGTTCTGCTATAACGTTAGGGTTTCAGGGGAGGTATTATGAGCTCTTAATTGGGATGTTTCCAGGGTAAAAAATAGTAATTCTAATTAGTCCGTCAGTTAGATAATCAAAAAATATTGAACACGTATTTTATGCTTTATCAAATGAATCAAAATTGACAAAGATAACACGCATCAAAGTTCGGGAGTGGGGGCTCATGACGTCACTTAATGATAAAAAGTGTACTAGTCGTGAAGTCACGCTAAACTTCAACGCACTATGTCTTTGTAATTTTTTGTTTAATTGATAAAGAAAAAATGGGTTCAATATATCTTTTTTATGTAAATGACGGGCTAATTAGAATTTTTAAGGAAACTAGCCTATTCTGCGCTAAAACCGGCCTCTTTAGCGCGCTCATAATGCGAATTTTCCAGGCAGTTCAGTTTACGACGGAAACTGCCTGGAATTAAGAGCTCATAATACGACCCCAGGTTGACAGTGACGCGGCAGCTAGGGCTCCTGCAGCGCGACCGGCCATGGACGGCTATCACGGTGAAGACCCGCCAGGCCACGACGTCCACTCTCCACAACATGTTGCTGGACGCTATCCAACTGAAGGAGGAAGGTACTGTAGCTATCTGGAGGTGTCACTTTAACTGGATTTCGGTAAAAGTTAAATGAATTTATAGAAACTTCAACTGTAGTGTGCGCATCACAATGTGAGCGTGAGCTTATACATGTAGGTTTTATTTGTGTGCCGTTGTCCGCGCAACACAAGTCGGGACTATGTACAGTTGAGGTCAAAAATATCTACGCGTGTGCGTGTTCGTATGTGTGTGTGTTAGTGTGGGTGGTTACCCCTCAGCTCCGTAACGGATTTTCATGAAACTTGGTATATTACGTGGTTACCTTTGGTCTTGGAATGGGCCATAGGATACTAATTATTCTGGGAATTTTTAAAGGTTTCCGAGTATGAAGTCGCAGGCAGAAGCTAGTTTATAATATTATAGATGATCAAACGAACTTGCAAAGTGAAGTTCGATCGTTATAATATGAGTTGCTTCTTTCGAAGATATAATCACCAATATATGTTATATATGTTGGTTTATATGTTAACAACGTAGTTTCCTAAACTTACAGGGCAACTTGCACGTTTTTTAAAGGTATCTCAATAGTTTTAAATGAAATGTACGCTGTCTGTACCCGCCGCCGCCGGCCGGGTCACCATTGCAAGCTTCATTCTTTTCAGAGAGATCAAAACTTTCTCTCATGGGTACTATTTTGTTTGTCCCAAGGGAGGGAGGGTAATTCGTATATCTTCGAAAGAAGCAACTCATATTATAACGATCGAACTTCACTTTGCAAGTTCGTTTGATCATCTATAATATTTCGTTGCTTCTTTCTTCAGATATAATCACCAATATATGTTATATATGTTGGTTTATATGTTAACAACGTAGATGTTTAGAAAAGAAAGTTTTGTTAATAAAATTCGTTTCAATATCATTCCTAATTTATTTCGATTTTAATCGTAAATCAACAAACAAGTATGTTTAAATTAGGCTTTTAACCAATCAATTCACAAACTACGATCAGTTTGAGAAGACGATGGTAAGCAAACAGATCGAGCGAAGCGATCTTCGCTTGTAACGTACTGGTCCAGAACGTTGTCGGCACAGTCGTTGTAACTGTTTCCGATACACCGAATATCGGCTAAGTAGATAACTGATGTTAAGCCACGCATTCTGAGAGAAGAGGCAACTTCTCTCGTTATTTTTGTAAAGACACGCGTCGCCACTGAAAGGCGTAGGGCATGGCTGTAAATTTGTCTTCGAGGAATGATTCGACTTCGATTTGAATTTTACCAGATTCGAATTCAAAGCGTAAATACTTTATTTGAGATTCTTTATAAATATATATTATAGAATTTATAGATATGCTTCATGTAACTGTAGCGTGGCTATTTACAAGGATGAATATTTATTTATTCATCCTTAAGAATGATTTTTAAGCATCTGTGATCGACCTATTATTATGCGGTATGAATGTATTTAGTAATTTTAAATTTCATACTTTTCATGACAACGAACTTCTGGGTACTAGCCCTGGAGTCACTTGACTACTAAAGGGGATGGTATAGCCATTAATTATCTAAACCAAAAATTCAATCCCACTAGTTTGTTATCTGTAATTTTACACCAATAGTTGTAAAAACGTTGGATTCTACCGGCATGTGGTACCTGTATTACTGCAGGGTTGTTTAAATATTGTGCGAATGCTACCTAGTAGAACAAAGGTTACTATTTGTGAACAATTTTTGTATCGAGAATGAAATAACGCAATATAATGTGTTGTTTCATAAGATTTTCTTTGATCTCCTTTGTCAAACCCTTCTCTAAGACAGGGAGCCATAGCTTGGCTAAGCTCTCGTGACTTGCTTTACCGTAGTCCGGTACACCCGACGTAGATTCGCTTAAGGCTAAGAGCAATTCGGGGTCCAGACCTGTTTCCACCAAAGAAGGAATAATATCATTTGATGAAGATGGCTCCGTTTCAGGGGCTGCTGTCGGTCCTGAACCAGGACTTATATTATCTGGGGCCATAGTGGGCTCCGGTGATCTTGGTTGTTCAATATTCGACAGTTCCACCGTTTAAAATGTGAAAATAATATCGTTTATTATTTTTATGAATTAAAAATAAGGGTAAATTTACAATACCCAGAATAAAACGTAAAACATACGAAAAATTATTGTAAGTTACTTGAATTTTATTCAAAATGTATTATTTTATATCCTAAGTGTGGGTAGCTCGCAGCTAACCACGTATTATCGTATGGAATCGCAGTCAATCACGACTTTCTTATTAACAATTTCGTTTTTATTCTTATAAAATAACAATGAGGGTAGACTTACAAGACCCAGAGTAAAACGAACCACATACGAAGAATGATTGTTAGTTACTTGAGTTTATTCAAAATTAATTATTTTGTTTCATAAGCGTCGGTAGCTCGCAGCTAACCGCGTTATCGTATGGGTTCGCAGTCAATCACGACTTTCTTATAAATAATTTCGTTTTATATTGTTATAAAATAACAATGAGGGTAGATTTACAAGACCCAGAATAAAACGAACAACATACGAAGAATGACTGTACGTTACTTGAGTTTATTCAAAACTAATTATGTATTTTGTTTCATAAGCGTGGGTAGCTCGCAGCTAACCGCGTTATCGTAATAACTCGCAATCAATCACGACTTTCTCATTAATAGTTTCGTTATTTATTTTTATAAAATAACAATGAGGGTAGATTTACACGACCCAGAATAAAACAAACGACATACGAAGACTAATTGTAAGTTATTTGACTTTATTCAAAATTAATAATTTCTTTTTATAAGCGTGGTTAGCTCGCAGCTAACCGCGTTGTCGTAAAGACTCGCAGTCACTCACGACTTTCTTATTAATAATTTAAGTTCGTTATGAAATTAGTGGGTGTGATGAGATAATATCACACTAATATTAGCTATAAAGCCAACGTGTTTAGCTCGCACCTACCCACGATATCGCAATTGACTCGCAGTCAATCCCGATTTTACGATTTTTTAGTGAAGTGAAATTCACTAACGTTTTTCAACGTTCTATTTAACTCGTAACAAAACACTTAGAATTAACTCGCGTTTAATCCTAAGGTGCGTATTTTTATTTCGTAAAAAGATTTACGGAAGCTAAATTCAGTTTTTATAACTGATTAAGAAATGACGGTCACGAGTTTCACTTGAGCAGTTTTAATAAATAAGATCGGCTATAAAATAGTGATCACTGAACAATAAATACCTTGCTGGTTTTCTTCGTCGGATTCTGAGGATGACGTCCTTAACCTTGTGCGACATTGCACATTGCGTTGTCCTAATATTGCAATTGATTTTTAAATTTTTTCTTCAATACTGCGCTTAGGCATTTTGAAGAGCGTGTGCACTCGTTGCCTGCACGAAAAGGAATGAAGCTTGCAATGGTGACCCGGCCGGCGGCGGCGGGTACAGACAGCGTACATTTCATTTAAAACTATTGAGATACCTTTAAAAAACGTGCAAGTTGCCCTGTAAGTTTAGGAAACTACGTTGTTAACATATAAACCAACATATATAACATATATTGGTGATTATATCTGAAGAAAGAAGCAACGAAATATTATAGTAAGAATTTACTTTTGGAATCCTTTTGCGGGCATTTATCGACTGCAGCGAACCAAAAAGGGGGTTATTTTTATTTTTGTTACATTTTAAGACTAGGAAGCCCATTCTTCCTTTCCATGTTTTTTAATACTTTCAGGATTTCTCGATGAAGTGGAGTATCGTTTGTTGGTGAACGCCATCCAGGAGAAGGTCCAGTACATCCGTCACAAGGGCAGCCTGGTCGCACCGTCGTCACCAGAGGTACACTTTATTTTTATTTATTTAGGTCAGGCAAAGGCAACGGCCATCATCAACATCATTTCAGCCGAAAGACATTCACTGCTGGCCCCCAATTCTCGTTGCATTCGAGATAATCTCGATTACGAGATTAAACGTCAGATTCATACAGTTGTGTCAAACGACTGTATGCACTGACGTTTAATCTCGATTGTGAGATTATCTCGAATGTACCGAGAATTGCGGGCCTGGCCATAGGCCTCCCTCACTAATTCTGTGCTGCTCGCATGCAGCGGAGTCCCGTAATCTTCAACAGGTTGTCAGTCAACCGTGCTACTGTGTTGGCGATGGCCATAAAAAACCGGCCAAGTTCGAGTCGGACTCGCGCACGAAGGGTTCCTTACCATTATCTATAAAAACGGCAAAATCACGTTTGTTGTATGGGAGCCCCCTTAAATATTTATTTTATTCTGTTTTTAGGGTTCCGTACCTCAAAAGGAAAAAAGGAACCCTTATAGGATCACTCGTGTGTCTGTCTGTCTGTCTGTCTGTCTGTCTGTCTGTCTGTCCGTCTGTCACAGCCAATATGCTCCGAAACTACTGAGCCGATTGATTTGAAATTTGGTATACATATGTAAGTCGGTGACCGCAACACGGATGGGTAACGTAAACAAATTAATTTTAAACACGGGGGCCACTTTTGGGGGGTAAATTAGAAAATTTAAAAACAAAGTTACGCTAACTATATCATGTGACATATCAAATGAAAGGGCTCATTGTGAGGAACTTAAATATGTTTTATTTCGAATTTTAAGATAAATAGTTTGGAAGTTATTTAGGAAAATAGGCAAAAATTGACCATTCCCCCCACTCATCTCCGAAACTACCGGGCCTAAAATTTTGAAAAAAATACAGAGAATAGTTCTTTACCTATAGATTACAGGAAAACCTATGAGAAGTCTATGGTATTTAAAGTAACATAGGAAATTTCAGATAATCTTGTATGGAACGGAACCCTCTCCACGCGGGTTTAACTCGCACCTGCCCGGTTTTTTAGTATTTGTTGTTATAGCGGCTACAGAAATACATCATCTGTGAAAATTTCAACTGTCTAACTATCACGGTTTATGAGATACAGCCTGGTGACGGACAGACGGACGGATAGACGGACAGCGGAGCCTTAGTAATAGGGTCCCGTTTTTACCCTTTGGGTACGGAACCCTCACAAGAAGGCCAACATCCGGAGCACTCGGCCAACGTCAGTTGATATATAAATAAATATATGTTTTCTGTATTCAGACCCAGTTACGCGCCATCTCGTGGCTGCAGGGTAACGAGAGAGTAGCAGATTATTTTATAGAAAACTCGGAAATACGCAATTATAATCACAACGAGACCCTTATTTCCAGAGGTCAGTTTATTTATTAATTTTTAACCGACTTCAAAAAAGGAGGAGGTTATCTATTCGACCCGTATTTTTTTTATATATGTTCCCACATAACTTTTTAACCCGTGAACCGATTACGATAACTCTTTTTTTGTTGGAATTGACATAGTTCAGAAATGGTCCCATAGAAAAATTGGTGGGATCTGATGATGGGATCCATGAGGAATCAACAGAACTCCTCATATTTTGTAAGCAAGCATATACCGTTTTTACCATTTTCTAAGATAACAGATGCATTTGCATAAAAACATCATCATTTTGTTAAGCTGGGTGATGATGGGGTCCACGGACTACTACTAAGAACTCTTCAATGTTACAGTCAACGAATAATGATGACATTTTCTTGTCTCTGTCGCTAAGCAACTTGATCTCGTTAAAACGCATCTGATAAATCGGAACTGATAGTGGGGCTCGTGAAGGAACTCCTTAACGGTCAACAGTCCTTGCATTCTGAAAGCACTATTTTACAAAGGTAGATGAGCTGTTGACATAACGCTATCGTCATTTGGTAAAAATCAATATAATGCATTATATATTAAATCGTATTCACTAAAAAGCTAAAAATAAGATTAATTTTAACAAAAAACAAAACCGACTCCAAAAACCCTTTGAAAACTAAGAAATTAAGACTGGCCTTTAGTAAATTATCTACAAACATCAGATATATTTGTCGATTCAGTAATAAATTAAATATATAGTAGTCGGTGGCAAGTAAATTAGGTATACAACTATACATCTCTCATACTGTGTTAATTTCGAGCATTCGAGCGACTTTCTTGAAGTTTCGAAGTAGTAGTGTCTGCTATGATATAAATATTTTTCATACTGGGTTTTCTTAGATCACGTAAGTGGTTTGTAAACGGGTTATTTCTTTGGCAATTTATAGTTGCCTGCAATTAAAATTTAGCTTTTTCCTAAAACATTAAATATTACATTATTATTGGGAAAAAAAAGTTTAATTGTAAAATTTTGGGGATAGTCCGAATTTCAGCAATAAATTACCAAAAAATTGCGGATTTTACAAATATGTCAGATCCAATTTTAGTAAATCAGAACAATTTTTGTCATTCATGACTGAAATTTGAACGAACGGATCTTTAAAAACGTGACTTGTATTTAAAGATCCGTTCGTTCAAATTTCGGCATAGGCTAGGGCTAGTGCTGTACCATTATTCTAAAGTAGTAGAATCAGAATCAGAAACTTTATTGGTAAAATTGTGTTTTACATGTCATGTTATCTTAAAAATAGTATCTTAAAAGTAGAGACAAATAATAATGATTACTAGATGATTAGATAACTGTTTGTAAATAAGCCGGCTCAACCAGGGTAGTAATATGAGAATAAATATATAGAAGGGCAACTTCATGACCACCACGCGGGTTCCCGCTGTGGCCTTGAGCAGTCCGCGGACGGCTTATATAAGCGAAGCGCGTGGGCGTAACAGTTGCCACCATCTATCGGCACGTGGAGTGATGCGACTTTATTTCAAAGGCGGAACTTTTATTTGCTATGCGAAAATTTTTATTCCATTTTTGACCACGTGCTTTTCACTAAGCACTATATATATATATATATATATATATATATATATATATATATACATATATACATTTGTCATAACCGTTAATTCCTGGGATGGGCGAGAGAGGGGTAAGGCGGTGCGTGTGGCGCTAATTATTCGGTAATTGGTCGGCTCTGCTGCCAAACCCATACAACGCCGCCGGAGATGCCCTTCTAATAATATTTATTCTTATGGTAGTAGATACTACATAGAATAAATAGCTTCGTACGTTGAGTGTCGAGATCCGAAGGTCGATTCCTCATACACTATCTGAACTAGGGGTTCGTGAGACTGGTAACGCATTAGATGCACCTTGTTGTTGCTAATGTGCAGAGGCATTGTTTAATATCTTGATAATCCCAAGGTGATGAACCTAAAGGCCTGTACATACTGGTGGCGGGTCTGCTGGAAGCGTCCTACTTCCCCCCGGCCGAGGACATCGACGAAGCCATCCCCAACTACGAGTTCCTCACTGACCTGAAGTTTGACGAGCCCAGCCAGGACTACATCGTGTCTGGGAACGCTGTTGGGGTTCTGGGGGTAATTACCTTGTCCTATTTTATGTTATCTTATCTGTAGAAAGAAAAGGTAAAAGAACATAGCTACATGATTTACCGATTGTCTTTGTCAGCATCCCAGCGTCTCCCCCTTTTTTAACTATAGTATTATGAACGTTTACGGCTATGTGTACGGTTCTTTGTTAAGTTAAGGCCATGGCTAGCGTGGGGTGAAACCCAGAAACTTTCCGATTTAAGAGGAGACTTACAAAGTTGAGCTACAACGTCACATTTTTCTCGATTTTTTAAGTAAAATCTTTTCACTAGTCTATTAACTGTCATGATAACGCATGTTATTGGGTAGTTGACTTTAGTAACAAATATTAAAATATTTCTGTGGAATGATAGCTTAACCCTCAACAATACATATGAAACAGAAGTCACGTAAAATAAATCAAAGTTATATATATTTTAATAATTTAAAATCTTAATTTTTTAGTTCTAACTCACGTGACTTAAAACACCGATCACTGTAGTCGGGTGCGTTGCGAATTGCGCTCACAGCATCAAATGCATTTTCACCTCAGCACTCCAAACAAGCAGGCGAGATCCTGTCAATCGACATTATCTCGAATACACCGAGAATTGTGGCCCAGGTGGATAGGGCAATGTGTTAATAGACTACATTTTTGATTCTCACTCAGTTTGACTTAAGAGGAGTGTGAACGTTCGGCTTTTCATACAAAAGGCGATAACGATTTCCACCCCTTGAATGTTAACCGATATTCACCAATTTTTGACAGGTCGTCAGTCAGAACAAAATCTAGGTCTATACATTTTGATTTTTTCACTAAAATCTTTAAATTCAGTTTTATTGTCTGTGGTTTCAGTATTCTCATACAAAACGAATTTCGGCATTATTGGACTTTCTTGATCTTTAATCAAAATTCAAAAAACGTATACACCTAGATTTTATTCTGACTGACAGCCTATCGAGAATTGGTCAAAATCGGTTAACATTTAAGAGGTGAAAATCGTTACCGCCTTTTGTATGAAAAGGATGATTTTTGCCTTTGGTTCACAGTTCTCTTAGGTAATCGAGAAAAAAGCGAAAAGAGCGACGGTGCCAGCTCAGCTTTGTATGACGCCTCTTAACCCCACTGTCCCTAGGTGACTGTTGCCTGATGCTTACCACTTGGATGTTGCCTAATGAAAATGAAAATGAAAAGGAAAATGAAAATAGTTATTTTGCAAGTAGGCCACACGGGCTCTTTTACATGCCTGAATCTACCAGCGCTTCGAAAGGTGACATGTGCTGAGAAGAAACGCCGCAAGAAACTCAGCAGTAAGTCTTTTTTCCCAATTTAAAATTACATATAACTAAAACTAACATAAAAAGTGCAACAAATAAACCTAATGGGCACAAATTAATTATAGTATACAACTAATAAGGGAGATGTATAGTCTCCGCGTCTGAACAAGTAAATTTAAGTCTCTTAGAGATGTATAAAGTCTCTAAGGGTCATAATAATAAGAATAATATTAAAACAGAGAAAACATCTAAATTGATTAATCTAGGTTACATGGAGATATAGACAGTCAGTCAATGTTTTTATTTTCGCCTCTACAGGTGCTGACTAATCGCCCGTACAGCTACACTGTCCGCTGTGACTCCGCGGTACAAGCGTATTATATCAATCTACCCGTCATCAAGGAAGCTTTCAACCTGGCACCGCATCCTATCATGGGGTAATCAGAAATGCAACGGATATCCGGCTACCATCCGGCCGGATACCGGATAGTAAAGCTAGGATTAGAAATAGTACAAAAACAATAAAAAGCCAACAGAAATAAATTAAATTGATATCAGTTATTAAATTGAAACGTAGTTTATTTTTAATTAAAACATATAAAACATTACCGTCATAGTATAAAGAGGGGAAGTAGGCTATTTCCGGCCCAATCCGCGATATAACTGCCTACTGTCTCAGGGTTGTTCCTGTTCAATAGATAATCTGAACAGAAACAATTCTGGAATCGATGAATTATTAAGACACCCAAACACACAGCAATACGTTCTCCTGCGATTATCACACATTTTTTATTCATTTAGCGGTGCCGAAAAGCCGTGACGCGCGAGCCTCGTGCGGTGTTAGCCCTGACTGGCGCACTGAGAAACGGGTCGAGATTTTTTAAAGTGTGCGTGCGGTGACGCATAGATACTTTGGCCCACACATCAAGCCGCGCGCGGTACGTTTGTATGAAGATAACTTACTTCCCCTCTTTATAGTATGGTACCGTGACTCACTTATAGACAACGCACAGCCTAAACGGGTGGTCCTAGAGGTTTCAAATTTGGAGGAGACATTCCTCGAGTACCTTAGAGGTGCACTAACGAGTGAATTTTTTGAAATTCCATCCCTAAAGGGGTGATAAGGGGTGATAAAGTTTGTATGGAAAATACCGCACGCGCACTTCTAATTTGAAAGTTGCTCGCCGCGCGAAAGCTGCGCTAACTAACACGACTTTAGAGCCATGTGCGGCCAGATATCCGGCAACCGGATGTCTGGCTATCCGGCCAATGGCCATGCCGGATATCCGGTATCCAGCCAAACCGCTATCCGTTGCATTACTAGTAATTATATAGCGCAATAACTTGGTATGCACTAAAAATATGTAGAAAAATTGCGACCTAAAGTACCTATGTGTTTTAAAGTTTAGAGGCGGCGATGTGGCGCGAGATCGGCATCAAGCTATCGATGATGGTGCTGCCGACCGTACCAGCGTACCACGGCTGGTCCGTGGAGAGGCTGAACACACGGCTCGAGCACGCCTTTGTGCCGTGCCTGAAGGCTTTCAAGGTTAGTCCAGGAGGTGGAATGGCGCGAGTTGGCGCGAGCTGTCGATGATGGTTCTGCTCTCTGTACCAGCGTACCACGGCTGGTCCGTGGAGAAGTTGAACACAAGGCTAGAGCACGCCTTTGTAAGAAAATATTATTAATTTATTATTCAATTTTATATAATTGACCTAATAGACTTGTTTCAAGGTATTCGTCGTCAACGAGCTGATGGAAGATATAGTGCTGTTGGACGGCATATGTCAAGACATGGCGACGAGGGAGGTGTTCCAACCACCCTGCTATATTCCCAGGTGGATATACCTTCATATCTATATCTTTAAACTATATTAAAAATAAACAATCATTCGCGGATACAGGAAAAGTTCTTACTCATGATCGTAGCGCCTTATTTTGACCATATTTTTGATGAATTTGAAAATTCGGTAAAATCATACAAAAATTATGATATTAGATAAAATACCCTGCAAATGTTGCCTCATTTTTATCATCGCAAGGATGATGATAATGTCCAATAATTATGATCAGATTGTTAAGCGACATGGCATTTACAAACGTCACATTAAAGCACTCGCCTACGGCTAAGGATTTGAATATTCCTTCGTTTTTTGGTTTCCCTACAGTTCTTTTAATTGTTTTTATTTTGTATTGTATAGGACGGCGCACCGGCTGATATTCCCCAAGTCATCTCAGCTGGTGGTGACCAGCGCCTGTCCGGAAACCAAGCTGCTGCTCGTTGCCGCTAAAGACACTGATCAGCTGGACATCATGGAGGACGAGCTGGACGACATACAGTGCGAGCTGGTCAGCATAAACTCTGATTACACAAGACAGTAACACAATCTCATTGGCAATTTAGAGGGACTCCACTTTAGACATCTTTGAGGTCGGCCATACACGGGCAGGTTGACGCCTTGATCGACCGCTACAAGCGACGACTGCATAAAGTCTGTTAGCCGATAGTTGATAAATATTATGATATCTTCTCGAAATAGCGACTATCGCTTACCTATCGCAAACTGTAGGGCGTCGCTTATCGCCGCACGCACTGAGTTTCGTGGTACGAGGCACGCAGTTGTTGTCATGCGCGGTTGGTTGGTTGTCTTGTTTTAGACGAAGCAATTGAACGTTTCATAATAAACGTCACCGACTCGGATTCTTCCTCCGGCTCTGAGACTTCGTCATGGTTGTCATCCGATGATATGCCAGCAATGGGACATATACAGGCTATTTCAATAATATTATTCTGTTTTTTTTTTTTAATTTTTCTCTTTATTTTTTTATTATCATCAGTAAAAGTAATTAGCGGGCCGCTATTTGTAATGAGTTAAGAAGCCCTGAATATTATTTTTTTATCAACTCTCGGCGAACAGACTTTAGCGAACTATCTTCCATTCATTGGCATACGGTCGCGACTGCTCCGGGCGGCTACAAATGCCCAAACATCGTCGTGCAGTCTAGCAGTTGCAAAACATACGCTGACTGCTCTCAACTTCGCGAGCTGTCGACTGCTCTAGCGCAGTTATCCTCCGCCTGTCTCGTCTGTCATCCAAGCGAAAGCAGCAATAGTGCTTCTTACTCAAAATCCATATTGCAACTGCAGTTGAATATTCAGCTGCACCAGAGGTAGAAAACTACTTATATTAAAACTAGTGGACCCGCCACAGCTTCGCCCGCGGTATTTTCCATATAAACTTTATCACCCCTTTAGGGATGGAATTTCTAAAAATCCCTCCTTTGTGCACCTCTAGGGTACTCGCGGAAAATCTCCTCCAAATTTCAAACCTCTAGGAGCACCCGTTTAGGCTGTGCGTCGTCTATAAGTGAGTCACGGTACTGTTTTATACGTATTGATTTGTTACTATAGTCAAGTAGGTAGCCAATCAGAATCCAGCGATGTGTCACAGATATCAAACGCGTCCTCCCGCTGCCTGTACCACAAGACGGTCCGCAAGCTGTCAAGCGACAAGCGGCGCGAGCGCAAGCGGCGACGCGGTGGCATGCGGCGCGTCAACTACCGCGAGTCTGTATGGAGCAGGCCGAGCCGAGGCGAGTACCGATCTACCAATTGACAATAACAACTTTTTTCCACGTGTCTATTTTTTTAGCAATTTAAGAAGTTTAAACAATTTGAAACGACCCATGTTTTAAATTCTCGAGAGCTATTTTCGTATAGAAAAAAAGAATTATGCAAATCGGTCCAGCCATCCCCGAGTAATCGGTGAACATACATATAAAAAAAGCAAATATACGCGTCGAATTGAGAACCTCCTCCTTCAGTTTTTTTGAAGTCGGTTAAAAATCACTGTTCATTCTATGCCGCAGTGACGTCATCAAAACAATTCCCATACTATGGCCAAGTAAATAAAAATTACGGGTCAGTTAAAATTGTTTAAACTTTGTAACTAGCTTAGAAAAAAGACGTGGAAAAAATTTGGTGTAGACAATTTTTCAGGGAACTGTCAAAGTTCATATACAAGCAGAACTATACTTTGTACATATGCACAGATTATTGATAATCCACTGCACGTCTAGCACGACCTGCCCACGAGTCGTTTGTCGCTCAGTGCATCCCTTACACATCTGACTAGTTTGACAGAGACGCACTGAGCGACAAACGACTCGCGGGCATGTCGTGCTAGCCCCCAAGAACTTGATAGAACTTATCTATACACATACACAGGGCACTCTGGCCAGAGGCATAGCTAAGGCCCTAAGGCCCTGGTGCAAAAAAAGCTGGGGTCCTAACCAAACTGTTTAAATATTTAAGTCTGTATTAATAATGGCATATTGGCATATAATTCATACCATCTTAGGACTAATTAATCGAACGTGGCCCCAAGTAGTCTTGTGGCTCTGCCCACCCCATTAGGGATTTCGGGCGTGATGCTATGTATGTATGTATGTATGTATTAATAATCATGTTACATAATAATCAAACAACAACAGAAGTATACATTTGCTTAGTCAAATAGCCCGGCCCGCGTCATTCCGGGCGCAAAGGTGCCCAACACGCTCGCCGCGTTACCGCGTTGAATCGCAATAGACAACCGTTGCACCAGGAATGACCCAGACCTGAGGTCGAGCCCACTCTCTCTCTCATAAACGGTGCCCGACTTCCCTGAGAACATTTTTAGCCTCTAAGCCCCAACAACCAAAAGTCTTCACCGCAAGCGGGACAAATTAGTAATTCCCGAGGCAACTGTTTAGGTTTTATCAAGTAAAAATATAAATATATATAAATACTTCAAAAGAACAAAGCTACTTTATCATCAATCCGAGCGCCTCTGAGCTTGGGGGCCCCGGCGCACGGCACCGTCTAACCCTTCGGTAGCTTCGCCACTGACTGCCAAAAAATATGTTTCATGAATATTCAACAGAATTTGTTATTTATTTATTTATTATTGAAACAATAAATGATAGTCCGCATATAAATTTTAACAATATTTGTAAATAAGAAACTTTTTTTAGCAGTAAATGCAGCAACACATAGTGATAGAGACATGAAGGAAATCGCCTCTAAGTACTTCAAACCCGGTGATAACATAGTAAGTACTCCTTAAGTATCTAATCAAGTTAAACTAGTGGCTCCGTGAGCTGTACACCTCGCGACAAACTTAACTTTGCTGTTGGAAAACTGATATCCCCATACATCTACATAGATCGGGTCAGTTTCCCAACACCGCAAAAAGTTTGTAAATGCAAAAACCCCCATATCTCCGCCATTTAGAAAAATTTCGAAAAATTGAATTGACAAAAAAAAAGTATATTATTATCGAACCTGCTCAAAAAATTTCACGAGAATCGGTTCATAAGTGAGACCTGTGTAGACGAGAACAAATGGACAGCCAACGGACATCCGCTGGACATACGAAAGCATTTTTGCCCAAGCTGAAACGGAGACGCTTCGCTCGCTTCGCTCGCTCGGTCGATGATAGTCAAATTAAAACTTACGTGCGACTTTATGAATACTTGAAATTGAAATACACATGGTTTTACTCACGATTTATTGTCAGAAATAAACACCCCGGGCAGTGCGCGGGTTGCTTTGACCGCGACCGCACCCAACCCCTGAAGAAGGACTCCATACGAGTTCGAAACATGTCGGACTATTTCTGGCAATAAATCGTGAGTCAAGCAAAGCCGTGTGTATTTCAAGTAAGTTAAATGATATTAAAATATTGAGTTACAATTAAAAATAAAAATCTAACGGAGACATTCTCTTAAACAACAACATAATTATTGGCCGAATTCACAAACGCTTTTAAATATTTGATGCGAGATCAAATAATCCATTTTTGAATTCGGTCAATAATTTAACAAAATGGAAATGATTAATTTTGATAATTTCAATTCGCAGCCGGAAAAACTTGAGTCGACAAGGGTGAGAAGTGAGTATATAAACGTTACACTTCACGGTCAAACTAGGATAACGCGACCACAGTATAATCAAACGCGACTGTAGCCAAGCGAGAGCGTATTTACAATCATTATGGGCCATCAACCATCAGCGCCTGATGGCCTATCATGGCATGGTCTATTTTCGATGTTATCTATAACTATAACCGGTCGGTTTGAATACTGTTATTACACAATAGAATATATGTAATCCACAGACCAAATATCCTAAAGACCTCGCTTAGCCTAACTTTTACTAGCAAATAAAGATTCCTAACTTTCGAGGCGCGGGGATTTTTTGAGCGTTGTGATTGGTGCGTATAGTAGTAATTCTTTTTCTTGTCCCGATCGCATTAGCTACTTATCTGGCAAACAAAGTCATTATCTTTCATTGTGTAGTGTAACCGCATATCCCTACTTTGAAATAGAAGGTCGTAACTGCAAACACTATTTCGCACAAACGGCGTCTTTATGTCTAAGTTAAGAAGGTTTACATTAAAACACGCGGCCTGTCAGGTGTTGAACATTTTGTATTTAAAACAGCAGTAAAGTACACATGAAACCGTTTTCAATGCAAAATGTTTAACACCTGACATGCTCTGTGTTTTAATGTGAACCTTTTTACCTTAGACATAAAGACGCCCTTTATGTGAAATAGTGTATGCAGGTACTACCTGCTATTTCAAAGTAGAGATTTACGGTTACACTTCACAATGAAAGACAATGGCTTTGTTTGTCAGATAAGTAGCTAATGCGATCGGGACAAGAAAAAGAATTACTACTATACGAGGTTATGCTCCCTCGCCTGCTCGCCCGCCGCTTATGGTTTGTTACCTCTAATGTTACCAGCGGGGGTCGCCCGGTAATGTGGGTCTATTAGATATATGGTCCCCCCCTCCCCTTAACGACCCAAGCACTTCATTTTGACCTTACACATTTAGAAAGAATTTTCAGGAAAGATACGTTTCACATTAAAAAGATGTTATCTCCGAATGAGCTGTCATTACAAATTGAACCTACTATCTTAAACAGTAAAGTCGCGATTTGAAGTAATATTGTTGTTTTCTTTATAGACGCAGAGAATTCGCCTTCAGCTTCGGGAACAAACCTTCGATTTGCGTCTGAAGAGGAGGTAACTTTAATTTCCTACCTCAATGTTGATATCAAAGCCTCCAACATCTTGGGCCATGACCAACGCACGAGACGCATTGGTACGCAGGAATGAGATAAAGATTATTCTATCTCATTCTTACGTCCCGTGCGTTGGTTTATAGGGTTCCGTACTCAAAGGGTAAAACGGGACCGTATTACTAAGACTCCACTGTCCGCCCGTCCGTCTGTCTCTAGGCTGTATCTCATGACCCGTGATAGTTAGACAGTTGAAATTTTCACAGATGATGTATTTCTGTTGCCGCTATAACAACAAATACTAAAAATTATTATAAAATAATTATTTAAGGGGGCTCCCATACAACAGACATGATTATTTTGCTGTTTTTATAGATAATGGTACGGAACCCTTCGTGGGCGAGTCCGACTCGCACTTGGCTGGTTTTATAAATATTATCGGCAATCCAAAACGTTTATCGAAATTATTGGCTTTTTGCTAGTTGGTTTCGCTCGTAGCCAATAGATGTCATTATTGTATAACACTTTATGTATAATTGCAGTCATAGTGGTATACCTAATGCGCGTTCTCGTCCAGAGGGTCACAGGTTCATCTCCCGGCCTCACGGATGCTTTTCGGATGTCACGTGCGAAATTCAATTTGATGACGCCATCTATTGGTGAATTTCTTAAATTGCGGCTGCAATTCTTTCAAACAATAATGGTCTCTTTCGAAAACCTGGTAGTTTTCACAAACAAAGTTTAAAGACTGAGCGCCATTTTGCTCAATAAATTATTTGATTTCGGTGTATTTGATTGAATAACTCGCTGGCTACGATTATAGCGCCATCTAGTTTAACCGTGTTTTAGCAGTTACGGCTTATTTCCGAGGACGATCGCCGTGAGGCGATTGTCAATCCTCTTTTCTTATTCGTCTATGATAGGACGTATAGTATTTTTGCCAAAAAGCCTACAGTTTGTCCGTTCAAATTCTATGCAGTACACCCACACGCTATTATGGTAATATATTTATTGGTTTCGTATTAGTTAGGGAGCTGGATGCGAAAATTTCTATATGATTTGTTCGCTTGGCAGACCTGAATTGTTCGATTAATGATAATGTAAAGAACCACAGAAAAATAGTCTGCCACAATGATAGAAGGTAACTTATTTAAAAAAAAATAACAATAATGAAACTACGGGAGATCAAAAAACAACTATCTAAGTCAACTGAATCCTCCGAATTAGTTTGTGTGTTTGTTACAATAGTTTCGCTGTCTCGTGAAAAATAATATTGTATTCTCTTCTCTAATAGATTCTTTGATTCTTCTTCATTATTCTGAATGAACTGTCAGTTCCTAGCGAAATAACCATTCAGCGCACAAGTCTTTGAAGTAGCCGACGCCGCTCTCAGCTCGTGACGGCGGCTTCTTTGTGGCGACATATCAAAGGTGTACACCATTTGAGCGGTTGAACTGTAGCGTCCTTTTATTTTTTAGTTAACTCTTTGACCGCCCCAGTCAGCTGTGGCCGTCGGCAGTTTTCCGTGCCCCTGACGCCACGATATGCCGTTTTCCATACATTTGCGTCGGCTACAGCCGTCGTCGAGCGCTCGTGGCACGCTTTTTCGCCGTTAGCCGTGGCGTTCAAAAGGTTAACATAACATTCTATTATTTTTACTCGCCAGATATTTAACGAGATGCTGTCAAAACCCAGGAAGGCGTAAGCTGAAAAAATGGATACCACAAGAAATATGGATAATGGCCGATACCGATATGAAGAGAATCTTTTCCTCCGTCTAAATAGGCAGTGTTCACATCTGTGATCAGCTATTATCAATGAAAATTCACTACACCAAACAAAAACACGCCTTAACCTTTTGGCCGCCAAGCATGTCTGAGAAGTAACACGAATTTCGACTTTAAGTCAAGGTATTGAAGGACTTTTTTACCCTGTATATGCTGTCACGCATAGTCGACAACGGCGGCTAAAAGGTTAAACTTGTTCAGGGCTTGTTCAAAAAACCGTCAGATAATATGAAAATGCGTTTTTACCTACTGCCAAATACAGAGTAAAAGTCGCTTCACGTATAATGTAGAAAAGTATACCTAAAATTAAGCCTGCTTGAATGCCTAGGTATTTTCTATTTTTTTACCCACCCTTAAATATAATTCTTATACTTTTTTTTTTTTTATGTCAATTGACTGACAAACGAGCTGACGGCCCACCTGATGGAAAGTGGTCACCGCCGCCCATGGACATCGGCAACACCTGGAGGTGCTGCCAATGCGCTGCCAGTCTAGGGAGGATGGGGAATGGGGATGGGATGGGGATGAGGGAAAAGGCCTCCGGATCTCGTCACTCACCGTACGAAACGCAATAGCAAGCTATTACTTTACGCCGATATTCTGTGAGAGTGTGGTACTACCCCGGTCGAGCCGGCCCATTCGAACAGTAATCATATAGTGAGGATTACTGTTTGGCTCTACCACTACAAAAAATACTTATAGCCTATGACGCACGTTCTCATATCATATGATACCCCGTTTATTTAAATCGGTCCAGTAATTCAGGACCTAAAGTGGATTCCGATTTTTGCTCACATACATACATAGACTTAAACTTTATACCCTTCCTTTTGAATTTGCGTAGTCGGGTAAAAGAACGCTGACGGCCATACAATTTATATGGCCCTCGGCCCCCCTAGCACAGTAATTTTTATCGCGAAATATGCGGGTGCGATAAAGACGAATGCTTTATGTACGCGATAAAAATGTGTGCTACGGGGGCAGTGCTGTGACATGACGCGACCGCGACCTATAACATTACTATGTTTTCTACATTGGAGATTCACAAAAAATGCCTGTGGACCGTTTCACGGAGCTACAAGTTACAATGTTACAGGCAAAATCTGGCAACACTGCAAGGCAGATCTATGGGATGTCATCGGTGCTGCCAGTTTTTGCTTGTGAAACGTAACTTGTAGCTTTGTGAAACGGGCCACTGCATGCTATGCAGGCGTTGCCGCAGCCTGAAATTTTGGAGGGGGTCACTAATCTATATATATAAAAATGAATTGCTGTTCGTTAGTCTCACTAAAACTCGAGAACGGCTGAACGGATTTATCTTATCTTAGTCTTGAAATGTTCGTGGAGGTCTAGGGAAGGTTTAAAAGTACATAGGTTACTTAAATTATTATTCTTCGCAGACGAAGTCGCGGGCACCAGCTAGTAATAAAAATAAAATATTATGTCGGGTGAAGTAGACTTACTTTTAGACTAGTCTTTTTTATTTTGTAACTTTTTAGATTTTTCAATTTGACGTGTAAGATTTTTGACCCCCCCCTTCGGACCGCGCCTGATGCTATGGAGAAGCAGATTAACTACCATACTTATCAAAATAGAAGGCTGCCAATATTTACAATGAAGTAGTGGTGCTCTTTAGTCCAATCTGTATTTAAAGTAGTTTTCTATTGTTGATTTTAACTTAGTATTTCTTTCCATTAAGATATTAAAGTATTTACAATAAAATTCATTTTATTTTATGCCTAGAATAAAAACGACGGTATTTATGATTAAGTTTATTAAAAACTAGGAAAATATAAAAGTAAATGACAAAACAAGTGGTCCCAAACATGAAGAAATAAACTGTGCAATTAGCACCAATTATAATTGAAGATAATTTGATTCTTGATTTCTATTTTGTTACCTAAATGCAACATTTTCATTTATGGAAAATGGTACATGTCATTGTACCGAATAACTGTAAACAATAGAAAATATAGGAACTAACAATTTAAAATTTTCCTATAAATATATTTGTAAAATAAAACTTATTTTAAAATTAATATCCATTCAAAAAAGCACAATTTGATTGTCAATTGGAAGAGTACACCGAAACATGTTAGAGATGTGGATGGATAGTGTGATCATTCTCTGATATCAGGACGTTTCTCTCACGAGCATGTTCCAACCTCCAATGGATGACGCGAAATATTTTAAGTATATTATGAATTTTTTCGGGACTCGTATAGGTATTTATTTTTCAGCTATAACTATAACATTTCATAATTTAACCTTTTGACCGCCACAGTCGGCTGCAGCCGTCAGCGGATACAGGGTAAAAAAGTCCTTCATTACATTGACTTAAAGTTGAAATTCGTGTTACTTCTCAAACATGCTTGGCGGCCAAAAGGTTAAAAATATAACGAAAAAATGGTGCATGTTCTCTATTGTTAATCAAATTGTGGCTAGAATTAGTGTATTAAGACAATTTATTAAAACAAAACACTTTCAACAATTTTCATAAAGTGAAAAATTTAAGTAGAATCTCCGTAAAAACATGACAAATTAATAAAAATATTTCAGGGATAACATTATTTTTAACGTATATCTAATAAAACCAAAGGGAATGCAACAACAATTCACTCTTAGATGCTACCGAATTCTTACTTTCATTATCTTTTTGAATATTTTAACTTTCTTATTAATTCTTTCGCGTCTATTTTATACACAGAATGTACTGTTAAATCTTATTTATATAGTTATTCTAACAGCAATTCTTATTAGAAAACATTCACATACTTAGGACATTGAAATGCACAAATTTATCTGAAAAAGCACTGCATTGGTGAAAATCGGACTGAAATTGATTAGGTTGTTATAGAGGGGAAACACTGATAAATAATTAAATTAAATTCCATTAAATAAAAATACAATCTAAAATACTTTCGACAAATTGGAAAAAAAAATAGGTTAACACATTAAATGTCATAAATGATATCACACGTTCGCGATTTTATGTAATACCAATACGGGACTGGCATCCAGAATATTAATTATTACATAATTTATTCAATTTTGAATTTATATTACTTATGTATCTTGTTATGAATTTGATTAAACCAGCAATAACTTGTAAATACTTGCTCAATACGAAGTTTTCTATAGTGCTTGAATAGTCGCTCACATATTGCATTATTTATCATGTTTGTGTTATCTATCCCAATCTAATCACAAGGCGAGGCACACAGTTTACATAAGGTGTTGAAAATATTACTTTCAGACTGAGAGCATAGGGGTTATTTCAATTCTATTATTTCAGATCAGTACACTACAGCAACTAAATGAGAAATTGCGCAAAAGATTAACCAAAAACTCACACTGGTAGGTATTATTAATATGCTACATAGATACCTCCTCACATCTAATTGTAAAGAAATTAATTCATATTTGTACAGCTGTATAATATTTATGAAGGTTTAAAGTAAACAAATGAAAACTTGTTGTATATTCAAAAACATGAGCCACCAAATGTAAAACTGACAGATGTTGATATGCCTTTTTTGAGTGTCCAATTATGTCAGTCTACTTTCGTGGCTGTTGGATATTTGGCTTGGGCAGAACATTGATGTGCGCTGGAGGCTTTGGACTATGAGCCACCTGTGCTGCCACTGGAGTGAAGTCTGCATTTCCTCGGTTTGGCGCTCCTGAGATTGACACAGGATTGGACGGAACAGGGTTTGGACCAGAAAGACCAGTCAAATCTTCATTTGCTGGCTCCTTGGGGTCCTTGGAGTGGACAGTCTTGTGCTGAGTGATTCTCATGCCACCGGCCTTGACTGCAAACAAATAAAGTTGGCAAAGTAAACCAAAACAATTCAGAATTTAATGACTTTGTTGTTATTGTATTGTTGTTTATGGTCCGTGAACAGCAGATCGCGTCACCGGAAACAGCCTGTGATTGGTCGACAAACAAACGGAAACGAGCCATGATTGGTAAAACTCAGACCCGAAGTACAACGCACTCTCACAAGATGCTATGCATCATCACATGCTGATAATAGGATAATTTTAGGAAAAGCTTTATATACTAACTTAAACTATGAATCGCAATCTAAAAATTTCAAATTAACATTCATGTTACAAATCATTGAAATATGCTCATAATTTGAGAGTTATTTCCAACATTCCCAGTTTGCAGATGGCTATGCCTGGGTTAAAACAGATGTATTAAGAATACTGCTTTGCTTTTCACATATCAACTTTACTTTAATAATTACCAAGGATTATTTTATGATCGCTTTCACTAAACAAATCAATTATTCAAATAATCGGTGACCACTCGCTGACCTTCAACGCGTTACCCTTTGTTTACAGCCTTTCATACACAACGCAAGCTAATTACGTCATTTTTTTTTTAAATTGCTTTGTTGCTCAAGGCCTCTTCTTATACATAATCTGTACGCATACATCAATTTCGCAAATAAAATTCTAAAATGTAAAATAACCGGTTTACGTACATTCCTTCCATATGCTTCTAAAACAACATCATAAATAAACACGTTTCAAAATAAAAATAGTTTTATGAAATTTAGTAAACAAAGAACTTTTTAGGTATCAAACTTACCTGCAGGAGGGTGTCCTGCCTTAAGCTGGGCGCTTTCATCGGGAGAAGACATTTTTAATTAGAAATAATATAGCAAAAAGTGCAAGGAAAGGTAAAAATCTGATAAGATACAATGCGAGTTAAATACGCGAAAAGTGTCAACGTGTAAGTAGGCAATGATGACACGAGCGCCTTGAAATGTCAAATATTATTTTAGCTGGCAATTTTTTAAAGTAGACCATCGCTCGCTACGTTCCGAAACGCGCTCACATCCTTGCTCACAACCACGGTCGGAGACGATACATCTGCCTTATTAATTTGTACCCATTAAATTTGTTTGTTGCACTTTTTGTGTTAGTTTTTAGATAAAACCCTAATGTCAAAGTTAAAAAAGACTTACTGCTGAGTTTTTGCGGCGTTTCTTCTCGGCAGATGTCACCTTTCGAAGCGCTGGTAGATTCAGACATGTGAAAGAGCCCATGTGGCCTAGGTACTTGCAAAACAAATATTTTCATTTTCATTTTCAACGACGCTGGTTACTGACGCTGACTACCGGATTTCATAAAGTAAATTGTTCTTTCCAGAATGAGCGATGACATGAACAAATCAACACCGGACTCTCACCTCAGTTCCCTCTGCAAATGCGCCATGAAAGCCGTCGATATAATCCTCCCGGGAGAAAAACTGACGCCCCTCCTCAAAGAAGTATTGCAGGACGAGCGAGCCATATCCCTCAACCAGGCGAAATCTGTCCTGGAGTTCATGTTATGGGGACCTTTGGACGTCGTGCAGGGAGTCCCCGTGGATGATAGGGAGTTGTAGCTACAAAGGTGGTTGGATTTGGAAAGGGCGACGGTTCTACATGCGTTAGTAAGAACTAGAGCTCAATTGAATGTGTTTGAGCAGCTGCATTTGATGTTCTTAGTTCGATCTACCGCTAAGGCGATGTGTGACGCGTCTGTTTTACTCGAAAAAGCCAATGTGTATTAAGTTTTTTTTTTATTTCAACGCCTCGGATTCAGTATAAAAGAAACCTACATCTGATCTCAGATTAAATAAATAATAATGATCGTCAGTAGATGATATTGACGGTCAATATCGACTACTAACGATCAATATAATTGTGCAACCAGTGATATTGTACAGTTTTATTGTAGGTCTGTGGGTAGCCTTACATACAGTTCTTGCATATCGTGTCGATTAATTATTGCTGTAATATGTATGATTAACCATCACCATGGACACATTGATGCTGCTGAAACGGATCCAACTTAACACTTGTTCACTTCAAACATCGCCAAATGCATTACTTTTTTCGCTTCAATATCCCTAAAATGAAATCATTTTTGGTCACAGAATAAATATCCATGCCTCTGGATACTCTGAACAGAATGTACAGTGGCCATACTTTGTGAGAAAATATGTAAATTCACCTTGAAACAAGCGATCCCGTAAGCCAAGGTCAACGCTTGGCTTAACGCATTTTGCTTGATGCATACCCGTGAACCATTTTTAAACGGTTTCGCGCTTGACCGTTTCTCGAATCGACTCTTAACATTGAGTTCCAAGGTCTGGTTGGCATGAAGGGCCGTCCTCTGAGTGAAGTAAACAAGAAATAAATATGCCGACCGTTTTAAGAGCGCCTCTCATTTGGCTATTTCCGAGCGAAGATCAATTACCTATGGCCCAATTTCCACTGAGAGTCTAGTCGCGCGCGGCTAGACGCTCAGTGGAAATTGGGCCTATGTGAGAGAAAGAGTGACCACGATCTTGTTATGTAGGTAATTTAAGTTTAGGTCTTAAACTGAACTGAGTCAGTCCCAGCTTTGTATGGGAACGTTTCTGTTAAGCTTTCATCTGTTATATTAGGGTGTCCTTGCGTTGTCCTTTTCATTGATTTGAGCGCCTCTATTCGGGAACGCTTAGTGATTCTGTAGCGAATCGTGAGCGAGATTTCTCATGCCACTCTTACGCATTACGCGTCGTGCGGAAGAATGGGATGAGAAATCTCTCTCACGAGTCGCTACAGAATCACTTAGCGTGATCGAATACTTATAACGTTCACACACTGCACAATTCAAAGTGCAACGTCGTGGTCGTGTTCAAACGTAATCCGTTTGAATCTCTTCAAATTCCGGTCGAGCCCCCAAAACTGTAGCTATACGGTTTAATAAAAACAACGTCTTACGACAAAATCCGTATATTTCCCCAAAACCAAGTTAAATTGAAAATATAAAAGAAAACGATACCTACATAAGAGATGTTTACACAGAGCAATCCGCCATTAGATTAAATTCTAACGTCATACCTTTCACCATTCGTTTTCGTTCATTAGTATTAACCCTTTCATTCGATCCTCAATCAGTCAGCTGTCGCTCCATCCATTCCTACATGTATATGATAAAAATAGATATCAGTGTGA
The DNA here is from genome assembly GCA_947859335.1 of Tortricodes alternella. Lineage (NCBI taxonomy): Eukaryota > Metazoa > Arthropoda > Insecta > Lepidoptera > Tortricidae > Tortricodes > Tortricodes alternella. The sequence goes on along the minus strand of OX401975.1, from coordinate 6,914,519 downwards.
GGGAGGTAAATGTATCCAACACGCATAGAAAGGTTTTTGAAGATGAAGATTTTATTGACTTCCATTTGAAGGCCGCTGATGGTGCTGTGGGTGTGCACAGAGTTGTTCTGGCTGTGCACAGTGATGTGTTCGCGGGAATGCTCAATGGCAAGTGGAAAGAGACGGCGGAGGGCTGTGTTGAGGTAAAAGGAGTCACTCTGCAGAACCTCCAGCACTTGAAAGATTACATGTACTTGGATATCCTGCCTGATGATGGGCTGGAGACACTGCTGCTGCTAGCCAAATACTACTTCATTGATGATCTTAAGACAAAGTGCATTCAGCAGCTGACTGAAACCGTCAAGTCTGATAACTTGTATGCTCTTCTAGAATTTGAAGCCCCTCTTAAATATTTGTAATATTTTAATTTAACTATTTATTTTTGAAGTGAATATATAACTAAATGTTCTGTGAATATTTGAAGCGTCTACTTACTTAGATACCTGTCGCCGTTATCAATATCGAGCAAAAACGAGCAAAAAATCACGTTTGATGTATGGGAGCTCCCTTAAATATTTAATTTATTCTATTTGTTAGTATTTGTTGTTATGGCGGCAACAGAAATACATCATCTGTGAAAATTTCAATTATCTAACTATCACGGTTCATGAGATACAGCCTGGTGACAGACGGACAGCGGAGTCTTAGTCTCAATATAGGGTCCCGTTTTACCCCTTGGGTACGGAACCCGAATAAAAAGGGTAACAACTAATAAGCTAGGTATAATTTTCTGTTCATATACTTACTTAATACTTTACGCTAATACTTTGACATTCAACAGAAAATTTGTTGGACCTAAATTGAGACGGATATCAGCGCCTCTATTCGGGAACGCTACGCGTCGTGCGGAAGAGTGGGATGAGAAAACTCGCACCCGAGTCGCTACAGAATCACTTAGAGGCGCGGATCAGTTGCCTATCTCGTCGATTTTTTTATTTTATTTTTATTTTACATAACAGAAAAAAATATACAATACGTTGACAAACATATCAACTGTAAGTATGTTATTTATGGAGGCGAATTCGCCTTTACAAAATATTGAAACATAATTCTTTATGTTATTAGTTATATCACAAAATCGGTTATCCTAAAAATTTCAAAACTAAACAATGAATACACGCCGCTTATTACTAGTGCGTACGTGACTATGAAAATGAATTTATCTACACCCATATTCGAAAACCTCCATTGGTTAATCAAAAACCGTAGGAAATGACCACCATTTTGACAACCAATTAGGAAAAACCAGTGCTGCGATAAAGAAATAACATGACTTCTTTATCGTTTTTAGTAAAGAAATGAGATTAAATTGGAACAGCTGTCAAAACTCAAGTGGGTCTCTATTCTAGTATACATAGATATTAAAACAGTTATTGATACGAAACGTCAATTCAGTATGTTTTTTTAATATAAACTGCACAATATTTGATCTCGAGTGACGTGAGAATAGAGCTTCATCCGTTTGTCTATGATTTAAAAAAAAATGGTCTTGACGGAGGACCGAATTGGCGCCATGTTGGTGTTTTGCTGAACGAAAGTAGAATTAATTGAATAGAAAAAGTTGTTTGTAATTTACATTTTAGTTGAAAATATGAATAGTAAGTAGTCTTCTGGGAGTGTGTGTGATGTGAAAATGCGCCGGATATCGGAAATATGCAGCCACGATTGCAACAAATAACTTGTTGCCAGAAAATATTGTTTCTGAACCCATCATGGAGGATTTATAATGTGTTTAGATAAAGTTATGTATGCAACTCTGCATAATTTGGCCTTAAAACACACGTGCGATCTTATTATAAAACTCGCCTATCGGCTCGTTTCATGAAAACCGCACTAGTGTTTTAAGGCCTATCATTATGCAACCGTTGCATAAACTACTATTATAACTACTTAACAACTAAGAGAAAACTTAGCATGAAGAAGACATGTCTGCTTAAAAGACCGTGTACGTTTATATGAAAAATATAACTGGTAGTGTACTGTTTTAAGTATAATACTTAATATTAAAGTGTAACAAACTGTTACACTACTAATTTTAATTTTTATTTTATTGAGGGTGGGTATATTTCTATACCATTCGCTGCGGCTGCGGCAGTAGTGAGCCGGTCAGCGGCCTTACGATCCATGCGCCTTCGTTATCTGCACGTGAGAAAGTAGTGATGCGGTAAGCGATATCGATTGTATTTACAATTCGAAGACCAATTAAACTTATTGTCTAGAATAAGTCCGAAGTATTTATTCTCTAACCGATGGTAATTCACGGTGTACAATGGGTTGTTTTTTTTTGTCCAATTTTTATTTCATTTCCTCAAGTGTGATGAAAAACATTCACAACAAACTCGAGTCATTAAAAGCCCTCCGCCTTCGGCGTCGGGGTTCTCACAGACTATCGCACAATGTACTATTGAATTTTAGAAAATTCATCTTTTAAGAGGTCCAAGTAGGGAAGAAGGGTATGCATAGAAGTTCATCACTTTTGAAGTTATGACGTGTTGCTTATAGGAAATCCCTTGGGGCACACAGCTAGCAGCTAGTAGGTACAATAATAAAGCTCAATTCATTTCCAAGCTTTTATTCGGATCCTTCTAGGAACAACGACATCGCAATCATCCCTGCCTGGCTTGGCCATGTCTTTTTGTAATTCCAAAATCATTCGAAGCATAAAATTGATTATTTGACTAGCAGTTCCGTCTCTGAGGCGGGAAAAGTCTCTCTTTGTGGGAAGACATCTGCCGTTGATCGATATTGTTTGCTGAGTGAGCGAAGCGATGAGGCGCTTTATAATGTCTACTTTCTTGTTGGCTGCAAGAGGGCGCAGGCGGGTCACGAAACGGAGGAGGTATTCTAGAAGGATCACGTCTTCCTGAAAATAGTAATTTTGAGGCAGGTTCATTCGTGGCGCACACATGATACACTTTTTTTATACACTGAAACAACGCTGACTTGACTTCCCGTTCCCAATATTCAATCCGTGGATAGATTTGCTTACTACCAGTTAACAATTGGCATATTATCTATATATTATGCTGCAAATGTCTAATTTTAACTCGTAGTATTCAAATCTTTCCGCAGATTGGATATTGGGAACAGGCGTTAGTCAACAGTCATTAACTAGAGTGATTCGCCTCGAGTTTGAAAAACTCACATCTATCTATAATAGATAAGTTATCCCCGTCTTATCTCTCATTGCATTTGTTTCTTTGATACTGGTATAGGACAGACGCACTGAGGAATAAGATGGGGTTAGCTTATCTTCGTGGCAACCTTGCTAGGGCCTCAGTAATAAACTCACCTTTACTACAAGCCTTGTAAAGTGTAATTTTCCATCAGCGGATCTTGAGATAGGTAGGTACGGACTTTTCAAAGTAGTGACAGTTTGTCACGTTTAACATGGACGATTAAACCGAGAGGACTGACAAATTAACGCGATCGTATCTCGGATCCTTGTAGGTATATGCTTAACCTTTTTGAGCGCCACACCCGGCTATATACGACAGCGGAGGTTCGTGCCACTGACGCCACGATTGTTCAAAGGGTTTAACTAGACGGCGCTACAACCACAGCCTATAGGATTTTTAATAAAATAAATAATTTACTTATTTAGCAAATTGGCCTGGATTGGGCAATTTTATTCATATATAAAATTACCAGAATTTCGTGTGTAACCGTAATTGTTAAGCGAATTACTGCCGGTATTTAAAAAAGTTCGACGACAGTTAGCATCTCAAAATACGTGCCTACAAATTGACTGCATGGCGATTGACAGTCCTCTCGATTTATTCGTAAGTACATGGTTGCTTTTAAATATAATTATTAGCTGGTGCAAAAAGGACGATTGCTTTATGTGTGCGATAACCGTAACTGACCCGTACCATTGGCAGCGAGGCAATGCAGGCATCCACATCCTGCCCCCTGCCCACAATGAGCGCCAGGTCTTCGCGGTCCAACACTGGCTGCTTCAGACCCTCCAGCCATACCAGCAGGAGTCCTGACAGGACGGCTGGATCCTCCTGGAATGATAGGCAACAGAAAAATACTTATCTTAATTGATAATATGATGCAGAAGTACGATTAGGTCCTGCGTTTCTCGACGAAACTGCTCGTCCAATATAATCAAAATAGTTGACAGGAGAACCAAAAACTTAGTACTTCCTACTTCCATTCTGAGTACTGATAACGTCATCGGGAACTAGTGCTCTCACCTCTTCATCTATTTTGTCGATTGCCTCCCTCCGTTGGTTGATGTCGATGCGCAGCTGTTTGATATACTTCTGTCGCTCTTCTGGAAGACTGTGATGGTCCACTACGAATGCCTGTGGAATGGAGGCATATAGGCACGATTTACATGTTACCTGCTCAAAAAGGACTGAAGATTTTTCACGATCTGATCAGTTCTTTTTATTGGTTTAATTTGTTTAGTTCCGTTTAGTTAAGTTTGAAAGGTGTTGCTACTACTAAGGGAACATTAATACTTAAACTGACTTTATTTCTTCTTCTATTCGGCCCTACATATTACGAGCGTCTACCCGCAGATTTCAGACAAGAACTGGCTGATGAAACGTTTAGGCGCAAACTTAAGAACCTTTTATTGAATAATCCACCGTACTCAGTTAACGAGTACATGGAACTTAGACTGTAGATTTATTTATTTATTTGACATTGTTTTATTATTATTGTATTATTATTGTTATCATTATAGTTTCTAATTTATATTTTGAAATGACGATCCTTCACGGAGATCCCTATCTTTTTCATTTGTGATTGTGACATTTAATATTAGTTAATTTTGGATTATAACTTTTTATTTGTATTTAATAACTGACGATCTCAATTTAATTTCATATATCTTGACATGTGTACAATTTATAATGTAATATTATATTGAGAAATAAATAAATCTAATCTAATCTAATCTAATCTATTGAGTATCTTGTTGTATATTACAACATGGTATTGTATTATGCAAACTCTTTATCATAAATAAACCAAGAAACAACGACAAATATACATATACCTAATTATTGAATTAGGCGATTAGGCATTCGTCAAAAAATAGCGCCACCAGACAAGTTACCAATCTGTGTCAAATACGTAGTCGGTTTCTTTGGCGATGTTAGAAGTTCGTTACAGTTTACTCGCCTCATAAACATTTAAAGCTGGAATAGTGCCGCTGGTGGCACCGCCGGTAATTCTGCTGACCGTCTCCAAGTTCTTCTCGATGTCCTCTTCAACTGGATCCCGCCATTCCACCATCGGCAACGTGGGTACTTGATCTGAGGGGAAACGTGTAATTCAAGTTTAACTAGAGCAAAGCTTTCTCTTAGAGGGGAGCTCTAATAAGTGTTGACCTCTGACAATTTGAGGTAAGCGAAGGGCAGCAATAATCTTGCTAACAAATAAGTAGGAAGGAACCCTTTTTAGGCAGCTCATTTCAAGCTTATTTCAAGTGTATGGGTTTTGAAAATTACTCGATACAGGTCAGTGGTTATGGGAGGTCCTATAAATTGTCAGAACGAGCCCGGTCCTAAAGGGCGTTTGAATTACCTGTTGAAACATCTGCGGGAGTCATTGGGTCCGGCGCACGCGCTTGCTTCCTTCGGTAGGTCAAAAACGACTTGTAAAACGGCCTGTTTCTGACGCGGAAGTCCATCCCCACGGTCTGCTGGCAGCCGCACAGCTTCAGCAGACGCTCGCAGAGAGAATATACTATCTGAAAAAAGGAGTATACTTTCTAACTAGGGGTCATCCATAAAGTACGTCACATTAATTTCGTGATTTTTTGACCCCTCCCCCGTCCTTGTCACAGTTGGTCACATTGGGGGGAGACCCCCCCCTCCCCAGTATGACATCACATATTTTGACATTTTAATTATTTTTTTCATTTTATCACTTAGATGTAATAATGTATTATATTAGATTTTAAAATGTGACGTCACGAAACTTCCCTGGATCCCTCCCACCCCTTGACACATAATTTCACACTTCGTCGACCCCCCCCCTTAACGTGTGACGTACTTTATGGATGACCCCCTACCAGTCTCATGTTAGGAAGACAGGGTTAACTGTGCTCTACCACCTGCGTCACGGCTCACGGCCGGCCATCATTACACTGGCAAAAGTTGATCCTTCTTTTGGATTGAAGAATTAAGAAGAATTACCTTTGGCAGTTCTTTGAAGGTCCTCTCCTCAAGCCCGTGCAGCGTGGCTCGCTGACGGTACAAGTACTGCCTTATGGTGAACTCCGCTGTCTTCTTGTCCTTCGTCAGCATTAGTGTTTCTCTGAAACGTAAAAGTCCTTCTAAAGCCCATCGTTACATTAGGCCACACAACTAAACGACAGTCGGAAACACATCTACCGATCATATTGAAGGTTTATAATTATGTAGGTATGTCGGTTGCGTGACTTGTTGCTGTTAACTATATCGACCAAGTTGACGATAACGATAGGTGATTGAAAGCTTTACTTTTCATGAATGACCTTTAAATGCTTAATTTTATCATGAATGAGCAGATGGTTTATTACGTACAAACCCTTTTTACCGCAAACTGTCATTACATTACCATCAGTCATATAGGGCGCTTGCTCGCGATCTATAGAAAAAAGTACATGGTGTGTTATGGTATTATACAAGTATGTTACTCTGGTGAGCCTCAATTCCAAGTCCTCTGGCTTTGTAATCGATGTAAGTATACCTACATACAAATTCGCTCCACGTAAGTTAGCGTCTGTGAAGTTAAAACCGTGTTCGTCGCAGATTCGTCCTTAATATAATATGGAAAACACCATTGAAATCCGTCCCGTAGGTTCACAGTTTATCGCGCACATACAATCAGACAAACGGAAATGCAATTCCAAAACCATTGAGATGGTTATGTTGCTCATTCAATGTAGATAGGTACATACTTTTTATTTATACTTTACGATTTTATTCGATCAAACAGATAGATGGCTTAAAAAGTAATTAAAATGATGTAGGCGACGAAAAGACGTGGACTGTCGCCGTTGCGCTTACTTTGAGCTGAACACAACGGTTTGCGGCAGCAGATAATGCTCGAACTGCTGCACGCAGAGGATCTGGCCGGAGGTCTGCACGGAGCGCGGCCGCCGCCGGCGCACCAGCCGGATGGCGTCGTTGGCACGCACGCGCAGCGAGTACACCAGGTAGCACGCTATCAGCACGCCCGTTCGCCCAAGCCCTGGAGCAATAGTACCTATGTGTGTCATTGGCATAAGTTATCGTCGTGCTTCTATAAGAACTTTGACAAATCACAGTTAAAGCAGAAATATTTAATATTTAAATTAGGTACAAGATAATTCATGAAATACGCCACCAACGGCCTTAACATGCATGACACAAAGATAAGATAGACCGTCTTAGCTCTACGCGTCTCTCTCACACTAGTGCCGATGAAAGAGATAGTCATAGAGATAAAATAAGGTTTAATTTATATTTGTGGCATGTATGTTAGGGCCGCAGGAAGTATAGACCCTCTATTACTGCACGGGGCATAGTGTCCAGGACGCTTGAGGCGTTTAGGTACTTACAACTGAGAGTTACAGAGTACAAGTTCCTTATCATCGCCAAACTACCCACCAGTGGCGCAGCTTGCCTACAAGGCGATTCCTGACGGCTTTACCACGAAAGAAAGCTACAGGTAGCTGTCAGTGAAGTCCATGTTACTCTAACTAAATGTCAGACTCGCACGTCCCCCGGCCCCCCTAGAACGTGCAGTTGGTCACTGTTTTTCATTTTTAGGGTTCCGTACCTCAAAAGGAAAAAAGGAACCCTTATAGGATCACTCGTGTGTCTGTCTGTCTGTCTGTCCGTCTGTCACAGCCAATTTGCTCCGAAAATACTGGACCGATTGATTTGAAATTTGGTATACATATGTAAATTGGTGACCGCAACAGGGATGCGTAACGAAAATAAATTAATTTTGAACATGGGGCCCACTTTTGGGGGGCAAATTAGAAAATTAAAAAAAAAGTTACGCATGCTATATCATCTGCCATATCAAATGAAAGGGCTTATTGTGAGGATTTTAATTATGTTTCTTTTCGGAATTTTAAAATAAATGGTTCGGAAGTTATTTAGGAAAATAGACGAAAATGGACCATCCCCCCTTCCCTCTTATCTCCGAAACTACTGGGCCTACAATTTTGAAAAAATACAAAATATAGTTCTTTACCTATAGATTACAGGAAAACCTATAAGAAGTCTATGGTATTAAAAGTAACAAAAGAAATTTCAGTTAATCATGTATGAAACGGAACCCTCTCCACGCGGGTTTCACTCGCACTTGTCCTGTTTTAAAACTGTCCCGTTGCTCGTGCAGCATTTACCTTAGGTATGTATATTTTTGTTTTTTTTTTCGGCTGGCTACACCCTTGACTAGTGTACTAGCCCCCTAGCAGAAATAATAAAACAACTTGTTGACAAAATTATGTATTTTCACTTAAATAACAGTTGTGTACCTATTTGTAGGTTTCTATTTCCTAACTGCCCGTCAGCCGTACACTCTCGTTCCACACTTTGTCAATCAGCTCTTCATTCTTCGCTTCTTTTGGTACGGCACTTGGCTTGCAATCAGAGTAATACTTCCCACTGGTACTTTCCAACTCCGGCGCAACACACAAATGTATCGTCGTCTGGGCACCTTCTTTGGGAGTCTTAAACAACGCCCGGATAACTGCTAATAGAATTGTTCGGTATGTTGAGTCTAATTTGTCGAAGATATTAGTTTCTACCAGACCAGGGTGCAGGCAGTTCGATTCAACGCCTAGAGGCAGTCTTTTGGATAAAGCTTTTGTCCAAAGGACGTTGCAGAGCTTCGTGTTGCAGTATTTCGTCCAGTATCCATCTGTTTTCAGATTGGCCACATCTTCGGGGTCAAATTTAGCGAAATGGCTGGCGTATGATGAAATAATGACTATCCGGCTGGGTTTCGACTGTATTAGTTTATTTAGCAGCAAGTTAGTCAACAGGAATGGACCTAAGTAATTGATTTGAGTCACTAAATCGATGCCGTCTTCAGTAATGCGACCTTTGACTCCTCCACATCCGGCGTTGTTCACCAGTATATCCAATCGATTCACGGTTTTCTCGAAATCGTCACAGAACTTTCTGATGCTACTAAATTTGGAGAGATCTAGGTATCTTGCTTCGATGTTACTGTTTCCCGTGGTCTGCTTGATATCGGCGACGGCAGCTTCTGATTTCTTCTCATCTCTGCTTGCGATTATGACCCTTGCGCCTCTCCTGGCCAAGTCCCTTGCAGTCTCAAGTCCTATTCCACTGTTACCACCAGTTATAAGGGCGACCCTTCCATGCAGCTTCGTTTTACACCGGCATACGCCTTTAATTGGTTCTAACCACAATTTCAAGGCAATCACAAAAGAGATGAAAAGTAAAAGGATAAATAAAATTAACTTTAGCAGCGAGAAAAGTAAGTAAAACAACATGTTTGCTTAGTAATAGTTAAATTGATGAAATGGTTAGTTCAATTATTTATCAGATACAGTCGGGTACGTATATGCTTTGTCATGTACCTTGGAATATATTTACATTTTCTTATGCGACTCATTTCAGTAGTCATGCGAGATACAACTTATGCATAAACTTAAGTACCATTTAACTAATTCGATCGGATTATTATTCCAAGAGTTGCTCAGTTTAGATCGATAGATTACACTGTAATCAATCGTTAACATATGATTTGAAGTTTTAGATATTTTTTGTTAAATATTTTTATTCAATATAAAAAGTAAATAAGCAAATTTAGTGATCTGTTAGCATTGGTAACATTGGCTTTTTTATTTTATTATGGTAAGAATAACCCATTGTCCCTATCACAAGTATATCATTACCGACACGAATTACTTTATGACTATTAAATAAATGATTGCGTATGTACCTACTACCTACATATATGTTCTGTTCAAGAACAAATTACTTACGTTCCAAGTATATAAAAACGAATGATTTCAATGCGTATAACTTAGAGATAAGATGTAACTTATCCTTGTATGTCCTTTATGTAGCAAGGTATTATAGTCAAAACTAATTTACACAGTCGGCACACTAAGATCATCTGGAATTATGAGTGTTAGTGACTTGTTTTTGGACACTGACCATTTTCCTTCTTATGGTTTACCCCGACATTCCGTCTATTTGGTGCCGACTAAGAAGACGACTCCTCCCTTGGATGTCGTAAAAAGCGACCAACCGAAGCATGGACAGCAACTTCCTTCGAGTACTATCATGACCAACTGCGATCGCCAACCCGCCAAGCGTGGCGACTATGGCAAATACCCCATTTTTTGGGGTAGGCCTATGTCCTGCAGTGGACGTTTTGCTGAGGATGATGATGGTTACCCTGACCCTGGCAAGCTCTAGGGCTGCGATAGCTCTTCCCTTTCTGATTAACTAGCCATGAAAATTTGGACGTCGATATTTTCATCTTTGATAAACCAAGCGTGTTTGGGACATTAAATTATCTTAAGAAAAACCGGACAAGTGCGAATTAAACTCGTGTGGAGAGGGTTCCGGTCCGTACACGATTATCTGATATTTCCTATGTTACTTTAAATACCATACACTTCTTACAGGTTTTCCTGTAATCTATAGGTATAGGACAATTTTATTTTCTGTATTTTTTTTCAAAAATTTAGGTTACTTAAGTACTTTCGGAAATAAGGGGGAATGGTAAATTTTCGCCTATTTTCCTAAATAACTTTCAAACTATTTATCTTAAATGTTCAAAAAATATATATTTAAGATTCTCACAATAAGCCCTTTCATTTGTAATGTCACACAATATAGATTGCATAACTTTTTTTTAATTCTCTAATTTACACCCCAAAAATGGCCCCCATGTTTAAAATTCAGTTTTTTACATTACGCGTCCATGTTGCGGTCTCCGACTTACATGTATATGGGCGTCAGTGGCGCAGCCTGCCTACAAGCCGATTCCTGACGGCTACGACTAGCTGTCAGTGAAGTCCATGTTACTGTAACTAAATGTCAGCCTCGCACGTACGGTTCTAATTATTCCGGCTTCCCTTAGGAAATATTACACGCTTCGCCACTGATGGGCGAATCAACTTTTTAGTGCCACCCTTTGCTATGGTTACACAAATTTTGTCCCTTGGACAACCTAAGCATTTTTCTATGAAACAATATAAGTATAAGTGTCACTTGGACAACCGGGGACAAAGTAAACAACACAAAAAAGTGGATTCACCCGTTTACCAAATTTCAACTCAATCGGTCCGGTAGTTTCGGAGCAAATTGGCTGTGACAGACGGACTGACAGATAGACAGACATACAGATACACGAGGGATCCTATAAGGGTTCCGTTTTTTCCTTTTGAGGTACGGAACCCTAAAAACCGACGATTTGTATCATACCATGTAATGCAACATAGTGTTATTGTATTAAGAAGAACGGTTGGATAATGATCGAGTTAACTAGGTATCTAATATGTTATGCATGATAATATGCTTATGCAGGTTATTAAAAAGTTTTGTAACAAAAGTTTCGTTACCTAATAATAAAATAATAACACAAAAAAAGCCCGTAAACAATGTCTAGACATGTTTATTCTGCGGCGGACTGTACACACCAATAGATTAAATAATCCATTGGATTTGCATTCACCTTTAGAAGGTCAGCCATTCTACATTCCAGTTCTATTTATTCTGGTAATTGAATTTGTTTAATGGAACATTAACACTACCCGTCCATTTTTAATCAACTAAATGTGCCAAATTAAAATGTGAATTTTCAAAAAAAACACCGCTTTATATTTTTAAAACGTGCTTGAGTTGCTATAGAACCGTGACGTCACGGGACAGTACATCACACTAATATCATTAAATGCGAAAGTTTGTGAGTGTGTGTGAGTTAGTATGTTTGTAACTCCTTCACGCTTCAGATCGGACAGTTACCTGCATGGCAGTGTATGGCCACCCTGCCCTCCTGCAGCGCGAAGGATAGGACCTTCGCCATATCCAGCAGTCCACTGAGGCTGGCCTCACCGTAGTCCGGCCATGCGAAGTTATAGTAGTAAACTAAAAACAGTTCAAACGACGGTGAGAAATAGTAGTTTATGCAACGGTTGCATAATGATAGGCCTTAAAACACTAGTGCGGTTTTCATGAAACGAGCTTTAGCGAGTTTCATAATAAGATCGCACGTGTGTTTTAAGGCCAAATTATGCAGAGTTGCATACATAACTTTATCTACACACATATTATAAATCCTCCATGATGTGTTCAGAAACAATATTTTCTGGCGACAAGTTATTTGTTGCAATCGTGGCTACATATTTCCGATATCCGGCGCATTTTCACATCACACAGTCACTCCGAGAAGACTACTATTCATATTTTCAACTAAAATGTAAATTACAAACAACTTTTTCTATTCAATTCAACAACAATTCTACTTTCGTTCAGCAAAAAACCAACATAATGGCGGCAATTCGATCCTCCGTCAAGACCATTTTTTTTAAAATCATAGACAAACGAATGAAGTCTCTATTCTCACGTCACTCGAGATCAAATGTCGTTCGGTTTATATTAAAAAAAACATACTGAATTGATGTTTCGTATCAATAACTGTTTAATATCTATGGATACTAGAATAGAGACCCACTTGAGTTTTGACAGCTGTTCCAAATTTAATCTCATTTGGATACTAAAATCGATACTGTAATAACATTGCAGCACTGGTTTTACCTAATTGGTTGTCACAATGGTGGTCATTTCCTTCGGTTTTTGATTACACTATGGAGGTTTTATGATATGGGTGTAGATAAACATTATTTATTTAAACTTTATGGCACCATACACGAGTGTACTAATGGCGAACTTAATGCCTTCAGGCATTCTTTACCAGTCAATCAGTAGGCCATACAGAAATATGTTAAGGATGGTGCAAGAAGTTACTTATAGACCGTAAAGCAGTATATTATAATATACTTCAAAGATATGTTCTAGAATAATTCTAGGTCTAGCAGTTAAAAGACCCGTCGTTCGATAAACTATATTTACATACTTACGCATCAGAGCTTATCGATCAACATTGCTATTTTCATAGTAGGTAAACATTATTGTAAGAGTGGTTTCACACTACGTTGGATCGGAATTCGATCCGAATCCGTGAAAACTCGGTAACTATTTCTATGGTAGTTTACGCACTAGGTCCGGCTTCCGACATCCGATTTCTCTCCGTCATTTGTGAATCTCCATTCCAGAGAAGATTATTGACGGATTGAAGTAGCCATAGTATTAGTTGTATGAACGCTCGAGCACTGCGTCTGAACCGAATCCGAGCTGCGTACGAGCAGTGGGGCAGCGGGGCGGCGGGGCATGCGGTCGGGGGGCGCGACAGGCATCCAGTTTAGTTCAGTGTGGCAGTTGGATCAGAGATCGGACTACTGCGTAAGCAATATCCGAATTCGGTCCGAGATTTCTAGATCCGCGTTGATCGGAGTAGTGCGTAAGCAATATCCGAATTCGGTCCGAGATTTCTAGATCCGTATTTTCGTGGGTTCGGATCGGATGAGGATCGGACGTAGTGCGAAAGCGCTCTAAAATACAGTGGTAGCCTAGTGGTCTGACGCGCGGCTTCTTGTTCTCGTCTCTCGTACCGGTTTGTACGGTATGAACCTCACCGTTGAGCCTTTGGTCCGGCAGCTTAGAGAATCACTCCCTTAAAGAAGGGAGGAGAGGTTGGTTGCTGTGCTACTTAGGCTACGTTTCCAGCAGAGCTGTGAGAGCCAGCACGAGCCGTGCGCGATAAAAATCCACCAATAATATTGCTTCATTTGGAACTGACCGCGCATTGGTGAATTTTTTCCCGCTTAGGTGACTCCCACAGCTCTGGTAGAAACGCAGCCTTACTATCGTTGGCCATGAATATGTCGGGGTCATATGTAAACCCGGAGCTGGTGAGCGGCGGTCCGCAGCTGGCGTGCTCCCCCGGGGTCTGGAGGTTGATCACTGTGCGGATGCCCCAGCTGCCGACAATAGACATGACTTTACCGTCAGCGCTAGCAAGGTTCACACGAGGATAAGTTGACACCGTCTTATCTAAGGGCGTCTCTCACACTAGTACCGACGAAAAAGATAGAGAGGTAAGTCGGGGTTAAGTTATCCCAGTGGTAACCTTGCTAAGGCCGCAGGGCTTCTATTCAGCGGCCCTAGCATGCCAGACACGGGGATAAGTTAAATCCATTTATCTCTAAGTGCGTCTCTCTCACACTAGTGCCGACGAAAGAGATAGTCAGAGATAAACGGGCGTCTGGCATGCTAGGGCCACTGGGCCGCCGTAAACTCATCTGCCTGGAAAATTGGAATTATGAGCGCGGTAAAGCCGGCTTCTTTCGCGCGCTCATTACCTATACGAATTTTCAAGGCAGTGCAGTTTACGGCGGAAACTGCCTGGAATTAAGAGCTCATAATTCGACCTCAGCGGCCCTAGCAAGGTTGACACAAGGATAAGTTAAACCGTCTTATCTCTTAGTGCGTCTCTCTCACACTAGTGCCGATGAATGAGATAGTCAGAGAGATAAACGGGTTTAAATTATCTCCCTGCCTGGCATGCTAGGGCCGCAGTACTGCTAAGTGATTTAATATATCGTCATTAAAATGCCAAAACTGCGAATGTGAACGTCACCAGTCACCACGTAGAAAACGACACATTCGCGGTTATTTTATTAGACAGCTCTGCTCGTCACCGCTTCAGTGAAAACGAACCCAACGTGAAACTAATCAACGTTTATGGATATATCACCAGACCTTTATAAAACCCAGCCTTAATTGACAAGATTCAATTAGCCTTTATAAATATAACGACATAAGATCCTATTTTGCGTTTCTATATAAACCTATTATTTACTGGCACGGCTTGTGTCGGCTTGTCTAAGTCTGCCAATTTTTCTGTGGGACCAAGTTCTTACTGCATTGGAGTATAAGTAGTATTTACTTGATATATCACAGATAGGTGGGACTATATTAAAACAAAAGCTACCTGTGGAACTGCTGTATGATGTTCCGCGCGGCGATACCCGCCGTGCTAGGCCGCGCCGTCGCCAGAATGTCGTCCGTGATCCTTACAACATACAGACATGACATGATATACAGACAGGTATACAGGGTGCTTGGTTCACTGTCTTTCAATGTAGAAAATTACTAAAGTGCATCCGGATCGATGGAACAAAATCGTGACAACCTGAGCCCCAAGTGATGGGTACCGTAGCAGATGTAGACCAAACAGGAAATATGGAACTGGACGAATTGAGGTTGGCCAGTCCTGCAGAATCCAGATTGTGACTCATGAATCAGCCCAATCAAAACAACCGACTAATAAGAACACCTACTTTATCTTAGTCTTCAGACATTGTGTAAAATGAGACACTGCGGCCCTTAAAATAAGATAGACCGTGTTATCTCTAAGTGCGTCTCTCTCACACTAGTGCAGTGCCGACGAAAGAGATAGTCATAGAGATAAACGGCTTAAATTTATCTTTGGGGCATGCATGTTAGGGCCGCTGGAGCAAATTCGAAACTAAAAAACGTCACTAAACTTAAAATAAGAAACGTCAAACTTGGTTTTGACAGTTCTGTGCTATACAAAATCGTGTTTGACGTTTCTTGTTTTAAGTTCGGGGAATTTTAAAATTAAGAAGACAGCGTTTCGATTTGGTTATTAATTAAGGGCTGCAATTGCCGCTTTGATGCTTGTAAATACTTACATATAAATATTTGTAGTTGTGTTGTTTCTTTTATACTTATGCTTAAAAGTTCATCAGAAGTTGTTCAGCATAGTGGTAAATCAGTTGACCTTAGCAGACAGGCTATAAACCATATAATCAGGGGGATAAGTATAAGAAAACCCTTGGGTATTTCTAAAATCCTGATTTTAGATTGGTCTTAACTATGGTACTAACAAATATGGGTATACTGCCTGAACAATAAAAATATTATTATTATTATTATTAACTGGTCTTGCTAGAAGTCGGACATCCTGTAGATGTTAAGTGTAGAAATATAATATGCAAAGGGAAATAACGTGCCAAAATTTACTGTTTCTTCAATGTTTTTTTTACTTTATATTTTATGACTTTTTGCTATATATGGATGCGAACCTCGAATGTACTTTTGCGTCTTCAACTTTTTAGGCCAAGGGCGTTTATCGGATATTTTTAGCGCGATTCAAACGGAGTACGTTTTGATTTTTTCACTATGATCCATAAATTCAGTTTTATTTTTGTTTCAGTATTCTCATACAAAACTAATTTAGGCAACTATTTCACTTTGTTGATCTTTAATCTAGAGTTTGTTCTGACTGACAATTATCAAACATTGGTCAACATTGGTTAAAATTTAAGGGGTGTAAATTATCGCCTCTTTATGAAAAGGGTGATTTTTGCCGTTGGTTCACAGTCCTCTTAAGATGCTGTCTTATAGGTATCTCATCATGATTAAGAAATGGATGGGAAATCTTTTTAACTCTCAAGGGATACTTATTGTCTTTTGATTTTGTTTTAGTAACTTACCTAATTTTAGTGTAAGTACCTTAGTGAAATAATCATATAATATATAAAATAAAAAACCGACTTCACATAGCCTTTGAAAAGTAAGTTTTTTTTTTCACATTTTATCTTTTATCCTGTGATTTAACGACACACATTTACTACAACAAGTAACAATAGCATAATGCCAATTTTTCATCACCATTTACAAACTGTTGCTATCCACGGTGCAAGGATGTCAATCGTTGAGAAGTTCTCCTGGTTCTTCAATTTTACTATATGAATTTTCATGGACATAAGTTGCTTTAGAACTTTATACAGCAATTTAATCGCCAACCGTGAAATGCTCAACATTTAGGAGTTCCGGTGATCATCTGTGGTCTTCATCAACAGTTCCACTTCACCAAATAATGCTTTTGGAACGTAACTGCTTGTGTTATTACAGAAAATAATAAAATTGCTCTATGCTTGCCTATAATATTTGAAGAGTTCCATCGATTCCTCATAGATCTTCTAATCATAACTCGACTTTGACTACAACGGCTTAAATCGTGACCTGCACCGGCGATCCCTGGGTCTCGATGAGCGTACCTGCTGTGGTATATACTTAGATTTGTATAAAACTGTAGACATCATTGTTGACTTATATGTGTACTGATTTGAAAAAATGATACCTCACCGAGTTTCTTGCCGGCTCTTCTCAGTAGAGGATTTTTTCCGAACCGGTGGTAGATTCATTCCTTGACCTTCATAAGAGCTTGTAAAAGCCTAAATTGAATAAAGATAGTTTGACTTTGACTTTGAACGGGACCAAACTGTAGGTATACCCTACCGATAAACAAAAGATTTTTCAAAATCGGTTTATAAATGACGGACTTCTGAAGTAACAAACATAAAAAAAAACATACAACCGAATTGAGAACCTCCTCCTTTTTTTTTGAAGTCAGTTAAAAATCTTTAAAAAGAATTTTACCGACACTGAGTAGCGCTATAAGCCTTTTAAAATTGCCTGTTTTGCTTGCCATAGAATGTCATTAGCACGACATCGCGGCATTACAGTGTAGAATATCGTTGAACACTCCACATTAACTCAACATAGGTGGCTCGGAGGGGCGGAAGTCACGCTAAATAAATTATTTCCAACATTTTTATATTCAAGGATTTAGGGTTATAAGAGGTACGGAGCGCTTTATATTAAGATTTTGCCTTAACCAAATGTTTATGGAATTTAAATGAGGTTAAAAGTATTTAAGTTGAAGAGAGGCCAAAAAATTTTGTATTGGAAAGTGCTGAGTAATAGAAACCGATCTGTGTACGCATAACGTTTTTATGTTGATTATTTTATGAGTTATGAAGCTTTGAAAAGTCATTGTTCATACCATTCGCAAAAACACTCCATACAAAACGGACAACAGCTATGACGTCACAGCTGTCGTCAGACTGTACAAAATGTATGGCGTTTACCTATACGAAATCTGCAATTATATCCGAAAATACTGTTTTTAGACCAATATCGTGGAAATAAATCATGAAAATGAAAATGAAAATATTTATTTGCAAGTAGGCCACATGGGCTCTTTTACATGTCTGAAGCTACCAGCGCTTCGAAAGGTGACATCTGCTGAGAAGAAACGCCGCAAGAAACTCAGCAGGAAGTCTTTTTTTTTTCCAACTTTTACATTAGAGTTTTAACTAAAACTAACACATGAAAAGGGCCGCAAACAATCCTAATAGGTAAAAATTAATTCTAATAAATAACTAATAAGGGAGATGTATAGTCTCCGCGTCTTGTACAAGTTAAGCTACTTAGAGGTGTATAAAGCCTCTAAGGGTCATAATAATAATAATAATAATAATAATAATAATAATGACATAAATTTGATGAGTATGTCCAAAAAACTAAAATCAGAACTAAAAAACAATATATATTTTTCACTAATTTTGACCTTTAATCGAATAAAAATGAATAGTCAAAATGATCTGCTTTTTTCTGTATGTCTGTATTTTTTTACATTAGTTTCGTAATATATCATTTAAACCTCATTTTGATTTTAATGCATCTTCCCCATTTCAACGCAAGCACAATTTGAATAAAGAAACAGCGATATAGATCCACGCTGACGAAGTGCGCGGGCGATATCACATTATATCACGAGAAGTGGGTCAATGGAGCTTCGTAAACAAATAGTCCTTAGCTCATATTAAACCTTATTTACAAAGTGCTCCGCACGCACGATATGCAGAGTTGTTTATGCTGTTTATACTTAATGAGGCCTATTTTAAGGCCGTAGTGAAAAGTATAAACTAGCACCCGCGACTTAATTCGCGTGGAATTCGGTTATAGTTTCCCTCGGGAACTTTTACAATTCAGTTTAGAAATAGAATAGCATTTAGAGATCGTGGTAACTCCCCCAGCGGCCCTAGCAAGGTTGAAACGAGGTTAAGTAAACACCGTCTTATCTCTAAGTGCAGCTCTCTTCGCCGACGAAAGAGATAGTCAGAGAGACAAGATGGGGTTAAGTTATGCCCGTGTCAGCTATGCTAGGGCCGCAGGAGTGCGTGGGCAAAAGAAGTGCTGCGGCCCTAACATGCATGCCACAAAGATAAATTAGAACCGTTTTTCTCTATGACTATCTCTTTCGTCGGCACTAGTGTGAGAGAGATGCACTTAGAGATAAACGGTTCTAATTTATCTTTGTGCAATGCATGTTAGGGCCGCTGGATGAAGAGTTAAGGTCACCATAGATCCATACGGATTGCCAGTACCATTACCATGAGTTGCGCAAACCACTCTCGCTAGCTCCGCTCCGTCCCTTTTTTAGGGTTCCTTACTTCAAAAGGAAAAAACGAAACCCTTATAGGATCACTCGTGTGTCTGTCTGTCTGTCTGTCTGTCCGTCTGTCGCAGCCAATTTGCTCCGAAATTACTGGACCGATTGAGCTGAGATTTGGTATACATATGTAAGTCGGTGACCGCAACACGGACGCGTGACGTAAATATATGAATTTTAAACATGGGGGACACTTTTGGGGGGTAAATCAGAAAATTTAAAAAATAGTTATGCAATTTATATTGTGTGACATATCAAATGAAAGGGCTTATTGTGAGGACTTTAAATATATTTTCTTCTGAATTTTAAGTAAAATAGTTTGGAAGTTATTTAGGAAAATAGGCGAACATTGACCATTCCCCCCCCCCCTTATTTCCGAAACTACTGGGGCTAAAATTTTGTAAAAAATACAGAAAATAGTTCTTTCCCTATAGATTACAGGAAAACCTATAAGAAGTCTATGGTATTTAAAGTAACGTAGTAAATTTCAGATAATCATGTAAGGAACGGAACCCTCTCCACGCGAGTTTAACTCGCACTTGTCCGGTTTTACTTATATCGGCACCAAGCAGCATTTCCGATAGATTTCGATACCGAGAACGGTTTGCTTACTCCTGGTAAGGGCTCAGCTGAATACGATACTGCGGTTAACCAGTAAAAACCCGCAGGTTACAATTTTATAGCAGACAACACTTGGGGGGCTAGCATGACACGCTCGCGAGTCGTTTGTCGCTCAGTGCGTCCCTGTCAAACTAGTCAAATACGTAAGGGACGCACTGAGCGACAAACGACTCGCAGGCAGGTCGTGCTAGACGTGCTGATAACAGATCCTATACATTATACACGTTGTATTGCCAGTCTTTAGATGTAATATTGTATCTTGTGGCTATGTTATTTATGCGCGGATGGGTGGGATTATAAATGGCTTACCAGTCAGAGTAGAGACCCTGGATGGCAGCAGAATGGTGCGAGGGCCGCTCGTACTGGCAGCGAGCGCCGCCGCAGAACAGCGCGCACTGCAGCGCGGCCGGCGCGCTCACGCGCACGCGCTCGCTCAGCGCGCTGTACTGCGCGGGCGGCGGGTGGTTGATGCGCCGCCGGGACTCGCGGCTCCTGGGGACCAGTCGGCTCTTTGAATAAATATTGGGGCCAATTCGAACGTGATTGCGCTAAATTTAGAGCTCGCTAAATTTGAAATAAGAAACGACAGACTCGGTTTTGACAGCTTGGAGCTATAGAAAATGGAGTTTGACGTTTCTTATTTTAAGTTTAGGCAATTTTAAATTTAGCGGACACCGATTCGAATTGGACCCATTCTCGCTTTGACTGTGAACCAAAGGCAAAACTGACCCTTTTCATACAAAAGGCGATAACGATTTCCACCCCTTGAATGTTAACCGATTTTGATCGAGTTTTGATAGGTTGTCAGTCAGAACAAAGTCTAGGTCAATACGTTTTTTGAATTATGATTAAGGATCTACGAAGTCAAATAATCGCTGAAATTATTTTTGTATGAGAATACAGAAACAACAATAAAACTGAATTTATTGAGTATAGGGAAAAAATCTAAACGTAAATAGACCCAGTTTTTTTTTTAACTGACATCCTATCAAAATTTCGGTTACCATCTGTTAACACTTAAGGGGTGAAAATCGTTATGGCCTTTTGTACGAAAAGCCGTAGGTTCGTTCAATTTAAAAGTGAAGAAACGTTAAACTTGAAAATCGAGTTTGATGTTTCCTTACTTTAAGTGTAGGGAATTTTAAATTAGGCGACACAGTTTCGAATTGGACACATTGTTTCGATATGGTCTTCTAGGAAGTGTTCATCCTTATCGGGCTATATTTACGTCCTATTGCTGGGCACAAGCTTCCCTCTGGGACTGGGCAGCAGCAGTGCGGATTGGGGACTTTACATAGTCCTAGTCATTTATTCAGAAACAATATACACTATATTTGAAATTATATTAGTAACTAATCTCCAAATTAACTTATTTATTTGTAATATTTTAATTATATATTTCGTCCCCTTAGTGCAAAAACCGCTTAACTGCATGTATTTCAACTCAAGTATTTCATGCAGTTAAGCGGTTTTTGCACTAAGGGGACGATTTATCTAATTATTAATAACATTATTAATATTTATTAGTTACCCAGTTGAGAGAATTCCTCAACTAAGTAAAAATTTCACTGTTTTCAAATCCTATAAAGTACACTTAGTGTTGTGCAAGAATATTGAAAAAATAATTTATTGTAGTATGGAATCTATTCTTTATTTTCGTCCACTGGAATCTTGAAAAAAGTGATAAATTAAGAGCAAAAAAAATTGCCGTAAACCCTTTTTTCAAACTAAAATCCGTAAAGGCTCCCTTATTATGCGACGCTTATACATGAGAGTTTTACTAATCAGAAGACAATAATGTACACTATAATTTCATCCGCAGGTTTTTCAATTTATTTTGTAGTTTTTGAGTAAATTATTCTATTGACTGCGGCGCGTGAACTAAGGCAAGTGGGGAAGGACCGAGTTGGAACGCTCAAGGTCATCGGCGTGGGCTACGCCCTTAAACGGAACAATTGCCTGGTAACCTGCCGAGTGCTTCACGACTTCAAGCCTAGTTTTGGTGGACTGTGGCAGGTGACACGCATGGTTTAATTACTTCGCAGATATGAGCAGCTCTTACTAATAGGGTCCCGTTTGCCTGTTGGGTACGGAATCCTAAAAATGGTGTCGTAAAGTGGTATGAAATCGTCAAAGAAAGTAAAATCGATGACGCAGCAGCCGAATTGAATGAAATTGACACGTACCTGTCCAGAAAATGGAATCGTTGAAAGTTCATAAAATTAATACTCGATTTTCGTCGATCTTTTACCGTATCCGTCATTATTAAGTCGTTTATTATAATATAGTTATTTGAAAGCACTCAGTCGTCTGACTGTAAGTTTTACACTGAAATTCAAGTCACTTTATTCGGTGGGTAATGGGGTAAGAATCAACAACAAAGCATTAGGGACGGAGTTTGTAGCGTCAACAAAATTGAGAATGCGTAATGTTAAAAAAATTAGATTAGTTGAAGGTTTGATTCCCGTCAAAGTCAGATATTTGTATTTTACTTGGGGGTCTGGTCGTTTGTGCGTGGTCAAAACTACTTGATAACTAGCCAGACACACAGGGTTAAACCGGTTTATCTCTCCAACTATCTCTTTCGTCAGCACTAGTGTGAGAGAGACGCACTTAGAGATAAGACGGTTGCACTTATCCTTGTGTCAACCTTGCTAGGGCCACTGGTTTATGCCGTTGAGTGTTACGTTATTTATAAATTTGTGCGTGCGTCAAACCTCTCAAGATCATCATCATCAATATCATTTGAGTCGAAAGATTTCTACTGCTGGATAATGCCTATCTTAAAGTTTTCACGGCAATTCATTTTGTCGCCGGCAAGTATAGGCATCTTATTCTAACGTACGAAGTTAGAGTAAGACAGCTATAGTTGCCAGGTCTAAATTGCCGTGAAAAGTTGCTCGTGTAACTGTACTTTAAGCTAGGCATTATCCAGCAGTAAAAATCTTTCGGTCAAATTTACTTTTAGGAAATACAGACGCTAGGAGAGTATTCTTAACAAACTACATTTCAATTTTGAAAAGCTTAGACCAATGTGGTATTCCGTGTATTTTTGTGGTAAAATACGCTTGAGTCACAGAGCTGAGTAATGTAGAGTCGTCCCACGATAACGCTGCAATGAAAAAATGGCAACCCCATACGTCATTCCATACAAAATTTCAATCCGTCGTATGGAATGACGTATGGGGTTACCATTTTTTCGTTGCAGAGTTATCGTGGGACGACTGCAACAGCATAGACCATATACCTATCCAATAGACTCCGCATAGTCAGGCGATACCCGTTGCCAGCATTATACCTCATTGAAATGCAACCACTGCCAGTCCTACTCGCGCTGCCAGAAAGAATTCCCGCATACTACTTTCGAAGGCAGTGGGTGTTTACATGTAGCCACTGCCATTGCTGCTTGCGCTGCCAGAAATAATTTCAGCATACTGCTTTCGAAGGCAGTGGGGACATGCTGCTTCCTGACTCACTGCGCGCTCGACTACTGGCAGGCAGGCGCCAGGCAAGGGCAGGAGAAGTGACTCATTTACATACTCGCGCTCCCTTTTCCCTGCTTACGTCGGCTGCATGGGCAACGCGAATAGCAGCAGCAGAAGCAGGAGACGTGACCCATTTACATGCTCGCGCTGTCCACTGCCCTGCTGACTTCGGTTGCATGGGTAACGTTAATAGCAGCGGCAGGAGCAGGAGACGTGACCCATTTACATACTCGCGCTGCCCACTGCCCTGCTGACTTCGGCTGCATGGGCAATGCGAGTAGCAGTGGCAGGAGCAGGAGACGTGACCCATTTACATACTCGCACTGCACATTTCCCTGCTGACTTCGGCGGCACGGGCAACGCGAGTAGCCACGGCAGGAGCAGGAGACGTGACCCATTTACATACTCGCGCTCCTCTTTTCCCTGCTGACGTCGGCTGCATAGGCAACGCGAGTAGCAGCGGCAGGAGCAGGAGACGTGACCCATTTACATAATCACGTTGCCCACTTCCCTGCTCACTGCGCCTGCATGCAAATGAGGCATTAGAAGCAAAAATCCATAAGCGGCGGAGCTAGAGGCAGGCGCAGGGTGGCCATAACCTCCAACGCACCAACCAAAGCGCTCTAAAATCCCCAAGTTTGGCAGCTTTATACGCTAGTAAAAGTAGGCTAACCGGTGTTTCTAAGATATTTGTTCCGTGTGTAACAGAGGGCCTAGCACACTAGCTTTTATCGCGCACATAAAGCATCTGTCACTTTTTAATTAATATGCGGGTGCGAAAAGGACGAATGTTTTATATGCGATAAAAGTTAGTGTGCTAAGCGGTCACATATAGGTGTTTCTTCTGCCGACGTTACTCGGCTGTGACAACATTTAAATGATGGGTGGACAGCATGTTTGTCAATATCGCCCGCACGCCACCTAACGTGGTAAATAACTTTTTTTTAGCTTTTTTTCTAGTGTACTTGAAATTGAACACATTTTTAGCCGATCACTGCAAAGCATAAGGACGGTAATGTTTTTTACAGCTTTAATAGTGGGGAATGTTAAATTACAGGTAATCTCGTTCTGACCAGCTTCTCGTCTGATTCGTCTGCGTGGAAATGTATTTTTAAAAATAAAGTAAAGAAAAAAATATATATACGCGCGTATATCGTCTGTAAGGAACGTAACATTAAAAATCTATACATGAAAGAGGCTACAGAAAAAGTGTCTAGCAGGTTGAGCCGGATCTGATACAGAAAAAATATTTAAAATCATAGTATAAGATTAGACACATACACATGTACACTCCACCCACCCACCAACACGCACTAACAATAACAACTACTACTACAACAACAACTACTACTACAACAACAACAAACTAATCACTCACAGACACGTGTATAAACAGGAAAGCAGTAAGTAATTATTAATGCATAAATTTCTGTTATGTAAGGCTAGCCACTGACCTACAATATACTTAACTGTGCAATATCACTGGTTGCACAATTATATTGATCGTCAGTTGATGATATTGACGGTCAATATAGACTACTGAAGATCAATATAATTGTGCAACCAGTGATATTGCACGGTTATATTGTAGGTCAGTGGCTAGCCTAACTCGATTGTAATGTGATCGGTAAATAAAGTATTTTATTTTATTTTATTAAAACAATTTTCATGTTACCTTAAGGGGTCGTCCACAAATTACGTAACGCAATTTGGAGGGACGGTGGGGGGGAGGTCTGGCCAAGCGTTACGGTAATATTGCAAAATTGATTAAAACTCATGAAATTATAATTATATTATTAAGAAATAGATGATTATACCTCGCCCAATGTAAAAAGAGCGCCGAATTACCTGTATATTAGGCAAACACTTTTCCTGTTACATGGGGGGAGGGGGGTTCAAAATTTGAGAATTTTGCGTTAAGTACGTAATTTGTGGACGACCCCTAAGACTTAATCGCGATAATAAATTATTTTTACCTAGTTGCGACCGCATTGCAAGGCTGTGGTAACGAACAGACTATACTATAATAGACTATAATTATCGCGATAATTTTAAACGAATTCTTCAAAAATATTGCAAAGAGATTAAGGCTGAAATACGTACCTAGTTGAAAAGAAAAAAAATGCGCAACCGGTAGAAAAACCTTTTGGCGCGTTGTTTAAAACAAAGCAATCACTCAACTTCCTCGTGTAATAAAGTTAACAATTATTAATGAATTCATCTAAAAATAACGCCATATTTCTTTCACGAGTGCGTGTTGCGTTAGGTTCTTTATTATGTGTATATAGAACAGAGTAACACGGAGTGAAGTATGTCACGCGACGGCTTGCCCTATAAAATACCTAGCCAGCTTGCATTGTTTTATTACAAATTCAACTCTAAATGTATGGTAACTGGTTTCTAATTTGAACGAAAAAAATATTGAGTTAAGACGTTTTGAACGACGGTGCACAATGGGGTAGTGCTGTGATTGTGTGGACAAAATAATTGAATTTATTATTAGACTAGGTGATCCGAACGCAATTACGCTAGTGGCATTTAAAAAATCTCCTTTATACAAATGTAACTAGGCTAAATCCTTCATTATTTTGTCATTCGGAGGAAGTATTTATTCATTACATAAACGAAACTACGAATGTAGTCCTTAATATCGAAGTCATTCGGTCTAAATTCCTTTATCGCTGATCAGCTGTTGCGCACGTTATATCTCATTTACATACAGCCACTAGCACTGCTGCTCGGGCTGCCAGAAATAACTCCCGCATACTGCTTTCGAAGGCAGTGGGTGTTACATGCTGCTTCCTGACTCACTGCGCGCCGCAACGTGAGTAGCAGCGGCTGGAGCAGGATAAGTGACTTCCATGCCCACTGCCCTGCTCACTTCGGCTGCATGAGCAACGCGAGTAGCAGCGGTAGGAGCAGAAGTGACTTACATACTCGCGCTGCCCACTTCCATGCCCACTGCCCTGCTCACTTCGGCTGCATGAGCAACGCGAGTAGCAGCGGTAGGAGCAGAAGACACCCATTTACATACTCGCGCTGCCCACTTCCATGCCCACTGCCCTGCTCACTTCGGCTGCGTGGGCAAAGCGAGTAGCAGCGGTAAGAGCAGAAGTGACCCATTTACATACTCGCGCTGCCCACTTCCATGCCCACTGCCCTGCTCACTTCGCTGCATGTAAATGAGGTATTAGAGAATCACATAGCTGTGTGGCTGCAGCATTACATCAAAGGATGCCAGCGAAGCCTCTTACATATTTACATATTTGTTGTTGTTTAACGACAGTAGTTTTATTTAAATTGCTGTATAATTACGTGT
This sequence comes from Tortricodes alternella, assembly GCA_947859335.1. Classification (NCBI taxonomy): domain Eukaryota; kingdom Metazoa; phylum Arthropoda; class Insecta; order Lepidoptera; family Tortricidae; genus Tortricodes; species Tortricodes alternella. The sequence continues at coordinate 6,887,681 of OX401975.1, read as the reverse complement.
AATAAATACGCACTTAACGCTAACATGAGTAGACAGGTCGAGGAAAATTACCACCGATTAGAACAACTACTGTTTGCAAATTTGTAAGTAAGTTTTTCCTTGCCAATATCTAGTACATAAAGACTCTCAACTTGTTTCGTCAATACCATAGTTTAATTAAGTAAATACCTAAGTATTTGTTTTATATGTAAATAACAATAATACATATTGTATGGCTCATCGAAGCAAACTCCATGATTGACCCGTTCCGTTCCGGTCCGTCGACTAGGATGTTCTTGGAAGAAATGGCGACTAAAATACAAAAAAAAAAAACGAAAAAACTTTACAATCTGATATCCGTAAGATTGCTATTAGACATAATAGTTGGGCCCTCAAACCTTTTTATACGCAGCATGTGCGAAACTAGATAACGCGAAATTTTAATTCTGCGTGCTTCCTAAAATCTTCGTAATTAGTAAGTTTTTTGGTTTTTATTGGAAGTTTTAGCTCCCAGCTATGTCGTCCAATACCAATTTTATGGATTTCAAGTATTTTGCATTTTTTTTCGTTTTCCGGACCCGCTATCCGCTTTCGTCCAAAAGCATCCCAGCGGCCTAACATGCATGGCACAAAGATAAATTAGAACCGTTTATCTCTACGTGCGTCTCTCTCACACTAGTGCCGACGAAAGATATAGTCATAGAGATAAACGGTTCTAATTTATCTTTGTGGCATGCATGTTAGGGCCGCAGCGCTAGCCGGCGCGTAAGAAATAGTCATTCGACCATCACTGTGGCTAGACCCACAGTGGTCGAATGCCACATCCCTATATAGGTTTCTATCCGAAACCATATATGTACATAGTTTTTGACCTGTGACGACGACGAACACGCGTGTGTGTGAGTTAGTATGTTTTTCCTCCTTCACGCTCAACGGTTGGACGGTTTTGAATGAAATTTGGAATGGCATGTGCTGTATAATTTTTTAACGGATAAATTAATATTATTATTGACTTGCTCCTCTGCTGCACTGGGAGTGAAGAAATAGCATAGAATGCGTGCAGATGCTTTCATCCTGGCATGTCGTAAAAGTCAACTAAGGGACGGGTCCTCTCCAACATGGTGGACTATCTGTATGGGCGACGGGCTGATCGCCTGTCACCATACGGTTCATCATACCATCTTAGGACTAATTAATCGAACGTGGCCACAAGTAGTCTTGTGGCTCTGCCCACCCCGTGAGGGATTTCGGGCGTGATGCTATGTATGTATGTGTATTAACTTACATACTTGTCACAATATAGTACTGACTGCGCCCGGATAGACAAGGTGACCTCCAGGCCGACGCCTCAATGGAGCACAACACTCGATATCTCTTCCTAGTTACCTTACCTGGGTGACACCCCATTGGCTGCGACCTCGGGCGCCACGCGCCGCCGGCGCCTGCAGAGGCGTGCGCACGCGCCGCGAGTGCCCAGTCGGCCCCACAACGACGCGCAACACTCGCTTCCTACCTCTCCCTCCTCTCCCATTGCTTGTACTAGGTCACAGAGCCACTCATTCGTAATTGTCTATTCACTTTTGTTACTGCACAAGGGCTCATTTTAAATAACCTATTTTTTATATTTGTTAACTAAAGAAGATACCACCATGAGCCATAACTGCCATAAAATCCCTTAAGTTTTGATTGTTAGAAAGGTACCTATAACTCTCGCGATTTTCACACATAAGGTGGCGTCCATTAATTACGTGAGGTGCTCAGGGGGGGAGGGGATTGAGACGAATCTTACTAAATCTCACTGGGGGGAGAGGGGGTCTTGGCAAATATCACGTAATTTTTTTCTAGCAGAAATGGTCTGAAACTAAGTTAAATTAAAGCTAAACTAAAGTAAAAAAAGTGTCTTGAATAAAATATGGCATTTTTTTTAAAATAAATTCAACGCTTTTATACCCAAAATACTAATTTTGAAAAATATCACGTGTGATTGGGGCAGGGGGGAGGGAGTCGAGAAAAATCTTACAACATCTCACAAAGGGGGAGGGGGGTCAAAATTTAAAAAAAATGCCTCACGTAATTAATGGACGCCCCCTAACTAGGTAAGTCGTTCATTACAACGACATGCAACCAGCACGACATAGAGACAACATAAATCCACCAATAATTTGCAAGTGACAAGAATCCCTTACAATCCGATTGGAGGATCGATATGTCGTGTCGGTTCCATGCCGCTCTAGCTTAGGACCCCAGTTTTTTTGCATGCCCCTTTGATTACTTGGCTACGTCACTGCGGCCCTAACATGAAAGACACAAGGATAAGTCTCTCTCACGCTAGTGCCGACGAAAGAGATAGTCATAGAGATAAAAGGGTTTAACTAATGTTTGTGTCTTGCATAGGGCCGCTGGGCGCTATGTATGGCGGACGGAGGTGCATGCATTAGTGAATAATTGGTTCGCTATTGATCGCTGTGCCAGATTAAATAATGTAAAGTTCAACTGTATATTATTGAATTATGTGGAAATATTGAAATAAATTTTATCTACACCCATATCATAAAACCTCCATTGGTTAATCAAAAACCGTAGAAAATGACCACCATTTTGACAACCAATAAGGAAAAACCGATAAAGAAATAACATGACTTCTTTATCGTTTTTAGTAAAGAAATGAGATTAAATTTGGAACAGCTGTCAAAACTCAAGTGGGTCTCTATTCTAGTATCCATAGATATTAAAACAGTTATTGATACGAAATGTCAATTCAGTATGTTTTTTTAATATAAACTGCACAATATTTGATCTCGAGTGACGTGAGAATAGAGACTTCATCCGTTTGTCTATGATTTAAAAAAAAATGGTCTTGACGGAGGATCGCTATGTTGGTCTTTTGCTGAACGAAAGTAGAATTGTTTTTGAATAGAATAGAAAAAGTTGTTTGTAATTTACATTTTAGTTGAAAATATGAATAGTAAGTAGTCTTCTCGGAGTGTGTGTGATGTGAAAAAGCGCCGGATATCGGAAATATGCAGCCACGATTGCAACAAATAACTTGTTGCCAGAAAATATTGTTTCTGAACCCATCATGGAGGATTTATAATATGTGTGTAGATAAAGTTATGTATGCAACTCTGCATAATTTGGCCTTAAAACACACGTGCGATCTTATTATGAAACATGAAAACCGCACTAGTGTTTTAAGGCCTATCATTATGCAACCGTTGCATAAACTACTATTTTGTTAACAACCGTTAAAGAAGCGCCATTTGCTTATTTTCAACACGCTTTTATTAGGTTTCCTTGTAACTAACAATGTAATAAAGTCTTAGAAGTCAATTTTAACCTACTTCTTATTGTAGTATCGAAATGAAACTTAGTATGTTTATGTAGTTCGGAGCACAATACAATAATTTGATACCATCAAGTTGATCCGAGGATGGAATCAGGAGATGGACAGTGGAGCTACTAGTAAACTCCTCGAGTTTGGGCTGTTTTGTGTATTTTGACGAGTCAAATACATTATACTTGGTGACGAGGGTATGATGATGGAGCCAGGAGCGTGTTTTTTTAGTTTTTTTTAAACTATATATTTTTATTCTTTAACTAATTCCAGGGCTTACATTTCCTTCAGCTCTAAAAGAGTGATTTCTTGTTAAATGACATAAAAGCATTCCGGTTTTAAATGTGATTCCATTGTACACGTCAAATTGAAAAAATCTTCTAGAAAACAAAATAAAAAAGTCTAATCTTGGAAAGTCTAATTTACTATACATACTTTATTATTTTATTAGTGTAGTGACCCCCCCAAAATTACTGGCTGCATCCGCGCTTGTCCAAGCATCAATTAACGTGTATCTCTACGGGAATTGAACCTTTTCAAGATTCCTGCCTTGAAGACCAACAGCGCCAACGCAACCGCTGGGCCAACCAGCCAGTACAAAAGTAAACTATGGTGTTATCAAAGTAATACGATACTTTACTTGAAAACTCCATACGTGGCCGCACTACAAATTAATACTTTAATTTTTCAAGTTATTTTCCGAGCCATATCGCCGACCGATTTGTTTATGCACGCAGCACGCATGTAATTGTCATAAAAGTACCTCCGTTTCGTAAAACCCTCCACTACGCACGCAAAGTCGTTTCACCAAAACTTTAACCATTACTATGATATAAACTTTCATACCTATATGTATACTACAATATATATTCATGATGACCACCAACAATCTGATACAAACGTATCACAAGTGGCTTCGTGAACTGTAGACCTCGCGAGTAAATATGTTTCTTTTACCTTTTCTACACCAATAATTTTGAAAAATTTCGATAAATAGAAACGACAAAATATAACCATATAATTATGATCAGAAAATTTTACGAGAATCGGTTGAGAAATACGACCTGCAGCCCTAACATGCATGCCACAAAGATAAATTAGAACCGTTTATCTCTATGACTATCTCTTTCGTCGGCACTCGTGTGAGAGAGACGCACTTGGAGATAAACGGTTCTAATTTATCTTTGTGCCATGCATGTTAGGGCCGCTGTAGAGGACAACAAACGGACATCCGGACATACAAAAGCATTTATGCCCAAGCTAAAACGGAGACCTTCGCTCGGTCAATAAGAACAAGGGAAAACAGTTAACAAATTCCTAACAAGCAAGAACATTGATAATATAAACTGAATAGCAATAAGAGAAATGTCCAACTAAGAATTTTATTATAATTTCGCTACGTTATATTAGTGTGAAAATCGGAAAAATTTCGTAAAACAATCTGAAAAACTTTCGATAAAGCTGAGCGCACTCCAGTTACTTTTCAAATTATTTACGAACCAACACGTTGTAATCTACTTCACAGGTATTTAAATATTGTTTTATATATGTTATTCTGTGTTATTATTTCACTAAGCGATGTTTTACGAGCGCCGTGCGGCATTTCTTAACTGTAATACTCTTAGGAAATTTCTCTCAGAGTGCGGTGGCGCCATACCGAGCGCTCGGTAGTGACTGAATGAATTATCGACTACACAATCTGGAGACGTAGGGATGGCAAAAGTCCTGGCAAAGGGCCTAATCAACCAGGTGGGTTTTGGTTTCGTGAGAAATTAAATCGTCAATAGTTTGCACTGTTATATTCAAGTAAGTAAACATTAGGTTCATTTTAATGTTAGATTCACACAGTTGTGTTGTGTCAAAGAACTGTACCTACTTATGCACTGACATTTAATCTCACATGAGAACTAATCAAATCAAATGCACGGAGAATTTATTAGGAGTCCTGAAGATCTAACTACTTATAGTAGTGTGGTAGAGGTACACTCACCTCAAAATATTCCTCGTTCTTTTTCCCTAGAAATTAAGTAATTTTGTCAAAATTTGTCTCACACCTTTACACATGCATATGCAAGTAGTTTCCAGGGGAATTGTTCAAATTTGGCGATCAGTAATTTAATTTGGAACAAAAATGAATCAACTAGGTACTCCCATTATTTTTCCGCGAACTTTTTATATGTGACCACCGACACGTGGGAATTTTAATGGCCAGGAGCCACGAACGGAAGTCCTATTACTGTCCGTATTGCCAGAAGGGATATTAATTTAGCCTGATTTGTTTTCATTTGGCCTATATACGCTTAAAGGGTGCCAGGAACAGACCTGCACCAACACATAAAAAGCCACGCTGTAGAATTTCGTAAACAGGCGAGAGAGACATTGATTCGCTCAATGTATGACAATGAATCGCAGAACCAAGATAAAGTGAATCCTAGTTTCGGCCGTGAGTGTATCATTTATAAATTACATCAAGTAGAAAATGTTGATGACCTAACGGTTGCTTTTAGTGTTCCATTCTGGTAGAATATTAAAACTGAGAGCTATATACCAGCGGCGCTAACATGCGTGGCACAAAGATAAATTAGAACCGTTTATCTCTAAGTGCGTCTCTCTCACACTAGTGCCAACGAAAGAGATAGTCATAGAGATAAACGGTTCTAATTTACCTTTGTGCCATGCATGTTAGGGCCGCTGCGATATATTGTTTATAGTTTTAATAGAAAATAGTATGAATTTAATACTAGTGAGTGCTGGTAATTGACGAATTTTGAAGTGTAATATACATTTAAGAGCCTGATTATAATATTGCAAAGTATAAAATTAAGCTGTCTAAAGGCCCGGGCACACCAAACGCGGTTGCGGCGCGTTTGCGGCGCGAACGCGGGTCCGCGCTGTTGTCGAACGGCGCGGGCGGATATACCATGCCACACCGCGGCGGCGCGGGACCGCCGCGGTCCCGCGGCTACATTGGTGTGCCATAGTAAATCCGCCCGCGCGTGTGCCCGGGCCTTAAAAGATAGAAGCGAAACTTGATTTGATTTGATTTTTTGCTTCAATTCTAGCGACACGTCCGTGTCATGCCAATTTTGGATTACGCGGCTCAATCAAATGGTAGGCCATTGAAGGTTAAATATATTATAATATATTCAAAAACCGGTCAGTTGCGAGTCTGACTCGCGCGCTGAGGGTTCCGTAATTACCTATGAAAAAGAAACATTACCTTGTAGGTACGGAAACCTAAAAAAAAAGGTTTTAATTAAGAGGAGTGTGAACCTACGGCTTTTTATACAACAGGCGATACCGATTTCCACCCCTTAAATGTTAACCGATGTTCACCAATTTTTGATAGGTTGTCAGTCAGAACAAAATCTAGGTCTATACGTTTTGATTTTTGCACTATAATCTTTAAATTCAGTTTTATTGTGGTTTCAGTACCTATTCTCATACAAAACTAATTTCGGCATTATTTGACTTTCTTGATTTTTAATCAAAATTCAAAAAACGTATAGACCTAGATTTTGGTCTAACTGACAATCTATCAAAAATTTGTAAAAATCGGTTGACATTTAAGGGGTGAAAATCGTTATCGCCTTTTGTATGAAAAGGGTGATTTTTGCCTTTGGCTCACAGTTCTCTTAACAACGGGGTAGCTATTTACAACCTACCTATGAAATAAGACAAAAAATAACTTTCACAAGCTCCTATTTCCGTGCAATCGTAAAGTGTGATACGACCTTGCAAAAGTTATTCCGTTTAAAGGCCCGGGCACACCAAACCCGGTTGCGGCGCGAACGCGGGCGGCGGCGTCAACGCGTTTCGAACGCGGGCCCGTGTTGCTCACGCCCCGCGCCGCTTTCGCGCCACGTTCGCCCCGCCTCGCGCCGCGTAATACAACTTCGCGTGCTCGCGCACGCGCCGCCGTCGCTTCGCGCACGCCCCGCGCCGCCGCCGCTTCGCCTACGCTCCGCGCCGCTTTCGCGACGCGTTCGGTGTGCCTCTGGACATGGCGGCGGTATTAAATACAACTTCGCGTGCCCGCGTTCGCGCCGCAAACGCGCCGCAACCGCCTTTGGTATGCCCGGGCCTTAACTATTTTATTTATGTGATGTAATTACAAATGTACGGTTTTCGAATTTTCTCCTTTACTTATGCTGTAAGACACTGCTTCTTGCCAAATTTCATGATTCTAGGTCAACGGGAAGTACCCTATAGGTTTTGATTCCCTTGAAAGCATCAAAATATGTGGCATGAACAGTCGTATGTTTTGATTGCGGTGACTTACAAGGTTGACTTTTTCACAGCTTTATGAAATTGCAAACCTGAGTATTTGATATTAATTTCTACTTGATACCTCCACACGTTTCTGGGTCCCAGTCTTGACAGACAGACAGACAGACAGACGGACAAACAAGTGGTCCTATAATGGTTCCTTTTTCCTTTTGAGGTACGTTACCCTAAAAATGGTGTAATCAAAGGTGTTTTGTACCCAAATTGACAAAGCGAAACATTATATCGAAGTCGGTTGTTTAAATCCAACGATAATAATAATAGCAACAAAGTGGGTCCAATTCGAAACGGCGTATTCTTAGTTTAAAATTTCCCACACTTAAAACAAGAAACGTCATACTCGATTCTGTATAGCACAAAGCTGTCAAAATGAAATTTTTACGTTTCTTATTTTAAGTGTTGTGACTTTTAAACTTAGCGAACACTATTTCGAATTGGCCCCAGTATTTCTTTGTCCTTAAGGTGCGTCCACATCTGACGAACGCGCTGCGAATGCGCCGCTCGCGCGCCGATCGTGAACTGCTCGCGCGCAACACGCGCACTGCACACGTGTATTCATTGTAACTGTTTGTAGGCAATCAACAAACTCCATGTGGTCATATACTTAATGATGATATTAAGGGTTTACAACTATAACACATTTCTTTATACAATAGGAAATTAATTGGATATTATAGATGTACATAAGCATTACGACAGTATTTTGGAATGCGAATAAATGCAGTTAACCTTAGTGTTACTTTAAAAATATAAAGTTACATTTACAACTACAAAGATAAATTGGGTGCTCCCTATCTATGGTGCGATCATGTTATTTGAACAGCGCTCCGCCTCTATTCGGGAACGCTAAGTGATTCTGTAGTGACTTCGTAAGCCAGATTTCTCATCTGGCTCTTACGCATTACGCGTCGTGCGGAAGAGTGGGATGAGAAATCTGGCTTACGAGTTGCTAGAGAATCACTTAGCGTTCTCGAATAGAGGCGGGTCAACGCAGGCACATATAAAACTGTCAAGCGATGCGAATGCTCGCTCGCTAGCGATGGCTGCGCATAGAAATAAATTTTGTGTTTCCTCGCCAAATATATTGCGATCAGCTGATCGAGTTACTATGAAAAAAAAATCTTCACTTTTCTACCCTCCTCAGGGAAAATTGTTCAGTTTCATGAGTATATCACTGGGTTTTGGGCTCCCACACAGTTTTTGTTTATACGTTGTAGGGGTATATTGCAGGTTTGTGACAGTATGAGATGAGGTTCCTCTTCAATTTCGTCGTGTACAGTGCCCTACAAGATCCCTAGAATCACATCACAGCACTCCAGTGGATGCCGCAGGCGAATACATTACTATCAAGCGTCATAACGCCATGTGATTGCTCCAATAACTTATCTACAAAGCGGTTTGCTGGTAGCTGCATACTAAAATCACTAAATTAAGCACGGGACTCGTCGTAAAGTGGTTCGCCAGCGAACTAGAAAGTGACTCAGGCCCGGCGCACTCCGCACTTTCGTCGCGAAGCTACAAGTACATGGGTGGGCCCGTCTTGCCGGGCCTTTCAAGTTGGTTGCCGCGTTCCTATTTTTAAATCCGTGGCGTATTAATAATTATGTAGGTGTGTAAAAAGGCGAGTTTGATCAAGAACTAGTATTACGTTGCATTTGTAAGCGCATGTTCAAATAAAGGAATCGCAATGGATGAAACTCGATTTAGGTGCGAACACACTTCTTCCTCTTAGTGCTGGGGTCGACCTTGCACACCTCCTGCGAGCTGCACTTCTGGTTGTCGCAATACGCACCGTTAGAGGCTGTAACAATGGATTGAGGAAAATGAGGTTGCGAAAAATACGTTCTAAGTTGAATTCGCATTTAAGTATCATTAGTCAAGCAAAAGGAAAAATGTTTAATGAGACTCATATCTACTGTCCGCGCGCGAGCTCGGGGGCTGGGGAAACGGGCGTGGTGCGCTGTGCCCGATAGTCCTTTTACCCTACACTCTACCAGTACCAGTGTTGGCCTATTGGCATGGTCATACTTTTCGATACTGTTGCCGTATTAGGCATTAAATGCACTAAATCTTTAACGTGCGTTAAGATTCCTCAGAGATCGCGCACGGACAGTACCTAGGTTTTGTTGACGCCTGACGCTGCCACATAACTTAGTAACCTAAAAGATGTACAAGAATACAAGTTGTTCTCTAATACCTGTATATTGGATGCATACGATTATATAAAGAGGAATATCTCCGCCTGTTGGCAAGCGCCATCTATTTATTGACAGTCTGTTTAACTAACTAACATGTATGTTGGCTATTTGAAGATACAAAATAATGTCAACAGATGGCGCTGCCCGTAGCATATTCCGTTAATTATTATCTTTGTCAAAATTATCCGTTACCATATAGGTATTATAATAATATGTATTATGACTTTTAATTACAAAACAGCGTGTGGCCGGCTGACACTGAACGGTTCAGCCCAAGACATCATTGCACGCGTTGCGGCAACACAGTTTGCCGTCCATGCTCTCTTTCCGTGGTCTATCTCATCCTCAACGTACTTACAGCCATACTTGTCGCCGCCGGTGCCCTGTCCACCGCCGACAGGCTCAGCGCAAGAAAGAGCATTGCACCCATTGCGGCAACACAGTTTGCCACCCGTGCACTCGTAGTTCTGGCTGCATTTCGGACTGCAGCTGGACACTTTGGATGGGAGCGGGCAGCTACCACCTGGTGAGAGATAAGTATATTTTAATAGACTTGATTAAGGAAGGATATGGCCTTTATACTAATATCTGAATAGCTACGGCAATCATGGCATCTCTTCAAGAAGAAAGACGATGGGTAGACCATTCATCTCTGACCTTACTCGCAACACTCACGGACTTCGACGTCAGCAAGTGTTGCTGACATGATTGATGCTTTTAACAGGATGTTTTTCTAGTCGAATATCAAATTCAAATAAAATACCAAAAGTTATTTTACGTTGAGTCAGCTTAAGCTATCAGAATCTAGATAATAAGAATATGAACCAGCGATAGAACGGGCTATATTGATTTTTAGCAGTTACACGCAATAACTTTTTAAATCACGTGAAAATATAAGACTATTTCTTGGCCTTTTTTCATTAACTCTGTGATGTTGTGGTGTATGGTTAAGTTGTATACAAAATGAACACTAAGTTTTTTTTTTGTAAAATTATCGTTTTATGCATACCTGCTTCCGTGTAGCCAATGATCAGAATTACCGTCAAGATGGACAGCGCCAAAGTAATAGACCCTGAAACCAAAGCGAATAGACGTTACAAATAAATGCACCTAACCGAAAATAAAGAAAGGTACTTCGAGTGACGCGATAAAAGGTTACTGATGGAGTGTGATTCTCAGAGACAATATTATATCCTAAAGCAAAGATCTCAAAAGAAGGATAGATGTGCCAATCAGTACAATTTCGTGTAACAAGTCTCATAGTAGGTTACCAAACGCCTGCGCCATGCCCATGGCTTACCCACACCCTATTGCTGATGGCTTAGTTCTTACGACATATATAAGTCTAATATTAGGTTTAGGTTTAAAGAATTTATTCTCATAAGAACAACAATAGTTCACTTAAATGACTATACAAAAATATTCAAATTTGATATAGTAGACCAGCATGATCTCAGTTTATACAATCATAAATATATTTCTTTAACTAGGTTTTAAACAGAGCAATACTTTCGCATATTGCATGATTCACTCGCTATCCTATCATTGTGGACGGTGTGGTCGGTGGTGCTGCGGTCTCACACCGCATGATGCGGTAGGGCATTTTTTCAATTATAACAGTGTCACTTAAATGGGTGTCATGGATAGTGGTTGACATGCAACTGAACCTGCGATGGTGTCACATCTAACGCACGCGCCGCGAATGCGCCGCACACAGTTGCAATTAATACATGTGTGGAGCACGTGCTGCGCGCGTGCTGCGCGCGAGCGGTTCACGAACGGCGCGCGAGCGGCGCATTCGCAGCGCGTTCGTCAGATGTGGACGCACCATTACATTATTACTAAGCAAATACCTGTTTAGGTAGGCATCAATCGATTAATTTTAATTCACCCCAAAGTAAATATAATTTGCATATACTAAGAATATTTTCACGTCATCTTTATGGAAATAAATCTTGCAAATTGTAATAATTTATTGATTCTCCTGACGATTTGTAATTTATAGCCTTCATGAGCGTTATCATTTGTGCAACTGCACCTTGACCCCTGCTATTTGCAACGATAAAAAACCGGTCAAGTGCGAGTCTGACTCGCGCGCCGACGGTTCCGTTCCTACCTATGAAAAAGAAACAGTACCTTGTAAGTACGGAACCCTAAAAATTGAAACTTCGGGCGGGCGGACGGACGGACAGACAGATAGACAGAGGGACAAACAAGTGATTCTATAAGGGTTCCTTTTTCCCCTTTGAGATACGGAACCCTAACAACACCAAATCTTTTAAATAAGCTCTTGGTCCGTGTCGTAGCAAAAGAGAAAGGGGAAAAGTCCTATGAAAAAAAAACTGAAAAGCAAGGATTAAAAAAAAAACTCCGATTTTATTATTCCCGCGAATATATGAAATGGAACACCTTGTAACTTAATCTTAATAGATCTTGGTTTTTTTATCTAATATTATTTATTATTTATGTAATAAATAATTCCATCTTATCAACTTATGTCTGGTTCCTATTTTCGAAAACGAATTTATTTGGTGACGAATGGTTATAATTTGACATTATTGTGTACTTATGCAGAAATTCGATGTTTTCTGAATATAGGAACGCAGCATTTATGGTAGTACGTAAGGTACCGAACAATATTTATCGGCATAACTAGGTACCTATAAAACTTATCTGATATCAAGTAATATTGCAATATTGTGCGGTTACGGTGAGTCAGTAAATTAGGTTAATTACGTAGGCACTGGAAAAATACGTTTAGCTTTACGTGTATTCAAATGATTTACCACCGCAGGCTAGCAGTATGATTGTAAGAGAGAGAGAGAGTACAATTTCGTTACTGTTAATAAAGCCATTTTCGTTACAAAAAACAAAGCAGGTTCAAGATAATGAAACCAATTTCCAAATGGAAATTTCTTCTCATAACTGATTTTTTTTTTCAAATAAAATGAAGTTAATCTGGCGGGTCAATATTTTTTTAATCGGATGTTATATTTTGTGGCTTGTATATCATTTTGTTTAATGATGAGGATATTCAAAAATGAGGTTAAAATAAACAAACATTAATTTGCACCTACAGATTATCTACACGTTAGTTAAAAGCATATGACTTTTAAAATTATAAAATAAACTACTTAAATAAAGTATAGCCTAAAAATATTATGAAATTCAATTATGTTTATGTAAGTAAACATACCCATGTTTCCAAACTACTGGTCCACCTCTTAGAGATGTCAGACGGAGACTGGTTAAAGCCGAGAGTCCGAGACGGACCAACATAATATATTACGAATCATTATGAGGAGTGGTTATTATGCGTACAACATTGAAGCCTCTGAGAGGACGGCAGAAACGTAGTGATCCCATTATCATTATGACAACACCCAATTCTCGCTTTAATCTTGAATGAAAAGCAATTTTCATAACTAAATTGCATTTTCATCCATATCATTCTAACAAGTCTGTCAGAAAAGGACAAAAGCTAAGTATATCATAACCTGAAAAAAAATGCCATGCGGAAACTTAACATCGAACTAAACGTAACATCCCTGCTGGCTTTTTAACCTTTTGACCGCCTCAGTTGGCTGCAGCCGTCAGCGGATACAGGGTAAAAAAAGTCCTTATTACCTTGACTTAAAGTTGAAATTCGTGTTACTACTCAGACATGCTTGACGGTCAAAAGGTTAATAGGTAAGGGGCTCGAAAACTGGCTGGTTTTTCAGCAATTTGCTGCTGCAATTCGGGTTATTCCAAAAAAGCTTACATTCAAACGTTTCGTTTCCATTAGTAATGTAATATGTAATCTTTTTGGGGATAGCCCGAATTGCAGCAATAAATTGCCGAAAAATTACGTGGCAGACCAACTGTTTCGTTTTTTTTTTAATTGAAATTTCTTAACTACCAAACTCCTTCAATCAAATATAGATAGTTTCCCGGCATTGGGGTTGTTTCCGTTGAAACCAGTGGTAAAACTAATTAACCCTTTGTTACGGGCACGAACGCTTTTTTTACAATGGAAAATTACTTCGCAAAATCTAAAGTTAGGTATCGTATTAATATTGCGGACGTGTGTTCTTTCTTGTCAGACAGTGCTCTATGTCCATCGAGACGAGGCCACTTACCATATAAGCAAAATACAATGATATTGGCAAATATTGCCAATAGGTATTTCTTTCCATATTATTTAAATAATCGCTCATACAATAAGGTCACTGCAATTTTCTTTCCCTTCGAAAGATAAAGGGTTAAACTGGCTAGTTTTTCGACAATGTATTGCTGCACTTCGGGCTATCCTCAAAAGATTTTTGTCCCCATTAGTGATGTAATATGTAATCTTTTTGGTGATAGCCCGAATTACATACATACATACATAGCATCACGCCCGAAATCCCTAATGGGGTGGGCAGAGCCACAAGACTACTTGTGGCCACGTTCGATTAATTAGTCCTAAGATGGTATGATGAACCGTATGGTGACAGGTGATCAGCCCATCGCCCATACAGATAGTCCACCATGTTGGAGAGGACCCGTCCCTTAGTCGACTTTTACGACATGCCAGGATGATAAGCATCTGCACGCATTCTATGCTATTTCTTCACTCCCAGTGCAGCAGAGGAGGAAGCCCGAATTGCAGCAATAAATTGCCGAAACACTAGCCTGTTTACGAGCCCCTCCAAGGTCTGTCTACTCCCCTTCAATTTAAATGTTTTCACCCCGATGGCAAGAGGAATCAATATACGAATCTCAAATTTCGTTTTTCAAAGTAAAAGCCATGATGCGTGATACGAAATACACGCGAGTGAGCCGGACAAGAGCCGGACCACTCAATACCGTCTTTACCATAAGGGCACACGGGGCCCGTGCCCAGGGCCCCCATTCTCAGGGGGCCCCAAAGGACCAACAATTTCTCTCACATAATTCGCTTTTTAATTCGCTTATTATAATTAGCTTTTTTTACTTTCCAAAAGGGCCCCAAATTCTTGTGTGAGCAAGGGCCCCAGCCTAGTTTAAGACGGCACTGGGACCACTGGATTCAAATTGTTTATAGCTCGAATTTTGAAAATACGGATTGTAGCATTGTTCTTCGTTACTTTCGAGCGAAATTTTTTTGCGTTCGAAACTGAAAAATCGGCCCCTATTCTCGAGGGAACAGCAAACGATTATTTACCACGCGACGCATTCGTGGGTTAAAGCTAGTTTAGTCGGTAGGTATACCTAGTGTGTATATTATAGAAACTAGTTTCTAGCTGATAGCTAGCTGGTTACACGGGTCGGGATAATTTATTACATGCATCCGGTATTGAAGTGTTATTAAACGTCTAAAGCAACTTTTGTATTTATTTCATTACCTATACGCGTCTTTATTAGCTTAGATTTATTTTTCGTTCGTTTTCATAGAAATTTTTGGGATAGATTCTAGAAAATGTGGCCTATTTTTTTATTAATTTTGTTTGTCCGTTTTCGTTTTATTAAATATAATAATTTTTATAGGAAATTATTTTTCATCATAGGTACACATATGTATGATGTCCTTGACTGTCCTTTAACCTCGATAAAATTTTTGCCAATCTTACTGAATCTTTTGGGTATAGGTATTCTCCCTTCGATCGTATCAAAAACATTATACCTACCTACCCTAATATGGTTGGTTCGTATCATAGCTGGGAGTTGACAGAGCCGAGAACAATGTACCTAGTTTCATATGCATCCAGCACGTCTAGCACGACCTGCCCGCGAGTCGTTTGTCGCTCAGTGCATCCCTTACATACTTGACTAGTTTGACAGAGACGCACTGAGCGACAAACGACTCGCGGGCAGCACGTCTAGCACGACATGCCCGCGAGTCGTTTCTCGCTCAGTGCGTCCCTTACACACTTGAATTGTTCGACAGAGACGCACTGAGCGACAAACGACTCGCGGGCATGTCGTGCTAGCCCCCCAGGTCGTGCTAGACGTGCAGGGTGATTTAAATTCGACGTACTTATTCCTTGAAAGGGCTTATATTTCACCAATGGACGACCTGGTTCATTGGGAAGGATTATATGTACATAGCATTCTAAATAAGTTTTAATATAGTAGAGAAAATCCAATGTTTTTTTAATCAAGTCGTCAAAAAATTCCATTTTATGGCGCTTAAATAGCTGACGCCTGTTTAAACCTTAAGAAATATATCAAATTAATGTACTAAATAATTGTAGGTCTTTAAAAAGCCTAGAGAAAAGTCCGCAATGGCATATGTCTATCTCCTGAGATTGACTCACAGTGACCATTTTTATGTTTAAAAAATTTATTAAATATTGTTAGGTTATTTGCGAAGCTATTTTCTCCTATTCAGTATTAATCCTTATCCATACAAATACATTTTCTACCTTGGGCATTTAATGTAGATTAAAATTGTCCTATACACTATATGATTTAAATAAATACTTTAGAAGACATCAAAGATTAAAGAAAACGAAAAAATAATTATCGCACCGCGAGCTATACCTCGCGACAAACTTAATTTTGCCGTTGGAAAACTGATATCGCCATACATTGGGTCAGTTTACCAACACCGCAAATAAGTTTGTAATTGCAAAAACCCCCATATCTCCGCCGTTTTGAAAAATTTCGAAAAACTGAATCGCCAAAAAAATTCTATATAAAAATCAAACCTGCTCACAAAATTTCACGAAAATCGGTTGAGAACTGCGCCCTGTAGACGAGAACAAATGGACATCCGGACATCCGCTGGACATACCTGGACATACGAAAGCATTTTTGCCCAAGCTGAAACGGAGACGCTTCGCTCGCTCGGTCGATAATATTGAGAACTGGTTCTACAGGTAAAACATGCATGAGGATAATACGGACTAGGAGACAAAATTCATGGAAAAAAATACGTCTAGCAACAAAAACGAATAGAAATTAATGCATGTGAAGAAATAACGTAATAGTAACACAACTGCATAGGAAAATATAAAAGTGGGGAAAAACGCGAATGGGACTAAAAATATTGGGAAATTATAATTGAGGGGAAGCTAATCTATACAGTCGTCCTTTTGGCAAATAGTAGGTACTTAATTAATGATTACCGATCCTTAATTGTTTTAACGGAAGTTAATGAGTCCGTTAACAATTTTTAAATTAAATTAATTTGAATCCGTAACTCGAAATGTTAACTTCGTTAAAAACGTTATTTTAACGGTCTTGTGCCCAGCTATGTAAATTTCAAACTGAATTCCGCACATAAGGTTCCGAAAAACTCAGAGGTACTCAGCGGCCCTAACATGAATGACACAAAGATAAATTAAACCCGTTTATATCTATGACTATCTCTTTCGTCGGCGCAAGTGTAAGAGAGAGACGCACTTAGAGATAAGATAGACCTTATCTTTGTGTCACTCATGTTAGGGCCGTAGAGGTATTTGAAACCGCGACCCTATTCACGAGAGGCCGCGCATTAGACCACTCCGCTACAGAGAGCTGCACTAGGTATATGTATAGTCTGATATAATTTTTAATTATTGTAATTAATCAGGAATTAGTTATTTAGTAAGTATAACTTGCACGCTAAAATGTTGATGCGAATCCATTGTGACTCAAGTGTTATTCCAGTTTCAAAGATGAGGTCAGACATATTATTCACTTTAAATAAACATTTGTAAATTGACAGCAGTCAATTGTACTCGCAGCTCAGTAATGTCGTCGATGATGATATACCTTCATTTATTTACCTCGGGAACTCGGATATAATTCCCCATTTTCTATTCCAGGCCCTCAATTCTCGATGCATTCGAGATAATCTCACAATCGAGATTAAACGTCAGTGCATACAGTCGTTTGACACAACTTTATGAATCTGACGTTTAATCTCACAATCGACATTATCTCGAATGCAGCGAGAATTGGGGCCCAAGGACCCTAATTCTCGGTGCATTCGAGATAATGTCACTTGTGAGATTAAACGTCAGTGTATACAGTTCTTTGACACAAATGTATGCACTGACGTTTAATCTTACATTTATGACATTATCTCGAATTGGGGTCCAGTTTTTACCATACAAATTTTCAATACACCAAGGCATCCCTCTTTAAGGGTAGTTTAATTTTTTTCTCTAATGTATAAGTATTTTTTTGTTTTACATACATACATAGCATCACGTCCGAAATCCCTAATGGGGTGGGCAGAGCCACAAGACTACTTGTGGCCACGTTCGATTAATTAGTCCTAAGATGGTATGATGAACCGTATTGTGACAGGTGATCAGCCCTTCGCCCATACAGATAGTCCACCATGTTGGAGAGCACCCGTCCCTTAGTCGACTTTTACGACATGCCAGGATGGTAAGCATCTGCACGCATTCTATGCTATTTCTTCACTCCCAGTGCAGTAGAGGAGTTTTTTGTTTTGGATAGCATTTATACCAAGTTTCTTGTTGATTGCTTAACTCATCGAATTAGTATTCCCATAGGTATTAACTCCAGCCCTTCTTTTACCCCCTTCCAATTTTATTGCCAAACGTTTATATGTAGCCTCTGTCCTGCATGAAGTTTCCCTTAATAGGATATCGAAAACCGCAGTGAAATCCACCCAGTTGTTTTAAAGTTTATCGCGCACATACCTATAATCGAACAAACAGAGACTCAGATAATGAAATACAAAAATCATTAGGATGTGTTATTCTACAAACGTTTTCCACTTACGATTTTATTATATGATGATAATAAAATCATCATATAATAAAATCATCATATAATGAAGATGTGCTCGCGACTTCATTCGCGTTTATATCTGTGAACAAAGAAATATGTAATCGACCGAGCGAGCGAAGCGTCTCCGTTTCGTTGGGCAAAAATGCTTACGTATGTCCAGCGGATGTCCATTTGCTCTCGTCTATATCTCGCAGTTCACAACCGATTTTCGTAAAATTTTGTGAGGTTCGGTAAGTGTTATAAAAGTTTTTTGTCGATTCAGTTTTCCGAAATATTTCAAAATGGCGGAGATATGGAGGTTTTTGCAATTACAAACTTACTGGCGGAGTTGGTAAACTGAATCGACCTATGTTGATGTATGGAGATATCAGTTTTTCAACAGCAAAGTTAAGTTTGTTGCTAGGCCAATCATTATTTCTTACTTTTCAAAGGGTTTTTGTTTTAGATTCAGTTTTTTGAAATCTTTTGTCGCGAGGTCTACAGCTCACGGAGCCACCACAGTCATATTTTTAAATAGACGAAGCCAACTGACAGTAGCTAACAAGACAGTAAACGTCAACTGAGAACACAGTAAACGTCTAATTAAAAATATGACTATAGTAAATAACCATGTAGTAACGACATTTGCCCCCGTAGCACACAAATTTTTATCGCGCCCCTTTCGCACCCGCGCAGTAGTTAAAAAGTGACAGATGCTTTATATGCGCGATAAAAGCTACCATAGTATGCTAGGCCCTCTGCCCCCCTAGCACACTAATTTTTATCGCGCAAGTAAAGCATTTGTCTCTTTCGGAACCGTTTATACTTCGCCCAATGTAAAAACAGCGCTAACGGCTATATAAAATGTATGGCTGTCAGCGCTCTTTTTACATTGGGCCTGGTATATTTATTAGTTAAAAAGTGACAGATGTTTTATGTCGGTGTATAAAATCTAGTGTGTACACAGTTCCCTCTGTTAGTAGACACTTTTTGCATTACTCGCAATGTTTCAAAACACGCTCACAACGTTACAACGCTCGCGATTCCCACAATCGTTCTGAATTTTAGCGCTGTTGATGTGCACTTTATTGAAACGGAACGCCATTTAGCACTATCACGCTTAAGGCTAGCCACTGACTTACAATATAACTATGCAATATCACTAGTTGCACAATTATATGGATCGTCAGTAGATGATATTGACGGTGACCAGTGATATTGCACAGTTATATTGTAGGTCAGTGGCTAGCCTGAGCGTCTCACAGCATCGAGAGCCTACTATTTATTGCGCTGGTAACATTTAAACAATTAGGTTCTTTATCGTCCCGCCGCTATTTGTCATTCTAAAAGTATCTAGTATAAATACTAAGTATTAATTATCAGGTATTTTCTTTGGTTGGCGTTCCGAATGAAATAGTCAATCACGCTACCTAGCGGAATAACCGGTAAACATATTTCAAATATTTCAGTTTGGGTTTAGGATGTCAAATCAAACGCTCAACGGGAAAGTCAAGTCAAGTGTGATAAATAATTAATAAAACTATTATTTTTCGAAGTTGTACAAAGTACATACTTTATTTTTTACAAAAGATAATAGTGAACATTATGGTGTTTGTGTTGTTTTTTATTTAAAACACTGATATATATTAAAACAATTATGGATCCTTTTACTCAGGTATGTTTCGGTTTAACTGCTACTAATCTTGAAAGGTCAAGGGCGATTACTAATTAATAACTTATTTGCAGCGTATGTTAGAAAGAGCACGGGCCAGGCAGGAGAAGATCGACCAAAAACTGGCTAATTCTGGTCAGACTGTACCCAAACGCAAACCGTTAACCGAAAACATTTCAGTACAGAAAAAAGAGGCAACGCCTACGAAATCTCCTGGGAAACCCACTAGAGATTCTATATTATCGCCGAAGAAGACGTCAAGAGAATCATTAAAGCCAGAATCTCCAATCAGATCACCAAGAAGAAGTGGTCAAAAGATTGATCAAGTATCCACTATAGCGAAGCCGCGCAATGACTATATAGTGACGAAAAAGGAGTTTAACAGCCCAAAGCGTGGTAGTATTAATAGACGAAACTCAGACGTGTCCGTGGAAATTAATATAATGCATAGAAATGACATTCAGATTGAGGTTCAAGTCGAGGAGAGAGACGCTCCTATTGATGTTGTTTATGGTGAAAAAGGAGTGATTGTGAAAGAAATTGAAGGTCAGTTGAATTCATTTGTTTTCTTATAGCTTTCTAAGGTGGTCATATAGATTTTTATGTATGTATGTATATAAAACTCTTTATTGTACATCAAAATTAAAAATTTAATAGTATGGCATAGTTTAAATTATAATATTTAGTAATATTGATGGCAAGAATGACTATTTCTAATTCAAGTTTTGATAAGTCATGCTTAGTTTAGGGTCTAGTTTTATCAAAATTTGGCATTCATTGATCAACTATTGAATAACGTATCTGGCTCTTTAACAACCATGCCTTGCCCTCTGGCAAAGACATTTCCAAAGATAAATTGGACGTAATTTAGGGAAAAGGATCCAATCCACAATAAAACCTATTAGGATTTTAGACATTTAGAACTTAATTATTAATGGCAATTATTTTGGTTTGGATCCTTCTTGCTATTAAACTACGTCCAATTAGAAAATATATAAATGTAGTTTAAACAATTATCAGAAAAATAAAAGGCTTCTACTGTTGTCCGTGTCCATGACACTATTTCACATTTAGCCGTGGCATTCAAAGCGTGAATTTTGTTTGGTAAATGCCTATCCTATTAATACAATACAATACAAAAATACTCTTTATTGAACACCACATAAAACATATTGGAAAAAAGACAAAGAAATACATACATACATACATACATAGCATCACGCCCGAAATCCCTAACGGGGTGGGCAGAGCCACAAGCCTACTTGTGGCCACGTTCGATTAATTAGTCCTAAGATGGTATGATGAACCGTATGGTGACAGGTGATCAGCCCATCGCCCATACAGATAGTCCACCATGTTGGAGAGGACCCGTCCCTTAGTCGACTTTTACGACATGCCAGGATGATAAGCATCTGCACGCATTCTATGCTATTCCTTCACTCCCAGTGCAGCAGAGGAGTACAAAGAAATAGTAGTAGTATATTAATACTAAATATATTCCAAACTTTAATATCCTACGTTTGGTTGAGTTACATAGCTTTAACAGACAAACCAACACAAATATGTTATGTAATGTAAAAACACTATTCTACAGATAACAGTTTATAAATATACTAAATAATTGGTATTTAATTAAAAAAATCGCCAGTATTAACAGCCTTCATTGTTTCCATAACCAATTTTATTCTATTCACTGATTATAAGACTGGGCTGCAACAGGAAACATTATCTTTTATCAATAAACCAAAAACAACAATACAATTTGAAACAATACTCTTGCATTCCACAAAATTACAACACTATGGTTCCCAAACTAGCATTAAAAACAGATGCTGAATGATTTTAACTCCTAGTTAATACTGAATAAAGGTCTTGGAATACACATTAGTCATTTCCTTTATAAGTAATTCTAGAAATCAATTAGCAAATGTTCACATTTAATGAGAAGTCATTGTTTGTTGTTTATATTTGTTTTGTAGACAATTACTTAAAAACTTTTTCAAGGAAGGATGCTAATATAATTTGTACTTCATTTTATTGTGCCTTTTTGTGGTGTTGTGTCTTTGCTCATGGATTTATTGGACTGCGAGGGTTTGTTCACAGCCTAATTATTAACTTTCGAGTTTTTTATCTCCAGCTCCCTGTATGTTTTAAATGCCCCTACTTTAATTAATTTTATTTATATTTCCTTGGCTAACTAAAGACTGCATCGTTCATGACTAAGTTTAGTATTAGCAGCAAATCCTTCATATCAGGAGTCTAGTATCACAATATTTAGTACAAATTAGTTTCAATCAGGGTAAGCCTGTGCGTGCTTAACTTGTCCCAAAGCTCTGGAAAAAAGCTGAAAACATTAACAAACAGAGCTGATGTTTAAGGATTCTAGAAATATTTAATTGAAGTATGATAGATGCGCATCGATCAGCTTAGTCTGCTTCAGTGGGAACACACCCTAAAGAAATGTAGTATCTAATTACAGTTTAACATGTATGCAGACTCAACTCAAAGATAGATCCCTCCATTCAATTTTTGTCTCTTCCTGTTTTCAGATGACTCCTCCAAGCGAGCCTTGGAGCCGAAAATTGACGCGGCAGATCACAAGACGGAGCGTGCTGGCTTGAGAAACAACTTCAAGTCTCGCCTTGACAGGCTGGGCAATCTGTATTCAGGTAAGACATTAAATTGTCATGCTGCTTTAACCATAAAATGGTAAAAGGTTAAACCCATACTGCTGTTATTGATGTGAAAGGGTGATGTTTGTTTTGCTTATGGATTAAGTATCCAAGTAAGGATTCTATGATATTTTACATCCATAAATTTGCTTTGTAGAAGTTCCAAGAAACTTTTCAAAATGTTTATATATTGAAAATAAAATAAAAACATTCCATATGCTCTAAAACATTACCCTCCTTCTTGGGCAGTCAGGTAAAAATGGTCAAATTTGATTCGAATACTCAATATAAGCTGAACTTTGTCACCTGTTAAAAGGCAGGTGTGTTCCTACCCTAACACATTCTTTACATTTTACGTCATAAAATTTTACATCATCAATTTCATTCATATTGATTCATATCCTGTCTTGATAAATGTTTGATTTTAATAAGTTTGCTAGAGAGAAGGTTGGTTTGTTTGTTATTTTACATCTAAAGAAGCAAACATAATGTTTTGAGATAATGCCTTAAGGGGCTCGTAAATGGGCTAGTTTTTCGGCAATTAACTACAATTCGGGCTATCCTCAAAAGTTTTAATTCATGCTTTAGTGATGTAATATGAAATCATTTTGTATTGCCTGAATTGCAGCAATAAATTGCCGCAAAACTAGCACGTTTACGAGTCCCTTTACGTTCATTTCATGATAGTTATTCAAACCATCGTTTTTTTATGCAGTTCTTTTTTATTTATTTATTAAATACCTACTAGCTTTGCTCGCCAATACGGTAAACTTGTATTCGAAATTGCTGTCTTTTTTGATGATGAATTGATGGAGCCTTTGGACCTTATGCTAAAATCCCATCAAAATCCATTCAGTAGTTCTCATACCGTATAAAACAAACAGACAAAAAATCTCAAAATGACATATTTCAATATTTTATTGTATTTTTATTTCTGTCTGTTTGTTTCGTTTTCACGGCTTCAATATTTGACCGATTTCAATGCTTGACAAAGTAGTAGCATGATATCCGAGTATTAACATTGGATATTTCAACCCAGAAATTAAATTGAACATATTATATGCGGACAAAGTCGCAGGCGAAAGCTATTAGATAAAAAAAAAAACTAGTTATTTGGGACAGAGTATACTGACTCAACTTTCTATAAATTCTACGATCATTTACAGGATGAGATAAGGCCTGATACGGAATTTGTCACTTTTGCTTTGCAAACAAGCTATTATATGTTAGTATTCATTTGGCATTGAAGACAATGACCAGTTCTCTTTAAATTTTATTTTGTTTATTGTTATGTATTTAAATTCAAAATGGGTAAGTATTGGGATGATTGACGGTTACAATTTATTAACACATTCGCTGCCGCACCTTTTCTCCGAGACTTCGCCAGGTGCCGTGTCAAATCACTAAGTAAGACTTGACATATGTGTTGAACGCACAGATGCGTCCACGGCACTGAGTGGCAGTACGTAAAACGCATATATGCGTCGCCAGAAGTGAATTCATTAATTTGTTAAATCTATGTATATAAAAAAAAACTCGCGTCACGATGTTTGTGGTCGCACTCCTCCGAACGGCTAGAGCGATTTTTATGTAATTTTTTATGTATATTTGGTAGGTATGAGAATAGGTAATAAAGTATATTTCATACCGCTAGGTGATTAAGGTGTCCACGCGGACGAACACGCGGGCGGAAGCTAGTCAAATATATGGATTAAACAAAGTATTATTTCAAAAGTACTTATCCTGAAATTTAAAATACGAATAAATCCGAACCAAACCCAGTAACATTATGAATGCGAATGTTTGTGTGTGTTAGGATGCGTGCGTGCGTGCGTGCGTGTATAGGTGAGTATATATATTATCTCCTTTGTAGTCATAATTTTACCATAATTATCCTAATAAAGAGTCAACATATACGCATGCCGTTTGCTTACTGAAAGATGTAATTAATTGTATCCTATCATTATTTAAAATATTGTTTCTTTCCAGATGCACCAAACCTATCGTCCCCCATCCACCGCACAGAGCAAGACTTCAACTCGGCGACGCCGCCCTCAGCCCTCGAACCCAAGAAGCCGCGGCCCAAACAGGACGGGAAGAAGTTCGGCAGGCTGGCGGCGCTCGCAGACCAGATCAATAACTGGGAGGATGACCTGACGCATCATACCTATGTAAGGGGAACACCACCACAAGACCTTACGAGTGAACCTACGGCTTTTCATACAAAAGGCGATAACGATTTCCACCTCTTAAATGTTAACCGATGTTCACCAATTGTTAATAGGTTGTCAGTCAGAACAAAATCTAGGTCTATACGTTTTGGTTTTTTCACTATAAACAATAAATTCAGTTTTATTGTTGTTTTAGTATTCTCATACAAAACGAATTTCGGCGTTTTTTTGACTTTGTTGATATTTAATCAAAATGCAAAAAACGTATAGATTTAGATTTTGTTCTGGCTACCTATCAAAAATTGGTCAAAATCGATTAACATTTAAGGGGTGGAAATCGTTATCGCATTTTGTATGAAAAGGGTGATTTTTGCCTTTGGTTCACAG
Organism: Tortricodes alternella; assembly: GCA_947859335.1. Lineage (NCBI taxonomy): Eukaryota > Metazoa > Arthropoda > Insecta > Lepidoptera > Tortricidae > Tortricodes > Tortricodes alternella. Next base: position 6,862,308 of record OX401975.1, on the reverse strand, counting down.
TCCTCTTAAGCAAAAGCCTACGACCCTGCAACACAAAGGCATTGTACCTTAGATTATTCTTAACTTTTTTCCGCGATCAATTATTTTATGTCTTCGTCGGAATTTTACTTGTCGCTTTCTTCCAAGACGCATTTTTTCGCGACCGTCAGTAACATGTATTCACTACTCCACCTACTCGTAGCTTTTTTTAAAGACGCATTTACTTTCACTTTCAAAATCTTGTACTTATACGTAAATAATTGTAAAAATGGAAGTTATTCACGTTACCCACACTTAATTTTAATTTTAATTTTTGTTGATATGTTGAGCATTTTGTATGCGACTTTTGATGTAGTACCTAACCACATTTTTTTTCAACGGAGTCGATTCTAGTGAATAAACTAGACTATCACGGAAAAATGCGACATGGGAAAAAGCTACGAGTAAAATTCCGATAAAAAATTAATCGACCGCTGAAAAGTGCGACTCTGAAAAAAAGCTACACGAAAATAATGCGTTCGCGGAACTCAAACCTTCTTAACATATTACAGCCGCTTCCATCTAAATTAGAATCCTTAATTCGCCGAACTAAATTGACAGCTCAAAATGCACAATAATGTTGCCACAGTAGGGGAAATGCTGTTTGTGTCAACGTGCGCGTATGTGTGGGTGGCGTGTGTGTATGTTTTTTTACCACTCAGCTCCGTACCTACTCAACTCAGCACCTTAGGTCCTGGAATAGGACATAGGGTACTTTTTATCCCGGGTCATTCAAAAATTCCTCAGGGAATTACATGAATTCCATGCGGATAAAGTCGCGAGCACGAGCTGGTAGTGAATATCACTTAATGTACGCAATAATTTTTTCTAAACGTCTCGTGCGTAAGTGGAATTACCTTTGGAATTTTACCTACAGAATTATTAGTCTGGGGCCTTATGTTAAACCAGCTCCTGCCCGCGACTTCGTCCGCGTCGAATTCGTTTATCGCGATTCCCTCGGGAGTATTTTCCCGGAATAAAATTTTCATGCCAAATTTCAGGGCCGTTGGTGCCGTACTTAGGCCGTGAAGGCATATCAAACGGAAACCCCCCATTTTCGCATTTTGTAACACTAGTATGTATAGATGCTGTTTTTTGGTATATTTGTTTTATTGACAGTCATAATTTGTTGTTTTCCTATAATTCCAGAATTCCGAACCTGCTAAAGATAAGAAGAACCCTGCTAAATCTGCTGCCAAGGACAACCACGAGGCTTCCACCTTGGATGTCTCCATACACTCGATTAATGATATCAACAAGGCTCTGCACATTGTGAAATCTAATCAGGTATGTATTGTCATAATTAAATTAATTTAAGTTTTATTGTTAAGGTGTGAACTGGGTTCAAGTCCCAGTAGTAAGTTAGTGGAGCGAATTCGAAAGTGTTCGCTAAATTTTAGTCACTAAATTTAAAATAATAAATGGGTAATACACACTTCCATAAACAAAAACTCCTGTGACCAAACGTTAACGAAACCGACTGCTTAATTTTATATTGTCTTCATACAGGCCGAAACTATGCCTAATGTCCGACATGCGGATATAGTCTAAGCAACAAAATCGGGCCTCAAGTTCTTAACTTCCGGGAACAGGAGGGAACAGTTCTGAACCTAAACGTGTGTATAACCCAAACGTTTAACCTTTTGACCGCCAAACATGTCTGAGAAGTAACACGAATTTCAAATTTAAGTCAAGGTAATGAAGGACTTTTTTACCCTGTATCCGCTGACGGCTGCAGCCGATTGTGGGGGTCAAAAGGTTAACTTGATTTTGGCAGCTTTGTGGTATACAAAATCGAGTTGTAAGGGGCTCGTACACGGGCTAGTTTTTTGACGATTTATTGCTGCAATTCAGACTATCCCCAAAAAGATTACATATTACATCTCTAATGGGGACAAAAAGTTTGAATGTAAACTTTTGGAGATGGTTCAAAATAGCAGCTTAAAATTGCCGAAAAACTAGCCCGTTACGAGCCCGTTAGTGTTTCTTAGTTTAGAAAGTTTTAAAATTAACCTTTTGACCGCCAAGCATGTCTGAGAAGTAACACGAATTTCAACTTTAAGTCAATGTAATGAAGGACTTTTTTACCCTGTATCCGCTAACGGCTGCAGCCGACTGTGGCGGTCAAAAGGTTAAGAAGACACTGTTTCATTATAAGTCAAAAAAACAACAGGAACGCATCCACAGGCGTACCAACCACACCGCTCTATAAACCTCCCGCGCCCCGCAAGTTTATTTGCTATTCAAAGTAAGGTTAAGCGGTGTCTTCAGGATATATGTCTATCACTAACAACTTCCATACACGTTGTGGACAATGAAAATACGTTGTGTGGCTTTTAGCCTGGTAGTAATAATTTCAATACATGAGAGCATTTGCTATTCAATAAAATTAGGCGCCCCGGTTTTGTGCCCATATAAATACAACAGCCCCCGTGGCACACGATCCTTTCGCACGAACTTATATTATAATCCTCGCCACATAAGTTGAACTAAAATGGCGGCCCTCGGCGTATGTATGGAAAAAAATGGTCGCACCTCATACCGCACCTCGATTGAGACTCGAAAATGTGTTCTGCGCATTCAAGGTTAAAGTTCAAATTACGTTCCGCGAATTAAAATTGCTTTATAATCATGAATTTAAACAGTTAAAAACCTAAACCCGAAGAATTTTTGCTCCTAGTATGACGCACCCTTAGAATTCTTATATAGCATATGACATTCGCACGTGCTCCACGAATCATATGATACCTCAGTTATTACAATCGGTCCACTAGTTCAGAAGCTAAAGTGGACCATCCGATTTTTGCTCACATAAATACGTATGTGTACTAGCTTCGTCCGCGTAGAATTCGGTTATAGTTATTCCCTTGGGCACTTTAAAATTTTCCGGGATTAAAAGTATCCTATATATTTCCCAATACCTTAGAGAATATTTGTACAAAGTTTCATGATGATCGGTAAAGTAGTTTTTACGTGAAAGTGTAACAAACAAATAAACTTACATTCACATTTATAATATTAGTAAGGATAGACTGTTAAACTCTATGTACTCTCTGTATACCAGTGGCGAAGCCTGCCTGCAAGCCGATTCCTGACGGCTTTACCAAGCTAGAAAGCTACGGCTAGCTGTCAGTGAAGTCCATATTACTCTAACTAAATATCAGACTCGTACGTAATTCTTCCGGTTTCCCTTAGGAAATATTTGACGCTTCGCCACTGATGTATACTCTCCTTTTAGTGTCGCGCTTCGGGAAAATATAACTTGTAAAAGTTTACTATAAACTATGTTTTGTTTTCAGACCTCAAAATCTACGCAATCATCAACAGCGAACACTTTCATCAAACCCCAGAACGAATGTCAACGGCTCCACAAGAAAATTGTTGCTGAGCTGGTGAGTACCTAGACGATAAGGATTATCTGATTATATGGATGTGTTTATTTCTAGAAGGATCGGTCGCCACAATTTAAAAAAAATCTATGGGCGAGATGGGCATTACCATTGTACATCGTTTATTTTAGCAGCATGAAGAATCACTCGAAAGTTTCTTCCAGCATTATTATAATTTGTATTAAATTAATATATAAATAGAAAAAAATATTGAAAATAAGGAATTATTTTGAAATAGTTCGGAAGGTAAGTTTTTAAAATTATTATTTTAAGTGTCTAAATAAAATAATTCCGTTTCCAATTATTTTTATTTACTAGGGGGTTCCCATGATCAAAATTATCCAGTTACAGAGCAGTTTAGTTATGTCAGACGGCAGCTTAATAAACGCAATTAAAGATCTAGTCAAATTAAAACTTGTTTGAGACATTATGAATACTTGAAATACGTGTGTATTCGTTTCGAACTCGTATGGGCGGTGCGCCGGTTGCTTTGACCGCGACCGCACTCAACCCCTGAAGAAGGACTCCATACGAGTTCGAAACATGTCGGACTATTTCTGACAATAAAGCCGTGTGTATTTCAAGAATTTAATATCTAACTTTGAATCGCATACAACATCATGGTAACCCTCCCTCCTGATGTGTTTAATAACTCCCGGTGATGGTATTATTAGACGAAAGATGGTACTAATCAAATCAACAATATACATCATGTTGGCCTATAAATATAATGTATTGATGGCTAATTCTTCGGCTTCCTATGATTGGTACATTCGGTGTGGGTGCTTCCTAAATGTTCCTGTCATACAAAATGTTCTTCGCGTATCGGCATGTTTTTCGGTAAAACCGTTTGGCGGAGTTGCATATAATCGTGTCCGAAAAAAAAAAAGACAAATGACGAAGAAGGTATCATGTATGGTGAAAATTTATTTTCATGTTAAGTATATTTAGTGGGGGTCATAAATAGTAGGCACTTATTATTTAAATTACGGATACTTTGTGTAGTCTGGCTTCGCATTTGTACCGAAAACAAGCCTGTAGGCCCACGTACCTACAGGTATTAAGGTCGCAATAATCAACTGACAGTCTCTTTTGCTTATTATAACTATATCCAAGAATATATGCGTTCAAATTGTCAAAGACTATACAATATAAAAAAAAAACAGGACAAGGGCGAGTTAAACTCGCGTCGAGACGGTTCCGTGATTATATGAAGTTTCCTATGTTACTTTAAATATCTTAGACTTATTTTAGGTACCTATTCCTGTATTTTATAGATAAAGAACTATTTCCTGTATTTTTTTCAAAATTGTATGCATAGTAGCTTTCGCCTGTTTTGCTAAATAACTTCAAAACAATTTATCTTAAAATTTTTAAAAAAATATATATATATTTAAGATCTTCACAACAAGCCCTTTAATTTGATATGTCACACGCCATAGTTTGAAAAACTTTTTAATTTTATTTTCTAATTTACCCCTTAAAAGTGGCCTGTTTAAAATTCATTTATTTACGTTACACGTCCGTGTTGCGGTGCCAAATTTAAACTCAATCGGTCCAGTAGTTTCGGAGCAAATTGTTTGTGACAGACGGCCAGACAGACAGACACACGAGTGATCCTATAAGGGTTCCGTTTTTTCCTTTTGAGGTACGGAACCCTAAAAACTGATACACATACTGATAAACATTCGCAATTCCCAATAAGCTGAACTTGAATACGATTATGCGACTGACCCACTGGTGTGGCAGATCGTAAACGGCACCCTTGGCATCTGATTTGCGTATCCGAGTTGGTAAGCGCGCCGCGTGGGCGCCGACCTTTAGTAGTACTACGATTTATAATAACAGAGGAATGTGTGGAGTAACGAAACACGAAAAATAAATACTATCAGAATTCTATCTGAGTAGCTGTGAGCCCGATGGGATTTCCCATCGGCAAAACCTCATAACTTCAAAAATGACGAACTCGCATAAAAAAACTTTCATCCCCTATTAAGATCCCTTAGGGGACAAATTTCAAAGGTCCTTTCTCTACCTACGTAAAGATTGCCTACCTGGGCACCGTTAATTAAATAGTTTCGTTAATCGCTAATTCGTTACTAAAAAAGTTAACTTCGTTAAACATTAAAGCGTTACATTTCGGAAGATTTAATGGAAGTTAACGTTAACGTTTAACGGACTTTATTTGTTTTAACGGAAGTAAGGCCGTTAAGAATTTTTGGAGTTAACTTAAAAGTTAATCCGTTAATCGAAATGTTAACTTCATTTATTAACGATTAACGGATTAACGGTCTTGTGCCCAGCTAAGGTTAAGACCTCATGTGCAAAATGATGTGCAATCCATGTGTTGAAATTCGATATGGAGATAAGTTTGAGCCTTGAGGAAGGACAAAGGATGAAATACGGGCTGGAAAATTAATTAACGGCAAATCCGTGCGTGCCCGATGAGGGCTCATAATTTGAAGGAAAGACATAATTTATAAAGCCAGTAACGATAATTTGTTATACTTTAAAGATACAATTCCATGCGGACAAGTTCCGAAAGCTAGTAAGTAATAATCTAACGAATCTTGGTCGCGTTAAAATCGCTTTATTAGTTAAATATCTCCTTATCAATTTCCTGATGCTGACCTTTTATTACGACTTTTTTAAATAAATAAATAAATCAGGGGACAATCTTTACACAAATCGATCTAGTCCCAAAGTAAGCTCGTAAGGCTTGTGTTATGGGTACTAGATGACGATATACATACTTATATAGAGAACTAAATACTTAAATACATAGGAAACATCCAAGACTCAGGAACAAACATTCGTGCTCATCACACAAATATTTTGCCCTTACCGGGGATCGAACCCGGGACGCTAGCTTTGGAGGCAGGGTCACTCCCAACTAGACTCACCGCGTCGTACGTCGTCGTCGACTTAATCAATTGGTCCGTATTTATTTGTAAATGACGTCTCTATTCATTTCTCTATGCTCCACCCGTATCGGTATCGCTGTCTAACGACTATTTGAATGGTCGCCCGCATTGCATACAAAACTATTATTTGGCTTCATTAGAAAAAGTTAGTTTGAATATGCGACTCATCCTACGTCAATATGTAAACCATATTCTGTAGAAATATATCAATAATTGACAGCTGTTTAATGATATTTATTTATTTATCAAATATAATTTAAACGGCATGACAGTGTACTCCGAAGCGCCGCAACAAATCACACAATTACATAGAAAATAAACAATGAACATAGATACAACAAAAAAAAAAAAACTAAAGCTACACTTCCATCCATCGCCTTGCAATATCTCATACACTCGCATTCTGGTGCTGATGAAAGAAGCGAATTCAGCAAACGGAGTGCCCGAATGACGTTATGCTTCATCTTTTTTTTAATACAATTCTGGGTAATGTTTTGCGTCATTTAATAATTATTCTATAATTAATGTTAGATTTATATTTAGATTTAATTTAGTTTATTTAGATTATTATTGTATTTTTAGCTTGAAACTTATTTTTTAGGCTATTTATTTGTTATGAAAGTAAATGTAAACAAAATCATATTACAGAAAAGAATCTACAGTTTTCCTTATATTGCACATTGTACACACAAAGCACTTGCGGTACCACCTCGTTATGCATACTTCTAATGTAGGTATGTATAGTCCGCGCATGTGCTAAAATAATAGGCAAGGAAACGATTATTCAATGCCGTAGTTTCATATGACCATACGATTTATTCTTAAAGTATAAAATACTAGCAAACCCGGCGAACTCCGTTTCGCCACCAGATGGCTTCGTTTTATGTAACATTTCGTTTGGTGTAGCTATGTATCAGAGATGGCGCTGTATGTGAAAAAAGATTTTCCCGCTTTTCTGTTGAAATTTTCCTGAATTTTCTTTGCTATAACCCTCACGGAGCCCGAGACCTTTCCAACGAATGCAAAACCGTGGAAATCGGTTCGTGCGTTCTGGAGTTATAGCGTCAGGAAGGAAAACCCGACTTATTTTTATATAGTAGATATGACATCATTGCTTCAATCTTCTGATATATTCCATTCATAGACATTAAACGCAATTGCATGGGTCCATCAAGGAAATTCTTGCGAATCGGAACAAGTACCTACAGATTGCGCCAAACTTGACAATTCACTTCTTGTACACGAGGCGATTCGATTTCAGTCAATATTACTGCGGCCCTAACATGCAAGACATAAGTATAAGTTAAACCATCTTATCTAGAGATAAGACGGTTTTATCTCTGAATGCGTCTCTCTCACACTAGTGCCGACGAAAGAGATGGTCATAGAGATAAACGGGTTTTGTCTTGCATGTTATGGCCGCTAAGGTAATGAAGTCCACAATAACTTTTGGAATACCTATAAGCGTTGCCCATCAATCAGTCTTCCTTGATCATAACCGTATGAGCCCTGGCCGCCTACGTGACCTTTCTAACTTATATCTTTCTTGATCTTTAATCAATACTAGCTGACCCGTGCGAATTTTCGCACAGTATCGTTATCAAACACCGGATAGTAATAATAACAATATAATAAAGTGAGAATAAGTAAATGCAAGTATTATTAGTAAAATATATTTTATTTTTGAGAGATAACACGCATTGTAGGTCAGTACCTAGACTACCCGACGCGCAGCGCCATCTGTTGACATTAGTCTGCATGTGCAAATAGCCATCACATACGTAGTATCTTCTAAGTAGTCTGTGGCCGTCACACATGTTAGTTAAACAGACTGACAATAGATGGCGCTTGCCAATCGCGCGGTTTTTTATTAATTTTTTAACGAAAACGTTAATTTTAATGTATTTGTGTATTTTTGTCTCAAAGCGACGAACATAAGCTTTAAAATGATGTTTAAATCATTAATTTTGTTAGAGAATTAACGGAGATAGAGACCGTCTTCACGAAAACACCTTCTAGAAATTATCTTTAATCAATATTCAAAAAACTTATAGACCTAGATTTTGTTCTGCCTATCTATCAAAAATTAGTTAAAATCGGTTAACATTTTAGTAAGAAAAGCGACAAGCCACCCAATCGATCAGATTCGTATCAGGATGAGGTAAACTTTACCGAAACACCATAAAAAGTTTATTTTGGTAAAAAAAAAAAAACACCAGGTATTGTACCCACAATGTCCCATAAAGACCGGCCCGACCATAACGTACGTTTAACGACGTATTTTGAGAGTTATGGCTAAATTTAAGCACGAGTTTTACGTTGCCTGGGTGGCCGAAACAATAGTTCCAAATTCGGCTTTCCGCTGAATCCGTGCGCCAAGACCGAGTCGTAAAATCAGCGCATTCTTTTCACACCCCTACCCTATGGAGGGATAATGATGTCGTTGTGTGCGCATGAGTGTTTTCTTTGTTCGATTTTTAATTCCAAAGGGTCTTGAACTTTTCTCAATGAAAGAGCATTTGTACGACTTTTAGGAAGTTGAATGAAACCTTTGTTTTATTTTATTATTTGGCTGAATTCACTCAAATTAATGTTCGATTAAAATCATGTTTATGTTGCCAGCTGGTTGACGAAGACTTAACTATTTGATTGATTAGGATACTATTGAATTTGACCATATGTTACATATTTTATATCAAAAGCGGTAGTCAAATTGGGATCGTTATCAGACAGTGGTGGTTTAGTTATAAAAACCTCTGGTGAAAGAACCATCTGGTGTAAAAGAGTTTGTTTTTTGGTAAATAATAGATGTATTCATAATTTGCACATTGGTCAGATATGCACTACTGAGCGTTTTGTGTTAAGGCACGTCCGACAGCCGGACATGTATATTAATGACGGTAGGTACATTTATATTAAAAAAAAACCGGACAAGTGGGAGTTAAACTCGCGTGGAGAGGGTTTCGTTCCGTACATGATTATCTGAAATTTGCTATGTTACTTTAAATACCATAGACTTCTAATAGGTTTTCCTATAATCTATAGGTAAAGGACTATTTTCTGTATATTTTTTCAAAATTATAGGCCCGGTAGTTTCGGAAATAAGGGGGGGAATGGTCAATTTTCGCCTATTTTCCTAAATAAACTTCCAAACTATTCATATAAAAATTCTAAAAATATATTATTTAAGACTCTTACAATGAGCCCCTTTCATTTGATATGTCACACGATATAGGTTGTATAACTTTTTTTTTAATTTTCTAATTTGCCCCCAAAAGTATCCCCCATGTTTGAAATTTATTTATTTACGTTACGCGTCCATAATTCCGTATTGCAGTCACCGAGTTACATATGTGTACCAAATTTCAACTCAATCGGTCCAAGTAGTTTCTGAGCAAATTGGCTGTTACAGACGGACAGACAGGCAGACACACGAGTGATCGTATAAAGGTTCCGTTTTTTTCTATTGAGGTATGGAATCCTAAAAATAATCACAACATATGTCAGCTTGGCTCGCTTGAATGATGGCTGCGGTGCAAAGGTGTGCCGATGCATTCCGCTCTCTCATTGTATGAAGATTTTATTGCTGTTGCTATTCAGGGCTGTACTGTCTTTTGTGTTACTATGCTACCTGTATTGTAAAAGCAAGAGGACTGTCAATCGCCTTAAAATCAAGCGTTCCTTGGATGTAACGCCATCTATCGGTGAGTTTCTTAATCCGTGGCTGCAATTCCATCAACCATTGAAAAGCTGGTTTTCACAAACAATGTGTAAGGGGTCATCCATAAAATACGTCACACTAATTTCTTGATTTTTTTACCCCTTCCCGACCTTGTCACAGTTGGTCACATTTGTGAGACCGTAGTGTGACGTCACATATTTTGCAATTTTACATCAAGCAATTATTAAATTAAAACAGCAGTTCCGAAATTAGTTTTATTTCCATTTAAATTATTTTTTAATATAATCGACATCAAATCAAACCTTTGAAAAAACGCGACCGGCGCGTGACAATAGTAGAGCGAATGTGAACTCGCCACCAAAACAATTTCCTTAAACCTTATGACCACACATAGAGTTCAAAATTTGACATTTTAACACTTAGACGTCTGAGATGTTATGTGACGCCACGAAACTTAGGACCCCTCCCACCCGTTGTCACACAATGTCACACTTCGTCGACCCCCGCCCTTAACGTGTGACGTAGGTACTTTATGCACGACCCCTAAAGACGCACTACACATGCCGTTCAACTCAATAAATTATTTCATTTCTCATATTGCCGAAAGATTAATTTCTATTTAAAATTGATACTTTTTATGTAAACTGACGGGTCTAAAAGTATCCGCTGTTACCAAATTTTTTAGCACATTATATTACCCGACTTTTCAATTATTAAAATTCCCCGTAAATCTTATCGTTTAATTCTACAAATTCTCAATATATTTTGTAGCGTGGTAACCCTGTAATAGCAACGACTTCTGTTTCCAACAGGCGGTCTGAAAGATAGCCATCAATGGGTCGTTCTAAGAACGTGCAGCTTCTTTTATTTACTTTTAAAAATAAATGTGAACATACCTTTCAAACTCATTTCGCTTTGAATTTAAAGGCTGGAATATTAAAAAAGTTATGGGTACCAGTAGTAGTTTATTATCTTTATATTTATAATTCTACTGTACGTGTGTATGTCACTGAACTCCTCCTAAACGGCTGGACCGATTTGAATGATTTTTTTTGTATGCGTTTGGGTGGCACCCTGGATGGTTTAGATTCACAAATCAGCCCGGCAGGACAACGTCTGTCGGGTCCGCAAGTTATTTATAATTTCGTCTATCATCTTAAAATATTATTAGACGCTGACTTTGATCGTGTTTCAAAACGAGACTGACGAGAAATAATTGTCGATAACATTATATTTATTTTCGATTTTAATTAGCTTGTTAAACTTAATGCATAATATTTTGCATTTAATATACTTGAATGTTAATACCAATTGAAAATGGAAGTAAAAATTATGTAGTAAATCAGTGTGTATAGTCATGGACATTACACCAACTAATTTTCTCTTTAATTTTGTGTATGCCACATATCACTTTCAAATCAAATACCGTAACGGTCAAGGTCTTACGAACTATGTTCGATTTCATATATAAAGTACTAGCTAGCCGCAACTTCGTCTGCGTGCAAATGTATCACTTAAATATAACGAATTTTCATATTACCGACTTTCCAATATATTTTTCTCTCTCAAATTATGGGCCCACATCGGGCGCGCACGAACTTTGCAGTTAACAATTTTTCCAGCCCTTATTTCACTCCTTTAGGGTTTTAATTATGTTGAAAAAAATAGCCAGTGTCTTTCCCCAAGGTTCAAACTATCTCCATATTAAATTTCATCAAAATCGGTTCAGCGGTTTAGCCGTAAATCTTAAACACGTAACAGACTGATAGACAGACAGGCGAAAAGACGGACATAGTCACTTCCGCATTTATAATACTAGTATGAATATATTGCTAACCATTGCGTACCTAATATTCCTGACATTCGGTATTGGATATCTAACCCTTAAGGAACTTGGAGAACTTTATCAACAAATGATATTAAGAACTGAATTCGGTAAAGAGCTATGGGTATATATATACTACACTTAATACATATTTAGTGTGCGCGATATTTATGGGTCACCTATGCCTGCTCGTTAACCCGAAATTCAGCACTAGGTAGTGGTGTTATTTATGAAATATTAGTATACATTTAGGGGTCATCCATAAAGTACGTCACACTAATTTCGTGACTTTTTGACCCCTCCCCCGTCCTTGTCACAGTTGGTCACATTTGTGAGACCCCCCCTCGCTAGTGTGACGTCACATATTTAGCAATTTTACATCTAGGGATTATTAAAATAATACAACAGTTCCGACATTAGGTTTATTTCCATTTTAATTGTTTTTTAATATAACCAACATCAAATTAAACATTTGAAAAAATTAACAAGGTAATAAAGATATTGAAAAATGAAAATGAAAAATTCTATACAGATGGAGTTGCAAATATTTTTAAGTTTTTCGTTAATAGTTCAAATTTGGCATTTTAACACTTAGATGTAAAATGTGACGTCACAAAACTTAGGACCCCCTCCCACCCCTTGTCACACAATGTCACACTTCGTCGACCCCCCTCCCTCCCCCTTCACGTGTGACGTACTTTATGGATGACCCCTTATCATTGAAATCACTTTCCTATGAATCATTCTGATACGTTGCATAATTAATTAATTTATGCATCCGCTACCGGGATAAAACATACTTTCATGTGTTGTGTTGAAACATGGCCGATGTAAAGATTAGTCACGGAACTGACTCTGATGACATATTAAGCGGCTCGGCGAGCTGCGAGACTCGGTTTTAGATTGCATCTTTGATATTGCTGAAATGTTATTAGGTCAGTGTTTTGATTTAGGAGAAAGTTGTTCTATTTCTAACAGACTTCGGTAGACAAGTGGTATGAGTATGAATTTCGTAGGTGTGTTACTAGTGAGTGCATTGAATTGGTCTTGATTCAAAACGTGTTCTAAGCTATATGATTTAATTTCAATATGGCGGCGCTAGACGGTTTTTGTTAGTACCGTAGTTCGGTTTCAGTTTTTAAGGTTTCGTACCTCAAAAGGAAAAAAACGGAATCACTCGTGTGTCTGTCTGTATGACCGTCTGTCACAACCAATTTGCCTCGAAACTACTGGACCGATTGAGTTGAAATTTGGGTACACACATGTAAGTCGCTGACCGTTACATGGACACGTAAATAAATGAATTTTAAACATCGGGGCCACTTTTGGGGGGTAAATTAGAAAATTTAAAAAAAAGTTTTGCTAACTTTATCCTTGTAAGGATTTTTAATATATGGAAGTACTCCTCTGCTGCACTGGGAGTGAAGAAATGGCATAGAATGCGTGCAGATGCTTATCATCCTGGCATGTCGTAAAAGTCGACTAAGGGACGGGTCCTCTCCAACATGGTGGACTATCTGTATGGGCGATGGGCTGATCACCTGTCACCATACGGTTCATCATACCATGTTAGGACTAATTAATCGAACGTGGCCACAAGTAGTCTTGTGGCTCTGCCCACCCCATTAGGGATTTCGGGCGTGATGCTATGTATGTGTGTATGTTATCGTTACTAGCTTTGACCGCGCATTATTAGCTTATCGATATTCCCTCGGGAACTGTGCGGTTCTCCAGGATGAAATGTATCATATAGCCTTCTCCAGACCCTAAACTAGAAGTTTGTCGAACCCGTTCCAGCGGTTTACCCGTGAAAACGTAATAGGCAGACAGTTTCTTTGTCATTTACAATATTTGAATGGTTTTAGTAGGTTTAGTTATGAAACAAATAATATTTTAAAATATACATACATACATACATAGCATCACGCCCGAAATCCCTAATGGGGTGGGCAGAGCCACAAGCCTACTTGTAGCCACGTTCAATTAATTAGTCCTAAGATGGTATGATGAAATACATACTACTTATAATAAACTAGCTTTAGCCCGCGATTCGGTCCGTGTTGAATTGATTTGGGATCATTGCATTTTCCCGGTATAAAAAGTATGCTATGCCCGTGTCCATGATCTAAACTACGTCCATACCACAGGACGATTGGTGACGTAGTAAAGTCGTGATGGCGTAACAAACGGACAAACTCACGTTCGCATTTATAATAATAATATTATTAGTATGGGTTTCGACGAATTACAGCTGCAAATGTAATCTGATACTACCAAATGTATGAATCCATAATGCAAGACCGTTACATAATTATTTTAATTAGATCATCATATTAAAATATGGCCACAGTTGATGAACAATTAACATGTTCCTTTTTCAAAATTTCTATACCTTACGACATCCTCATGAAAGAACAAGTTAATCGTTCATTAACTGACTCTGAGTAGCGCCATTAAAGAGCAAGGAATGATTGTCTTCTAATGAATCTGTCCACTTTTTGAGCCTCGCTGTTAGCCATATGGCCGAATTCACAAACGCCACTTAGCCTTGATTAAATAGTTAAGTCTCCGTCAGCAAGCTGTCAAACTATACATAAACGTCACTTAAATCGAGTATCAATTTGAGGGGCCTTTGTGAATTTAGCCATGAAGATAAAGTTCACAACCGCCAATTAGCATTTGATCCGCGATTAAATAGTTGTCAACCTACAGTTCGGGAAGTTAAACATTTGTAGGGAGTTGTTATCTACTATATAAAAATAAGTCGGGTTTTCCTTCCTGACGCTATAACTCCAGAACGCACGAACCGATTTCCACGGTTTTGCATTCGTTGGAAAGGTCTCGGGCTCCGTGAGGTTTATAGCAAAGAAAATTCAGGAAAAATTTCAACAGAAAAGCGGGCAAATCTTTTTTCACATACAGCGCCATCTCTGATACATAGCTACACCAAACGAAATGTTACATAAAACGAAGCCATCTTGTGGCGAAACGGGGTTCGCCGGGTTTGCTAGTAGGTAATAATTTTATATCAAAGTAAGGTTTTAAGAGGGCACCGACCGTCCAGTGGCGCCCTCATCACTGTTATTGTGTTTTCTATTAAAGGAAAGTATTTTATTAAAATTGAAGCCGTATAAGTTGTTACGCAACTTAATACACAACGTATATGCTATGTAATATAGCTTTGCAAAGTGTAACCATCATCTAATCAATTTAACAGAAAAAAGCGGCCACTATTTTCTATTAAATTGATTAAATGATGGTTATACTTTGCAAAGCTATATTACATAGCATATACGTTGTGTATTAAGTTGAGTAACAACTTATACGGCTTCAATTTTAATAACATACTTTCCTTTAATAGAAAACACAATAACAGTGATGAGGGCGCCACTGGACGGTCGGTGCCCTCTTAATTCCAATTGCGGGCCTTTTGATTTGCCGCTGGTTCTCCTTAAGAAACTGAACCGTTGAAACGAAATATCTATTGAAATAGATCAAAATATGATTCATAATTAGATAATCGATATAGAAATCGATAAAGCATCGATGTCTAGACCAAAGAAGCTTGTTTAATCAGTTTTTGTTTACATTACAACATTAAAAACCTGTCTCGCGGCTGATATTTAACATTTAAACAACTTTGCGAACAGGATATCGTCACTGCGCGTGCAATACCGCGGAAGAGCACTTTGTAAAAACCGCGAATCTGCATTTTTTGCGATTTTTTAAGAACAAGAAACAATTGAATATCTCAGTCATTTAATTACATATCATTACATATCTCAATGTTGTGCCGTGCTACTGTTACGCGATATTTACAAAGTGCTCTTCCGCGGACAGCGACGATATATTTTAATGTCGTATAATCCACTTTCAATTTAAGAACTAATTTGTCTAGTTTTGTCGAACGTTTTGGTCGAAATATGCGTCAACTATTGATGGGATGGCTGAATCAAATTGATATATATCCTCGATCCTATAAACTGGCAGAATTTTTATGGTTACACGGATTGAGATTTTAAACAAATAAAGTATCTACGTGGGTGGTTACATCTTGTTAAAGTATAGACACGGCAAAGTTTTTGTTAACACTGTAGAAGTGTATATCGCCACCCGTCCTTGTCACAGGCGGTCACATTTGTGGCCCTCCCCAGATGTGACGTCACATATTTCGCAATTTTAAACTTGGGAATTATTAAATTAAAGAAGCTCATATAAAAAAATCAAACTGACCGGAATCCGTTTAATAATTTATAATTTTACTTTCTCAAAGTGATGAACTGCAGCGATTGATCGACATTGGAATGATCTAGCGAATAAAATGTTATTTACAAATCATTTACCGACTATGACAAAGCATTTCTTCTAGGTCTATTAATAGAAATGCTATGTCATTTCGGTTCAGTCGTCTCATTGCACACACAGTGTCTATTCCCAGACGTTTACTCGGAACGCTCGCATTTAGAATAGGGTTGCGTTTTGGTGCGTGCAACGAAATGCAACTGAAACTCCCTCTCACCGATATATTCCTGGTATAAGAAATTTCAAAACAATTGAAATGCGGGATGTTTTTATGCAACCCTAGGTCTTCGTTGCAAAAATCTATCTGATATTGCGTCAACCTTTGCTCAATACCACTTTCCTTTTTGAACGCAAGTAATATTTTTTTTTTGTATCCAAATCGGTTGGGATCATTGCGGATGGTACTAGGTACCACTGACTTTTCTTAATCAGATGGAACTGCTATATGATATAAAGTAATTAAAAAGGACCGCCACGGAAAAATTATATACCTGAATCGCGCTAGATTGAATGTTATGACGTACATATGTAACTTACTCGGTAATTTATTGCGGCTATCCTCAAAAGTTTACATTCAAACTTTTTGTCCCCAATAGCGATGTGATATGTAATCTTTTTGGGGTTAGCCCGAATTGCAGCAATAAATTGCCGAAAAACTAGCCCTTTTACAAGCCACTTAAGAAACACATTGGCGTAAATACCGAAACCCATCTAAAACAACGAGGATCAGCACCATTACCATGCGTTTACGCAAACCGTTCTCGCTATCGAAATCTATTGGAAATACTGCTTGTTGTCGATACAAGTAAAAGGGATCGAGCGATAGTTTTCGATAAAGAGAACTGTTTGCGTAAACTCATGGTAATGGTACAGAATATAGAAAAAAGAAGATCGAAAGATCTTTACAACCAATTTTATCTCCACATTAACACGGCGTTTTTTTTTCAATTGCATCATTGTTACACACCTTTACTATAAGGTTAACCGAGTCATTCTAATAACCGCTGTTATACGTTGGCACAACTAGAAACAGCTGACTCCGTAATCGGTTCCGGTTGCAGTTTGTTGAACCAAGTTTTTACGCATCTGTTACCGGTCGACTTGCTTTATCCCATAGCAGTTTTTTTCCGATCAGATGCTTTGTGAGATTGATCGGTGTTGGTGCAACGAACTTAGTATAAGTAGATGATAAATCGTGATTAGCGGCACGGCAAAGCTCTCGACGATGTGTGTACTGATTTTAGGCAGATTCCTTTGAACGTTAGAAACTAGGTCGCCAACTTTGCATCTGTGTAGAGAAGCTTTTCTTTTGGATTTGTTGAAAGTGTTCCGCGTTCTACTTTAGATGAAATACTGTAAAAAATGCTCTTATTTGCTAGTTATCAAAAAATAAGTACCAAATATTTAGGTACTTATTTTTTGACGTTTGCGTCGCGTTTGTTAGATAATATTCTACGCGAATCGTATCCATGAATATGCGATTTAACTCTTCTTAATAGTTATCCAAAGTTTATTAAAATGAGTTTTTTTTTATGTCGTTGACTGACAAGCGAGCTGATGGGCCACCTGATGGAAAGTGGTCACCGCCGCCCATGGACATCTGCAACACCAGAGGTGCTGCCAATGCGTTGCCAGTCTAGGGAGGATGGGGAATGGGGATGGGATAGGGACGAGGGAATAGGCCCCCGGATCTCGTCACTCGCCGTACGAAACGCAATAGCAAGCTATTACTTTACGCCGATATTCTGTGAGAGTGTGGTACTACCCCGGTCGAGCCGGCCCATTCGAACAGTAATCATCTAGTGAGGATTACTGTTTGGCTCTACCACTACAAATGTGTGTATAATTAGCATTGTGTTTCAAACAATAAATTAATATTGAGTGATGACAGTAGGTACTTTATCAGAAGTGGGATACGGAGATGCGAACATTGCGAAAAGCATACCGTATTTCCCACTGCAGTCTCATTGACGGGCCGTTACAAGTTTTTCCTAAATCACAGTACCAAAGAACCGTAATCTTCGTCTAAGTAAAGTAACGGGTCGATGTCAAAATGTCGTTGACTCGCAGGGGAAGTGGTAGGGTCCCAAAACTAAAGTGGCTGGAATTGGTTGATGGGGCTAATTTTGAACGCGTGATAAATTGACGATGAGGAAGCTGTCTTAGTTATTAGTTGAGATGTGGGTTTAGGGGTTACATAACGAAGATGTAACCCGAGATGGGGTTGTTAGAGCCATGTTAGCTTTTACTGGATCTGATTTAACGGAACTATACAAAACATACAGCGAAAGCTAGTCTGTCTATTTTCTTTTTCACGGCTCAACTCTCAAACACATTTTGATGATAATATTGACAATTGGCTACTTGACTATATAGTAACACATATTAATATATTTCTGGGGAACGGTAGCTTAACGTAAATAACACGCATACATACATAGCATCACGCCCGAAATCCTTAATGGGGTGGGCAGAGCCACAAGGCAACTTATGGCCACGTTCGATTAATTAGTCCTAGGATGGTATGATGAAACCGTATGGTGACAGGTGATCAGCCCATCGCCCATACAGATAGTCCACCATGTTGGAGAGGACCCGTCCCTTAGTCGACTTTTACGACATGCCAGGATGATAAGCGTCTGCACGCATTCTATGCTATTTCTTTACTCCCAGTGCAGCAGAGGAGCAACGCAGGCAGTAACGTAAATAAATGCATGTAAAAGAAACAAAAAGATCATTTTGACTGTTAGCTGGTAGCTTCAGACATGTAAAAGAGCCCATGTGGCCTACTTGCAAGATAAATGTTTTCATTTTCATTTTCATTACTTTTTCTTTTATTAAGGGTCAAAAATAGTCAAAACAAGTGAAAAATAAATATTGATTATTAGTTCTGAATTACTAGTTTTTGACATCCTCATCAAATATCTGTCCATAAATACAGATATTAATTCTAAAAATGCATCTTACGACTTACGAACAAAAAAGTTTTAAATGATCCATCCCTTCTCGTACCATTGTAAAGTACCTTTATTTTTTTAAATCAAGATCTGTTTATAGGTAAGTACTATATTAAGTAAGTAAGTCTCATAAAAGTCAAGTTCTCAAATAAATATAACTTCCTGCTACATCTATCAAATATTTTAAACACTTAAGATGGTTAAGACATTAACCTTAATTTTAACCAAGCCAAGTTAAAACGTGTCCTAATTAACACACTATTGTTGACGTTACAATTATTAAGCCGTACCTACTCTTTAAACATTACAATGTGTTCGGCAGTTAACGCTTAGAACGTTCATCATTCGCTTGGATTCTCGCACTTTTGGAGCGACCTTGATTCAAGTCATCGCAGGTTGGTTGTTACTTTAAAATAATCAAGGTTAGATGAGGGTTCCGTCAGTTTCAAAATGAATGAAGCTGCCTTTCGTTACAACATTTACTCTTAATAAAATGTTACCTTGCGATTCAGCGATATTTAAAACCATTTGAACACCTTTTATTTATACTAAACAAACGTTATTCCCTGGGTTATTCCGTATCCCGCAATAGAAGGAAAGAGTGTATGTTCCCGCGTGCCAAAAAGATGTCGTGAGATCATCTTTGTGTGTAACAACGGCGGCGGCGCGGCGCGGGACGGCGGGAGTGGCGGCGCCTAGACTCGGTTTGCCGCGTGCTAATCTATGCTTTTGAATCGTTTTCGCGCGACTTATGCTTCCCGGCACTAAATTACACTCGTGATATCAAAGTAATTACGCATAATTGTTACACGCTCGGTTTCCACACAAATCAACGAACTCTTTCCTATCTCGATATAGTTCTGTGCCCGCAATGTTAACGCTAAGAGCATGAACTGCAGACTTACCGGCCGATACTTCAATCGGGTTCTTTAATCATTATGAAGATGAATGTGAGTGCGCACATAATAGCAGCCGATACTGAATCGTTATAATCTGCGCACTTGGATACATCATCATACTACTAAACTACTAGAGACACGAAAAGCGACATGTTGCGGTACATGTCAATAACTAGGTGAATGTCCCGGAGACAACGTCACGGAATGCGGGCACGTGCCCTTGCTCTCGGAGCGGCAACATGTGCCATGTTCCGCGTCACGTATTGTGCCCCCAAAATGTTGCGCGGAACTTGGGCAACATTGCAGCGTCATGTAGACTTAGTGTTGCCCGTCAATTTGTCGCTCCATTTATCCCCTAATGTATTCGTGGTTTTAACGTTATGTACACATTGTAGGAGATCCAGCTTTACAGGCATTCTGAAACTACTACTAATTATAATTACGTTTCTGAAATTGAATTGAATTGCTTCGTGTTCAGCTGCCCTAACATGCATGCCAGAAAGATAAATTAGAACCGTTTATCTCTATGACTATCTCTTTCGTCGGCACTAGTGTGAGAGAGACGCACTTAGAGATAAACGGTTCTAATTTATCTTTGTGCCATGCATGTTAGGGCCACAGAGAGCCTTCCGTCGCTGAACATCATATTCGCAAAACATTATATTCGCAAAACATCCTATTCGCAAAACATGATATTCGCAAAACATCCTATTCGCAAAACATGATATTCGCAAAACATGATATTCATTCGCATAATCATAAACAGAAATGGTTAAGGTTGTTTTGCTAGTATTTTATTTTGAGAATATCATGTCTTGAGAATATCGTATTTTGAGAATATCATATTTTGAGAATATCATATTTTGAGAATATCATATTTTGAGAATATGATATTTTGAGAATATCACGTTTTGCGAGTATGATGTTTTGCGAATATGATGTTTAGCGGCGGAAGGTCACAGGAGCACTAGAAGTTGGCGCAATTTATCACATTTGCAACAGGATGTGTGGAGTCCACAAATATCGAGATATTTCTTATCTATGTATGTCCTTGGCACGCGATTAACAATTCCCATAGATATGAAATGAACCTTACGGCAGTTTTTATAAGCATTGTCAATATATTCACACGTTGGTGTGTGGTAATAGTCACTTATTTCACACCTAACCCGTTACGTACCTACCTATAAAATTACGGAAATAGATTATTGTTTACTACATTTTTATAACTTTTTCCTTTGTAAGTTAAAATTAGCCGAGGCATTTCCAAAGCGACAGTAATAATGCACGCATTGGAAATACCCCAGGAGACCCGTCGGTCGGTGCCTAATCCTGTTTTCTTTCTTTGTACTGTAGGGACCGGAGTTTAAAAGTATCGGATTACTTTGAACAGACTCTTTTATCTTCAATCGATTACAGTCAATTCGTAAGATCGGATGAAATAACCGTAAAAAAACACGCGGTAAACATTTTATAAAGACACGGAAAGATTCCAAAAGGCCTATTTTGACTGTTGTTAAAAACGTATTTTACGACTAGCTGAGCAATTGTCAATGATGCCATATCAAATGCGGCAGATACAGTAACGAACATTATAAAGTTACTAGCATTTCCCCGCGACTTTTTACGCGTTTCCCGAGGGAATTTCGGGACATCCTTTCTTAGCGGGCGCCTACATTATATTATAGCTAAAGAACGCCTCTGCTAAATTTCAGACTTCTATCTTAATTAGTTTTAGTACGCAGTGCGTGCAGCTTCTTTTATGTATATCGATTTCTTAGATAGATTTCTAAAGGTTTTAAAATATTCGCATCTTACATATATAAAAATGAATTGCTGTTCGTTAGTCTCACTAAAACTCGAGAACGGCTGAACGGATTTATCTTATCTTAGTCTTGAAATGTTCGTGGAGGTCTAGGGAAGGTTTAAAAGTACATAGGTTACTTAAATTATTATTCTTCGCAGACGAAGTCGCGGGCACCAGCTAGTATTTAATAATTATCAAGCCTAAATAAAGTTCTGTTTGGCATTGACGGTATTCTAAAACTTGAGTGCTACCGTGTCATCACCATGATTTAGTGCTCGCCTGTCACGCCGCGTAGTTATAATGCTTACTGTGCCGATGCGGCTTTTGTTCTTCATCCAAGGTTTTAATGTTACATTTGAGAATTTAAAATCGTAATTTGCTGCTAAACGTAATTTTTAAGAACAATCAACACCGTCAATGTAAATTTATTTATTGAGACGTAATCGCGTTAATAACATGTTGTGGGTACACATGTCGAATATAATGTAAGAACACTCGTCTGCGGCCAGGCCGGTTCCCGCACGTGTGGCTCGCATCCTCTGCAGCCAGTCGTTACCCCGACGTCCGCCGCGTCTCACGCGTCGTCCAACACGCGATACAAACAAACCAACCCGCCCCCACCGATCGTTAATCCCCACTCGCTCGCGCGGTAACAGTGCGCCCCATAACAACAGCTGCTTACAACGCCTAATTAAATAACAATAACAGATAGCGCCACACGGAACCTTGCGCAACCGTCTCGTGATGATGCAACTCCGCCAACCCTTTTAACACCAACTAACCATCCTCATTCACGTGAACTTGTAAAAAAAAGCCCGCGTGTCAATACACGAAATGTTCGCACGTGCTCACCCCGCACCTCGTGCTGCCGTTGTCCAATCGTAGGAGGACGAGGGCTACCGGCGCGTCTCGGCTAGCCAATCGCGGCTCGTTTACGATTTCAATACGACGAAAACCGCCGGTCCCGCCCGACAGGAGCCGAAGCGTGCATCGACAACCCCCAGTGCAGCTGCAACCCCCGACATGGCGACAATGGTCGCTAGCGCTCAGCCGGCGAAACCGGCGATCACTAAGAAACCTTCAATCAAAAAGTACAAAGCGCCGACGCCGCCGCGGAACATTATCGACGACAACTGTGAAAGTGATAAAGACAAAGAGAACAATGTGGTGCGGGAGAACGACAATGACGCAACCGAGAGTTGTATACAAACAACGGAACCGGCCGACCACGACCCCGTTCCGGACAAGGGTTCCGTAAAGAAATTCGCGCCCAGGTTGAATGGCAATGCGGACAGGAGCTCCGTGCTGTCGCGGGCGGCGATGTTCGAGGCCGGCAGCCCTAAAGCGAAGGACCCGGCCGAGATGTCCCTCCGCGAACGAAAGGCCCTTTTCGAAAAGAACAAGGGCGCCGCTATTGTGCCTAAAGCCCCCTTCGGACAGGCGCCCTCCGTCAAAATTCTACACGGGGATAAAGGTATGTCGTGTTCCCTTTTTTACTTAACTATTAATAGACGACGTTTGGTGCCATTTATAGAATAATTCACTCTTGGTCGTACTTTTATTTCTAAATTCAGAAATGCGAAAATGTCAATGATAGCATTGTTTGCTTAGGAGTTGTTTACTTTGCTTATCCTTTACATATATATTTAGCCCGGCTGAGTAACTAAACAAACAATCTATTCATTCCGGTTTTAAAACTGGTCTAATATTAACCAAAAATGGATTTCATTAAGGCTGTCGAAGTTGTGCAACAAACCTGCGCTAGCCTCCAACTACGGACGTATTATATGGCCTGCGAATTCCCAAGCAAATCGAGGCTAGCGCAAAAACTAAAAATGTTATGACACGACTTTATCAGATACGCCGTCTAGACTCATGATAGCGAGAAAGCTGCACAGCAAAATGAACCTTAAACATTGACAGATTCCTAGAATTCATCTCACTATTTCAACAGTGCCGAAAAACGAGGCGTTTCTTTTTTATATGGGTTCTATTACTTAAGTATGAGGTCGTAACGGCGAATCGAACTTAGACCAATCAATAGCTGTGTACATTTTTTACGCAATTTTTTATTTTTCATTATAAGCTATTATCTTATAATAATGTGCCAACTTTTTGTCCAAGAAAGTAATTGTCCCAGTTAATAAATACAATACACAAGAAGTATACAGTTATAATTTTGTGAAAAACAAATGTATTGCGCACAATCGCGTAACAAATATACTTCGCAAAAGTACGAGGAAGTTGAGACAAAATGAACTTATTGAATTGGAATAATGTTAATTCATCGCATAATCTACATTTAAGACAAAGACCAAAGTCAAAGGTCTTTGTTTAGCACTCGAAGCCTTTGTACTTCGATGGAAACCGGATTAGTCACCGGTTCCATTTCACATCCTACCTTGCGCAACACAAAATACTGGAAATTAACAATAAGCTAATTAAGTATAGAATTTATAGAATATGCATTTTGGGAAGCGATATTAGACACATTAGAAGTACTAACTCAACAAATTACAATAAATGCTGCGTCGTTTCTAAGAAAGAGTTGTAGTAATTGGTCGGACTAAGCAGGAAAATTTCCATTGAATGGCGTCAATCAAACGCGAATACTATTATTTTTATTG
The DNA here is from genome assembly GCA_947859335.1 of Tortricodes alternella. NCBI lineage: Eukaryota > Metazoa > Arthropoda > Insecta > Lepidoptera > Tortricidae > Tortricodes > Tortricodes alternella. The sequence continues at coordinate 6,837,878 of OX401975.1, read as the reverse complement.
TAGCTGTAGTTGTTATTGTAATGTGGTAAATCAGGCCAGAATAATGGAGCAGGTAAACTTGTGTTTTCCCCATATCTCCTAAACCGCACATTCATGTTTTTACCCGACTGTGGCGGAGTCCAATAGGAGGGTAATGTTTTAGCCGGTACGTATGGAAATATTTCCGTTTCTATGTTCCCCTATAACCCCCACACTAATCCCCACACATCTGATATTTTCGGATCTCAATGTACGGAATTGAAATTTATATTCATCACGAGAACTTCGGTGGAAGAAAACATTGTGAGGAACCCTGCGAAGAAATTCAAAGATGTGTGAAGTTGCCTTATCCGCAGTGGGACGTATATAATGATGTTGATGATGATGGTGATGATGAGGATGACATTGAAAAGAAAGTGATAACAAAAGCGGACGTTACGTTACCATAACAACGATCGGTTTCTATATCACTTAGTTGTCGAATCTATATTCGACATTGGCATATGCCCAGACCGTATTCATGGGGTCTCGCTCCGCACTTTCGGTACGCTCGGCCATCGGACAGCTCCGAGCCGTGCATACCACAGTAGGTTCGCTCGCTGGCCGATTCGCGCGTCATCAAGTAGCTCAGATGTTTGGTGTTGTTGGGTGACGAGGATAAAAAACTGACAACCTTAGCGTACGCGTTTTATGCCACGGAGAGAGAAGGCATAATTAGCCTTATTTTCGTACCTAAGCACCAGTTTTTTGGACAGTGATTCTTCTGTACGTTAGTACTATTATCTATTCCGTCCCGTAGTCTCGCCAAACCACTTTGATTCTTGAAAGCAATAAAGATCAATGTGTCAGTGTGACAGATTTCTTATTTGCACACCATCAGTCCTGTTAGCACGTCCTTAAAAGGAGCGTGTCCAACTTCAAACGGTTTTGTTTTGAGAAGTCCAGTTTTGAGCATGTCAGAAGTGTGTCGAATGAGTTTAGAGCGCACTAATATCTGTGACCGTGTTATCGTTTTTGTGACACCCTTTTACCTGATTGTGAAAAGGAAGGTGATGTATCATGGGGTTCAGTTTAGACTGCGGTCTTTCAAATATGACGAACAATTTCGCACCAGCCAGCCTCCACAGCGACAATGGCCATATCCCTAATTCCATTTACTAGCGAAGTTCCCTGTTCCTTATAGAGAAAGTAAATACACCCTAATCTTGTAGAAGATAAGCAATTGCATTATTTAATCTTGAGATAACTGGTAACAATCGGTATAGATATAGATATATGGTTCCCTTATTCTTTTAATTCTTCACGATTGTGGGCCAATACAAGAAGATCAAGGAATTGTAGCGTTGACTGTCGAAAAATTCCTTAGCTCGCTTCCTTATTTCACAGCCCCCTGCCTTCTTATCATACTTGCCTATACCGGGTGGAACGACACAACGGACCTTGCGGAAAAAATTGTACCTGTCATATAAATGACTAGTGGACCCGCCACAGCTTCGTCGGAGTTTTCAATACAAACTTTATCACCCCCTTTTCATCCCTTTACGGATGGAATTTCACAAAAGCCCTCCTTAGTGCACCTCTAGGGTACTCGAGGAATGTCTCCTCCAAATTTAAAACCTCTAGGAGCACCCGTTTAGGCTGTGCGTTGTCTATAAGTAAGTCACGGTACTGTTTTATATGTATTGATGTACAACCGGTTCGTAATGGTTAGAAAAGTTTATTTAAAATAAAATAAAAATATAAAAATAAGTAATTTTTTTTTATCATGGTGCAAACCCGCGTAGGTACTCGTACTAGTTAGCAAGCCATGTCCCCATACTGGGTTCGAAATCGCTGTAAGGGTTGAACGAATTCGCACTTTTGGATTCAACTTTAACGAACTGTAACTTGTAGACGGCTAAAAGTATTAACATCGTTTCTTGGACGAAAATATACAATTTAGCCTACAGAATCTTACATTAAAGCGAAGGTCCCTCGTTCCGTTCTCCCTGTATATTAACACTGCCATACCGAGCTGACAATGCTTGTCCACAGACAGTATGTTTGTTCTGTGCTTAAGACGTAGGTATAACTACTTCGACTCTTAGTCACTTATGCTAATGCATAAATTCAAATCTGAACAGCCTCGTATTAAACTTCCCGTTTCTATTATCTGCCGTCCCGTTCACTTGCAAAATGCACTTTCCAAAATGACAATACCCTAACTGGGTCTGTAACGGAACGAATCTGCCTGTTACACTTCACTAGCCTTTGTGTTACGAGAAAGTTGGATTTGACTGAAACTAAAATGTCCTCGTTGAAACCGTCGGCGATAAACATGTTGTTGGTGAAAATACCGTGGAAGTGACAAGCTTGAGATGAACTTTTCCTGCTTCTTCAAACTTTCCGTACTATACCAGTACGTCTAGCACGACCATTGGTGTGATTCTCTTTAATAACATTTCGTCACGGAACTCACCGTCGAGCCTAACTTGACCCACCAATGCGTATAAACTTGTTTGGTCGTATTTAGATGACGCCGGCCACGGACGTAGGTCCCTAACTCCGCATAATGCCTACGAGTGCGCGGGTCATTTTATGATTGTCATGCGAAATGAGAGACCAAATGACCGACAATAGTAGTTTATGCAACGGTTGCATAATGATAGGTATTAAAACACTATCATAATAAGATCGCACGTGTGTTTTAAGGCGAAATTATGCAGAGTTGTATACATAACTTTGTCTACACACATTATAAACGGCGACACGGCGACGATGGGGCCCCTCCGGCTGCGGCGACGATTGGGCCCCTCCGGCTGCGGCGAAGGCGGCGCGCCCCGCCTGTAGCCCATATCTGTATCGTTATGACCATTACGATACTAAAATCGATACTGTTATAACATTACAGTACAGGTTGTCATAATGGTGGTCATTTCCTATGGTTTTTGATTACATTATGGAGGTTTTATGATATGGGTGTAGATAAAATGTGTTACAGAATAACATAGCTGCCCGCGATTCATTTGTCGCTTAGTGCTTCCCTTAGGCTAAGGCCGCACATGCAGGTGGCTTGCTTAGCGCCTAGAGCCTTGGCAATAAACTAAAGTTCTAGATTTCTCGGCACCGGCCGCACTGCGCGCTTGGCGCCTTCAATAGTCACCTGACTCGCTAGGCTTCAGGCGCTAAGCAAGCCATCTGCTTGTGCGGTCTTATCCTTACATATTTGATTAGTTTGACAGAGACGCACTCAGCGACAAATGACTCGCGGGCATGTTCTAACCTCCCAGATTAACATACAAACGTAACTAGACATTTTATGAGGCGAATGTTCATGGTAGGGTTTGAAGAGGAAGACCTCGTCGAACATGCCAAGACCAGATCGGGGACGTTCTTAAGAAAGGCCAGGGCAAAAGTACACTAAACCGGCGAGCGTGCATGAAGAACTTAATGAGAGTAGACAAAGCGAAAGGTCAGGATCGTACCAAGTGGAAATCCTTGGCCTCTACCTACCCCTTTGGGAAACAGACTTGATTATATGTATGTAAACGCAACTAGGGAAGTAAAGCCGTCAAACAACTTCATAAATTGGCCCAAATAATTAGCGGTTTTCATGTGAATTTAGACCATTTTTGATTGCCACATTTTCCACGTTTAATTCTACATTCTATCCTATGTAACGTATAAGTCGTATAATTAGCGTCAAGTTGCGATCGTTACCACAATACATCCTACATAATTTGTCGTTTGTTCCAATTGAGTGCACTCAGATGTGTACGATCAACTTATTCTAGCAAAACAATACTGTATTCCAATGAAATAAGAACTTTGACAGTCCACTGGAGTCCACAGAAAAGATAGTAGACATTATACTGACGTTTCACCTGCCCTGTACTGTATCATTACTAAAGAGGGTCTCATGATCATTAGTGTAACATAACACACTGTATCGCTAACATTATAAAAATGCGTTTAATGTGTATGTCTGCAACAAAATATATACATAGAAATGTTGTCTGTCTCTCTGTCTGAATGTTTGTTCCGTCTCAGGGGAAGTTAACGTTGTTGTAACTTAGATAATGGCTTTTATTTTATTTTGCTATCAAAAATGTTTGTAGATATGACATACGCTGTTTGTTTGTAAAAGTCATATGGGGGAAGCCATAAGGTGCCCATATTTGAAAAAAATAAAAACAGTATACTTTCCATCCCATTCCCACGCAAACAAAGTCGCAGGCACAGCTAGTTTCTATTAAATTTAAATTTAATAGGGATGACGTTGCAAGATCAATTAAGTATTATCACTAACTAGAGGACCCGCCACAGCTTCGCCCGCGGTATTTTCCATACAAACTTTATCACCCCTTTTCACCCCTTTAGGCACTGAATTTCAAAAAATCCCTCCTTTGTGCACTTCTAGGGTACTCGAGGAATGTCTCCTCCAAATATCAAATCTCTATGAGCACCCGTTTAGGCTGTGCGTTATCTATAAATGAGTCACGGTACTGTTTTATATGTATAGATGATAAATAACATTTGAGGTCATCAGAAGTATCAAATACCTATTGTATTGCCGAATTTTTAAGTAAATGACATCGTTTACACTCCTCTTAATACTTTAAGACAGGTCACATGGCAGACGTCGACAACATTTGATTTTTGAAGTAGATAATAAAAAATATTTTTGATCGTTAAGATGGAAATAATTAAAATATCGCTATCCAGTCTTCAGACGGTCACGCCGAATTACTTTTTTGCTTATTGCTCGTTAGGGTAGTTATACGAATCTTTGTTTAAGAGGCGTATTATAAAACTGAGCTGGCAAAGTCACGCTTTTCTTGTTTTTGTCTATTAAATAAGTATAATTGAGTGAAATTCTTTAATGAAGCATTAACATATTCCTTCTGGTGTATTTATATTTGAATAATACAATATTTTGTTGTGATTGAAGTTCTTTTCTAGAAGAATTTTGAAAAAATAACATACGTTTATTTTTTGCTTAAATACACAAGTATGCCTCATCATTACAAAATAAACAGACATTTAATACACCAGATGGAGAATAAATAACAGGCTTCATTATAGAATTTCACTCAATTTAACTTTAATAATCAACTCAAAAGAAAAGTGCGACGTTGCCAGTTCAGCTTTGTAATAGGCCTTTTAACATGTCATCTCAGAACAATTTTATAATAAACTTCTATTTAAAACTTGTATTTATATGCACTGATATACATTTAAATATAATCTCTGTTAGCTATCTGGACCATTATATTCGACCTACACCATCAATCAGTCATTGTGAACTATACAATCGCGATTTTAAACACAGCATAATACACAGCCCAGTGAGCCGTGGCGGAACGTTGCCGATCCCTGCACCGCGTAGGATTCGGAAGCGCTGAGAAGAGTGGAGGTGGACCGATGGTTGGTCGCACCTTGCCATTCCGCGCGCGCACGCAATCCGCTGTAGATCGATTGCAGAGAAAAACCAGTGATCGTGAACGGATTCGGACGCTTTCGTTTTTTTTTGGCAATTTAACGGCAGTGACTTTTCAGTGGCTATTTCTTGTAAGTTCTTTTTGATAGATGACAAAACGAACATGTTTGTGAGAGGAAGTGTTTTTTATTTATTTTTATATATGTCAAGATTATTCCAAAACGACTCAATTAGTCATTAGTTGCGCGGTTTCCGTAATTACAGCCGCAGATAAACATTGAATAGTTTATACGTCTAGTAGTTATCAGATCCTTATCGGAGCCTTGTGGACATGAGAACAAAGTAGCACACAGCTCGACTGCCTTAACATATTTAAAAACATTTTAAATAATATTGGCCTAGTTTTTTAAGATGTATCACGACCGCGCCATATTTTTTGCTACGGGCATTATCAGATTCACGTACGGAGTTCGTTCGCCCCGGGCACAAGTTAGAGTAGCTTCAAGCTCCCTTAACCTTTTGACCTGGCCAAGATGTGCAATGCAACTTTTAATCTAATAGTTATGTTATACCTGTTACCTGTGTTAGTTGGTTGTGCCTCGGAAGCTAGCCGGCCCGGGTTCGATCCCCGGTAAGGGTAAATATTTGTGTAATGAGCACGAATGTTTGTTTCCGAGTCTTTGATGTTTCCTATGTATTTAAGTATACATTTATCTATTTATGTATGTATATTGTCGATTCATGTAACAACAGCCTTTCTATTAACGACATAAGAACATTTACTTATTTTGTAGTTTTCGACAATTCGTAAATAGGTATCAATCACCTTGTCACGCATAATGCACAGAGGTCAAGAATTTAATGATGGTTGGTCTGTAAAACGGAATCAGTCGGTTATTTGCCAAGACGAACACTGTTTTTTTTTTAATTTACGTGCCCGTGGCATCCTAACTCGACGGTTGGAAAACCTCTATCCACAAGTGGTTGCGGCCAATTATTTTAAACCAAATCATAAATAGTGTTAATTAAATCAAGTTAAAGAACAAACATTCTTTTATATGTGTAAAATTAGGCTCTAACTTTAGTAAAACAACCTATATGAGTATTTCTAAAAAGTTTGTACATAGTTTACGTAATTACGTCAACAATTTTTAATTTTAATATTCGTTTAACAGATTTTTCAATCGTATTATAGGTATTCGTCTAAATTCTTAATTAAGACAATTCTTTAAAACATGTATGCAATAGGTACTGTTATAAAATATGTTAAAAAAATCGTACGGAATAGAAAAATAAAAAGTTGCCGAGTCTCTGAGAACTACTCATATTTATCACAAACCCGATCAATACCGAAGCAGTTCATTTAAAATTAAAATAACCTGCAAGCGAAATTGGTATTTACTCAACCCACATTGAGTCCATTCTACTCTTAATCCAAGGTTTCGTCCGATTAACCCAGTATGAGAACAATTCAAAACACCTACGAACACACGATCCAATTATATTTTAAAAGAGGTGTTCATTAGGACATTGAATAGAACATATATAATGAGATCAGGTACACTGGGAAATACGAATTTTTGATAATGTAAAAATAAGGTTTAATTATATTTTCTTTAGTTTTCCGTCGGAATATAATTAATATTTTAATTTGATCTCGTGAAAGTCACTCACTGTCATGAAATTAGAAGCTGCTAAGAATTGTAAATCATGAATAAATAATTGTAATGGTCTTGTGATGTCTTTCTTAGCTTTACTGATAATATGTGCGTAAGGAGGCCTAGTCGGTTTTTAAAACTACGATTACTAGGGCGTCAATTTCTCTCAGTAGGTATAGCAAGGTATCTATCTATAAAGCTACAAACAATGTCTGAGTTATCTCAACAAAGCTGCCTAATAATCAACTTCTAAAGACTTTATGAAGATAAATAGCGTGCAATTTACTCAACGTTTTACGTACTGACACCCACTTCAATCACATCTCGCAATGTTCACACAATACAACGCGTACCCAGCAAAAAAAAACTGGCACCAAACGTCGTTCATAAATACTATTTGATCGCCGACCTCGACCCTAACCACACGCCTGTTACAGACAAAAAATCCACCAAAACGACTCCCACCAAACCAAATAGAAGAAATTCTCAAGACGAGGACAGTATAAGCATAAGCTCCGTCGGAGGGATCAAAGGGAAATTGGCGGCGCTTTTCAATAAGGAGCAGACGATAAGCGAGACAACCATAGCCAATAAGTTTAAGCAAGAAAGAGAGAAAGAAATGGAGATGCTGCATAACAGATTTCACTCTAAGGTGAGTTATTTTTCGTACTTATAATATTAAAATTAAAGAAATGGTTCGTCATTTTAAAGTTCCTCGTAGCTGTACTTGACAGGTATTTCGTACGATCAGATAAGATACTGCTGTTTAGCAATATGTCACGTCATAATGTATGTGGTGTTAATGCATTACTACCTTAGTTATTCTACATATGTATGTAGTCAAATACCTATTATTATATAAACTAGGAGGTACTGAAAGGTAGGTACTGAATACGTTTTGCTTGTGTCATGTTATCTTTGCAAATATGCCCGTATGTCAACCCGCACCTCATATTGAGCGAGGTTTTTCCTTCAAGTACGTGTATTTCTGCGGCGGAATGCGCATAACTAAAAACTGTATATTCATGTTTACGGGCTTTCAGACACGTATCTTAAGAATTTTGACCGATGACTAACGAATCTTTGGTTACTCATTAATGAACAGGCAACATATTGGCATAACATTTTGGACCCAGTTTCCTTATCTTACAAACTAAGCATGCATATTCATAGCTGAGTACGTGACCAAAGTTGGTATTTTGCGAGTATGCGTATTTATAAATAAATCAGAGGAGAATTTACTCAAATCAATCCAGGCCCAAAGTAAGCTCTAAAGGCTTGTGTTATGGGTACGACACGACGATATACTATATAAATAAATAAATACTTAAATATCCAAGACTCAGGAACAAAAATTCGTGCTCAACAAATATTTTCCCTTAACGGGGGTCGAACCCGAGACCGCTAGCTTCGTAGGCAGGGTCATTACTAACTGGGTCATACACACGTTTAGGTTCAGAACTCCTGTTCCCGAAAGTTAGGACCCTGAGGCCTCATTTTGTTGCTTGAACCATATCCGCATATAAGACATTAGGCATAGTTATAGCGTGTATTAAGAAAACATAAAATTAAGCAGTCGTTTCTGATTCTTGAAGTGTGTATTACCCAACTAGGCTAAACGCGCCGTCAAACTCATCGTTTATGTTTCCTTAATCACTACTTGTCAAAGGTCTCCAACTAGTTTTCCATGGACCCTTCGGCACGACATAGGCTCTGAGCTCAGGAGTGGGTCGCAGAAAATTACCCCGCCACGCCACTGACGCCAATTCTTCGAACGCTGGGTGTCGTTTGTGAATATTAAATACCTGTATTTTTGCGCCATGTATTGCATGTTATTTTTAGCGTGCGTCACAGACATCCTGTTAAAAGGAAAAAACCAGATACTATACTGTTGTATCGGAACCTAGAAATTCCAGTACAACCTTTACGTTTCACCACGAACGGTTGAATTTCACAACTTTCTTGCGAAGCTTTAGAAGCTAAATTAGCTAGCTTGATATGCTAGTATAAGACTCCGCAATGTATGAGTCGTGGTATGAGAGTTTAAATATAAATAAAGATATATTACATCGGTTTGCGCAATAGCCAAAACGATCAGAAAATGACTTATTCGTGTAAATAATTCATATTACCGTGAACTGCTCGACCAAAGTACCTTAAAAGTAGGTATTTCATTATACAAGGCACCTTTTGCGTTTGATGTGAACCATATTTTACCAGCGTCCACTACTCCTCGGAGATCTAGTTACCAGTTCCATAATTAGTTTGAGCTTATTATAACCTCCGGTAATAAACCCGTGGTTGCTTTGAGACGTATGCAACCCTTTATAGCTATTTCGGTGTCCAAGACTGCATCATTTATGTCCAAACAGAATTGTCTGCTGTTAAAGGTAACGAACCGTGACTTATTAAAAGTTTAATGTCTGTAGAGTTACCTGTTATGAGTCATGATTAAAATGATTTGCTTAGTATTTTATTTTTATCATGTCAATGTCATTATTCCATCAGTAAAGTTAAAAATGATGACCCCTTCAAAAATCTAAACGCAACTCAAAGTATAAATAACGTCGACTTTTTTCGAACAATTTAGATGCAATCGTGTTGATGCTTTTGTATTTTACTTCATAGTCCACTTCTCTGGCACAAACGCGTGAAGTCGTCAAGGTACAAAGCACGTACAATTCTTAAAGCGACAACCATAATCTTGTCAGTTGCAAACATGTGTACAACGCTTCCATATTTTACAAATACGGCATTTTAGGTCAAGTAAACGCAACTATTCATAGCTGCACAATAGTTAAACGCCGCGCTTCTTAGTGTAGTGTTAATTTTAACACAAACCTCGTTACACCATGTCCGGGCAAAAGATTCGATTTTCATTCATTGGAAAGCATTGTACGTGTTGCGGGGTGTTTCGTAAGAAGTCCTCGCTTTCTAGGAAAGTTCACGTTATTTTACGTAAAGTGGATTTATACATACTTGTCTTAAGTATTTGGTAAACAAGTTTCTAACCTCAAAATGCACGTTTTTTTAGCTAAAACAGTTGTTTCCTTGCAAATAAAGGAACCGGAGATAATATTTTAGACGTCAATTTGCCAATTTTTAGCCTAGGTTTGCTTTATTTAGGATAAAACAGCTGTTTCAACCCAAAAACTGCACATTTTGACATTAGAAACTTGTTTACCAAATAAGGATGAATCCGCTTTAAGGTTGTATATTCTGATTTTAAATATCGCGTCATCAAAACCATTGTTACATAAAATGGCTTTATCAATATATCGTTAAGCAATAGTAGTTTATGCAACGGTTGTATAATGATAGGCCTTAAAACACTAGTGCGGTTTTCATGAAACGAGCTTTAGCGAGTTTCATAATAAGATCGCACGTGTGTTTTAAGGCCAAATTATGCAGAGTTGCATACATAACTTTATCTACACACATATTATAAATCCTCCATGATGGGTTCAGAAACAATAATTTCTGGCAACAAGTTATTTGTTGCAATCGTGGCTGCATATTTCCGATATCCGGTGCATTTTCACATCACACACACTCCGAGAAGACTACTATTCATATTTTCAACTAAAATGTAAATTACAAACAACTTTTTCTATTCAATTCAACAACAATTCTACTTTCGTTCAGCAAAACACCAACATAATGGCGGCAATTCGACCCTCCGTCAAGACCATTTTTTTTAAATCATAAACAAACGAATGAAGTCTCTATTCTCATGTCACTCGAGATTAAATGTTGTGCAGTTTATATTAAAAAAACATACTGAATTGACGTTTCGTATCAATAACTGTTTTAATATCTATGGATACTAGAATAGAGACCCACTTGAGTTTTGACAGCTGTTCCAAATTTAATCTCATTTCTATACTAAAAACGATACGGGAATAACATTGCAGCACTGGTTTTTCCTAATTGGTTGTCAAAATGGTGGTCATTTCCTACGGTTTTTGATTACACTATGGAGGTTTTATGATATGGGTGTAGATAAAAATCATTTTAGTTACAGTAATGAATAAATTGTTGAGTTCTTATCTTCCAAATCATTCTTATAGTTAATTGACTCTACTTATATCTCGGTAATATTCACCTGAAGACATTTTCGAATCAATAACAATATACATCGGCCTGCACTTTTAATTGCATAAGATCTGCAAAGACCATAAGGAAGTTAGATTAGATTTGTGAAAGTGATGCAGATTCTGATGGCACTGCGGTTATCTGGACTGCATCGTTGCATTGTGCAAGTAATGATGTGATTACGTTTCTCAACCGCAGAAACCTAACAACTTTTCGACCTGCACGAAAAATGTGCAACTGTCATATCATACAGTATAGGTACCTACTAAGAACTACAAACTCTTTCCCACAGTGTTTGCGTAAAAAAACGTTTATCGCATTTTCTCAGAAACTGTCCACTTTATCGAGATTAACAATATGACCTTCCACAGGCTCCAAAGCATATCTTTCCTAAATTTAATCCAAATTGTTTTAGTGATTGAGTCGTGAAAATGTATGAGACAAAACAGAGTTAGTTTCTGATTTATAAATATTAGTATGGATGCATTACTTCTTTCCTTCGAAAGATTTGACACCAAAATCCGTCGAAGCCTTTTCTTATGTCACATACCTAATGCTTTTGGAGCGCAATTACTTGAGTTATTACAAAAAATACCAAAATTGTCAAAAGCGTGCCTATAATATTTGAGGAGTTCCATCGATTCCTCATAGATCCTCTCATCGGACCTCATATTTGACTAAAACGGGACCAAGTGCAACGTATACCCTATCGATTTAAAAAAAAAAAAACTAAATCGGTCAGCCATCTCCATGTAATCGGGGAACATACCTAAAAAATAAACATAATAGATTCCGACGAATTGAGAAGTCGGTTAAAATAATTAAAAAGCTTGCGTAAAAGCTGTATAATAATTCGGCAGTATACTGTTTAAAATGGTAATATCTCCAGATTTCGTTGTATTGACCTACAATTAAGAGATAAGTAAAATAAATGTCAATACATAATACTCCTTTTTGGGCATCACTTACTAGTTCCGAAGGAAACTGGAATATTACAAAAAACTTTACGGAGGCAATCTAAAGGTACTATTTAACCTTCCAGTTAAGGTTACGTCAATGTACAAAAAACTTAATACGATTCAAGACGACAATTCAAATAGGTACTCTACAACCAAGTCAGCCCACAAGAAAATATCTTGTGTAAAAACCAGGGCAGTAAGAACAAACTTTACTTATCGTTACGCTTTGTGTTTAACAACCTGATGGATATTGTCAACAAGAGAAAATCGGTTAACTGATATCATTCACATTAAAATGCGTACATCAGTATAATTAGAGTTAATTGTCTAACTAAAAACCACGGGTGACATATTTATACCACAAAATAGTTAAACTTGGGGTTAGGATCGTTTTGCAAAATAGGTAAGGTATGGTCAAGTTTAGTTTTGACTTTAGAGCACGAGGTCAAAAACCCTAACAGTGTCTAGTTATTCCCAAGAACCTACTTTACAGGTGGAAAATTATAATTAAGCTGTCATGAATGTCCTCTTGTTTCGAAAATATTCACAGCTAGCAACAAAGGAACGTCCCGTTCCTTTTTATATATTATTATGATGATAAACTTTTATTAATACTTCATCATTTTTAATTTCAGCCCCAACCAAAACCAGAACAGCCCATCAATAACGACTCAGACGACGAGCAAAGTGAGCATGATCCCTCAGAGAAAGCACCGCTCATGGGAAGTACCACAAGCCTAGCTCAGGCAGCTAAAAAACCTGAGATCATATCCAACATACCTAAAGTTGCGTTTGATGAGTCAAAGAAGCAAGAGGAGAAGAAGAAGGATAAGTTGGAGGAAAGAATAGTTGGTGCACAGCCTGCTAAGAGACGAAGTAAGTATTCACTTCACTACAAGCTACAATTTTGTAATTTGCACAGTATTCTCACGTAGCTATCAACTTACGCGTTGGCGCTAAGATTAGACTAGACGGCGCCTAGCCTATCAAATTCAATTCAAACGTCTATTGATTTGAAAATATTGACTGTAATCTTCTGTCCTTAATACAACGTACACGACCGTGATCGAATTATTTCATGATTTTTATTGTCGCGTCTTTCAATTTACATCGATACAATTTAATGCGATGCAAGACCGGTTTGTAGACCTTTATCGATCTACAATAAAAACAACGATTAGCTAATGTTGTTGATACGTCTTTAAAGTTCAAGTACAACATCTCACCTGTTAATATCCTGTAATGGGCCATAAATTAAACGTTATCTAAGCAACACCTGCCTCGGGGCTTTAAAAGTGATATGTTAGGTTGAACTACCTATATAAATGCTGTCTTATTATGATAAAATACAATAATTGACCTCGCCGCACTTGCCGGCTAAGTATTCCGTGGCATCTTCCTTTATATGAATATTTCTTTTTTTATTCTTTTCAGGTTCCCAAGACTCTCCTGTAGTCCTTTCTGTTTTAGAGGACGTAAAGCGAATAAAAGTTAACAACAAAAAGGAACCACAGAGCAACGGCGCAGTAACCAGCCAGCCAACAAGTCTGTACCCACACCTGTCAGATATAGAGTCATCGAACACTCAAGATGAATACTCGGACTGCGGAGGCTCAAGGTGTGGACACTACGCCTTAGAATGTGTTTTCCTGTTCCTTTGCATTTGATTGTTTCCAGGTTATTCTTGTGTTTGAATGTTCCGGAATGGAAGCTTCTGGGATTTGACAGTCAGGTGTGACGGTGACAAATTGGTGTTGTGTCGTGGATGTTTCTGACTGGTGGAAAGAAGAAGAAATACGTATACCAACTGCACCGTGTAGATTGGCACTCTGGGAATAGGCAAATAGATGGTCGTTATTGTGAAAGGTTGTGAGTTAAGATCATAGATATTACCGCTGTACTCATTCGCTAGTCAAATCACCAATTTGGCTCGATTTATCACAAAAGTGAAACTGTTGTTGAATTGAATATGTGAGTGAGCATATTGTTTCATAGGCCTACAATAATATTAGACCTAAAGCAAGGACTGAACCTCTTGTGTTGTGATATGTGCGTATTTCTAAGCAATCTTTTTTCCTCTTTAAATATAGTTGAATGTGATCTTGCCTAAGACACTTGGCCACAATATATTAGTATAACGATCATGTTGACATTGAATAAGTGGAATGTGAATACGTGAGAGAATCGTGAATTGACGCCAGCCGAAAAGCTGGGAATTTAGACTTGACTTATAAGTATAAGTTTTTGATACTTAAGAAGTTAGGACAGTAAATTAGTAATTTAAAAGTCCATGTCCAATGAATCTAATATTTAAAAGCAATTATCAAAAGACAATTGAATGGACTGAAAAAATTTAGAAATATTTATCTTGATGTCTTCGCTTTTTATATCATAAGCTTTATTGGCTTGAATATTTGATATTTGTATCAATTTATATGATCTTATTGAGATTATGAATCATATCAAGCTAATGCTGAAATGCTCCAGTTACATACAATACTCAGACGTAAATGGTGCGCTTAATGGCCCTTACTAATATCATGATCAATCAATCATATAAAATGCGTGTTTGTTTGTTTCTTCTTTCACGATAAAACGGAGCAACAGATTTGCGTGACTTTTCCACAGCGGTAATTGAAGAGCCGTTGACAGACTTCTTTTTAACCCGGAAAATTTTACATTACCTACCCGTGGTTATACCGATAAATTCCACACGAACGAAGTCTAACGAATGCGTAACGCTTAGGAATGGAATTCGCTCCCGTCGTCTGTATTTCCTGTCAAATATAATTGGACGAAGTTTAGCGAAAAGGATCCAAACCAAAATAATGGTCATTAATAATTAAGTTCTATGTCATCGATATAATGTCTAAAATCCCACACACACTCACTCAGCGGTACGCTTCAACATTTATTTGGCGAACGGCTAAGGAGTGGAATTCACTGCCTGACTTGTTCCCTGAACCCCACAACATGGATATTTTCAAGGAGAGAGTGAATAGGCACTATCAAGGTGTGCATGCTTCATCGTTGACCTCATCATCACTTTCCATCAGGTGAGATAGAGGTCAAATGCCCCTAATATCTTCTATAAAGAAAAACCTATCGTGGATTCGATCCTTTTCCTTAAATTAAGTCCAATTTAGGTCTCTTCAAAAACAAGAGTGAATAGGCTGTTACTGAACCAGTGAGCTACACCTTCGGCCTCGGTATCCACCATCAGGTGAGACGGGTCAATCGCTGGTCAGTTTTACAATTTAAAAAAAATGTCGAGGGCAAAAAGTAGTATAAACATAAAATTCATACGCATGCAGTTTATATCTATCTTGTAACGCCTCGCAACCATTTATCGGTAATCTTTGTATTCGTTTAAACCAGTAAGGAGGAAACCTTGGCAAAGGCACAGTTTTTACTAGGCCAGACCACGCTCGCAGTTCGTTACCGCAACCGGTTTAGAACGATTGCTGTACATTACTTGATTGCTACTTGAGGAATAAGATTTTGCTTTCAATACTAAGTTTTCCTACAAAGGTATTGTAAGAATTTAGTAATGCGTCATTCTGGACCATCCAAGGACCCAACAAGGGTTCTGTTTGAATAAAAAAGATCTTTCTTATATAAAATATGTCATTGCGAGTTAAAGCATTTTGAATACCATTCCTTAGAGCAACTTCCTCTATAGCGTTAATCAATAATGAACTTTTTATCTGATTATTCATAATAGAAACGTGTTATCAGGCAAAATAATACGTGCAATCTGGGGCTCTACGAACGACACGCAAGTCTTTTCAGGATTTAAAATGAGGTCATGTTTTCCAATACATGATTTTACCGTGGCAAACCTAAACTATTTAAGAGATTCCATAGTAATATTTAAAATACGAAAGTGTTGTCTGAATGTTCAATATTCTATTTAATATTGTATCTATTCTAATCAATTTTTGAAATTTATCATCCTGAACAATATTTGGGTTTCTGTGTTTCTTTTTTGTTTTTGATTTATTGATTTAATCAATAAATTCAAAAATACAGTGTAAACTCTTTATAACGTCTTTCGATATTACGTAACTATAACGTAGAATTAGTTCAATTTGTTGGTCTACCTTAAAAGTCATTCTCTATTACGAAGAACACTGAAGTGAACATTGAAGAGTGATTTTTCGCGGTTTGTAGTCTGTGCTCTTACTTAAGTCATGAGAAACTACTTAATCAGATACTGGTTCAGTTATATGATACAAGATGAGGAAAGCACATATCAAAGTCCTTTTCGCAACGCGTACGCAGTCACAGATGAGCGAAGTCCTGTTACAACTAGTGTCAATTGACAAAAAATTATATTCTAGAATAGAATAAACACGTTCCCGGTTTTTTTGGTTATCTACGCAATTCTTTTGCGGTTTTGTGCAATGCATAGTGCAATGATTAATTTGAAGCTATTTCTGAACAGCCTACTCGATTGAAAGTTGTGCGACATAAATTAAGAGGCTGGGGCTCATGGCACTGCACGTTTCACCAGAAGAAACGGTTATCTATAGGTTCATCAGGTGGGCCGCCTGCCTCTATGTCTACTACACTTATTACAAAAATTAGGTGATATTTAGACAACACTTCCTTAAAAAAAAACATACAACCAAATTGAGAACCTCCTCCTTTTTTTGAAGTCGGTTAAAAATGTTCTGTTATTTCGACACTGCATAATGCGGCGCGAACCCAGGAGCCATGCAAATCATCTGTCCTCAATAACTCGTCTGTATTTATTTG
Source organism: Tortricodes alternella (assembly GCA_947859335.1). Classification (NCBI taxonomy): domain Eukaryota; kingdom Metazoa; phylum Arthropoda; class Insecta; order Lepidoptera; family Tortricidae; genus Tortricodes; species Tortricodes alternella. Next base: position 6,821,007 of record OX401975.1, on the reverse strand, counting down.
CGTGGCATTCATAATCATGCTATTTGACTTCGTTACGTAATGCGGAAAAGTACAGTACATTTTAGGAGTCGTTATGACTATTTTACGACCTGACGGGCTGTCCATGTTAATTATTAAGTATCCGAAAATCGGGCATTCATATGAGACTCGTATGCATTCTGTGGTACTTCTGTAAAAAAAGTAGTATAAAACGTCTATATTGACTCGCATAATTATCATTTCGCATAATAATAATCCTACTTATATTATAAATGTGATATTTTTTACTCGGACCAAACGGATTTAGATCAAGTTTGGCAGACAGATATATCTTGGAATAAAACAGGATACTTTTATCCCGATAATGTATTCCCGTGTAATAATTTGCGAGCAAAGTCGCGGGCGGAGCTAGCATAATGATCGTTTCGCATAATTGTATTTCCGCTGAAGCTATATAAACCTTTCAGATTAGTTATAAGTATAACAAACCTTACCTTACCTTGTCTACAGGATAACGATATCCAATATTCTAAAAACTTACTGCTCTAGCTGAAAAACAGTAAAGACTCGTTATGCATAGAAAAAATATACGAAAATACGACCTCAAATAGGCATTTGTTTCCAATCATTATCATCTCATCATGATTGACTTATGGCCGAATTCACAAACGCCACTTAAGCATTTGATTAGAGATTAAATAGTCAAATGTCCTTCAACTAGTGGTCATCCTATACAAAAACGTCACTCAAACGTCACTTTAATTAAATGACAATTTGCGAGGCCTTTCTGAATTTGGCCATGAATCATGGTAAATAGATAAGAACACAAAACCGTCACTCTTCGAAGGTACTGCACCTTTTGACTGCCGCAGTCGGCTGCAGCCGTGAAAAATGTAAAAAATGTACTGCATTACGTTGACTTAAAGTTGAAATTCGTGTTACTTCTCAGACATGCTTGGCGGTCAAAAGGTTAATGGAAATTAAGTGCAAGCAGAACTAAATAGATTGACTATAATGTACAATCAGCATCAAATATCACTAAGCAAATAAGGTTTTCAAATTAATCGAGCTTCTACGCCATCCATTCACAATAAATTTGGACACTTTGTCCAGTTAGATATATTTGATGCTGACTGAAACCTTAGGACACTAATTTGAGTTTGGTATTTTAATTAATAAACCCTCCTCAGTCCATTGTAAACTTTGACCCCCAGTTTTTAGAATATCATTTACTTTGATAAGACTGTAATGTTGCCTGTTCGTATTTAGGTATACTGTAGCATTTACGATTGTAAATAGACATTGAAATATATGTAACTTGTTCTTGACTTTTCTACTTGAATTTAATGTTTATATCGCTCAGTGGCGAAGCGTGAAATATTTCCTAAAGGAAGCCGGAAGAATTAGAACAGTACGTTCGAGTCTTACATTCAGTTAGAGTAATGTGGATTTCACTGACAACTAGCCGTAACTTTCTAGCTTGGTAAAGCCGTCAGGAATCGGCTTGCGGCGGCGGCTATGCAGGCTTCGCCACTGATATCTCTACTTGTTTCTGACGATGCTTATGTGATCTTAATAGATGCGATTTCCGTCGGTATAGTTGGTCCAGATTATATGTATAAATTATGCCAATTTTTTTAATGATATCGTTCCATTAAAATCGGTAGAATAGACAAGAAAACATCTTAAACAATGACCGAATAAGTTGTGAAAAAATATATTGGAAACTTATAATTCGGTGTGGCTTTTCTATATTGACTGTTAACTTTCACAAACTTGTATTTATGTTGAACCTAAAATTGCAAAAAGAACTTTAGTATCTGCATAATAGAATCCAAATTGCTAGCCAACAGACAATAATAGTGATACGAGCTTGGGAAAGTAATATTTTAATAATAACATGGTGTTTATTTCACATTGAGCCTTAACATATAATATACTCAATGTGCATCAATAATTTATGACCGCTACATTTTGAACTATTTTGTAAATTTACTCAAAAGTCACTTCTACTTAAAGTAACTTTAGTATTAATTTATCCCACTGAAAATACTACATTCGTTTGGCAGTGAAACTCTTTTGTAAAGTTTCTTGTAATATTATTATTTATATTGCTTGTGTATTTCTTGTGTATATCTTGTATTTCTTCTATTTTGTTATTTTAAGCGCTTATTTAACTATTTAATTTAGTATAAGTTTCATTGTCTGTGATAATAGGAACTGTTTTCTATCGGATTTTAGTAAATTAAATAATTGCAAACTAGTTTTGGTTTTTACATTATCCTTTCCTATGCTGTTTTTTTTTTTTTCAGATGTCTTGGTTATGCTACAAGGACTTATTTTGAAACCTCAAACAGGTCATTTCAATTGACTTATCTTTAATAAATATAATGTATCTATCATAGTATTTTCTATTTATCCCGACAAAAACCGCGTCCGCGTCTGTCTGTCTGCGCGATTTTCTTGGTAACCACTGATTTTGTTTCGCTTTTCATAGTTGGGAATGGACATTTTTGAAGAATTATGATGTACAGGATCAAATGAAAACTCAGTGGAAGAGCCATTTCTCGACAATTTTAAGTCACTGTTACCCAATGTAATGAGATTGTCTTAAAAACCTAGATACTCGATTCATTTTACTGTTAACCCTTTCTCGCTGAGTAATATAAAAATGAAATAACAATGAATTCATTGATTTTCAACTATTAGTGTCTGACATCCATTTCAATTAAAAAAGTGTGTAGATTTTAATCGCTGGTGGTACTGCGCCCTGAAAAAAGCCTTGAGCATAGTTTCTAACAAAGTGACCAGTACGATTACCATGAGTTTACGCAAACTGTTATAGTTATCGAAATCTATCGGAAATAATGCTTGTACGATACAAGTAAAAGGGACCGAGCTATAGTTTTCTATTACGAGAACGGTTTGCTTTATGCAAATGCTTCATGGTAATGGTACTGGGTTCAAATCCAAACGACGTTTCGTGTTTTTCCTTTTGTGTGATCTCTGTCATTTTATGAAATGCTAGCTGTGCCCAACAGTGGTTCCAATGCCTTTTCTTAGGGTTACGTACCCAAAGGGTAAAAACGGGACCGTATTACTAAGGCTCCGCTGTCCGTACCTATGTCCCTCTGTCACCAGGCTGAATCTCATGAACCGTGATAGTTCGACAGTTGACACATATGACACATATAACAACATATACTAAAAAACAGAATAAAATAAATATTTAAGGGGCTCCCATACAACAAACGTGATTTTTTTGCTCGTTTTTCCTCGATGTTGATAACGGCAACAGGTAGACGCTTGAAATATTCACAGAATATTTAGATATATATTAACTTCAAAAAAATAATTAAATTAAAATAAAATAAATATTTAAGTGGGGCTCCCATACAACAAACGTGTTTTTTTTCGAGTCTGACTCGCACTTGGCCGGTTTTTCTTTAGGTCACAAACATTCCCGGGCACGCGCACTACTCGCCAGTTTTATCGTAATCGGTTGAATGGTATAGGAAGCAGTGGCGAAGCGTGAAATATTTTCTAACGGAACCCCGAAGAATTAGAACCGTACGTGTGAGTCTGACATTTTGTTAGAGCGCCCCTGCCCCCGTAGCTTATTGAGGCTGAGTTTCTTGCGGAGTTTCTTCTCAGCACATGCCACTTTTCGAAGCGCTGAGAGCTGAAGAGCTCGTGTGGCCTACTTGCTAAATAAATATTTTGAATTTAATTTTCATATAGCACACAATTTTTATTGCGCGCATGAAGCATTCGTCGCTCTTGCACCCGGGTTAATTTCAAATTATAAATGTGAGTTTGTATAGATGGATGTTTGTTACTCAATCTGCCAGAACGACTGAACGCATCTGGAGGTAAGGGAGCGTTCAAGTATTACGTAACGCAATATTTGGAGTTTTTTGTAACGCGCCGTAACGTTTTTCTGTACCCCCCTTCCCGCTAGTAAAATTTCAAGAGATCATTCCAAAAATGAGTGAGAGGACGCGATCGTTCTGAAGGGTTAAAAAAATGTTAGTTCAAACCCCCCTCCCGCCTCTGGAATGCATCGTAACGTTTTACAAGACAATACTTGAACGCTCCCTAATTTGGCACAGAGATAGATAGATTATACTCTCGAATAGCTTATAGGCTTTTTATTCCGGAAAATTTAAGAATTCCCGAGGGAATAACTATGTATAACCGAATTCCACGCGAACGTTTAATAAGTATCAGATGGTATATGTGCGCAGTAATAGCACACTAGCTTTTATGGCGTGCATATAGTGATGTGACATATGGTGATATAGTTCATAGGCAGCGTTGACCACTTTGCATCAGGTAGACCGGTCTACCTATTTATTTACCTGTCGGTCTATGGCCACAAAAAAAAAAATCTTCGAAAATGGACGGACGGCCGTTTTACATATTAAATCAGGTATTATTTTCAAAAACGAAAACGTAACAGACAGACAGGGGAAAGTACCCCAGTTATAATATTAGTATGAACTGATTACAAACTTGTTTATTTGTAGCATACCAAGACATCTGTTCAGCAGCATTCAGCATAGGTAATGGAGAATGGAAACGCCATATAATTTAAATAAACTATTAAGCAAAATGTATTAAGCTATCATACAATGTTTCATGCATTGTTTCTTTTTACAGGGAAACTGTAAATGATAATCTTAACAAGTCGGACAACTGGGCAGACACTTCTTTTGGACGTGAAGTGATGAATGTAAGTTATTAATCCTGGTCGTTTATGGACGTAACGCCTACATTAATACTCGTAGCAATTATTGCACTATAAAGGTAATTATACCTATACCGCTGATATAAATAAAAAAAGCAAAACATGAAAACTTGATATTCTTAGATTTTTTTAGAACGTCGTAATTAGAATTTTAAGCATTTTATCTCAGATCTCGCTGGCAGCAAAATCCAAAAGCCGTAATGTATGGCGTTCACTATTTACCTACTACATTTTATTTTATAATATGACTGGTATTATTTAGGTAGTCACTAAACGTAAACAAACTAACCCACGTACAGCCAATTTTTTATTTATTTATCGTATGGTTTTAATAGAGGTAGATATACCTCTACTTAAATTATTTAGCAAATCAGATTTAAGATATACTAGTGCGTCAGTCAAAAGACTTAAAATCCGCCGCTAGCCCTGCCCGCTACCAGCCAATCAAGACATACCATACTTACCATCGATAAGAAAGATTGACTGGATTGGCTGCGTTGCGAAGTCAAGTGGCATAGTTTGTTTACATTTAATAAACTACCTAAGTAATAGAACTTCGGTAGGTACCAATGTTTCCTTGTATGCGTCATTTATCTTCGTTCATTAGATCTAACAAGTTTTTTTAATTCGTAGGTGGTCAAGAAAAATAACAATAGCTACAAGAAGGCAGTGAGAGAATCCGACTCCGAGGATTCGCAGAGTGCGTGCGACAGTGAGCTTGACGATATGCTGGACGAAGCGCTGGACGAAGAGAGCGATGGACCCACGCCACCTAAGATCAATAAGGTTCGTGGAAAAACTGTTTATTAACAATTTTGACTCTCTTGCGACGCATAGCATACCATCTTTTACATTTTACCGTTTAATTTTAAGTTGTTTTTATTATGTACTTGTCTTTATTGGGGTATTTCTCAGCACAGCACTTTTTAACAACCCCATTACTTTCGACCGTTTGACAACTATTTTGAAGAGTTTTACTAAAACCTTCAGAACTTTCAATTTATTTTTAACCTCAAACACACATGTGCCTGTGTGCCTTTGACGCGCCCGTGCGTTCAGTATATTTGCGTACACTTGCTAGGCTAATGCCTCTGAGAAAACTAGTGACGCGAATGTATTAAATGACATTGATAACCTTATAAAGGACAATGCTATTTGACTTTAAACTTCAGTGAAATAGCACTGGCTTGAAAATCTCTTAATGCTAAATTTGATTCTGGTCTTTACGATGTGCTGAGAAATACCAATGGCCGTTGCAGAACGGCAGCCTGTCCTCAACCAGTTTCGTATACCAGGAGAGGCAGTTCAAGTCCCCGCTGAAGGCGCAGCCCCCCGCGCCCGCGCCCTCCACCCCCCGCTCGGACAAGGGCAACGAGCTCGTGCACAGCGTCAGCTTTTACAGGAGGATGCAGAATGCTGTAAGTTACATGACTATACTCCATTCGTTTAGGTAGGTAACTAAATGTAAACAAACTCACGTGAGTCAGCTAACCGGCCAATTCAGTCATTCCTTTTTATCTATGGCAGTGTGTGCGAAGTCTTACTCGGGAGGATCCAGGTTGCAAGTCATGGCACTAAATATCGGTCCTTACGAAATTGGTTGACATTTCTTTGATACAACTGTATGAATCTGACATTAATCTCACATGTGAATTCACCTCACAAGAACCGAGAATTGGGGTCTCGGTTTTTAAATACCGTGTCGTTGAAACCACTGACATAGTATTAATATGGTCATGGGGGTCGTCACAGATTTTTACACGGTCATGTACTTAATTAAGAAGGTTAAAACACTGAATGATATGTCCTGGGGGACTAGCACGACATGCCCGCGAGTCGTTTGTCGCTCAGTGCGTCTCTGTCAAACTAGTCAAGTATGTAAGGGATGCACTGAGCGACAAACGACTCGCGGGCAGGTCGTGCTAGACGTGCAGATAGGCTGGTTATCCGAGTCACGCAGGTTCGTTTGTTTACATTGAGTTAACCATCTAAATGAATAGAGTATAATAAAATAGTCTGTGAGACGTCTTTATGTCACCAAATAGTAGCCACTTTGGATTACTAATGTATGGGCAAAAAACTTTTCCCGAAGCATCAGATCCCAAACTATTTTACTCAAATTATCATTTGGCAAAAAATCAATAGTCAAATCAACTTATCGCAATTTTACAGTTAGCAAAAGTATATTTTGGCAAATAAGTACTGACACAGGGCCATTAACCTAACCTACCCCTGATAAAGCAAAATGATGCCAAATGATAATTTGGCCAAATGATTCGTTTGGGAAATGAAACTACTGCGATAAGTTTTCGGGGAAAGTGAAATTTGGCGAAAAATATTTTGCCCAAGAGCAGTTCACCAGCCACTTTATTTCATAATATCATGTTAGCCTACTTTAACCAATGTTACCAGTCATCAACGCCAACAACGCCGATGCGCGTCATCCGGCACACGTCCCCCGACCGTGAAATCCCTGCTACGCCCGATCAGCCGGCAGTCAATGTGACCACCGTACGCCAGCGCATCAAGGAACTGCAAAACGAAATATCCAAGCAGCAGACCGTGATTTCACAGGTTAGTGAACATAAGTCAGTTTCTACTGCTAAAAGGGGTGCCTATCGCATCACATATATTTTTACCTGACTCCGCCAGAGGTGGGTAATGTTTCTCGAGTGTACGTATATTATGTACATTTCTTTGCCACGCTCTGTAGCCTAGACGACTTGATAGATTTTAAAATTTGAGATGTCGTTAGATTACACAGGATATGTTATTTAACAAAAAGATTAAACCTCCTATTAAAAAATATTAATTATAAAAACACAAATCGGCATCATAACCTCTCAAAGAACAAATATACGCGTTGAAGTGAGAACCTCCTTCGGTTTTTTGAAGTCGGTTAAAAAGAGAGAAACAGAAAATCAATGCTGCCGTACCCATTGCAGTCGGTGACTCGCCATAAAATCCTATAATAGCTATTCGTAGTCTCCAACAGCTATTTCCATATCGAACCCAATGGGTACGACATAATCAATTTCTTGTTTCTCTCTTTTTAGAGGTTATGCAGTCGGGTTTTTTGGATTTTCATAAAATAATGCATACCTAATATAATGTTTCACATAATGACAATATCTCATAATTTTTATAACACTGATCCCACGGTACAGTGCAGTTTATTTAAAAAACTCCTGAGATATTTATCAGTATTATCGTAAATTGAATTATGCAGAACATTACATTACGCGAAAAAATTATAATGATATCCAATATCCTGTGACCTACACCCGCTACTCCTGTCTGTTCAAAGATAGACTATACAATTATTTTTTTTCAGGCTAGTCAAGCGTTAAACCTATGCGCAGCTACAGTAGAATTCAGCGGATCTACAGAACAAGCGGAAGGCGAGAGGTTGCTCCTATTAGCTAGTGAGTATTTACAACACTAATTCAATAATTCATTTAATAATTATTAGGTTTACCCACGACCTTGCCTGCGTGGAAATGTCTCCTAAAATCATCCTAATCGATGCAGAAGTTTTTGAGATAATCGCACAACGCAGATAAAACCAAAACGCGACTGGCGACGTTAAAATTGTATTTTCAAATGTTGCTCCTAGCATCCTTATAATTCTTATATGGTCTATGACAGTCGCGTGTTCTCTACGAATCATACGAGTATGATATCCTACTTATTGAAATAGGAGTCTGTCTATAATGGAACATCCGATTTTGGCTCACAAACATACATAGACTGTCAAACTCAATACCCTCCTTTTAGATTTGCGAATTTGGGTAAAAGTAACTTACAATTGACCGTCGAGTAGTGTCATAGAATACAGAATATAAATTTTTCAATTATGCCGTTTGGTTTCCTACCTACGGAGGCGAGCGAATATTACTTAAAGACTACTACAGAATCGTAAAGGCACCACCTAATCTAACTTTTAATAGCAAATAAAGCTGCCAAACTTTCGGAACGCGCGTTTAATACCGCTGTAATTGGTGCGTTCGAGGTTATGCGTTACCGTAGCATCGGCGCTTATAGGAGCCCCGCTATGCGGAGTATAATTATATTGAACTAGCTGGTTATAGTAACACCCTCGGAAACTTTAATTTTCCGAGATAAAATGAAGGGTACAGGCAAAGGAATTTCACATCTATTTTTGTGTTTTAACATAATAATATGACTAGTATAATGTAAAAACACAAAAAAGAAAAGTACAAAAATGAATGTGACATTCCTTGTTCTTTGCCCGTACCCTTCAAATGTAGTCTATCTGTTATCCAGAGTATAAGTCTCCATGCCAAATTACATCCAAATCCGTGCAGCCGTTGAAGTGTGAAAGAATAACAAACACACTAACTCGCACACAAACTTTCACATTTATATTATTAATTTGATGTATTTGTTACTATTGAATATTGTGAGTCAACAAAGATCTCAAAAGAAGGATATGCCTATCAGTACAGTTCCGTGTAGCAAGTCTAATGGTAGGTTATCAAATGCTCATGTCTTAGTTCTTACGACATACATTAAAAAGTATAATATTGCTTGACTCACACGCTCCCATATCATTGTGGACGGTGGGGTCAGTGGTGCTGCGGTCTCACACCGCACGATGCAGAGGGCATTTTTTTTTTTTTCAATTATAACAGTCACTTAAACGGGTGTCAAGGATGGTGGTCGACATGCGACTGAACCAGCGATGGTGTCAAATTCGAGTTCTGACACCTCAAAAGCACAGCATAATAAACTAACAGTATTTCGTCTCGGCAGTGTCCTCGAAATAATTACCTACGGCCGTTCGGTATGTAAACACGCAGTAGGGCTGCCCGCCGACTGTCTTTCTTGGGTTACGTATTTGATAATGCTATATCAAATTGTCGTAGTATCTTTTAATGAAATATTACTTCAAACCTTGTAATTTTTAATTTTAATTATTTCTACTTGGTTCATATTTCTAGTTTCAAAAGTGAATGCAAGTCAGTATAGAGTACAAAAAATGCATTTAATGTATTTTGCTTTTAAAGTATCATAAACATCCAAAATTTCATGCCATAATTTACGTAAATGGGAACATCTCACAGTATCCACGTCCGTACCCAACCGCGGCACACTCGCGACTGTTGTGTACCGAAGTTTATCGAGATTTCGAAGCGCGTCGTTTCAGCCATTTGTATGAAGATGGAATACTGATACTTGATTATACTGTGTCAAAGTAAGCATCACGAAAATTACTTTGAGCAGTTCCCGACTATATATTTCAATGTGTATTTGTTAGTATCGAATGTTCTGAGTCGATTTGTGTTCGTAGCTCACCGTCGGCAAGCGTGCCTCCACGAGGTGCAGCGGCTGCAGGTGGAGGGCGCGGGCGCGGGCGCGGCGCCCGGCATGGCCGCGCTGCACATCGACAGCCTCAGCGTGCCACTGCGCCGCGAGTACGTCCGGCAGCTCAACGCGGGTGCGTATTTGTTTTGAAACTCGCCTGTCGGCTCGTGTCATAAACCCATACTCGTATGCTTTAAGCAACCGTTGCATAAACTACTATTTCGTCCCGACAGATGGCGCGGTGGGGCACCACGCGGTGTGCCTGCTCAAGTGCCGCGACCGCGTGCTCGCCACCAGCATGCAGCAGACGCAGCCGACCTCGCATCTGCTGCACTTCCCGGACGAAATACGCATGGAGGGACTCACTAGCGACTTCAAGGTATATCGACACCGCTAAATAAAAAAGTTTTATCACGGCTAAGCTGATGGAAAGTACTTGCTGCCTTTGGACGTTTTCGCTGGTAATGCGTTGCTGATTTCGAAGACTTACCCTTTATTGCAATACAGTATGTATACACATACTTTAAAATATTATTTTTGTACTTTTCTATTACTTAAAACTATAGGTTCGTAATACATCTAGTGAGATTAAGATAGTTGTATTTTTTTTTTGTTTTGGGACTTTACGGGTAGCGCGTTTTTTATGTCACTTTCTCGTCCGCTCAGTGTACAGTACACCTACACGCTACATGCCTAAAAATAGTACAGACTATTTGACCGGACGTAAATTTTTATTCAATTATCAGCTTCTGCCCGCGACTTCTTCCGCGTTGGGTTCAATTATAGTTATTCCTTGGGGACCTTTAAAAAGTACTTACCCTATTTGTAAATCCTGGGTATAAGCTATCTCCATTCCAAAATTTCATCCAAATCCGTCCACTATCACCACCACCAACGAGTAACAAACATCCATCCATCATCTCAAACTTTCGTGTTTATAATATTAGGAAGATGTCTTAACAGCTCCTCTGCTGCACTGGGAGTGAAGAAATAGCATAGAATGCGTGCAGATGCTTATCATCCTGGCATGTCGTAAAAGTCGACTAAGGAACGGGTCCTCTCCAACATGGTGGACTATCTGTATGGGCGATGGGCTGATCACCTGTCACCATACGGTTCATCATACCATCTTAGGGCTAATTAATCGAACGTGGCTACAAGTAGTCTTGTGGCTTTGCCCACCCCATTAGGGATTTCGGGCGTATGTGTATGTATGTTAACAATTCATCACAAATACCCAAAATAACTTGGTGCTTATTTTTAAGCTGTTCTCATTCAGATTTTGACAGTATTTTGATATTCTGTCATCATTTTTAATCAACTATTTGTTTCAGGTGACAGTGGAAGTGTATTTGCTGCAAGCTTCAAAAGAGATCCTGTCTCATGAAGTCAAATATCACATCACAAACAAAAAGGTAAAGGAAAATGAGTTATTTTCATTACTCTCAATTTTGTCACGAGTTTCTTTAGTGCTTAATACGATATCTTTTACCGGAACGAATTATTTATCCGCCATTTTGGGGCGAATATTCGATTTACGAATATTCCATTCTGATCGAAATTATATATCGTATATAAAATATATCGAATTCAGATAATTACGTAGAAGAAAGGTCTGTTACTTTTTTGTGACATTATTTTGTATTGTATCCGAAATACAGGCGGAACATTGTATTTAATAATTATTTTTTTTCTTCGTAGAGAACACTTGCTTGCGTCATTATAAAGTTGTCACAATAATATTGTCCGAATTAATTGATGTGACGTATTCTAACAGCCATCTGATTAGTGAATACTAGTCTTGCCTGGCATGCGTTACAATGTATTTTTTGAAATATGTTTTTGGTTACAAGTCTTCCTGGGCCGGGCGCATGCCCAACAACCCAACTAGACTAGAGGACTTGCCACAGCTTCGGCCGCGGTATTTTCTATATAAACTTTATCAGCCCTCTGGGGATGGAATTTCAAAAAATCCCTCCTTAGCGCATCTCTAGGGTACTCGAGGAATGTCTCCTCCAAATTTGAAACCTCTAGGAGCACCCGTTTAGGCTGTGCGTTGTCTACAAGTGAGCCACGGTTTTATATGTATTGATTCGTCGCAGTATATTGTAGCACAGTGTGTGTGTGTGTGTGTTGCAGTCGAAGCTGACGCCGAAGTCGAAGGTGTCGGAGCTGAAGGCGCCGCGCGTGCAGAGCCCGGCGGGCCCGCTGGCCGTGCGCAGTCCACAATTCGCGCTGCACGGCTACTGCATCTTCGCGCTGCCACAAGCCAACCGGAAGAACTTCACGCTCAATAAGGTGCGCTATTGTATACCAACACTCTGCTGACCTAGTCTTAAGAGGAGTGAACTTACGGCTTTTCAGACCTAGACTACCTAGACCTAGATTTAGACCTATTAAAAATTGGTCAAAATCGGTTAACATTGAAAAGGTTGATTTTGGCCGTCCTCTTAAGAGTCGTAGGTACAGTTTGTCCGCTTAAATAGCGTACACGCTTTGATATGCCTCCACAAAGAAGTCGCCGTCGTTAGACGAAAGCGGAATCGGCTACTTCAAAAACTTGTGACCGCTCAGCCGCAGTATATTGAATGGTTATTTCGCTAGGAATTAAAAGTGCATTTAAAATAATGAAAATGATTAACCTTTTGACTGCCACAGTCGGCTGTGGCCGTCGGCAGTTTTCCGTGCCCCTGACGCCACGATATGCCGTTTTTCATACATTTGCGTCGGTTACAGCCGTCGTCGAGCGCTCGTGGTACACTTTGTCGCCGTTAGCATGGCGTCCATGCTAAAAAGGTTAAAAGAAAATTATATATAATATTACCGTGCACACCAGAGACATTGAACGCAACAGCGAAATTTTTGTGATAAAATGTGATTGATTCGGAGGATTGATCCACAGTGATTCGGAGAATTCAGAGGACTAATCAATGTTTATTTTAATTTTCCGCAATTTCATTATTGTAATTTATTATTTAAAAAAATGGGGCCCTAGTTCTAAATGATTAAACAATAATAATAATTATTATTTTGTCCCGTGACGGCAGGTCCCGTGCGGCGGGCCGCTGGAGGGCTGCATCAACCTGGGCATCGCGGCGCGCGTGCGCGTGCCGGCGCCGGCGCCGCACGCCGCCTTCCTCACGGCCTTCGACGACGTGAGCGGGCTGGGCGCCTGGCACCGCCGCTGGTTCCGCCTGCAGCCGCCGCGCCTCGCCTACTGGAAGTACCCCGACGACGTGCACAAAAAGGTTACACCCGCTTTCCGGTCACCTAAGGTCTGTTCGCCGAGAGTTGATAAAAAAAGTAAAAACTCAGGGCTTCATAACTCTTTACAAATAGCGGCCCGCTAATTATGTTTACCGAAGATAATATAAAATTAAAGGGATTTATCATTCAATATTAGATATATTATATATACAGAAAGCAACACGCGAACGCGAACCCCCAAACGACACACTCGAAGCCAATAATATATTAAAGAAAGACTGAAAGACACGTCATGTCCATAGGTACTCAACGCGTTTTAAACATGTGTCATAGATAAAAAAAATAACTATTTCGTTTCTTTTCGGCCAGTGCAGATTTATGTGACATTTGACGCGCACATATAAGACATTTACTTGCAATATGGCGATTGTTTATATGAACAAAACAATATTTTTTTTCGCCACTCGACGTGACACCGCACGTGACAACATCTGCGTCCCTCGTACCACGAAACTCGGTGCGCCCATCATACAGTTTGCGATAGTTAAGCTACAGTCTCTATTTCGAAACGATAACATAATATTTATCAACTCTCGGCGAACAGACTTTAGAACCACCCGTTTACCATAGCCTCCTGCCGCCCTGGAATCAGCACTGATCGCATAAATAGTAGATTAATTCACAAGAGAGCAAAATTGCATATTTAGCTACTGTGCAGGCGGTATATTGGATCCAGAGCGTAGAGAAGAATCCTATAGTAGAATCACGAGCGTAGCACTGGATTCGAGCATTTATCGCCCAAAGTGAAGATGCGTTTGCTACCGAGTGACACATACTGCTTTTCACTGTATCTATGAGGAAAATGCAAAACGTTTTGTTATGACTTATAATGATTGAACGATTTATTACGATAACTTATAATTGTGTTTTGACTATCAATACATTATAAGAATGTGCCAGTATATCAATGGCATAGTAGAGATCTCTCGTACCCGTATTAATAGTTTGTGCTTATGACTGCTATCATACTCACGTAGGCGTTTTCCCATACTAAAAACCTTACTTAAGTACAATAGCAGTATTGAACGCAGTCTATAAATATTAATAAGGGCGTAAATCAAGTGTAAAAATAACTCAAAGCATTGAAACGGTTAAACAGAAATTGAGAGATCAAAATTATCTTTTCTGAATAGGTGGAGTGAAACGGTTATTTTCTCTAGGTCAAAGTAACTAACATGTTAAAAAAAAATATCCCTCCAAATCTCTACCTTCCATAAGATGCTTCAACTCTCGTCTCTACTCATTCCAGATGCCGATCGGCGACATCGACCTGACGACTGTTATCTCAGAGAAAATCGTGAAAGCGCCGCGCGACCTCTGCGCGCGCCCCAACACAATCCTCCTGGAATCTTCCGTCCCGCCCGGCCTCATAGTCCCCGACTCCGGATCCTTGGTGTACGTCAGGAGGGCCGACGGGACCGTGGTGCGGCGGCACCTGCTAGCAGCTGACACGACGAAAGACCGGGACGTGTGGCTGGAGTGTCTGAACAAGGCCCTGGAGTACGTCAGGTGCTGTCCTGATGATGAGTAGGCCTGGTGCTTACTGATGCTAGAAGTTAATATTTTTCCAGAAGCGACGGTCACTAGTACCTGTAGTCGTTTTTCTGGAGGCCCATTGTGGCCATATCGTCGCTTTTGCGATTTTACAGGAACAAGAAAAAACTGACTTAAATGACTGAGATTTTCAGTTTTTTCTTGTTCTTGTAAAATCGCAAAAAAACGCAGATACGCGGTTTTTACAAAGTGCACTTCCGCGGTATTGCACGCGCAGCGACGATATGACCATAAAGATCTTGATTACCTGGACTTTGAACAGCTTTAATGTTTATTTTGTATTTCTTATTCAGCACACGCTTCTCCCGTGTGGAACTTTTGAATTTTCTGACATAAAAAGTACCCTATGGGTGTATTATGTAATCTGTGCTATGGGTATACCAAGTCTCATGAAAATCCTACAACCGTTACGGAGCTGAGTGGTAACAAACATACAGACACCCGAAAACTTTCGTATTTATAATATTAGTAGGATTGTACTAATTGTCAGAACCGATAACAGTGTCTTTTGTTATTTTGAAGTCGTTAATAATAAATAATACCTATTTTATTAATGACATAGGCTCAATTCGGTTGGCCTGCAAAAATGGCGACATCATTAATAACTTGAAAGTTTCAATCAATACAACTTCAACACCAGTTATTATCTAATCTCATATCTTAATCCCTCGTATGCTTAAACACGGATCTGTCTTTATCTTAGGTGCACTTTTTGCAATTTTTTCCCATTTTTTTTGTCACACCGTGAATCCAATGAAAGCGAATGGTGGTTTTTTTTAGCACTCGCATACGAAGGGTTAATATGGTATACGCTAAGTTTTCGAGCGTTTGCAATGATAATCGAATATCAGTTCTATAGACATGTGTCTATCATACACAATTGATGGTTGCATGTATGCAGCTTTCATGTTTATACGCATTTTGTATACTACATGACGTCACAAGCCATGATATAACTATGTAAAAGTACATAGAACTGACTGCCTCTTTAGGACCATTAGATATAGTTTGTAATTAATCAATATGGCACTGACGTTTGTAACCATTCAATTTGTTTACATATTTGCTATACTGGTTTGAAGCAGACGGTAAAGTATTATCTTTATGTTAGGGACTATATTGTAATGTTAGGTTATTTTAGCTATGATACAGACCATGTAGCCTACAGACTCCGCATAGACGGGCGACCCCCGCTGCCAACATAATCGAAAAACAATAAGCGGTGGGCCTACAGGAAAGCACCAATCACAGCGATCTAAAAAGAACCCGCGCCCAGCATGTTTGGCAACTTTATTTGCTAGTTAGGTTAAGTGGTTTCTATAGGAGACATGGTCTGAGAACTATGAATAGATAGGTACATATTGGTTTTTAACTTGGTTTGGAAATTATGTTACGCACTAACCTGAAATACTGATTGATGAATAATACCAAATTTTAGATGTTTAGATTATTTTATGACAATAAAACAATTGGTTTTTGACAACGTTTGGACAGTCAAGTACACATATAGTGAATAATATGTTTATCGGTAAAACTCGGATCTTAATCGGAAGACGACGGGACCCGAAGTGTCAATTAATTATTGTATTAAATGAGTGACATCTTTATATTCATTAATATGAAACCTTATTATTAACTGTCAAATGTCAAAATGAAAAATGACAGATGGTATGATGGCTACTGGCCCCCAATTCTCGGTGTTTTCGATATAATGTCGATTGCAAGATTAAACGTCAGATTCATACAGTTGTGTCAAATGACTGTATGCACTGAGGTTTAATCTCGATTGTTAGATTATCTCGAATGCGCCGAGAATTGGGGGCCTGCTGAAGCTACTTGAGAGAGCACGATAAATACGAACTTTTCCGATAAAACACGATGGAAACTAATTATGCACTACATTTGCACAATATGTAACGCGACTACATTAATACTTGGTTTTTATGTTGCTTTATAAATTCAAAAATAAAGGTACTTATAACACGCTTATATGAATTTAGTAACTTTATCTTCTAGTTATTTTTGTGAAGACGCCATATAATAATACCACCTATAAACAATTAATGTACTAATTATGTAATTTCATTTATGCACTTATGTTTAGTATTTTTAAAGACATGCATTCACGATAGTTTTTTTATTATAAAGCAGCGTACAGCGCCTATATTCGGGAACGCTAAGTGATTCTGTAGTGACTCGTGAGCGAGGTTTCTCATCCCACTTTTCCTAACGACGAGTAATGCGAAAGAGTGGGATGAGAAATCTCGCTCACGAGTCGCTACAGAATCACTTAGCGTTCCCGAATAGAGGCGCAGGAGTGTGATATAGAAGGATTTATGCACTGTGTATATAAAATCAATTTATTCCGCAATAAACATATTTTTAAGTTTTCCTTTCTTGTTTCATTTGATATACCCAACGTGTCGGCAAAACTAATAAAAACTTTATTTACCAACGATCGGTATTAAAAAAGGTATAATTTTGCGTACGTAGTAAATACAAATTTAACAATAAATAACTACTTAATATAAAAGAAAAGGAACAGATGTAATTGAAATTGTATTAGGCGAATATCTAGAAATCTAAGTGCATGAAAGTAGAAGACTTTCGGATTGTTAACGCACTCACTGCCACCGACGCATATATGCGTCACCTTGACTTTCACCCTATGCCTTTGACGCACAGACGCGTTCATAATATTTAATGACTCACCCTGTTCCTTCGACGCGTATATGAGTCATGAATGTTGAAATGTTCTACTTATGTTTAATATTTTCATCAGAAGATATGTAATGCCCCAAATTATACTATAAGTACATAATATTATTATGATTACTTTCAGTAAAAATATTTTAATTATAAACGTCTATCATCACAAACACTGAATTGTTTTTCTGGTGATCAGTATTAATGTTATCAAATATAAAATATATTTTTTTACGTATATAATCTTTACAAATGTAAAGTATAAGTAAGTAAAATATAATTGAAATTGTTAGAATAATTACCTAGTTCCAATGCGAAGAAACCAATGTCAAATTAGTATGAACTCATGTGCGTCGGAGGCACTGGGTAATAGTCTGTTGAACTCACATATGCGTTTGAGGCACACAGCAAAGTGCGGCACCTGGCGAATGTCTAGGAAAATAGGGTGGCAGTGAATGCGTTAAGGTTCCGACACACCGAAACGCGGATTGATGTGAAAGCTTTGATTTTAGTTGCTGTGACACAACTAATGCGGGCTCGCCTCCGACCCGCTCCGCTTCCGTTCCGCGTGAATACACATACGTGCATATGTACATACAAAATAAACTATAGTTCACGAGATTTTTATTGTCCCATTTGACGTTTCCTACCCGACATATGACGTTAATTAAACATATATTCACAAAATACATTATCCGAACTTAAGAAAAAGAAAAGTTTTGCAAACTATAGCATGTGACACATTAAATGAAAGGGCTCGTTGTGAGAATCTTAAATATTGATATGAATCTAAATATCTTAATTGTTTTATATTTTTATTATATAATTTTAAGATTTTGAAGTTATTTAGGAAAATAGGCGAAAATGTACCATTCCCCCCCTTTATCACCGAAGCTAATGGGCCTAAAGTTTTTTTTTTTATATAATATAATTCTTTACCTACAGATTACAGGAAAACCTAGAAGAAGTCTATGGTATTTAAAGTAACATATTTATTTATCGTATGGCTTACACGTGTGCACTCTAATACTACATTATTTTTATAATCTAAATTTACACTGCTTAAGGTACTCCGATGCCTCACTCGTTAGGGTTTTAAAATCTTCCACTTGTCCCTCGTATTTTGTAAGGGCACTCCAGAACAATGTGTTGCACTGTTTGTTTCGGGTAGCCACATTTGCATGTTGCATCGTCACTCCAGCCCCACCTTTTCCGAAGGTAAGCAAAGTGTCCGACTCCCGTTCTCAATCGGTTGAGCATACACCAGGACCGACGCGATTCCTCGAACCCCGGGGGACGCGTATGGGGATCCAGTGCGAAGAGCTCAGATGGTTCCCCAAAGGTCGACTAGGTACTACGGACCAGGCATTGTTTAGGTTCCAGTCTTCACGTGTTTGGTGGAACAGTAGCAGGTGGGTTTCGAGCCTTGCAGTCCTGAACGAATTTAGATCTCTGTTGATAGGCAGATCGGGCTGTTTGCGGATTTTGTCTATTTCCATATGGAGGTGCTGCATGCGTCGAAGATGTGGTGGAGCAATACTCTCAACACTGGGAGCCAGTGTACAGGGGTAGGTCTCATACAGCCAGTGATCAGGCGCATCGTTTGATTCAGCTGGACGTCGACGGCTGCAGTATGGGCGCTGTTAAGCCAGGAAGGAGCGCAGTACTCCGCTGTTGAAATTACATAACATAGGAAATTTCATACAATCACGGAACTCTCTCCGCAATAGTTTAATTCGCACTTGTCCGGTTTTTTTCTGATTATTCCGACGGTAATTATTTGTTGCGGTGCACTTAAAAGTAGGTATTGCTAAAGTCCAATGATTTGTACACACGTTCTTGAACTGAATGTTAAAAAGAGTCCCTATGTGATGTACTTACTCGGCGAACATACTTTTTATTCTTCTAGAGAGACATGTACATTGTACCTTCGTCGCGACGTGCAATATATATCTTCAAATGCTCATAGTTATGAGCCTTGCACAGTGTCGTAAACAAGGATATAATCCTACTTAAATTATGACGCTTATCACCACGTTAGGTACTCGTGTTACGAGTTTTCATTACAATAACCTTTTTATTTATTTCGCGCTAAATAAAAAGGTCATGCGTGGGTTCGTAATTTATTATATTAATCATAAGGAATGAACTCGAAGTTCATGGTTCTCAATCTCAAAGCGATTTGAGAATTTCGCTAATCTCAAACGTAAAACGTATTCCGGCGCGGTCATTGTATAGAATGTCTACTTATGCAACTATTAATATCTATCATCATCATCATCATCAGCCATAAAACATCCACTGCAGGATATAGGCCTCCCCAAAAATGGGGGGATTTGCCATAGTCGCCACGCTTGGCAGGCGGGTTGGCGACCGCAGTTGGTCGTGATAGTGCTCGAAGGACGCTGCTGCCCATCCTTCGGTTGGTCCCTCTGTCGCCTTTTACGACACCCACGGGAGGAGATGGGGTGATGCTATTCTTAGCCGGCACCACACGGCATGATGATTTGACGTATGTATTTATGTACCGCATTCAAATATTCCTGGTGTAATGTAATTTACGTAACTATATTATAGAAGACTGGGTCTCTATTCGACAATGGTATAGGTATTCGTTATATGGTAGGTATATCATATCGATTAGTTTTTTCTTTATCTTACTTTGCGAACTTTACATTGAAAAGACAAAATGACATTTCATTACCATTCGGTTCTCGGGGTAAAAAGTTATATAAAGTAGGGGTAGCCCGAATTGCAGCAATAAATTGCCAAAAAACCTAATCGGTTCACGAGCCCGTTAACGTTTCGACATTAGACGAGATATTAGTATATATTTACGTATTCTTGAAATTGACTTTTTTCGGAGCTCATATCTAGACAACGATTGGGAATAGGTAAAAGTATATAGAATCAAAGTTGTAGAGAATTTTATCAGCTTTCATGATGTAGTATAACAAAACTTCCTATGACGCCTCGTTTTCGAGATGAAACCAAAAAACAGGACCTTGTTTGTGCCCCAAAGGGCTCACCTCCGAGGATTGAGGACTTTTAGTATGTTTATGTCCTAACTAGTCCAAACAAAGTTCCGAAGTCAAACTTTCTGCTTTCGACCATTCCATCCACCCCCTACTTGTGCAGCACTCATTTACCAGGCTACATAGAAAGTATCATGGGTGTGGTTATCTTAAATAAAACATCGTTCATGAGCTCACCGGCCAGCCTAGGTTACTGACGAGTCAGTCAGTGCGTAAAAACTACATATCCGTGCGTGTCTTCGACCTTGGTTGTGTCCCGACATAGCCGGCCACGGTCGTACCTAACTCCGCATAATAGTAGGGGAGTCCACGATGCTAAATGGGGATTTAATCGAGGGTTGTGGGGACTTATTGGATTTTGAAGATTTGATGGTAGAAAGGAAAAAAGGTTATACGATGTATACCCTTCACCGGTGGGAAGAGCATCTACAGGGGAGTGTACAACAATTAAACAATAAAACAGTCACATAGAATATTCGAGCGCGTCAGATATTGATAGTGTATGTGCCCCGCGAACCCCCGAGAAAGATACGTTAATCTGCCGGTTTGCATGGTGGGGGAAGGGTAGAAAATTTGAATAAAAAAGGGGATTTTAAGCCTCCGGCACACCAAACGCGTGTCATGCGCGTCGCGTTTCGAACGCGTGCACGCGCGATTTTTAAATCAACAAAGCAATTGAACACGGCACACCTAAAAGTAGCGCGGCACGCGTTCGAAACGCATCGCGCCCGCGCCGCGCCGCTTTCGCCGCAGACAACTCGGGCAGTGCGGCGCGTGGCGTGCGTGGGCGAAGTTGTATTACATAAAATATGGCCAGGCCACCATGTATAGCGGCACATCGAAGCGAGGCGAACGCGTCGCGAAAACGACGCGTCAGTGCGCCGTCGGCGTGAGCAATGCGGGCCCGCATTCGGATCGCGTTGAAGCTGCCACCGGCCTGCGGTGTGCCGGGTTACGCGTCGCTCACGCCACGCTACGCGAAGCGCCTGAGACGCGTTTGGTTTACCGGAGCCTTTAAGTGAACCCGATAAATCTCTCTTTCAAAAAACTGTCTATTCGGGCGTGACGCAAGCTCATGGAATAATTTGAAAAATGCAAAAAAAATCGTCATATTGAAATACTCGAGCGCCTCAGATTATGCAGACGGTTAATTTTGCTGTCCTAATAGTGTTGGCCCATAATCTGACGATTAGTATTTGGAGAGATTTTCTCAATGTTATAGTTTGAAAAAAGAAACTATTCTAATCAGCTGCCGATCCTATAAAGGGCTTATTTTAGGAAGAATTTGTGGCTGTAGGTACTTCTGACATCTCTCGTCGGACGGCAACTCGTATCTGCCTTGATTTATTTCGTTCTTGTCCGGCAGCTTGAGCTTGTCATGCTCGCTCAAAGGTCGTTGCTTACGACGGCGTCGTTGATCGGGTCGCCACCTTCCCAAAAACATGGTTGAGGGAGACGATGGCTGAGATACGCGTCATACTCGTGAACGGGTGCTGTCTGTGGGGTCCGGACAGTTCATGCTCGCAAGGACGTTTTAAAATTTAAAGTTTTAAAATTGTTACCTTTTAATTTATTTGTTTGTGCGTTATCTGAACCTGACTAGAGAGACTTCATAGTGTTCTCTATACTTTATTCTATAGGGTTTCATATTCGATATTTGAATTATTAGGACATGAAATATTTTTATTTCAAATTATTATTATTATTATGATATTTGGAGACCTTACATCTCCTTCTTTATACTTGACCGTGGAGACTGTCTACATCTCCATTTAACCTAGATTAGGTAATCAATTTAGATGTTTCTTTATTTCTTTATTTTAATTATTATTATGATGACCCTTAGAGTCTTTATACATCTCTAAGTAGGTAGCTTAACTTGTCCAGACGCGGAGACTATACATCTATCTCCCTTATTAGTTATTTATTATAATTAATTTTTACCTATTAGGATTGTTTGCTGCCCTTTTCATGTGTTAGTTTTAGTTAAAACTCTAATGTAAAAGTTGAAAAAAAAAAGACTTACTGCTGAGTTTCTTGCGTCGTTTCTTCTCAGCAGATGTCACCTTTCGAAGCGCTGGTAGCTTCAGACATGTAAAAGAGCCCATATGGCCTACTTGCAAAATAAATATTTTCATTTTCATTTTTCGTTTAGTGTTGCATATTTAAAACACACAAATACGCACATTTATACTTTTCCATACCAGCCTTTATCTTCGCTGAGCTACAATGGAAACAAACCGTTTCCCCTGTTCACTATATATTTTGGACAAAATTTAGCTAGGATGTACCTACTTTGGTGTCTAAGGAAGGCCATAAGATACTTATTTCCCGGGAAAAAGGTAGCACAGTTCCTGAGAAAATCACAATATATAAATTCTACGCAATTAGCTTGCTTTAAAATACTTATATCTATGGTAGGCTTTTTTATGACATTTTTTTACACCTCTGCTGAGGCTGAAATTAACTGCCTTTTAACTATCCTGCTAACCACATGTACCTACGCAATAAATAAATGAAACCACTTTTTGTCGGATGTCCTTTAATTCCGCTTTTTGATTCACACATAAAATATATGTTCATCCAGTAACAATAACGTGTAACACTGGCTTTAGAATATGACAAAATCTACGTAAATACAAAGATAAAGATTATAAAATATGACTTAATTTTTTGTAAATAAAAGTAAGAGGCGTATAATGTCGCCAAAATTACATGGCCGTTTTTCGGTCCTACGGGAGCGTGCGCCATTTAAGCCGCCCCCGTAAGATAGTTTACGTGTAGCATAAAAACGTATACCGGTGTTTTACCCCTATTCGTGTAACGGGTGGATACTAAAGTTAAGATTTATGACGCTATTTTTAGATGGAGGGTCTTCTAAAAACTTCCTTTGCGTCAATAAGAGCAAAGTGAAGGGATAAACATTGGGCTAATTGACAACATTTAATTCTTCTTGAGGCGATAAAATTACTATAGAGAACAAAAGAGCCTCTTGAACAGCTAGAAATATAAAAAAATACAAGAAAATTAAAAACTTAACGGCAGAATAGATAAATATCTTTGTTTAGTCCATATCCACAACCAGATTTTGACAACGTCAAACGATTTTTTTTAAATAGAGACAGAGTCATAGAAATTGCTTTATGTGCCGTACAACTGGAAATGCGTACGTAATGATAATTTAATAATAAAATAAATATTAATTCTACCGAGAATTAAGAAAATGCTGTCATCTTTTCACGCAGAATACATTGAAATAATCAAATTATAGTGTTAGAAATATTAAATTTTAAATATGAAAGACAAGCTCGAGTTATTACATTATATATGAAATATGGTCTTAACCCATTGATCGCCAAAGTCGATTCCCAGTTATTATATATACGTATGTCGCTACTACATTTTGCATCGGCTTGTAACAATACATGGCGGGTTCAAACGGTAACAGTGCTGGCCAAGGGGTTATTTTTTTTTATGGCGTATACAGTATACAGTAGCAAAATAGAGTATGTGCACAATTCGAGCTAGTTCCGTTTTACTTTTCGTCGTCGTAAACAGGAGGTTCGTCGGAGTCGGGCCGCCGGTGTTTGGTGAAGGCCGGGACTGCCATGGACGCCTTCAACTCGTGCTGCCAACAATTTTGTGAACACTGTTTATTTAGCCGTAGGCTAAAATAGAGAAGCACGCCCCATGAAAAGTCGGTCAATGCGAGTCTAACTTGCGTGGAGAGGATTTAATCAATTAAACATGAACATCATCGACAGCCTACTTTCTCCAAATGTACTTGGATGGCACAAAACAGGCACAGGCCTGCTCTCATAGAGATCGAGACTGCTCAGTAGTTCCCAAGCGGGTCCAGTGCGAAATAGGGACTTCACGCATGTTTGAATGCCTTCCCATATCAATACATATAAAACAGTATCGTGACTCACTTAAAGACAACGCACAGGCTAAACGGGTGATCCTAGAGGTTTGAAATTTGGAGGAGACATTCCTCGAGTACCTTAGAGGTGCACGAAGGAGGGATTTATTGAAATTCCATCCCCTTTGTATGTACAATACCGCAGACGAAGCTGTGGCGGGTCCATTAAATACGCAGCGGGTGCACGGCGGATGTAATTATACGCAGGATTCCTCATGATGTTATCCTTCACCGAAATGCTTGTGGTATGGCAAATATATAAATTTCAATCACGCATATGAGAACCCGCACTGCAAGATAGGTCGCGCTTACACTATAAGGTAAAGCTTACTATTTTGCTATCAAAGTTATCAAAGCTTGGGCCGGGTTTGCGTGGCACAGCATGTGACGAGCGGGCGTTATTATCCCATACCAAATCTTTACCGCCCATGGGCTTTACCTTGCGGTTCATTTTATAGCATATAAGCCTACCAGCTAGAAGAAATTGTGATGAAAATAATGTCGTAGCACTCACAACAAACTGCCGACAGAGGCGCGTGAACTGCGCGCAGTCGAGAGGCGCGGGCGCGCGCTTGCCGCCCGCCCAGTCGCGACTGAATGTGATCTGCGCAGTCACCAGGCTGGCCACCAGCGCCCACACCAGGACGGTCACGCTTCTGGGGACAAGCAGCCTCTTAATCACCATCTTCATCATTCCAGCCGGGAGACGTCCAGTGCTGAACTGGCGCCCCCCAATCATCACCAGTCCTGCGCTCGCATCCAGTGGATTCGTGCACGCGCCTTTTTGTACAGATTTTGAACTAAATATGCTTGTACACTGTTTCAAGGTATATGATGGCATATATTCCCCGACCGGAAACAACTGTTAAATCATTTTCAAGGACAAAATCGTCGTGTCATCATCATGTCATTTTTGAATGCATATTTCTCTCTAATAGAGCGTACAAGTGCTTTTAATTCAAGATGCAGTTCCATATTCCATTTAGTAATTATATTGCAATGGCGGTGCGCAGAGGCAAGCGTAGTGAGGGCGGCTGGGTCTCCCCCGGGCGGCACATTTAAGGGGCGGCAAAATTTCACAATGAATAATAATAATATCTTTTAAAAATTGGTACCATTTTATTTTACATTTTATCGCACTTACGATACGGACCGATTGAAATGAGCAGGGACTTTTTCAGTATGATGATTGCTCTTGCCGAAAAGTTCTATAGAATAAATTGTTGATGTTTCCTGAAAAATTCTAATTAGTTCGTCATTTACATCATCAAAAAATAATGAACAGATATTTTTTCTTTTGTCAATTAACAAAAAAATTACGAAGATATAGTGCGTTGAAGTTCCGCGTGATGTCACGCCTAGATACACTTTTTACCTAGAAGTGACGTCATGAGCCCCCACGCCCGAACTTTGATGCGCGTTATCTTTTTCAATTTTGATTAATTTTATTAAGAAAAAAATACGTGTTCAATATTTTTTGACAAATTTATACAGTAATAGGGATGTTTCCTGAATAAATTATAATTCTAATTGGACTAATTTAAGTTTTAAGGCCTATCATTATGCAACCGTTGCATAAACTACTATTGTTTTTTTTTTTATACGTAATAAATTATTTTTATTTTATCCTGCAATTTGTTATGTACAATGTGAAATTTATTAGTAATAACGCTATGTGAAGAGCGTCGGTGTCCTAATGGCTAATGACGTCGACTCGTGATCGTGAGGTCCGGGTTCGAATCCAAGCGGTTGCCATGTACCAATGAGTTTTTCTAACTTATGTAGGTACATTATTTGCGTGTGAATTGCGGTAACCGATGCTCTTACGGTAAGGGTCTGAGCACACGGTGGAAAGGGCCGCTAGCGGACCACCGCTGCCGAGGCCAGCACTAGCCAAACCGAAGGGCTGCCACAATAGATCAGCAATGGTCGAAGCGGCACATATATGGCCCAATTAACCTCAAATAATAATAATAACGCTATGTGTGCGCTGAATAAATGGTACTTTCTTTCTTTCTTCTTTCAATCGATAATATAAATGTATATACTCGTACATATTTTTAGTAAGTTGCCACGTGTTGTTTTCAAAGAAACCGGTGTTCGTCCTTCTATCAGTAAAATTTTTAAAGGTGTTGTGTTGTGGCCGTGAACCTTGGAACGTCTTATCTGATTTTCGACCCGGCTCAATCATTAGCAAACTTAAGAGGACTGTGAACTAACGGCAAAAATGACCCTTTTCATGGAAAAGGCGATAACAATTTCCATCCCTTAAATGTTAACCGATTTTGACCATATTTTGATAGGTTGTCAGTCAGAATAAAGTCCATGTCTATATATACGTTTTGGTTTTTTCACTATAATCAATAAATTCAAGGTCACACTCCTCTTAAAGGTACTCTTCATTCAGTCACAGTGTCAATACTGGACGGGATGTACGATGAACGCTACTGCGTCAGATCTTGCCTGCGACCCTGTGACAAATGTTACCGCGAAAGCGCTTGGATGCGACAAATTATTTACCGAAAGTGCGATGCACGTTAGTGCGACAAACTGAAAATCGAACAATGAAATTGCAACAAATTATATACTGACGAACAAATGAGCGAGGCACGACTTACTAAACACTTGACTTACTGAGAATTTGACTTATTATTTACAATCTAATTTGGGCTGCTTTCGGGCCACAATTCTCCGAGAATCAATTGCAAAAAACTATTTTACAAATTAATTTATTTTCTTGTAATTTTGCAATAAATTACAGAAAAATAAATTAATTTGTAAAATAGTTTTAATTCTCAATAAGTCAACTTGATAGTAAGTCGTGCATCGCTCATTTGTTAATCGGTATATAATTTGTTCCAATTTCATTGTTCGATTTTCGCTTTGTCGCACTAACGTGCATCGCACTTTCATTTGTCGGTAAATAATTTGTCGCATCCAAGCGCTTTCGCGGTAACATTTGTCGCAGGCAAGATCTGACGCAGTAGCGTTCATCGTACCTACATCCCGTCCAGTAGTGGAGCCAGTATTGACACAGTGACTGAATGAAGAGTGCCTTTAAGAGGAGTGTGACCCTGAATTTATTGATTAGATATAGTGAAAAAACCAAAACGTACATAGGTATAGACCTGGATTTTGTTCTGGCTGACAACCTTAATTATTACTATTATTAATATTTTCACTGATGTGCAAACCGTATTTCAGTAAAATTAAAGAGTAAACTACGCAGATTGTACCTACATTTCTACCTAATTCGCGGAATGACAAAAAATTTAAAAGACCTAACCTACCAAAATTTTTGGCTTTGATAATTAATCATATTTTTTACGGGGTATTTATGTAAGACCTAAGTATGGCCTGTTAAACAAATATTTTATTTATTTATTTATTTATTTATTTATATAATAATTAGAACGGTAAACCAATTACACTAATTATAAATGTCAACAA
The DNA here is from genome assembly GCA_947859335.1 of Tortricodes alternella. Classification (NCBI taxonomy): domain Eukaryota; kingdom Metazoa; phylum Arthropoda; class Insecta; order Lepidoptera; family Tortricidae; genus Tortricodes; species Tortricodes alternella. Next base: position 6,793,016 of record OX401975.1, on the reverse strand, counting down.
GACTCAACCTAACATCGAAATCTTCTTTCATTCGTCAAACTCACAGAAAACCAGGCACACCAACATCATCTTCTTCCATTCATCCGCAAACACATCGCATTCCGGGTTTTTGTCTAAGAGGATGTTCAAGGCAGAGAGAGTGCGTGGCAGCGGTGAGCGAGCCCTGGCTACAGTACGACACGAAGGCACGGAAAAGAGCCTGTGACTTCTTGCTCGGAGGTAATTATCCGGGGCAGATAAACGGAGCAAGCTGTTGTGAAGATCGGGTGCGTCAATTATTCCACGAAGGATCTTACAAATCGTTGCTAGCTGATCGCAAGCTCTCCTAGTTTTGAGAGAGTTATATCCGAGACATCCTTCGAGATATTTGGAAATATGCTTCATGCAACCTGTAAGAAGCTTATTTGTGACACCCGTATGAAGATTTCCGGCTCATTATTTTTCACCAGCCAACTATCGTTGTCGGCACGTCATTTTTGTACCGTATAAACCGTGGCGCACTCTTGTTAGTCGGTATATAATTGTCGCAATTTCATTGTTCAATTTTCAGTTTGTCGCACTGACGTGCATCGCACTTTCGTTCGTCGGTAAATAATTTGTCGCATCCAAGCGCTTTCGCATTAACATTTGTCGCAATCAAGATCTGTCGCACTAACGTTCATAGCGGAGCCCTCGATACTACCCAATTGTTTTTAACACTGCTGCACTGCATACCAACGTGGAACGTGGGGAGTCAATTGGTCGTGTAACTAGGTAGGTACACGGTGTATGGACCTCAGTGGCCCTAACATGCATGGCACAAAGATAAGATAGACCGTCTTATCTCTAAGTGCGTCTCTCTCACACTAGTGCCGACGAAAAAGATAGTCATAGAGATAAACGGGTCTAATTTATCTTTGTGGCATACATGTTAGGGCCGCTGAATTGACAATGACCACCAGCGGGTGCGGGTCTACCAAGGTCGACACCGGGACAAATTAACCCCGTCTTATATCTGTGATCTCTTTCGTCGGCACTAGTGTGAGAGAGACGCACTTAGAGATAAGACGGTGTTTTTATCCTCGTATCAACCTTGCTAGAACCGCTGATCATATTGACACCAATAGTGAACGCCGTAACGCTTAATGGGTGGAAATCATGATCAAATAGTATACCGTTACGAATCTATTTCTAAACTCAATTTTGTTAGACTACTTATACCCAGAATCCATATTTTAACAAAATTATTTTTTTACGTTATTATTAATCGAAAACGGACGGTAACTGCTTGTATTCTGGCTGAGTGTCTTGCGGCGCTTCTTTTCAATAATGGTTGCCCTGTCCGAAACGTTGGTAGATTCATTTTATTCTATTAATGTGACTAGTAAAAGAGCCTACAGCTAGCCAACTTTCTGCATAAACAATTTAATGTGAATAATTACGAATCCTACGTGTCAATTAGTTACTAAGTTAACTGATGGTTTTGTAACGAGAGGATCCTGTTAGTTAGTAATGTTTGTTAGTCAGTTACAACGGCTGGACGGATTTGAATGAAATTTGGAATGAAGATAGCTTATATCCTAAATTAAAACATAGGCTATCACACAGTTCCCGAGGGAATAACTATAACCAATTTATTAATCCAGCGTATAAACTACCTTCCTTTCAAATTTCACTTATATGCGTTGAGCCATTTAAGCGTGAAGAAGTAATAAACATACACGCTCGCATACAAACTTTTCATTTATAATTTTAGTGTAATTCTTCTTGTTATTAATCCCGAAAATCGACCGTGCCCTTTTGTTTTGAGGTCAGTATTGCTAATTTAATTAAATTTAAACCCATTTAAGCTGGCCCGAATGTCACTAGTTCATTTCGTATGCAGGAGTAATATTAAAAAGGATGTAATAACGTATCGATACATAAAAGCCCTTTTTTCCAATATCAAGAACAAAGAAGTGGATGAAGTCTGTTGTTTTCAATTTGAAGTGAGCACGATTCTATTTTATAACGTAATTTTACGAAATCAAGTTCAATTACACGCACTTTCAAAATAACGAGATAACGAAAAGTTCTCGAATATGCATCGCAATTAATGCTTTTTAATATTTTTCAATGTGGATAAAGAACTATTAATTTTTAAGACGAATTTTCAGCACTGATACCACGGTAGAAAACTTTTCATTGGAATTCAAATCACTTCTCAATTTAAAAAAATAAAAAATATCGTGCGTGACGCACTGCTTATAAAATTGTTCCAAACTTTAGAAAGATATAAAACACTTCTATTTCTTCTTTTAAATGTTAAAACGGCACTGTGTTCTTACCGGAATTTACCGACTGCCATGTTCACAAGCACCGGTGTCCCTCAAAGTGGCCGGTAATATCTCGGACTCCTGCTTTTTATACTATGAATCGGTCCTGCGCAATCCATATACGTACGTTGGGTGACAAAAACGGCAACTTTATATTTCACAAGCTTTTGCTCGCGTTTTTCTTATGTCTGTTCCTGAACTGTATATTTTCCGGAATAGAAAGTTGGTCCAATTCTCCTACCTTCCAACTATCGCTATGCAAAAAATCACATCCAATCTATGCACCGTTTTCACGTAAAAGAGGAAAAAAGAAACAAACGGACTACCGTATTGATAAATGTAAGGATGTGGATCACCTTTTTTCATCCAGTAGACTTGGTGAAAATCGGCTGGACAGACGAACAGACAGACAGAGTGACCGTATGAGGGTTCCATTTTTTCATCGGATGTTCGGAATTAGAGTTCCTAGGGTTAAGCTGATTACGATTACAGTAAATGAAAAAAACTCGTGTTAAATCGCATTCTCAATTTCGCAAGCACTTCTACTGTATTCTGGATTGATTTGAATGATACATATGAAATTAGCGTTTTGTACGGGAGGAATATAAGGTCATTTTTTTTTTGAAAATTAATTTAATTAATCAAAGTATGCACCGTTGTCATCTATGCACTTTTGCCATCTCATAGGTAGTTCATTGATCCCTTTATTAAAAAACACATGGGGGCGAGAATCAATAAACTCTTTGAAGACGTTTTGGACTGCCGCATCGGAGTTGAATTTTTTTCCTTGTAAGAAGTTGTCCAAATTCCGGAAAAAATGGTAATCTGTTGAAGCAAGGTCCGGGAAGTACGGTGGATGTCGCAGAAATTCCGTTTGTATCTCATCTAACTTAGTGGTTGCTTTTTTGTGCAGTGTGTGGTCTTGCGTTGTCGTGAAGCAGCAGTGGCCTAGAGCGATTGACCAATCTCGGTTGTTTAGCAGCTAGTTCTTCCTTTTGTTTTAAGTGGATTAATACAGTTTTATCACTTACCCCGAAGCCTGCAGCTATCTCTGAATTGCTTTGTGACGGATCCGCTTCCACAATAGCCTTTAATTCTTCATTTTCCACTTTGGTCTCCGGCCGTCCACGGGGTTGGTTCTGAAGGTCGAAATTTCCAGAACGAAAACTTTGAAACCAAAAACGTACCGTGCTTTCTTTTGCGACACCAGCGCCGTACACATCATTAATCCTTCGAGCTGTTTCTGCAGCACTGGTGCCACGGTAGAACTCGTACTCGAAAATATACCGATATTTCATGTTTTCCATTGTGCGGTAATAAGCGACGCCAAAGAAAAAAATAATGAGGAAAAAACTAACGAATGACTGTTTTCAAAACTCAAATGTACCAGCTAAATGAATTTATAAATGTGAATTTGGAAATCTTACCCAAAGAGGAGATATTTCAGATCAAAGTGGTCAGTATGACAAAACGCTAATTTCATATGTAAGGACCTAATATTTTTAAAACGTAACATACCTACCGTAATACATTTTTATATAGTTTTGATTTGTGTTGTTTTGGGATACATTTGCTAATGATGAAAGAGAATGGTTCTGATATATAAAATTATTACTTATGTATTTATTAGTTAGGTGCTTCTATATACGTCCTACTGTTAGGCACATGCCTCCCAGTGGCGAAGCCTGCCTACAAGCCAATTCCTGACGGCTTTACCAAGCTAGAAAGCTACGGCTAGCTGTCAGTGAAGTCCATGTTACTGTAACAAAATGTCAGACTCGCACGTACGGTTCTAATTCTTCCGGGTTCCTTTAGGAAATATTTGACGCTTCGCCACTGATGCTTCCTCTCATAGTGAGAGCGTCTGGGCAGTCGTCCTCTCGCGCGCTTGAATTACTTTGCAGTGCTTTACCGAAATACTCGAAAAACGCTTTATTAGAAATAATGATAATATTAAGGTCCGTTCACATTACGGCGTAGCGTGGGCGAAGTGAAACTCCATTATGTTTACTGTATTGCATTTGTGTAAGCGGGATAGATCGCGCCCGCAATGTGACCCGCGCCGCTATTCGTGTAGATTTCTCATCCCACTCTTCCGCACGACGCGTAATGCGTAAGAGCGAGATGAAGAATCTCGCTCACGAATCGCTACAGAATCATTTAGCGTTCCCGAATAGAGGCGCGGGCCCTAATACCTTATATATACTTACAGAGTCGTCAAATCCCTCCCGGACAAATACCTTACAATAATTGCGGTTAATTCAAAATTTGCGTTTCTATTCATCTCAATTCAGCTCTTCTTTACAACGGCCATGATCATTATAATAAAAACTCATGAAACACGTGGGATTCCGGGCAAGGGTTCGAAATAGGAAAGCTCTCATTGTGGCATATTTTACGTACTTTAGCCGCAAAACAAATGGTAATATTAAATACTTACGAGAAACATTATGGTTTTGATATGCCAATAACTTCTTTTAATAGTACAAAAGTCCTTTTGCCCGCGACTCCGTTCGCATAGTATGCGTTTATAGCAGTTCCCTCGGGAACAGTGATGTTCCCGGGATAAAAAAGTATCTATGTTATGTCCGTCTCCAAGGCCTAAGCTACACGGAAAATACGAAGAGCCAGCAAAGTACCAATTTGGCTTGTCTAAAATTTGACAGCTAGGGTAGGCTGGTCTAAGAGCACGCATCCGATAAGAGTACGCAATCCCAATAACCATGACGTTGTTTACGATACACGCGTCTAACTTCAGTTCTATTTTGAAGTGCAAGCTAGTCAAAGGTGATGTGCGAGAAAAAACGAAATAGCTGTAAAAACAAAGAAATTACGTAAGTTTAAACATTTTTACCTATTTTCTGAAATATTTATAGCACTTTGAAAGTACGTTTGTGATAAAACTACAAATATTTATGAAATACGATCATGCCGGCCGGTAGGCAAGAAACTCATCTAGTGGTCAAAGAGAGAATGATTCCGGTCAATGCTAATTGATGGTGTTGCACTTCGCTCAATCAGAAAATTTAAAATATGTGCAAGAGTGCGCACTCGAGTATGTTGCAAGAGTACGCGCGTACTCTTACACACAATGTTTATAACCGACTTCAAAAAAGGAGGAGATATTTATTTTTATGTATGTTCTCGCATTACTTTTTAGCCCGTGAACAGACTTCGATAATTCTTTTTTTTTGTTGGGATTGTCATAGTTCAGAAATGATCCCATATAAAAATTTGCGGGATCTGATGATGGGATCCATGAGGAATCAACAAAACTCCTCAAATGTTGTAAGCAAGCATATACCGTTTTTACCAAATGCAAAAGGGTTTAAAAAACCTTCACAAGTTCCAAAGAAGGCACCCAAAAAGAAAACATGAAAATGTCCGCCATGTGGTGAAGTATTACGTAGACCCCCCTAAAGAAGACTGGCTTGGATGTTCCAAATGCGCGGAGTGGTGGCATGAAGCCTGTACCAGCTATGAAGGTCAAGATGTATTTATTTGTGACTACCGAAAGTAATGGAAACTCGAATTTGGAGATAATTTTTCCTGCGTACTCTTACAAACTCACTTGCGTACTCTTATCCAATAGCTCTTGTAAGAGTACCTACGCAATTCTCACTTTTGTTATTTTGTTATTTTTGCCAAGAAATGGTATATTTTTGTTATATGTTATGTTACTTTATGAAAGGTTTTATTATTAAGTACAAAATAAAAGTTAACCTGACTATCTAGAATTGTATATGTTTATTTTAGAACAGTTTGAATCTTAAGTGCGTACTCCTAGACCAGCCTACCATACATACAACCCAGACTTATTTGAAAATAAATAACAGCTTTGTAAATTATAGACGTGTGATTTCTTTGACTTGTTTGATGTTAGCAAACAGCTTCGCAAGCTCTGTCCGAAATAAGTCGCTTCGTTAATATCAGCGATAATTTGTTTATTTCTAGCCCTCCATGCCAAATGGTTTCGTTGTGTTCTGGTAGCCTTTTAGAATTCCTTCCTCGGTTACTTCCTGATAGATTATTTTTATTGATTTGACGCTTTCGCCAAGCACGCGGGAGTAAGGGCGGTGGCCCACAACACTGCAACAATGCAGTCGCGCGTCGCCCTAATATAATCCATCACTATCCAATTCACCACCGTTCTGGAATTAATGCATGGCTGGCGAATCGTAATGCAGGGCCTTAAGAGGAGTGTGAACCTACGGCTTTTCATACAAAAGGCGATAACGATTTCCACCCCGTAAATATTAACCGATGTTCATCAATTTTTGATAGGTTGTCAGTCAGAACAAAATCTAGGTCTACATACGTTTTGATTTTTTCACTATAATCAATAAATTCAGTTTTGTTGTGGTGTCAGTATGCTCATACAAAACTAATTTCGGCATTATTTGACGTTCGTGATCTTTAATCAAAATTCAAAAAACGTATAGGATTACATTTTGTTCTGACTTTCAACCTATCAAAAATTGGTTCAAGGGGTGGAAATCGTAATCGCCTTTTGTATGAAAAGGGTGGTTTGTGCCTTTGGTTCACAGTCCTCTTAAATTCAGTCATCCTTACTTGTCTTATTTGGTAAACAAGTTTATAACCTCAAAATGTATCTTTATTGGGTGAAACAGCAATTTTATCTCAAGTAAAGGAATCCTAGGTGAAAAATTGGCAAATATATTGGATGTCTAAAATATTATCTCCGGTTGCTTAATTTACGAATTTAGGTGCATTTTGAGGTTAGAAACTTGTTTACCTAATAAGACAAGTAAGGATGAATTCACTTTAATACACTTATCTACAGCACAGAATAGATATTGCACTACCGTACAGACATGTGATTGTCTAAGTGCAGTTACGCGAGCAACATTTTCACGGCATTGTGTGGCTGGCAACTATAGGCGTCTTCCTCTAACGTACGAAATTAGAGTAAGACAGCTATTGTTGCCGGCAATAAATTGCCCTCAAAAGTTTCTCGTGTAACCAAGTCTTACCACCACCAAATATCCTAAAAACAACACTTAGCCTCACTTTTACCAGGCGGGTTTCACTCCACACTTTAGGTACGCTCGGCCGTCGCATTGCTCCGAGCTGTAAACCGCAGTAGGTTGCCGCTCGCTCGCTCGCTGGCCGATTCGAGCGTCATCAAGTAGTCTAGATTTTGGGTTACACGGATAAAAAACTTACAACCCTAGCGTACACAAAAGAGCACGTCTTATGCAATGAAGAGAGAAGTGATTAGGCATATTTTTGTACCTAAACACCGGTTTTGTTAGACAGTGATTCTTCTGTACGTAAGTAGGTACTTACAACTATCTATTCTGTGTTTTTACTTGCTAGTAAGGCTGCCCTTTGGCAGCGGGTCGCGCGGGGTTTTTAGAGCGCTCTGATTGGTGCGTTCGAGGTTATTCGCCCCGCGCGACCCCCGGTAGCCCCGCCAGTTGTTGCCATTTGGCCACAACGCTTGGCGGCGGGGGTCGCCCGGCTATGGGGAGTCTATTGGATATATGGTCTGTGGGGGGGACATTCAAATTCAAACCGAATGACTTTATTCTTACAGTCTAAGTTAATAGTTTCGTTTATCCGCAGATCAGCCGCTGCACCAGTAAGAGAACCACATGCTACTCGCATCACGTAAAAGGAGCGCTATATATGGCTAAATAAATCGTATGGCCAACGCTTTTTAGGGTTCCGTACCTCAAAAGGAAAAAACGAAACCCTTATAGGATCACTCGTGCGTCTGTCTGTCTGTCTGTCTGTCTGTCTGTCTGTCCGTCTGTCACAGCCAATTTGCTCCGAAACTACTGGACCGATTGAGCTGAAATTTGGTATACATATGTAAGTCGGTGACCGCAACACGGACGCGTGACGTAAATATATGAATTTTAAACATGGGGGCCACTTTTGGGGGGTAAATCAGAAAATTCAAAAAAAAAGTTATGCAATCTATATTGTGTGACATATCAAATGAAAGGGCTTATTGTGAGGACTTTAAATATATTTTTTTCCGAATTTTAAGTAAAATAGTTTGGAAGTTATTTGGGAAAATAGGCGAAAATTGACCATTCCCCCCCCTTATTTCCGAAACTACTGGGGCTAAAATTTTGAAAAAAGTACTGAAAATAGTTCTTTGCCTATAGATTACAGGAAAACCTATAAGAAGTCTATGGTATTTAAAGTAACCTAGTAAATTGCATATAATCATGTACGGCACGGAACCCTCTCCACGCGAGTTTAACTCGCACTTGTCCGGTTTTTTTGTAAACGGTCTAGTTTTTCGGCAACTAATTGCTCGAATTGCAGCAATTAGTTGCCGAAAAACAAGACCGTTATCGCGTATACTAGCTATCCCCAAAAGTTTACATCAAATTTTTTGTCCCCATTTGTGATGTAATGCCAGACTAAGAATGAAAATCCTTGGCAATGGATATCCAGAACCAGGGGAATTCAAGGCACTACCACTGCGCTCCACAAGTCACTTCATTGAAGTGGTGGAGAATGCTATGGAATAGTGCTTAGGAAAGCGGTAATTACACAAAAGATCCCATAGGGTCGAATTGTATCCGCAAGGACTATCTTATCTTAGAGGGTGGGGCTCTAAGATAAGATAAGACAACATGTAATAATTATGTAATCTTTTTGGGGATAGCCCGAATTGCAGCAATACATTGCCCAAAGACCTTTACCGCTCTGTGGGTAGTTCTTAGCGTGGTACTTAAGAGTTGTTTTCATAAAGATTTGTCTAAGCACTTGCTACATGTCTACACAATATTGAAAACTGGAATTCCTTCGGGAAAATTCCTTTGATCGGACACCTTTGTTAGTTTGCATGAAAACTTGTATGTACAGGCTGCTGCTAAATGAAACGGCCTCGCGCGAGCTACAGGTGTTTTAAAAATATATTGGATAAGCTTCTGCCCGCGCCTTTGTTCGCGTGGAAGTCGGTTATAAAAATACCCTTTGTATTAACCTTTTGACCGCCACAGTCGGCTGCAGCCGCAAGGGTAAAAAAGTCCTTCACTACGTTGACTTAAAGTTGATAAGTGTTACTTCTCAGACAAACTTGGCGGTCAAAAGGTTAATCAAGAGTATTAGGGTACAGACTTATTAAACCCACGCATGCAACGTATGCAACGCGTTATGACATCTGGACTCTTGAAGTTACATGAAAACAGATGACTTAGAAACACACATGCATATGACAGTGTTGCGTATGGTTCGTATTTTCTAAGTCATATGTTTTCATGCCTACGGTGTTATCAAAGCAAACTGTACTAATGCTGGTCTACTGAAGTAAAAGGCGGGTGCAGCACCCCCCGCCGCCCGCACGATCTATCATGCCCACATTGTCTGGCGGTCACAGCACTACGATATGGGCATGACAGGTGAGGCGTTTTGGCGGCAGGGGACCTGCACCAGCCTTTTAGTTCAGGCCCCCAATTCTCGGGGAATTCGAGATAATCTCACAATCGAGATTAAACTTCAGTGCATACAGTCGTTTGACACAACTGAATGATGAATCTGACGTTGAATCTCGCATTCGACATTATCTCGAATGCACCGAGTATTGGGGCCCAGGCCCCGACGACATTCAATTTGCGTGCGGACTGTATAGACATTTTTGTTATTAATTTGCATGTACCATTATTTGAGGACGTGTGGGTGTAATTTCCTAACAGTGGTTTGCGGAGACCACTCTTCGCAGAACACTCTATCCGAATCCGACACAAAGCAGTTTGTTTTGTTCAATGTCAAACTCTGTCGTTTGTGGCACGGTTTAACCCCTCGTATGCTGATAGTAAATGCGTGTTTCATTTAAATCCTAGCGAACTAAAAAACGCTTGAAAGGAAATATGCAAAAAGGGCACTATAGCACAGATCCCTGTTTAAGAATAGACGTACGAGGGGATAAGAATAGCACCACTCATCCCAATTTAAGTGTCACACGCGACGGTCCTGAAATTCAATCCTAGTTTGGGCCGTTGAATGTTCAACCAAATTAGAATTCGAATTAAAGATCACAAAATAAAAGTTAACATTACTGACCATCCTGTATATAGAGCGGGTTAAGGGCGTGCGACCCGACAGATGGAGCCACTGTGCAGTTGTTATTTATGATCGTTTGTTCCATTGTCCACGTGATCTATCGACGACCATTCAGTCTGTCCACTAATTCCTAAGCCTTAGGCGCTTTGACGATCAAAATGGTATGCTTATTTCAGCAGATAAGCCGGAAGCATAAAAATAGACACTATTATTTTTGGATTATGGGTTATTACTGTCGATACTTTTTTACAAATTCACGTGTACATAAATCAAAATAAAAAGTGAAAACCTACAAAAACAAAGCACGCACGCACGTACGCACTCACTCACTCACTCACGCACTCACTCATCATACTCATAGCCATAGCCTTCGAGCGCAATGACGACTAGAGCCGAGTATGCGCGATTCAGCGTCACCGATCCGAGCGCGATTCATGGCGAATGGAGCCGAGTATAACCGATTCAGCGTAACCGATTTGAGCGTGACGGTTCAGTTTCGTTTACCCTTCGGAAAGAAAAGAGCCCAAACGCGCCTAAAGGAGTTTTCACTTCAATAATATTCACGTCTCAATCCACCAGTTTTACTAAGGGGACATCGATGTTACGTCACAAATTTCATGATTTTTGGAGCTTCCCCTGGTGTGAAGTCGCATTTTGCAATATTTTAAGCTTTTCGATAGGTGAACTATAACGGGGTGGGCAGAGCCACAAGACTACTTATGGCCACGTTCGATTAATTAGTCCTAAGATGGTATGATGAACCGTATGGTGACAGGTGATCAGCCCATCGCCCATACAGATAGTCCACCATGTTGGAGAGGACCCGTCCCTTAGTCGACTTTTACGACATGCCAGGATGATAAGCACCTGCACGCATTCTATGCTATTTCTTCACTCCCAGTGCAGCAGAGGAGTAATTAGGTGATAGGTGAGTTTTAATACTTTCGATTTATACATGTGACGTCACGAAGCTTATGCCTCGTCCCCCCCTAATCACACGATGTCACATTTTGTTGACCCCCTCCCTCCCCCTCAAAGTGTGACGTAATTTATAGATAGCGTCTAATACCTACGTGACCTACTGACCGACTAAAATAGGCGAAGGTCAATATATGATTGTCAGATGAAAAGAGAGATAAAAAATGATACGAGATTTGTTTGGAGAATAACTGGCTATATACATATACATACATATATATATACGTTGGTATGTAAATATTTATCGCCAAATTTTACCTCCCAAAAAACTTATTGCAGTAGTTTTATTTCCCAAACCACCCCAACCAAACGAATCTTTACCACATTTACATTTCGTATTTTATTCATTTGGCATCATTTCACGTTTCTTTTGGCTAATATTATATTCCAAACACATGTAAGGAGGGGGAGGGGGTGCGTAGCCCGCCACAACGGGGGGGGTAAGTTAAGTTTTTGACTAAATAATACTTGGTAAAATGAAACATGACCAAGTATTTATTTGTTAAACAATAATCTATCTATATATATAAAAATGAATTGCTGTTCGTTAGTCTCACTAAAACTCGAGAAGGGCTGAACGGATTTATCTTATCTTAGTCTTGAAATGTTCGTGGAGGTCTAGAGAAGGTTTAAAAGTACATAGGTTACTTAAATTATTATTCTTCGCAGACGAAGTCGCGGGCACCAGCTAGTTTGTTAATAAATACTTTGCTAACTGTAAAACTGCGATAAGCTGCTTTAACTAATGATTTTTTGCCAAATAATAATTTGAGTAAAATAGTTTAGAATGTGATACTTCGGGAAAAGTTTTTTACCCATACATTAGTAATCCTAGAGAATCACCCCTTGTTATCCTAGTTTGGGCCGTGGCGCATTAAAATACTTGCATGGATTACTAACAGGAAGGGGGCGTTTAAACAAAAAGACGCCAACCCCGGGTCAGTAATTATGAGTCTGATAACGTTATCATGTTTGTCAAGTTCACAAGTTCATTCTTCTATAATGTCCGTGGCCAGCTGCGTCGAAAAACGACCAGAAGCGAAGACACGCGCGAACATGTAGTTTATACGCACTGACGGGTCAATTTAGGCTCGCCAGTGAGTAAATAAACGAAGTTTTCTTAAAACAATGACAACTAAGGAGTAGAATAGATTATGAAATTATACGTATTCAGTATTGTATAAACAATACATACAATTTACAATAATTATGTACAATGCTGGCATAACAGTAAACACTTATTTTTTTATGGAAACTTTATATCAAAGTAGCAAAATTGATAAAATTGTTATTCACACAACACAGCAGCGGTCCTAGCAAGGTTGACACAAGGATAAGTTAAACCGTCTTATCTCTAAGTGCGTCTCTCTCACACTAGTGCCGACGAATGAGATAGTCAGAGAGAAACGGGTTTAACTGATCCCCGTGTCTGGCATGCCGCTGCCCATCATACAGATTTAAAACCTTTTATCTGTCTCCATACGAGAGGTATGACACTAAAATGTTACCGTTAAATGTTTTGTATTTTATTGTATAAGATGATCAGATCACTCACGTTTTTAGGGTTCCGTACCCAAAGGGTAAAACGGGACCCTATGACCATAGAATAATAAGAGTCCGCCGTCCGTCCGTCTGTCTGTCTGTCTGTCTGTCTGTCCGTCTGTCCGTGTGTCATGAAACGAGCTTTAGCGAGTTTCATAATAAGATCGCACGTGTGTTTTAAGGCCAAATTATGCAGAGTTGCATACATAACTTTATCTACACACATATTATAAATCCTCCATGATGGGTTCAGAAACAATATTTTCTGGCAACAAGTTATCTGTTGCAATCGTGGCTGCATATTTCCGATATCCGGCGCATTTTCACATCACACACACTCCGAGAAGACTACTATTCATATTTTCAACTAAAATGTAAATTACAAACAACTTTTTCTATTTAATTCAACAACAATTCTACTTTCGTTCAGCAAAACACCAACATAATGGCGGCAATTCGATCATCCGTCAAGACCATTTTTTTTTTAAATCATAGACAAACGAATGAGGTCTCTATTCTTATGTCACTCGAGATCAAATGTTGTGCAGTTTATATTAAAAAAACATACTGAATTGACGTTTCGTATCAATAACTGTTTTAATATCTATGGATACTAGAATAGAGACCCACTTGAGTTTTGACAGCTGTTCCAAATTTAATCTCATTTCTTATACTAAAAACGATACGGGAATAACATTGCAGCACTGGTTTTTCCTAATTGGTTGTCAAAATGGTGGTCATTTCCTATGGTTTTTGATTACACTATGGAGGTTTTATGATATGGGTGTAGATAAAAATATTTATGGGGCTCCCATACAACAAACGTGATCTTTTGGCTCGTTTTTGCTCGAGATTCAGAACGGCAACATGTAGACGCTTGAAATATTCAAAGAATATTTAGTTATATATTCACTATAAAAATAAATAATTATTTTAAAATAAAACAAATATTTAAGGGGGGCTCCCATACAACAAACATGATTTTTTGCCGTTTTTATAGATAATGTTACGGAACCATTCGTGCGCGAGTCCTACTCGCACTTGTTCTATTTGCGCGAACCAAATCTATAAATAATGTCAAAGTTATTACAAATTAATAAGGTCCGACCGAGACTGCTTTTTTAATCTCGGCCGAGACCGAGACCGAGACCGAGAATAAAATAAATTCTCGGCCGAGACCGAGACCGAGACCGAGACACGGAAAAATTGTATTTTTTTCTACGTTAGTCTTTTTTATGGTTCCGTACCTCAAAAGGAAAAAACGGAGCCTTTGTAGGATTACTAGTGTGTCTGTCTGTCTGCCTGTCCGTCTGTCACAGCCAATTTGCTCCGAAATAGTAAGTCGGTGACCGCAACACAGAAATGAATTTTAAACATGTTGACCACATTTGGCCGGTAAATTAGAAATTAAAAAAAAAAGTTATGCAAACTATATCGTGTGACAAATGAAATGAAAGGGCTTATTGTGAGTATTTTAAACACATAATTATATTTATTTGGAATTTTAAAATGAATAGTTTGGAAGTTATTTAGGATAATAATCGAAATAGGCACAAATTGACAATCCCCCCCATATTTCCAAAAGTACTAGGCCTAAAATTAAAAAAGAAAATAGTTAACTATAGAAGTCTGTGTTATTTAAAGGATAGGTTCTAGATAAACATATACGGAACGGAACCCTCTTCACGCGAGTTTCACACGCACTTGTCCGGTTTTTTAACTAAAAAAAAAAAAATATCCGTTATGATAAAAAAAAGGTTTTATTATGGTTTAAACATTCTGCCGTGTACTACAAACAAACTTCATAGTCAAAAATTCCGAATTCGAATTCCAATTCGTTTTTGAAAAGAAATGAACGAGTTGTCACTAGATCGGGTGTCGGTAAAGTCGCACGACAAGAGCCCGGGCGGGGCGATAGGTCAAAATCGCAATAAAAGCCTTCGCCACCGCGGTTAACCGCGCGCTAAAATTTAAATTGATTGCCGCGGAGTCTCGGTCGCGGCCGAGAATCTCGGCCATTTTGGGCCGAGACCGAGACCGAGATCTCGGCTCGATTTTTGGCCGAGATTTGCCGAGACCGAGACCGAGACCGAGATCTCGGTCGGACCTTACAAATTAACAGCATATAAGTTTTTCTCACAAAAGTTGATAAGTAAGTACCTACCTACCTACCTATTTGATTTTATTTGCGCAAGTAAAATAACATAATTGACCGAATGAAACCAGAAATAAAAATATCTAAAATATACAATTATGCTGTACAGAATCGCTTAGGTATATGACAACGGACACCACAGATCAATAACATAGAAGAATATCCATTTACTTTTTTGACCTAATAATATGTATAGTATCAATTGTTAGAACCGCAGATTAGAACGGTTTACCGCTAGACTCCGAGATTCATATCGACGACCACAAGAGGGTACCCCACTCAATTTCTCTTTAGAGGGTAATCCAAATATCAGTGCTAAACGCTTGACATTATCAAAAGCCCTACCGGGCACACGGCCAATTGGACCATCCACTGTCAATAACACCTTGAATGATAGCTATGATCAGTTGGTGGCCGACTGACTGCCGCACCACACGTCGATATCTTGTTGCAGTGATCGTGCGAAGTGGGCCGTGTTTGTTTTTGCTTCGGGTTGATTGAACTGCCGTACAGGGTAAGCGAAAGAAAGTTGGCTAAAGTGATGATTTTTCAAGGTGATCCTTAAGTTTCACGTGCGAATATAACTGGTACTTACAGCTGATTAGAGTTATTTTTAAGTCTAGCAAATTGTAAAGAAAGCTCGCACTATGATCTAAAGTTTGATCTGTTCAACTGCTCTCAACTATTGACACGACATAGGTATTTAATAATAAATAAGATGACGAAATTATTATGCAATGGTCTAATTAGCATGTGAATATTTTTATTATTGATTTAAAACCAAATGATTTGTTTAAGTTCAAGAAATAGTGAAACTAGTTTGTCCAGTAGTATAACTAGACTACCTGACATGACAGTACTTTCCTCTCCTTTATAAACAACCCAAATATCCTTGTGGTGGACTTTCTAATAAAAGAAAATATCCTTCTTATCCAGAACTGAATAGCTAAATCCAATATCTGCTAGTCAAATTGTAACATTGCAAGAATCCGGCCATAATTCTAATACTTAGTTTGTTACATTCAAAATAAACTTTTATAGCTTCAAGAATATGTAGAGGTATAGTAGCATTGTTGGCAGCATAAGTGAAGAAACATGCCATTGAACCCGAACTGGTATTGAAACAAAACGTTAATTAACTTTCACAGCTGTTACGAACAATAACACGATGCGTATATGTTTTGACCGTAATTAATATTATTTTTATACTTTTATACTTTCAATCAACCGTTCAGCACTATGATTCGATGGTATATCAGGTATCCTACTCCCAAATTCGAAGTTACGATAGTCTTTATCTCTTGGTTTCGATTCCGTGTTAGAATTGTAGAACTGGAAAGTTTCGACTATGGTCTGGAGTCTGCAAACCATTGTTCAATCAAAATATTTTTCAAAATACTCGCAGAGTCAAAATCAGAGTATGTATCGAGTACACAGTACAAGCCCTAGGAGTGTCTTAAAAAACATTACCCCGCAATTGCCACTCAAATAAGTATCTATCAATTGATATTGATTCATAATCACCATCAATTTCAACCGAAAGATGTCCACTGGCGAAAGATCAACGCCTGGTACAATTGATATAATATTTCAACTGGTGTTGAAACATATTGCGGAATAAACCCGTATTCTATCGAGATCGAAAGACAGAAACGGCAGCCCTAAACTAGGATTTGCTGTGCTATGGGCACTGACAACAACATGAATACTTATAAAGATACATTCTTATATAGATATTAAATATCCATAACTCGGGTAGAAAAATTCGTGCTCATCACACAAAGTTTGCCCCTAGCGGAACTCAAACCCGCGACCTCCGCCACAGAGGGCAGTTGGACTTTACGGCGCCATCGAGTCAGTCCATAGCCTCCCCTTCCATTAATTGAAAACACCAAAATACCTACTGATTTTTGATACTCTTTGTGTACTGGCACTACCAGTAGCGTAACTATACCATCTGGGGCTCGTGGCAAATTCTTTTGATGGGGCCCTATCAGTAAAAATCGTCACGTTGTACTATATTTTTGAGCTCGCGGCCTCTTGGGTCGGGGGCCCGTGGCATTTTGCCAGCCCTGCCACCCTATTGTTACGCCACTGGGCACTACCTTGCTTTTTTGGTTTCTCTGACCTGCTAGCTCGGTGACGCGCTCCGGTCGTCTGAGTGTTCGTTGCGAGCTATGTTAACTTTTATACTCTGAATAGCGATGTGATTATCTAAGGCTTTAGCCACACCGCACGTGGCACGCTAGAGGCAAGCGCTTCCTCATACCCGATTTTGATTGTTGAGGCTTGAAGAAAGAATGATTAGCCACCTAAGTACAACATGAAAAGCAAACGCTCGAAGTTGCTTAACAATAGTAGATTGTTGCACCAAGCAGAAAGTGATTCATTATTGCGCCGAGTGTTAGTTTAGAGCCCGAACGCAAGTGAAGGTATGGTTCTATAGATTAGTTCTGAAGCTAAAGTCGAACATCCGAAAATGTTCACAGAAAACTGGTATCTAGTCTATTCATTGTAATATTATGCCATTTTTTTTTAAATCTTTTAGTAACCTATCAGTTTTAGTCTTATCAGCCAGTACTTTGAGCATAACATTTTAGAAGGGGCCAATCACAGTTCGATATGGCCGCCGATATGTGGACTGTTTTGCTAACATTAAGTCCACAGAAAAGAAGTCGGCTGTCCCGTCGGACTGTGAATGGGTGGATTGGGTAGCTGTTGGTGTAAACTTCTTGATCAACCAACCAAATTAAAAAAAAATACAAAACAGTGCAGTCCAATAATGAAATTTGTATGCAACTGTATTTGCTCTAGAGCAAATAAGGGCTGCTTTGTGCTGAGTATTTAAGGCCATAATGATGAAATTAAAGCGTAGTAGGAAGAAAAAAATAGTTACAATGTTATTCTCGTTTGTATCTTAAATTATTTCTTCCGCTTTATTTTTGTTGACGCATTTGAAATGCACACTTGACAAAAACATGTTTGTTTCTCTCTATTCAGGATCTATTGAATAACAAAATAACATGCTCGAGATGAGTATGACAAATTAACAAATCGTTCGTACGCATGATGCGATCCGTCCTTTTCATTTGATTTTCTCACCTGCAAAACTGGGTAATAGGAGGGTTTTTCTTTTTTCTTTTTAGCGGGGAACTAGGATGGTGGATTTTGATTTGTTTAGGCTATGATATCCTTTCACCTGTGCCATGCATGGGCGCGTCCAAGTTTCACAATTAGATCCCTATAATAAAGACATATAGTCCGCTCCTTTTTTTGCAGAGATTGTGAAAAGTTTGTATATTTTGTACCTCTGAATTTATTTTAAGGGGAGATGCATGCATGTTTCTTAAAGTTCTACGGAGGGCGGGGGAGGAAACGGTTGGACGGATAGTTGGACACCTGCAGCTCAATTACGCAGCACAATTGGTATCGGTTTGGCTCGAAATGCAAACCAATTTAGTCTTAACTCTGTGTAAATAAGGGCACAATTGGTTTACTTTTCGCGAAAGCGATACCACTTGGTGTTGCGTAATTGAGCGGCGGGTGTTGGTTTTCTCTGGTCTGCTTCTCTGCCTGTTTTTGATACGGTTTGCCTCGGATTTTTTCGTTGAGGGTTCGGTTGGTAGTAGTATTTCCCGCGGATCCATTAATCTTTAGCTTCAGATTACGAGGAGTTAGTTTCCTCGAATTATACTTAATGTTTTTGCCTTAGGTCTTACGGCAGTGTGTACTTTCTGAGAACGCGATACAGTTAAATCCAGTAAACATTACATATTTATATACTATACGGTACAGGAAAATCCATTGAGCAATAGTTATTTACATACTATCATATCGTAAATGATGAAACTGGCAAGGGGAGTGTCCTGGTAGTTAGGTCGAGACCCCGACAGTGATAACGTAGTGATAGCGTTCAAAACACAGTGACGTTATGCTCGGGCGTATTGCAACAGCTGTACTGTGGTGTATGCTGTTATATGTACTGGTTTATTCCAATACTATCATGCCTAAAGCAACTGAGCTAATTCTTCGGGTCATTGACAATGGGAATACCTTCATATACCTTCACAGGTATCCGTAAAGTGTTCATTTCTATCCTGTATAGCGGGAGCAAAGTCACATTTCGCATACTGCATTTTTTTGTAACGTATTACAGCTGAATCATACTCTTTAGATGATATACTTTTAGAAAGAAGAAAGAAAGAAAGCCGCGCGCGGTGCGTTTGTATGATGATAACCTACTTCCCTTCTCTTTATACTATGGTTGAATGGTCCAATTCACATCAAGCATCAGTATAACTTTTACGTGTTAATAAAAGAAGTGCCAACGATTCATATTTTATCAGATTGTCAGCAATCCGTATCCAGATAAAAGTTGAAACATTTGCATACCGCGAACAGTTCTTACGGCCTACTATGTCGAATATCTTTTACAAGGAAACTATGAGTTTGTTTAAATTTACTCTGAAGCAAATTAGCCATTGATTCTATAACGTGCAAAGTGCTTCACTCGCTGACTAAAGGCCTGCCCATATTGCGAGCGTGGCGAGAGCGCGGCGCGAACATCACCCAACGGCCCTAGCAAGGTTGACACGAGGACAAGCTAGGTACTTATCCCTCAGGGCGTCTTTCTTCATAGTAGTATCGAAGAAAGAGATTCAGTGAGAGATAAGACGAGGATAACGTATGCACGTGTCAACCTCCCTAGGACCGCTGGATCGCGTCCGGTTCGGTCACACTGCTCTTTGATCGCACCGTGCTACTATCATGCCGCGCTCACGTCGCGCGCGCAATCTGATATCTGTCATCACAGCCCCCCCACTCACAACCTAAGGGTGCGCGTCACACCGAGCCCTGAGCTCAGTTGTCAGAGCTTGGCTTGGTGCAACCGCAGCGCGCGCGGTGTGTTATGTATACGAAGACTTCCAATAGATAACGTCACGCTGCGGTCGTGCCACGCTCCTGCCCCGCCAGCAATGCGAGCGGGCCATAAGATCCGCCTGCTACAAAGAAAACCGGTTTATGCCAGAATGATAGTTTCGGCTGATACGAATGTTTTTACAAATAAGATACCATATTTGCTCTCGGCACAATCTGGCCCCAGCAACCACCGTGACGCAGATTTCTCCAAAAACAAACGTTATCTGTATTTATATCTGCGGTTTTCGCCGGAGGTGTGAGTGTGACCGCCGATTGTGAATTATCTTTCGAATAAAAACAAAGTTTATTTATCTGAATGGTTTTGAGAGTGGTTTATTCCACACTCTAATGATATCTCTACTAATTATTACATTGACATTGATAAAACGGTAAACTAATCGATGTGGTGCTATTAAAATTCCAATTTGCTGTGTTACAATCACGGATCGCGGATCATTAAAACATTTTAAATACAACGGTATCTAGAGATTTTATGTTTGAACAGAAAGTAATCTATTAAAGTTTGTATGTATTTGCGGTTGCCAAAATACAAAATTATTTTGGGAATTGAAGTTGCTCGCGTCCGACGTTATCCTTCCCGAAATACTGGTAAATATCAATTTGAATTCCGCACATTAAGATCCCAAATCTCAGAGGTGCGAGGCGAGATATGAAACCGGGGACCTAGATCGGCTTTACTTAAACAGTATTTCAACAAGAACTATTTGATTTGGCAAAGCGAAAAAAATATGTGTTAATATTCTTTATATTATAGAAAATCTTGCTGTTTCAAAATCACGATTTGATGAAATCGAATCGATAAAGAAAAATCGTGATGTTAAGTTTGAAATCCTCTTTAAACAGTTTACACATCACATACTAAAAACTATGCTGATTTATATTATACATGTACCTAATCTGTACTTATATAATTTATCCGTTTTTGATTTTCTACATACAAAACACCGCACAATGCTTCCCGTTCACTCCGGTGCAAACAGACAGTGACCGATCAATCAAGGTCATTGGCATTTGTAGTAGTATACAACACATACAGCCTACAATACCATACAATACAAAAACAGAGAGGCTAAAAATATCTACTCGTAAATTATGAATTTCTTAGTCGCTTATCACGTTGTATTTGTTCAGCTTTTGACAACACGATCAAAGTAAGTTTACTGATAAAACAAGGAAAAAATATTAATAATTTTTTAATGTCTCTTTGCAGAGTGAAGATTTCGGGCAGCGTGCAAAATGGTGTTTTTCCTTACGAGGATTTCAAAAAGGTAAGATACTTTACCCTATTTTTAACCGACTTCAAAAAAGAGGAGGAGGTTCTCAATTCGGTTATATTTTTTATTTTTTTATTTTTTTTATGTTTGTTACTTCAGAACTCCGTCATTTATAAACCGATTTGGAAAATTATTTGTTTAATCATCTCCAGTTTGGTCCCATTGTAGTCAAAGTCGAGTTCTGATGAGAGGATCTATGACAAATCGATGGAACTCTTCAAATATTATAGGCACGCATATAGCAATTTTAGTATTTTCTGTAATAAATTAAGCAGTTACGTTCCAAAAGCATTATTTGGTGAAGTGGAACTGTTGATGATGACCATAGATACTCACTGGAACCCCTAAATGATCAGTATTTCACGGTTGGTGATTAAATTGCTGTATAAAGTTCTGAAGCAACTTATGTCTATGAAAATTCATGTAGCAAAATTGAAGAACCAGGAGAACTCCTCAAAGATTGACATCCTTGCACCGTGGATAGCAACAGTTTGTAAATGGTGATGAGCAATTGGCATTATAATAATAATAATAATGATGATTTATTTCAGACTAAGTCCATATAAAATTGTTATGCCATTATGCTATTGTTACTTGATGTAGTAAATGTGTTCCGTTAAATCACAGCATAATAAATAAAATGGAAAGAAAAACTTACTTTTCATAGGCTATTTGAAGTCGGTTTTTTTATTTTATAAATTAAATGATTATCATAATAACAATTTAAATCGTAATCTTGATCGGAATTTTTGTTCAACGCTATTGATGTCAAAGGTGTGAATGGATGTGTGTGTTTAAAGTGCCTAAAGGCGCTCGAAAACCGGCTAGTTTTTCGGCAAATTATTGCAGCAATACGGGCTATCCTCAAAAATATTACATATTACATCACTAATGGGGACAAAAGGTTTGAATATAAACTATTGAGGATAGCCCGAATTGCAGCAATAAATTGCCGAAAAAGTAGCCCGTCTAAGAGCCCCCTAAGAGATTTTAATTTAAAAAAAACTAGTCCTCCATACTTGATCTTTTGCCGCCCGGTGCAATGAAGTTCTGTATGTTATTATGTAAGTACTTAATATCAATACCTATTTCTTCGAACAGAATGCGCTATACCTACCTAAATTGGCATTATTACTGTTTAATTATAAAAGAAATAAGTATGAGTCCAGATAAAGATATCCGTTCCGGACCTACAGGTCAAGCAGTTTTTTGAACTCGAATTATTTTTATATGGTGTTCAAGGCTAACCAACCATCTGGCATTTATTATTAAGTTTAAGTATACTGGGTGTCTGGAATTCGTTCCGGAAGCCGCCCATAGTGAAGATAAATACGAACATATATAGTAATTTTTTAGTTTAGTTAATTATTGCTTTATATACCACTTATTTCATTGATGAAAACAATTTCTTAGTTACATAAATATATTACTCAGATGTAAAGTGTTTCTGCTAGCAGCGCCTACCAGTTTTGATGGCGCAATATGTCATACCGGCTATAAAATTCCTAAAAATATTTATAGGGGTAGGTACACAAATATTAGCAGTGGGAGCCATGGCATAATATCTTATGTCATGTACAAGTCATAAGTTCAAAAACTAAAACACGACTACTTAAAAATCACTTTCTAAAAAGTATGAAAAAAGCTAACAATATATACCTATATTTTTTGATATTTGATATCACCAAAAAAATATTTTTTTACTTCATGTCTTTATGTCCTCTAGTTGACGCCATATTCAATTTAACGTGACGTCACATAGTCTATAACCAGCGGACGATCAAGACACTTCCAACGATACCTCATCTGTCAAATTATCATAAGTAAGTTTAGAAATTATGAGGTAATGTACCCACGTACATACATACATACCGGTCAAAATCAACCCTCCTTTTAGCTTCGCCGTAATCGGGTAATAAATACAAAGTAATTTGGCAACCGATTGGTTTCTGTATCACTTTGTCAGTGTGAAACTAAACTGAGGAAATAAGGCGTCGACATTTAATTTCTGATAAATTCTTTATTTTAACTAAGCATGGCAAATAAATAGGGAGCACTAAATTTACATTTTGAAACTGTACACGTCAACTCTCTCCAATAAACAGTTTAGTATGACGAACGACCCTCACGCAGGCGGCTAAATATCTTGCAGAAACACTAAGCAAGCCTTCAGTGCGGAAATGCAGCTTGCGTGATGGGCATGGGCACCCTACAGCGGGGACTAAATTTTCTACATTTGTTTTAACTTAATTTACTTTAGTTTATATCTAGTTCAGTTTTTATTTTGCGAATGTTAGGTTACAAATTTATCTCGAAAGAGTATACTTAATTTGCATCCTGGAGTTTGTCTTTATCTACAGTTTGGATCAAAGGTCATCGGAGGCACGGTCGCACACCCTCATTATCAAATGTGATTTATTTGTTTCTATACTAATTGCTTGGTACATTACCGTTGCTTGTAGTAGGTACTGCAGAGGTTGCTTGCCTCACAAGTTCTCTCTGCCACAGAATAGACAATAGTAGGGTCAAGGCGGCAACAGTGGGTCACTTTTTTTTCGAGCGATGTCACTCGATTTGGACGAGTGTTGGAAAGATGTAAAAGGATTAGTATTATAGTGTAACTAATATATATTGAATATTTTTATGGATTTAGTACAACAAGGTAATATTTTGGAAAATAAACAGTATTTAACAAAAAAACTTATTTGAGCCACTGTGTACTGGGGGTGGCCTACAGTGAATCGGCCCTCAGTTCACAGTGAATAGGCAAGTTCACAGTGAATCATCTATAATTATAACCCAAATAATAATGCAATTTTAGGCTTTTTATCAATCTTTATTTATTGAATTAACCAAACAATAAATGTAACATTAAATAAAAATTATATTTTATCTTAAAATTTATAATCAAGTTACTTATATTTCAAAACATTAGACTCTTTTCTCTCGCTCATACCAATTTTTTTTTTTAAATCGTTTTTCATGTCGTCAACTGTGTGTTTCCCTATTTTACGGGGCCTTGCTGGAAGAGCCATCCTGAAAGGAAAAACTAACGAAAATTATTACATCTTGTAAAATTTTCTAAACTAATGTCTGAGCAATTATTATCAGTAGGTACCTACAGTACACAGTCACTACAGTGTATCATGGACCACTGTGTACTCAGGCGATTTGAGCCACTGTGTACAAAACCGCCATTTTGGATATAACTTATACCACGCGTGATAGTTTTGCTTAAATCGGAGTGCAGTATACGTCAAAATGACCTCAATTAAGTTTATTTCTCAGCAAAATTATTAATCCATTGGTAAAACAAAATGTTCGTGAAAAAATAGAAAGTTCACCTTACCTTAAAATTCACTTTTTCCTTCGTCAAAACAAAAAAACATTAATTACACGGGTTCGTTACATAGCTGACGCAAGCGAACTGGTTGTAAACTGTTTGTATCGGGAGACCTTCCGAAGAGTGAGAAAGAAAGAAAGCTATCTATAATATTTTTGACACAACGGCTAGTGCGCCACTGTTGTCGCTATAGCCACTGTTGCCGCCTTCACCCTACAAGTACAGAAGGCTCTCTCTTTTGATCTTGATGAAACCAGGCCCCGGCCCACGTTTCCGGATAGATATTATAACTTAGGAATCATCAAAAAACGAGCCTACTCCTTTCTCAAAGGGCCGGGCAACGCATCCGTGATTCCCCTGGTGTTGCGGGTGCCATGGGCGGTGGTGATTGCTTACCATCAAGTAACCCGCCTGCTCGTTTGCCCCCCAGTTACTATAAAAAGAAGCCTTTTGACATGCCTACATAATAATTATTAACATAAACCACACATAAGCCAACCGCGCGCGACTAAGCAACATCGAACACTACGACTATTGCTGCGTATGAATTGGAATGCGGCAACAGTTGTCTCGTTCCAGTTCCGGGCAACTCTTTGAAAAGATCCCGCAAGACCGGCCCGCCGATGTACCTACTTGAAAATCCGCGCCTAAAGTGTGGAGTCCGCAGGGCCCGTCCCTGGTCTGTATTATAAAAGTTTATATTAGGACTTACTAATATCAATTTACTTTAATTAACTATTACTATTACGCCTGCTCTAGGATTATACCACAGTTTGACTGTAAAATATACTTCGTGTTATTAACCTTTTGACCACCACAGTCGGCTGCAGCCGTCAGCGGATACAGGATAAAAAAGTCCTTCATCACCTTGACTTAAAGTTGAAATTCGTGTTACTTCTCAGACATGCTTGGCGGCCAAAAGGTTAACATAAAAAAGAATTATACAGAACTGTTACAATCTTGACATTGAAATCCAATCCTTTTATTGAAAAGTGCGTTTATAAAATATCATAATAGCATTTAATAAATACGTTGCACTGATATTATTTCATTTTTTGCAGTATTCTTGTTAGCAGCTTTTATTTATTTAAACACAATCTTCTGCCCGCAACTCCGCCCACGTGTAATTTTAGATATAGGTTATTCCTTCGGGAATTTTTCAATTTTCCGAGTTAAAAAGTACCCTATGTCCTATTCCAAGACATAAGGTATATAGGTAAGGTACCAAGTTTCATGAAAATCCGTTCAGTCGTCACGAGCAGCTGAGTGGTAACAAACATACAGTACAGGCAGACTTTCGCATTTATAATATTAGTAGGATAGCATCTTTGAACAAAAGGAGTTGTCAAGATTTTGTAATTTAAATGTGATTTGCAAATGAAGTATCGTACACGTGTTTGGAATTGAATAATTAATGAGTGGCATTGGATTCCAGATTGTCCGCATTTGATCTTTAGTTCTTAATGACCATTTTGTAGTAATTGATAGCCAGGGCTGCCAGATCGTATATTTGGAAACAAAACGTGTGTATAGTGTTTTTTTTTACGTATAGGTAGTCTTTCAGTATAATTGGATACCTACGATGAAAACACAGCATGTTTTTTTCTGAAAGGAGCTGTTTGAAAAGGAACGTTGACGTCCAACTAATGTAAATGATAAATATGATTGAGTGTGACCAATGCTAAAAACCGGCCAAGTGCGATTCGGACTCGCGCACTAAGGGTTCTATAGGTAAATTGCGGTTTAAGATTTATGACGTATTAAAAAAAAACTACTTACTAGATCTCGTTCGTACCAATTTTCGGTGGAAGTTTACAGGGTAATGTACATAATATATATTTTTTAGTTTTATCATTCTCTTATTTTAGGAGTTACAGGGAGGGACACATTTTACCACTTTGGAAGTGTCTCTCGCGCAAACTATGCAGTTTAGAAAAAAATGATATCTGTCTGTCTGTCTGTCTGTCCGTCCGTATGTCACAGCCACTTTTTTCCGAAGCTATAAGAACTATGCTGTTGAAACTTGATAAGTAGATGTATTCTGTGAACCGCATTAAATTTGATGAAAAAAAAAATAAGTTTCAGTTCTAAGTATGGGGAACCCCCAAAATTTATTGTTTTTTTTTTCTTCTATTTTTTTGTGAAAATCTTAATGCGGTTCACAGAATACATCTATTTATCAAGTTTCAACAGCATAGTTCTTATAGCTTCGGAAAAAAGTGGCTGTGACATACGGACGGACAGACAGACAGACAGACAGACGAGACGAATCCATAAGGGTTCCGTCTTTTGCCTTTTGGCTACGGAACCCTAATAAAAAGGATTTACAGGGCCTAGCACACCAGCTTTTATGTGGAACATAAAGCATCCGTCACTTTTTAACGATTACGCGGGTGCGAAAGAGACGAATGGTTTATCTGCGCGATGAAAATTAGTGTGCTACGCTGGTTGATTTGATTGAATCGAAGAATGAACAAAAATCATAATGTTTTAACCGAACGGCAAATAAATATACAGTATTATTTTTATTGTGAAGTAATTTAAAAAAATCAGGTTTATAAAATAATTATGTATAATGCAATTAAATTCGTATAATTGCAGACAGTGGACCGTATAAACGAGACCAATGTACTGGCAGCCCTGTTGATATCTGAAGATAGCATCCAATTACCAGCTGACCTGTGGCTTGTTTCCAGTAATGTTTTGTTTACAAACGATTTTTCCGCGTCACTTTCTGTAGTTAGGTACTGTGATTGAGTTTCGTCTAGAACATACGAGTACCTCTATAATATGACTCCAGTGGCCTTTCACGAAGCTATAAGTCGCAATTATACAAGCAAAAACTGGCAACACTGCACGGCAGATGTATGGGATCCTTAGATTATAGAATAGAGTAAAAGATACGCTGTATATTAATTGAACCTACAACTGTAATGCTACGCTGCTCCCGCAAACATGAGCGCCCTAATGAAAAAAACAAGATGGCTGTATTTTATTAGTACGTCGATTGCAAATATGTTTCTTCGCCTTACGTCAGCCAGTGACAGCATGAACAAATTAAGAAGATTGTAATAATGCTGTCACAAATAAACACTAACTTGCCAACATTATTTAGTAGCATAATCTTACAGACCAAACAAATGCGCATGTGTTTTGTACTAATCCGTGTGGCCTGTAGTTGACGTTTTAGGCGGCATGGCTTGACGGTATCAACGTTTACTCTATTATTATTGTATAATATAAGATGGGATCTGAAATCGGTGTTGCCAGCTTTTGCTTGGAAACCATAGATCACCGATAGTTAGCTTCACCCTTTCACAGCAATCTCAAAAATCAAGGTTCCACCCCAGCGATCATAGCAAGTTGACATGAGGATAAGCTATCTTATCTCTTTCTTTGATACTAGTATGAGAGATACGCACTGAGGGATAACATGAGGATAATTTATCCTAATGTCAATCTTGGTAGGGCCGAGGGGTCATAGAATTTCCTCCACACACAATATTGCCCCAGCCAGGGACAAATTTGGTCAATCATTTCGTCCCGGCCGATAACTCGTACAATGATTCGGAGAGTTGTATCATGAAGCCTCGTGAACGTCAGCTGCGGTTTAGTGGTTGGGTTGAGCAGCAGTAACGTCCCAAACTAGGAGAAAAAAACATTATTATTTTTGTCATTTCCTCCCGATTGAGAATTGGTCGGATCAGATGATAGTTTATATGCTATTGTGATTAAATCAAATCGTCAGCTGGCTGTATCTCGGTGGAAAGATCGTCAGGTGGTGCCCTGAAACATTTTGGGCTTGCCACCAATCGAAACGTTTGGCAGATATGAATCCAGTTCAGCATGCATTTTGCTAATGCTGCGGCAAATCTATGGCCCCATTAACATTTCTTTAGAAAAACCGGCCAAGTGCGAGTCGGACTCGCACAGGAGGGGTTCCGTACCATTATTTATAAAAACGGCAATAAATAAAAAAAATGTTGTATGGGAGTCACTTTAAATATTTATTTTATTCTGTTTATTAGCATTTTGTGTTATCGCGGCAACAGAAATACACATCATCTGTGAAAATTAAAACTGTCTCACTATCACAGTTCATGAGATTAAGCTTGGTGACAGACGGACAGACAGACAGACAGACTGACAGACAGACGGACGGACAGCGGAGTCTTAGTAATAGGGTCCCGTTTTACCCTTTGGGTACGCAACCCTAAAAATGGCACGTTGATCCACAAAGGTTCGCCAACCCTGGATATATTAAGTATATATGAGGTATATCTATACCTCTTTTTTATATATATCACCCTTTTCATTTTCCCAAACATTCCAAGCGCAAGCAGGCCAAAGGTTTACAAATAGAGCATTCTACACTTCCGCATCAACTTACATTGTCTTAAAATCAAATAAGTAAACATAATACTTATGATGTCAGAAGTTCTGACTCAGAACTGATGCAAAATATTACATATTTATGTAAAGTTTTGCGTCGCATGTGTTTTGTGCGCTCATATGACACGTAGCAAGCATTAAATTGTTTGTCAGCTGTAACAATTTAATTACGGCGAACAAATGAAAAAAAGAATTGTTTGCAATTGTGCATGAAACGAACAGACTAGGGTAAATCTGGACCCGACTTTGCTTATGAGGCGTAATGATTGCAATTGCATTGAAATCATAACCATATCTACACGTGAAACTGTGTTGAGTAGACACGATATACGTGGTGACTAGATTTAGTCAACAAACATACTTTCGCATTTATAATTATTAGTAGGGAAAGCCCCTTTACTTATCCTAATACGTAAAGTGAATTCATCTTTACTTGTATTATTTGGTAAACAAGTTTATAATCTCAAAATGTACCTTTTCTGGGTGAAACTGTAATTTCATTCTATGTAAAGCAATCCCAACTCAAGAGGAGAGGGTTCCGTGATTATATGAAATTTCCTTAATGTGTTATATGTTACTTAAAATACCATAGACTTCTTATAGGTTTTCCTGTAATCTATAGGTAATGAACTATTTTCTGTATTTTTTTCGAAATTTTAGGCCCAGTTCTTTCGGAGATAACGTCAATTTATTCATTATGGTCAATTTGGACCTATTTTCCTAAATAACTTCAAAACGATTTATCTTAAAAGTACAAAAAATATATATTTAAGATCTTCACAACAACCACTTTAATTTTATGTTACATGCCAAAGTTTGCAATTTTTTTTTCTTTTCTAATTTAAAAGTGGCCCCCATATTTAAAATTCGTTTATTTACGTTACATGTCCGTGTTGCAGTCACCGAGTTACATATGTGTACCAAAATTCAACTCAATTGGTCCAGTGGTTTCGGAGCAAATTGGATGTGACAGACGGACAGATACACAGGCAGACAGACACACGACTTCACACGAGTGATTCATAAGGGTTTCGTTTTTTCCTTTTGAGGTACGGAACCCTAAAATTGGCAAAGTGATGTCTAAAATATTATCTACAATTGCTTAATTTACAAAGAAATAGCTGTTTTAGCCAAAAATGGTCCATTTTGAGGTTAGAAACTTGTTTACCAAATAAAACAAGTAACGATTAATTCACTTTAGAGGGATGGCAGGGATTTAGTGCAGTATAATTAAACTACCAATTTTTTAGTTATGCTCGTAAGTTAACTTTTGTACGACATACAGATCCCGTCGAAGTCGTTGGGTGGGCTTGGTGCGACCGGTCCTCACCTCAAGGTCCGCTTTGTCCGATCAGGAAGTCGCCAGCGGCATTCTACTGCCCGCGTGAATCAGGCAGAATTTGCGCGTGTCACGACTAGCGGAGATGCATTTTAATTTGTGAGAATCATTCGAAGCTTATTATATATTTATTTCTTGAAAATTTCCACTTTGTTGGGTTTGGTGGTGGCGACTGAGAAGTAAAACTAAAGTCATACATATCTTTGAGAAAGAGCTGAAAATGAAATGCCCCAATAAACAAACAAATGCACTTTTGCATTTCACTACATAGTATAAAACAAAGTCGCTGTCGCTGTCTGTCTGTCCCTATGTATGCTTAAATCTTTAAAACTACGCAACGGATTTTGAAGCGGTTTTTTTTAATAGATAGAGTGATTCAAGAGAAAGGTTTATGTGTATAATATATGGATAATATTGTAGAGAAACACTGATAAATTTAGAGGTTTCTAATGTGATGTCGTAAATAAACTATTTTTTTTTGCGCTTACATTGCAAACGCTGGCTGTACCCCACGAGATAAATCAAAATAATGTACTACAATATTGTACACCTTAAAAAGGTCAACAAAAAAGTCAGCGGTGGTATATGTCTATCTCTTAAGGATAACCCACAATAACCATTTTTTATCCTTAACATTTTACGGGAAAAAATGGCTTATTTACGAAGTGATTTTAAGCAATACAGCATTAATCCTTATCCAATTAAGTACCTTAAATACATTGTCCATTTAATATAGATCAATATGGCCCTTTACAGCATGTAATTTAAATGAATATTTCCGAAGATATTACAGATTTAAAATGCAGGGACATAGCACTTTAAGTATGATTAACAGCGATCGGACGCGCGTTTATCGGAGCTCTCTGGAACATGTTTGTATTGTCTAATGACAAAAAAGCTGTAAAGGTTGTTCATAAGGACATTCTGTAGTAGGTA
This sequence comes from Tortricodes alternella, assembly GCA_947859335.1. Taxonomy (NCBI): domain Eukaryota; kingdom Metazoa; phylum Arthropoda; class Insecta; order Lepidoptera; family Tortricidae; genus Tortricodes; species Tortricodes alternella. The sequence continues at coordinate 6,761,776 of OX401975.1, read as the reverse complement.
GGTATATTTAGTATCAGCATTGCACCCGTGCGAAGCCGGGGCGGGTCGCTAGTATAATATAAGTATGGATTATTCCATCAGTAGGTAAGACCCGCCACATACATTCAAGTATTATTCCATTAGGTACGCCATTGACTTGTGATAAATTTTAATAAAAATCAACCTATGAGAGAGCAATTCATTACATTATCTTCGAGGTTAAAAAACTTTATCAGCTGCTCCCATAAGATGATTGCCTTGTACATGGTAACTGCTGCCTGTCCACGTTTAAATTGAGTTTTATAACTGATGGTGAACTTAAGGTCAAACATATTCATCAGCCAGCAAAATAAAAATTATATACTATGCATAGGTACGTTAGAAAAAAACACCTAGTTTATTGACCAAAAAAAAGGGACCATTATAATATTTTGTAAAGTCGACATATTCAGATTGATTTAAATCTGAAATTTCCTAATCGACTGAGCGAGCGAAGCGTCTCCGTTTCAGCTTGGCCAAAAATGCTTTCGTATGTCCAGCGGATGTCCGGCTGTCCATTTGTTCTCGCCTCTATTCGGGAACGCTAAGTGATGTTGTAGCAACTTGTAAGCCAGAGTTCTCATCCCACTCTTCCGCATGACACGTAATGCGTAAGAGCGAGATGAGAAATCTCGCTCGCTTATCGCTACAGAATCACTTAGCGTTCCTGAATAGAGGCGCGTCACAGTTCTCAACCCATTCTCGTGAAATGTTGTGAGCAGGTGCGATAATTATATAGAATTTTTTTGTCGATTCGGTTTTTCAGAATTTTTCAAAATGGCGGAGATATGGGTATTTGCAATTGGTGTTGGTAAACTGAACCGACCTAAGTTGATATATGGGGATATACGTTTTCCAACGGCAAAGTTAAGTTTGTCGTGAGGTACAGCTCGCGTTCCGTGAATTATTGTTCCGTTTCTTTTATCTTTGATATCTTTTAAAGTATTTATTTAAATGATATAGTGTAAAGGACAATTTTAATCAACATTAAATGCCCAAGCTAAAGAAGGTATTTGTCTCGATAAGGGTTAATACTGAATAGGAGAAAATAGCTTCGCAAATAACCTAATATTTTTTATTAATATTTTAAAGATAAAAATGGTTACTGTTAGTCAATCTTAGGAGATAGACATATGCCATCGCGGAGTTTTCGCTAGGCTTTTTAATTTACTACAATTCTTTAGTACGTTATTTTGATATAGGTATTTCTTAAGGATAAGCCAGGCGTCAGCTATTTTAGCGCCAAATAATTTAATGTTTGACGACTTGATTCAAAAAACATTGGATTTTCTCTAAAATATTAACACTTATTTAGAATGCTATGTACATATAAACCTTCCTAATGAACCAAGTCGTCCATTGGTGAAAACCGCATCTAAATGAGTTGCGTGGTTTAGGAGTTAGCGGATATAAAGTTTTCCAACGGCAAAGTTACGTTTGTCGCGAGGTCTACAGCTCACGGAGCCACTAGTAGTCGATTGTTAACCAAGGGATCAAATCAGTGCATACAGTCCATTGACACAACTGTATGAATCTGACATTTAATCTCGCAATCGACATTATCTCGAATGCACCGAGAATTGGGGGCCAGGTTCAGATGGCAAGCGTTAAAGCACATTTACAATTGGGTAGTTGACTATAGTAACAAATATTAAAATATTTCTGTGGAATGATAGCTTAACCCTCAACAATACATATGTACCTATAGAACAGTAGTCGTGTAAAAATGACTCAAGATTATTTATATTTTAATAATTTAAAAACATAATTTTTTACTTCTTAGTCACGTGACTTAAAACACTAATCACGACGCCATAGGCAGCCATTACACGCTCAATCTTGATCGTGAATCCAACACCTTACACAGTTAATCTGGACACAGGTTGTTTGGAACCTGAACATTGCGGCCAGCTCATTAAAACAAATCCAGGCTGGTGTCATAATATAAAGATGGGAAGTAGGCCATCTCCGGCTCAATCCGCGATATAATTGCCTACTGTCTCAGGATTGACAGATCAAAAGTACCTACCTAATACATTCTAGTGGGAAAGTAGGCCTACCTACTTCCTCTGTCTGATAGAAAATCAATACAATAAAAAATAAGTAAGTAGGTATCTCATCATCAAGTAAAAATTATATGCTAGAATAAGTGACTTGCTTACCTTTCCTGTTCAAAAGGTAATCTGAACAGGGATAATTCTGGAATCGATGAATTATTAAGACACCCAAACACAAAGCAATACGTTCTCCTGCGATTATCACACATTTTTCATTCATTTGGTGCAAATTAAACAAAACTTGAAAAATCAAATAGATGCACTGCGGATTTGACGTGGTACACATCCTTAACTAATACGTGGGTGCGAAAGGGACGAATACTTTATCTACGCGATAAAACTAGTGTGCTAAGGGGTCTGGGTATTATTGTTTGTTTCTGCCAGTGGAATGACGTCACATGCGAGAGCTGACTGACAGTGGATAGCGTTTTGGCGGCAAATTTAAAAATGCAAAATATTTTTAGCGTTTTTGCCTTAAAAATGAGGAAATTTAATCACGAAAATATTTTTTCACATTGAAACATATAGTTAACAAGCAGCCTGAAATATTGTTTGAAAAGCAGTCGAGAACCTAATTACATGTGCAAACGCGCATAAGTATGTGTGCCTTGAACAATATTCGTACAGTTATGAACGCGCGTTATGAAAACGCGCGCTAAACGCTTGTCATCTGAAACTGGCCAAAGAGACACATCATTCTCTATTTCGTCACTCCCCGCTCCCCACCCTGCAGTCGCGGGCGAGGACTGAGGTTAGGTCTGCCTATAGTTTCATAGTTGACCGCTACTTCACTAGAGGAGGTTCTAACTTCTTTTATTTTGCACACTGTCTGGAATTCGATAATTCCGTTAGTAACCGAGGCGTTATCGCTGAGGGAGTGTGCAGACCGGTTATCTTAATATTTATAAACACGCGTCACGTGGCTCGCAATGCGACGTTACATCATTTGAACTAGAAATAAGTTGGAAAAACACGGAGCAAGCACTACAACACGCCTCTTTTATTGATATACTTGCTTGGTTGTATAAATATGTATATGCTTATATATCACCTAAGGTTTAAACTAGAATTAGAGGTGATTTTTTTAATTTTTACCCATCTAAGTAACCATCCGTTTCCACTTACCGTCCCAAAACCTGCTAAAGACTGGATTGGTACAACTGGGACGAACGATAAATATTATCCAGTGGGAACATACCAGAGCCCTTACCATGAGTTTGCGCAAACCGTTCTCGCTATCGAAATCTATCGGAATTGCTGCTTGGTACCGATACGAGTAAAAGGGACCGAGCGATAGTTTACGCTAGCGAGAGCGGTTTGCGCAACTCATGGTAATGGTACAGGTGGGACAAACGGAGAATAGCTCACATTTAGTGTCACACGCGATCTGGTTTCAAAACTTGGCGTTGTCTGTGCCTATTTGGTAAAGTCGGCGGTCAGCTCGTGGACTTAGACATGTTTCTTAAATACCTAGCAAACCCGCTACCGTTGTCGCGGCCAAGTTTTAATCAAGTTCAAGTTTTAGTGTAATCTTTAACCTTTTTTTTTCATCCGCCAAATCTTACTTCGCGCGTGTCATCTTATAAAGGAGGCTCTGACAGATAGGTATAGGTTGTTGCACCTATTGGAGGCTCGACGATAAGAACGGCGAGTGAATGGCTAGCCTTTGTGCTTATCACAAACACACCTTTTTTGCAGTTTAGGTAGATGTAGATGCCTACTTTACTTTAGTGATGTGATATGCGTCTGTTCATTCAGAGCCGTAGCTAAGGGGGCAATGCCCTACCATAAAATACCAATGCCCTACTTTAAAAAATAGCATTAACTAAGATAAAAGGAATCGTAATAAAATTGTTTGTTCATAGTACTTAAACCTTGTACCCACCGGTGCCCTACCTTAAATTCAACTCTAGTCAACTCCCGTCATGTTTCCATGCTTTTTATTTGTTTAGATATTTTATGTTTCATGGCGTTGACTTGACTTTCCTATTCGCCTTTTTCGACCTTTTTCGCCTCTAGGCCATTTCCAAAGCACCTTGAGGCAAAGCAAAGCAAAAGAAAAACTCTTGGTCGCTTGCCATTATAGGGCGTACGGATATGATGCCAAAAAGTCGATAAATTATTTAAAAAAAATAGGCACTAATAGAAAGAGACAAACTAAATAACAGTGTTTCGGTGGCCGAACGGCTCCCCGACGCCCCCCAAAGTAGAACCAATCCGGGGAAACCACAGACGCAGTCCTAGTTATAGATAGCATGTGCTTTTTTTTTAAATTTTATTGCAGTAAGTACATAAAACATTACTATAGTACTCAATACCCGTCAAGCCCAATAATCAGACCCTTTGGCATTCTGTTTGTAGCTTATTTTGACGCAATAAGAAGCAAAATTTAAGCAGGTTCGATTTAAAATATAAAATCATAAATAATTATTAACAATACCGCGTATGTTTAATCAATATGTGTGAAAAATATTAAGAATGGATTTGGGCTGCTTCCAATGAAACGTCCTTTTTCTAATCACTTTTTATTGCGGAGCTTAAGATAACACGTTTGTATTTGGCGGCGATGGCGGCAAGAGAAGAAGTTGCCAGCTACAATTATTTATTTAATATATAATTAAAAAGTCTTTTATGTTGCCAACAATATGTGAAGAGCATGCTAGAATCCGTTCTTTGTAGTTTTATCATTTATAAGATAGCTTGTTTTTCATAATTTCATTGCAATAATGGATCGTTTGCCGTATGCATTTGCTGGGGTAGAAAATGGGAATTACTTTCCCATTCATTCCCAAAACGCCCATCTCTTCCCACCGATGCCCAAATGTCCGTAACCGCACTTTTTTAGAAAGCATAATGTATACATAACTGTCCCTTTGAACACCACGGTCGGCAAATCACGATACCATTATTTTGTGCCGTGGACGCCACATACATACATATATACATACATAGCATCACGCCCGAAATCCCTAATGGGGTGGGCAGAGCCACAAGACTACTTGTGGCCACGTTCGATTAATTAGTCCTAAGATGGTATGATGAACCGTATGGTGACAGGTGATCAGCCCATCGCCCATACAGATAGTCCACCATGTTGGAGAGGACCCGTCCCTTAGTCGACTTTTACGACATGCCAGGATGATAAGCATCTGCACGCATTCTATGCTATTTCTTCACTCCCAGTGCAGCAGAGGAGAGGCGGACGCCACGATTTAGGTATATCTTGCGTCGGCTTAATACCTACCGTCGTTGTATGTTTCGACTTATCTAAAGACAAAAATGTGTCATAGAAAATGAACGATAACGGCTAATGAAATTAAAAAGAAAATGCCTATATGGCAACCTTACAACACAGCTTCAATCAATCGGAATTGGTATCAGGCTATAACTTGCCCATGGAAGCCACATCCAGCTGTGTAAATCACATCGACATAATTAGAAACACACACAGTGCTTCGTACGATTTTTATTGGGTCGGCAGTTATTTGAGCGCGGTCGGTGTGCGATAGCGGAGCCTAGTTAACTTTGTTCCAACCGATATTCCATGCTTTATACGTGATTTGCATTATTGTACTTACTGGCTTGGAATCTAAAAGTTTCGTTGTAAAACCAAAGTCGTACTCCGTAAAACAGGTTCGCTACAGAATAGAAAAAGTAAATCCGCGTGTACCCCGCCAGCGAGAGCCATACTGGCATAAACCGGTTTGCGGCAGGCGAATCTTCGTCAGCGAGTCCAAGCACCATAGATCCACATAACATTCACAAACCCAGCGACGAGCCTAACTACATGTTCGAGCTTAATCGTATTTCGAAGCTCATATTACGAGTTCGCAGATCAATTTATGATTGTCGGGCGAAATTAGAGAAGATTGTAAGGAGAATAAGAGCAGGGATGTGATTGTGTAACTTGGTTTTATGTGTGGCAGCTGCTAACTTTTCACCGAGCGATGCGTTGTGTTCGATCACATTAAAGTTCACACTGAGATTACCCAACGCTTTGTAGCTGACGCGAATACCTTAAGAATTGAATAAGAAAGAACGCAGAAAAGTTCCATGCATACTAGAGATACTCTTAATCCTATGCTGTACAGTACAATAAACGTAGAAAGATTCAAAGTACAGTAGATAACTGTCCTTCGATTCGGGATTATACTCGTATAATATAGTCCTACAGTGTGGTGGTCATTTATAGTTTGTATAAATAAACAGTGACACAATATGCAGCGGGTTCCTAACCTCATTGTTGGCATGTGCAGGTTTCGTTTTGGTTACGGTGTTTTTGATAACCATAGAGATAGAAAAAGGTGAGTTTAGTTCGTATACATATAATACTACGGTATGTCCTTTTTGTAATGCTATCCATTATTTGCGTTTGAACAGGACAATTTTGGAAAGTTTCGATGGAGCCGATCGAAGGAACAGGCTCCGGGTTGCAAATTGTCTATAAACATAAGTATGTCGTGTTTGCTTTTAAATTTCAACTCTATTGTACCAGGATCAAGCCGGGTTTTGCAAGTCCTCGTTTGAGTGGCATACGATTTTAAGAAAATAAACAGTCGAAAGATCACGTTTACCGGAACCTCGTAGCTAGTTGAGGTGTGTCCGATCAAAACCGAATGTTTTAACGAAACCAGAAAAACAAGGTGTTTTAGTAGTTTATTATTTTCCTACCAATCTGCCATTATACACCTCAGAAATTCCTGAATTAAATGTCACAAAGCCGTTCGACTCGGTAATATTCGGCGAGTCTTGACTTCTTCACTATTTTAACTAAGCATAGCTATCTTCAAAATTATTTTTTTAACAAAAAACAAATCCGACTCTAGAAACCCTTTGAAAACTAAGAAATAAAGACTGGCCGTTAGTAAATTACCTTGAAACATCAGATACCTATATTTGTTAATTCAGTAATAAATTAAAGATATCGAAGTCGGTGGCAAGTAAATTAACACAGTATGAGAGATGTATAATTTGATTGCCAACGACTACGATATACTTAGATACATACATAAATACCATACTGAAACGCGAAAACAGAACCCTCCTTTTTGTTTCGCTGCAGTCGGGTAATAAGTAGGTAGGTAACAACACGTTAGTTTTGCGACGTGGGACAGTTTCGCGGTGTCCAGTAACTGTTCGCGAAAACGACGGAATACGACACCCTTCGGCCAAAATTCCTGCTTCGTAAAGAACTAAAAAAGATGAAAATAAAAAGTATTAATAAAAAAAACCGTCGATCCAACTGCATGATCTCTAAAAAGAAAGAAACAAGAAATTGATTCTGCCGTGCTCGTGGGGTCGATATGGAAATAGCAGTCGGTCGTCGGTGACTTCAGATAGCTGTTATAGGATTTCATGGAGAGTCACCGACTGCTATTTCCATATCGACCCCACGAACACGGCAGAATAACTTTGTGTTTCTTTTGTATGAGATTATGCAGTTTTTTTACTAAATAGGTAATGGGGAACACGCATGAAAATCAAAATGAGGTTTAAATGATACATTATGAAAGTTGTAATAAAACCATATTACAGAAATTAACAGGTCATTTTGACCATTTATTTTTATTTGATTAAGGGTCAAAATTAGTGAAAAATATTTATGTTATTTTAGTTCTGATTTTAGTTTTTTGGACATACTTAATCATCAAATTTATATCATATTTTATTTCTACGATGTTGGTCTACAAACAGTATTTTCGGAAATAATTGCAGATTTCGTTTAAACGCCATACATTTTGTACAGTCTCACGAATGCTGTGACGTCATAGTTGTTGTCAATTTTGTACGAAGTGTTTTTGCGAGTGGTATAAACGACCGCTTTTCAAAGCTTCATAACTCATAAAATAAACAACATAATAATGTTTTGCGTACACAGATCGGTTTCTATATTCAGCAATTTCCAATACAAGAGGAAAAAAACATGCATGTCCTATTGGCTGATGCAAACGGGACGAATTTGGTGGTCGTCACGGAGGCACGCATAATAAAAACATTCGCTACCGACCGCCTTGACATTCAGTTGTTATCATGTAGAAACAGAGAATCACACCTCCAGTAACGCGCACAAATCAATGGCAATAACATTGTATCGCCAGCGACGGTTACCATTCCAGGTACATGACGCAACAATACCTTGGGCTCAAAGTAACAGTTACTGATGAAATTGAACGCACTATTACCATGGTACTCATAACTGATAACGTACTACAGAGTGCAAACTTATGATAATGCAGCATATAAACACAAATAATAGATTAAACACAAGATAAACTGTAAAAAACAAGTTGTTCGAATCTAATTTGTTATTGACGTGTGCGATTCAGAAGGATTACGTGTGGACACACCCGCGCGCTCGGCCAATCGGCGACCGCCGAGCGCGCAAGCCCCCGGTATAAAGTGCGCGTGCGCAATCTCGGAACACTATTCCCGTTTCAAACCGCGTCGCAAGACCTCGTTAAATGGGTGATAGAATAAATATAATTGGATACTATAGATGGCTTGTATACCTCTTTAGTTTCACGAATTGACTTAAAAGTTATTTTAGCTATAATAAATCATAAAGTATTAATTTATAAATTACTATAAATCAGTGATCGATTCTTGTTCGGCTTTAATTAATTTAATTTAAACTCTATCAAAATGCTGCACATTAAAACCATCCCCGAAGATTACGTCTGGAAGGCCGCTAAGTGAGTACAAAATATCTACTTATGCATAAAAAACTTCTTACGAAATATTATTACGCAATGAATAAAATGTTAATTTGGGTGTCAAGGAGAAATAGTTGTGTTAAACTAATTTATCTATCCGAAGGAAGTTTAATTTACGTTATAGAACAAAAAAAATAACATCCTTTCGTTAGTGTCTATATGAAACCTATAATGTTTGTTTTGTCTTCGTTTGCAAAGAACTCACGGACGAACAAACGCGTATTTGGTCTACACGCAAAGTAAACACACACTGGTAAAAGTAAGCGTAATTCAAGCGTTTTAAACGGTTCGCTATATGACTTCTATATACACATGCATCTGTTAAAAGACATAAAATACAATCCTCAAAATACTTATTAAATTCAAATGTTTTTAGGGTTCCGTACCTCAAAAGGGAAAGAACGGAACCCTTACTCACTCGTGTCTGTCTGCCAGTCTGTCACAGCGAATTTGCTCCGAAACTACTGGACCGATTTAGTTGAAATTTGGTAACACATACTTATGTAAGTCAATGACCGCAACATAAATAAATGAATTTTAAACATGGGGCAACTTTTGTGGGGTAAATTAGAAAATTAAAAAAAAAAGTTTTGGAAACTATTGCTTGTGATTTATAAATGAAAGGGCTCGTTGTGAGAATCTTAATTTTTTTTTTATAATTTCAAGATAAATGGTTTTGAAGTTATTTAGGAAAATAGGCAAAAATTGACCATTTATCTCTGAAAGTACCGGGCCAAAATACATAAAATAGTTCTTTTCTTACAGATTACAGGAAAACCTATAAGAAATCTATGGTATTTAAAGTAACATAGGAAATTTCATATAATCACGGAGCCCTCTCCACGCGAATTTAACTCGCACTTGTCCGGTTTTTTAATTTAACGTTATTTTTCTTCCTGTCGATATCTTTATTGAATTTGATATCTATTTTATTACATCAGGAGGGATATATTTATTAAAACTTGAATAATGAATAGTCATAGTCATATCGTTTATAAAAATCGGTCAAGTGAGAGTTAAACTCGCGTGGAAAGGGTTCCGTTCCGTACATGATTATCCGAAATTTCCTGTTATTTTAAATACTTACCATAGACTTCTCATAGGTTTTCCTGTAATCTATAGGTATAGAACTAATTTCTGTATTTTTTCCAAATTTTTAGGCCCAGTAGTTTCGGAAATAAGGGGTAGGGGAATGGTAAATTTTCGCCTATTTTCCTAAATAACTTCCAAACAATTTGTCTGTAAATTCCAAAAAATATATATTTAAGATCCTCATAGTAAGCCCTTTTACCAAATTTTGACTTAATCGGTCCAGTAGTTTCGGACCAAATTACCTGTGACAGACGGACAGACAGACAGACACACGAGTGATCCTATAAGGGTTTCCTTTTTTCCTTTTGAGGTACGGAACCCTAAAAAACTATAAGAAGCTAGCGATATAGTTTAATTTTAATGTAATTTAATTTAATATAATACTTCATTGTAATTGCATGTTATAAGATATTTTCCTAAATTTACTATCATTTTAAAGCCAAATTATAAAAACTAATATAACAATGAAACATTATTTAACTGTTTGTAAAACAAAACCATTTTTTCAATATTTTTTATCTCAAGTGGTATCTTCATGTAACTTCTCACATCCTAATTAATATGATATACTTAATCACAGATTTCAATTTACCAAAAATTTGGTTATTACTATTCTGCCGGGTATTACCTAGTTTTTTTTTTATTACGCGCACAGAATAACCAATGTTTAACTAGCAAAATGCTATAGCTCTCGCATAATCTATTTTTGCAATATTGTATAGTACTTACCCAAGTAAAGTCTGTTCACTGAGAGTTGATAAATATTATCATATCGTCTCGAAATAGCGACTGTCGCTTAACTATCGCAAACTGTATTACGGGCGTCGCTTACCGCCGTGCGCACTGAGTTTCGTGGTACGAGGTACGCAGTTGTTGTCAAGCGCGGCACCGCGCCGGGCGGGTAGTACTATACGGTAAAAGAAGATGATAGATTTTTATAAATTGATAGCAGGGTAGACGAAGCAATTGAACGTTTCATAATATTGTAAACGTCACGGACTCTGATTCTTCCTCCGACTCTGAGACTTCGTCATGGTAGTCGTCCGATGATACGCCAAGAATGGGACATATACAGGCTATTCAATAACAATATGCTATGATAAACATACAGTTTTCTCCTTTAAGAAGCCGTGAAGCCGCCTTTAAGAAGAAGAAGAAGTTTTGAGTTAAGAAGCCATATTTTTTTTTTTTTATCAATCTTGGCGAACAGACTTTAGGTTCGGTTAGGTACCCAATACGTAGTCTAAAGTACCAAGATAAAGTATCCGCGCCCTTTGCTTTGCCGGGGCGAATCCTATCACTGATTAGAGGAATATGTCCGAAGTCTATATTACACATTACACAGTGCCACGGACAGGCTACAAAGTCTTTGTAGGTACAATCTTTTTAGTAAGATATTATCGGTGGCTCATTTCAAAACTCGTATCAAATTACTTATCAATAAATTTGAAATTTTAGCTAAACGCGTTTATGTTTTCAAAATGTCATGCTCGCCACTCACTTTGCAATTATAAAATACATGCTTCGTTTACTTCCTGCTAGAATGTAATTCTTTGTTCGCGTTTCTATATTAAGTAGCTCTAGGTAGGTAGTTTTTGCGTCACTTGAATGTAATTTGGTCTCTCTTTGTACATAATAGAATAATTTATCTTTATCCCATTTCGCTTTATAAGTAGACTTATCTCATAGTAAGAAATAGATGTTGTTTATTTTGTTTTTAGGGTTCTGTACCAGCGTCTCTAGCATGCCAGACACGGGGAGAAGTTAAACCCGTTTATCTCTCTGACTATCTCTTTCGTTGGCACTAGTGTGAGAGAGACGCACTTAGAGAGTAACGGTTTAACTTATATTTGGCAACCTGCTAGGGTCGCTGAAAGGTAAAAACCGGACAAGTGCGAGTTAAACTCGCGTGGAGAGGGTTCCGTTCCGTACATGATTATCTGAAATTTACTAGGTTACCTTAAATACCATAGACTTCTTATAGGTTTTCCTGTAATCTATAGGTAAAAAACTATATTTTGTATTTTTTTTCAAAATTTTAGCCCCAGTAGTTTCGGAATTAAGGGGGGAATGGTCAATTTTCGCCTATTTTCCTAAATAACTTCCAAACTATTTTACTTAAAATTCAGAAAAAAATATATTTAAAGTCCTCACAATAAGCCCTTTCATTTGATATGTCACACAATATAGATTGCATAACTTTTTTTTTTAATTTTCTGATTTACCCCCCAAAAGTGGCCCCCGTGTTTAAAATTCATATATTTACGTCACGCGTCCGTGTTGCGGTCACCGACTTACATAAGAAAACCAAATTTCAGCTCAATCGGTCCAGTAGTTTAGGAGCAAATTGGCTGTGACAGACGGACAGACGGACAGACAGACAGACAGACAGACAGACAGACGCACGAGTGATCCTATAAGGGTTTCGTTTTTTCCTATTGAGGTACGGAACCCTAAAAAAGGAATACTTATGGTGAGACTTCATTGTCTGTCTGTATGTAACCGTGTGCCGTTTAACTCAGCAACTATTAATGTTATGAACTGAAATCTGTAATTTTACATATGTAAATACAATGTCGTGGTATGAAATACCAACGCAGTTCAGCTTAGAGCCTAAAGAGAATTAAGTGATCGTGGTAACCCCCCAGCGGCCCTAAAATGAATGAGACAAAGATAAATTAAACCCGTTTATCTCTATGACTAGCTCTTTTGTCGGCACTAGTGTGAGAGAGACGCACATAAAGATAAGACGGTCTATCTTATCTTTGTGCCATTCATGTTAGGGCCGTACGTAATAGTTACAGTACTTGCGTGCCCCCATAACGTTTGCTATCGCGGCCGATGCGACACAAGCGTGCAACTGACATCAGTCGTTGTATGCAGTTTTGACGTGCCGCGCGCAACTGTCGCGGGAGGCTCGGTAGCAGCGCCAATTAACCATACGTTTTCATAGTGTTTAGCTTAGTATTGTCGCATCAGGGGGGCTAGCACGACATGCGCAAGAGTCGTTTGTCGCTCAGTGCGTCTCTGTCAAACTAGTCAAATATGTAAGGGATGCACTGAGCGACAAATGACTCGCGGGCAGGTCGTGCTAGACATGCAGCCATGGCGTGTCAGTCGCGCGCGTCGGACTCACCGGCCGCGGTCCACCGAAGTATACTTTTAGGTGTAAAACAACTCATCTTAAAGCCAGTCATTTCTTTAATATTCGCAGAACATGCACGGAACTAAACGAATTTGTTAACGAGCAATTTATTGCTGCCACTCGCGTTTTCTCCAAAACTTGTAGTAATGAAATAGGTAATCATTTAGGGAATAGCCCAAACTGCACCAATAAATTGCCATAAACAAATCCCTTTTGATGCAAGATATCTTAGTTTGGACCGTAGAGTGTGACGTTATTTTATTATTGTTGCAGATGCGCCCAGGTGGCGTTGGGGTGCAGTCGCGCGGCGCACCAGGCCGCCCCCCGCACCGCTAAGCTCAACCCTCAACTAGCCACACTTTCGCCCAAGGTATAATCGTCACTTAAATAATCAAAGCCACACTTTATCACATCATCATCACGGGCCTGTTTAGGTACGTCCCACTGCTGGACACAACTCATAGAAGGAGGGACTGGGCAGTAGTCTCTACTCTACCCTCACACAAGAATAATTTCTCGAACATGTACTCAACTTAGTATCTAACTAGCAGAGACCTAAGTCCGTTCTAAGTGATAAGGGTTATCAGGGAATCGAGAAAACAAAGAGTCTTGTCTGTACGTCTTTGTGTGACCTTATAGCAACCAAAGTCCATGGGCAACTCGGCCGATATTCAACTCTCTGTAATTGATTGATAATTAATTGAAGTAACTCGTAACAAATGTCGATAAGAAATTAATTACCTACATATATATTTGTGTTACGATTCAATGTAATTTAAGGGATATACCCTTGACAATATATGCAAAGTACAAACAAATGGTCTATCTATTAATGTAACTACATAATTTACCTAACGACCCAGGTCGGAAGCTTGCTGCTAAATTGCTGCTATATAATGACAATGAACATGCATAAGTATTGTCCATAGATCCTATAAGTATATTCGTAAAATCTTTGTATAGGTTATAATTTAGGTATACGACGGTTGTCTTCTTGTCTTAAATTTCTAGAGGTAGGTAAAGGAGGCATGCACAGACTACAAATACGTCGACCGCGACGACGTTTCAAAAAATGACAATTCATAAAACGTACCTATCTAGTGATAAGTTGGTAGACTTATATAAATGACGTCACGCTCAATGGCGCAAAGATTAGGTACCCTCTTTGTCTTGGGTCTGAGAACCACAGAATAACCCACAGACGACCTAACCTCAAGTTAAATACAGGCGCGGAACGCGACCCCACGATCTTCAAGATTCGGAACCCTACACCGGAATCATTAGGGCAACTACGGCGGCCCTGGGAAGGTTGACACGTGGATAACCTATCCCACCTTATCACTCAGTGCGTCTCTCTCATACTAGTATCGAGATGAGATTAAGAACTTAACCGTACCTAGCCGCTAGTCGGTAAGCTTGGTGAGCTGATGTTTTAAAACCTTTAGGTCCGTGCGTTTGTGGAGCACAGCGCAGCCCTATGCCAGCCGGAGCAGGTGCACGTCTGCGACGGCTCGGAGACCGAGGCCACGGCGTTGCTGCGGCTCATGCAGCAGCAGGGAACCCTGCGGCGGCTGCCCAAGTACGACAACTGGTGAGTGAGCTTTCAATGTGGCTATGATTAGGTAATTATTCCGAAGTACTGACTGGACTAGTCCAGTTAATTCTAGACTTGTAACGTTAATATTTATTATTATTATTATTATTATTATTATATATGATTATTTTATGTTAAGTATTGCTAAGCTAGTCTCTTTAGTAATAAAAATGTTAGTCTGTAATACGCTTATAAGTATACAATGATACACGAGTAAATCATTCCACCTCCTTTACTATGACCTGCTGCTCAATTACGTAACAAAAATTGGGATCGCTTTCGCGAAAAGTAAACCATTTGTACCCTTATTTACATCGAGTGATGACTAAATTGGTTTGCATTTCGAGCCAAAGCGATACCAATTGTGTTGCGTAAATGAGCTGCTGCACTCCTAGACGCAGAAACTCTTATGTACTAAAATATGTTCTGCTAGGCTTTGAGTCTTTCGCGATCCTCGACAGTTAAATCATGACTTGAAGTATGTTCCACTGTATAGGTATTTACCGGCTCCAATACCTTTCAGGGTCTGGAACATTATTTCTAGCTTAGAAAGCCTGAGTGGTAGTTTCATAACTACCAGCCATTTTGCTATGCCTACGAATCTGAACGATGCAAATGTTTTGATTATCAAAAGTCGGATAACGTATCAGCTGTAGTCTCACAACTACAGCCCCTCTATAACTAAGCATCTTCCCCCAGCTACCTGGCCCGCACGGACCCGTCGGACGTAGCTCGCGTGGAGTCCCGGACCTTCATTTGCTCGGAGCACGAGCGAGACGTGGTCCCTGTGGCTCGCGCTGGCCAGAAATCGGCGCTCGGCAACTTTATAGCTACCAACGACTACGACAAGGCGGTGGCTGAGCGGTTCCCCGGGTGCATGAGAGGTTAGTTTACCTGGTCAAAGACGTTGCTATCTCCGTTATGACGGCTGGCAACCCGCGACATCGCATTTTGGTACAGCGGTCGCTTAGCCATATGATTCTCTCACGTGCAAAGCTTTTCACAGTAGACTCTCGTTTCCTTTCTTCAGAGAAAAAAACCTTTAATCATTATTGTTCGGTCAGGTCGCACCATGTACGTGATTCCGTTCTCGATGGGTCCGGTCGGCTCTCCGCTGTCGAAGATCGGCGTCGAGATCACTGACTCGCCCTACGTCGTGTACTCCATGCGAGTCATGACCAGAATGGGTAAGTGTTCATACATCATCTACATGATGACTGAGGGCCATGTTTAAAAAATGCGGCTACAGAGGTCAACCAATTTTCAGCAACTTTTTTAAGACGCGTTCATTCAATGTGTTACCCTCTTTCCCCAAAATATCTGCTTTGATACGCAGCAAATAGCAACGTTGGAACTGACATTTTTCGCCCATTTTTCTATTATTTAACTCCTCGTATCTGAGTAGAAGAGATAATTAATACACCTCAAACCTTATAGGATCGTTAATACATCCCAATCTCCTTAGCAACATTTGACGACATTCCATTGAATAAGAGCTTACAGAGAGTGGCAGTGTCTTTAATTCTCTTGGATTACTATTCCTAAGGATCTTAGCCCATTATATACTAATATTTTAACTGTGGTAATGGTAACAGGCAGCAAAGTTCTGGAGGCCCTTCGGAACGACGAGCAGTTCGTGCGCTGCCTGCACGCCGTCGGCGGCGGCGGCACGCCCGGCTGGCCGTGCGACCCGCCGCGTACCATCATCCTGCACAAGCCTGCTGACAATGAAATCGTCAGCTACGGTCAGTAAAGACTATGCTTAGAAAAAGATTATTAAATTGGTGCTCTGGCTAGAGAAAATTGTGGATATAAAGCATTTGTCATGTCACTGTCCGTTGGTAGTGGTTTGACTCTCTGTCGTGGATACCAATTTCGAGCTGTATATCCTGCTTCCAGTGAAGTAAAAATAAAAAGAACTTCACTGATTATTCGAGGCGACACGAGTTCCAAAATAAGCCATTTAAAGTTTTATTTCGTAAGATAACTACTCGCCCCGAAAGCCCATCTCAGACGGATCCAATTTTAAAGCTCAGAGCGATGAAATGTGATCTAATAGCAGTTGTGTTTCAGGCAGTGGATACGGTGGCAACAGTCTCTTGGGCAAGAAGTGCTTCGCGCTCCGCCTGGGGTCCGTGATCGCGCGCCGCGAGGGCTGGCTCGCTGAACATATGCTGGTAAGCGTTTTCAGTCGCTTGCAACATTATGATATTCGGTGTAGATTAGATACATATCTAACGCCTTGTAATTTTATATCGCAACAGCTGTAGTCATGCTACAGTAAAAGTGACGTATGTGTATTCGTTCATGTGTTCACGGGTGTAAATTTAGTGCGTCCATAAAGTTGTAACTGGTTGCTTTACAATGTTGTGCACGTAGGGCCCCTTCGTTGCCCCTTCTATTTAGCGTAGACTAATTTGTTCTTGAATTCCAGATCGTAGGCATAACCAACCCGCAAGGTCGCAAGCGGTACATCGCCGCAGCCTTCCCCTCGGCGTGCGGCAAGACAAACCTGGCCATGATGACCCCGACCCTGCCCGGGTATAAGGTGGAGTGTGTCGGAGATGACATCGCCTGGATGAAGTTTGACAGCAATGGTGTGCTCAGGGCGATCAATCCAGAAAACGGGTTCTTTGGAGTTGCCCCAGGTTGGATTTGGTTTTCTTGTTACGTTGTATTTAATGGCAACACTTGCAAAAGTGGCCGGCCGCATCCTAGGATTATTAACTTGTTTTCATTTTGATTTTATCACGCATTTAAAGTACGAATTAATGACTACTTATTTGAATAGTTCAAATTGCATTGAGTCTTGTTTGTTAATTCAACAGCGATAACCGAAACGCTCTTAAAATAGAACGTATAAGTAAAACGAAAGATGAAGACTAAGACCTGTTTAATCCTAGAACCCGTGATTATGTTGCTAATCCACTTTATTTTATTCCCCAGGTACTTCTGAAGCCACAAACCCCATTGCAATGGCGTCAGTATTCAAAGACACTGTGTTCACAAACGTAGCGGAGACGAAGGACGGCGGCGTGTGGTGGGAAGGCATGGGGCAAGCTCCGGAGAGCCTCATCGACTGGAAGGGCCAGCCCTGGGACCCTAGCAAGAAGACCCCGGCAGCTCATCCCAATTCTAGGTTAGTTGGCTAAATGAAAAAGTCTCCGAGTCTAATTTGAGTTTACTTGTTTTAAAAAAAGTATAAGTTGTTGCCAGAATATAAAATCTCCCCGAATCAAGGGTATTATTAAACTTTAGGTGAAAAGAGAGCAATAAAAGAATCTAGCGATTTCAGTAAGAATCCTGTTAAATCTTTAGAAGCAAAATAAGCAATTTAGATAAATATATTGGCCGAATTCATATGCAAGACTCCGTCCGTTCGTAGTTAGATATCCGTCAAACAGCTACCGGCCTATGCATAAACAAAGATCGATTTGAGTGGCCGTACGCCCGTTCCCAAAATTCAACCAGTTAAAAATTGACATATTTTGTATGTGGTAAATGTCAAATTTTAACGCGTTGTAACTAAGTCTATCTGATCCGCGGATAGATTATATAGATTCGGGCTTTTGACTCCTATGTTTCATTTCATACACGGAGTTGTCATTTTCTTTCTACAATGTTTAATTTGTTCAGATTCTGCACGCCAGCGGAACAATGTCCCATGATTGATGGTGACTGGGAGAGTCCGGAAGGGGTGCCGATCTCTGCGATCCTGCTGGGCGGTCGCCGGCCGGCCGGGGTCCCGCTCGTGGTGGAGGCGAGGGATTGGGAGCACGGTGTCTTCATGGGCGCCAGCATGCGCTCGGAGGCTACTGCTGCTGCTGAGCATGCCGTAAGTTCGAAGAACGTAACGCCAATATACCCGACCAGTGGACCCGCCACAGCTTCGCCCGCGGTATTTTCCATACAAACTTTATCGCCCCTTTTCACCCCTTTCGGGATGGAATTTCGATAAATCCCTCCTTGGTGCACCTCTAGGGTACTCGAGGAATGTCTCCTCCAAATTTCAAACCTCTAGGACCACCCGTTTAGGCTGTGCGTTGTCTATAAATGAGTCCCGGTACTGTTTTATATGTATATAGATGGGAGCAGAATAACTTCCTTAAATAAAAGGAGGCTTGCGAGTTGTCAGAAGGATACCTCATATTCTTGCAAAATTAATTTAGACAAAAATCTCTAGATACAATGGTTAAAATTGGGGATAGCATTGGCGCAATTTTTTGTATTAACATCTAACTTTTGAATACAGGGTAAAGTGGTAATGCACGACCCGTTTGCGATGCGTCCATTCTTTGGTTACAACTTCGGCGAGTACCTTCAGCACTGGCTGTCGATGCCACGCGCTGGCCGCAGTATGCCTAAGATCTTCCACGTCAATTGGTTCAGGAAGGACGCACAGGTAATTGTTTAAATTAAGTACTTAATAATTAAATTTAAATTATTCATTTTAATTGGTTTAGTTAGGACACTCGAGCTGATGATGCGGCTAATATGGTAGTAGACAAAAATTAATAGATACTTAATTAGTACCTAAACAAAGATGCATTTAAAGTAGCGGTTTAGTAGTATGTAGTAGTATACCAAAACATTAAAAATCAACAGCCACCGATTGCATGTGATTTATCATTTTGAACATCATTTTGGATTTTTCAACACTAAAGTTATAATTTTACAGGGTAAATTCCTCTGGCCTGGATTTGGCGACAACTCGCGCGTACTTGACTGGGTGCTGCGTCGCTGTGATGATGAGCCTTGCCACGTGGAGACTCCTCTGGGTTACGTGCCAACCGCGGGAGCCCTAAACACCGAGGGGCTCGGTGAGGTCAACATGAAGGAACTGTTCAGTATTCCCAAGGACTTCTGGATGCAGGAGGTATGTGCCAATGAAAGTTTTGCAATAGCTAATAAGTATCAGAAATGTGGGTTACCTTGTGAAATCAAGGTCTCGATTTGTAAAGTGAAACGCTGAAAGTTTCCACTATTTAACAATAAATCAAATAAAAAAAATAAGGTCCCAACCAAAAACTTACACGTTAAACTCTGAAATCGGCTGGTTTTATTAATAAACTTGCAAACCCCGAATGTTTTGGCTACAAATTTTTGACAAGTAAATAATGATGAAGATAACTTTAACGACACTAGCCATTTGACTTGTAGAACTGTTAACGATTTGCATATTTTTTCAGGCTGATTCTGTCGAAAAGTATTTCACAGAAGAAGTGGGCGAAGATTTACCAAAGCCGATGTGGGAGCAACTAGACAAGCTGAGGCGTAATATTAAGCAATCTTAGATGACAATAGACCAAAGATAACGATCCAATCCTAAAATGATCAATTCCTCACAGTACGTGAGATCTTACAATATACCTCGGGTTACGCCGAAGCTCATACAGAATTACAATAAAAAAACGCGATTCCATAGAAACCCGAATATTTCAGTTATATTATAATTCTAACATCTCACGCGCCATACACTCTTTCATGAAAATTAATAATAATACACATCACTAGAGTTAAGTAATCAATGCTAATATAAGGACTCGGAACATGATTGCCCATTAATTTTATGCATTTAGAAAACTTTACGTATTCAACATTAAACCATTTCTCCTTTACGATCATAGAATCTAGTTATTCCATGATCATAAAGGATTTAATGATTTTAGAAATCTGTTTTAATCGATAAAGAAATTGATTTTAATTATGACATTGATTTATGGAATGATGTTTTAATTGAAGAATGAACTTACAAAGGCTGTGCTTATTAGGTTACAAAAAATGTAAATATTTGTCGTGCTCAAATAAAATTGAATATCGATGTTTAATGTAAAATACTAGATGTAAGCAAAAGAGATTTTAAAATATAATGATTTTTTTTACATTTGTGTAATTATTTCGACATTAAAATAGTACCTCAGGTATACAAAAATGTATTATTCACTTCATATGTTTAGCTGAAAACACCCTCACACAATCCTGCGTGGATGCGCGAGCGTACTTCGTTAGCAGTGCGTTGACATTCAACTTTTCTGTTGCGTAGCACCTAAAATAATAAATTTCATTAATTAATACGTTACAGTTAACCGGGGTAACTTTGAATGACTACAGTAACATGTAATGTTTTTTTTTATTCTAGCGGCCCTAGCATTGACACAAGGATTAATTATCCCTGAGAACGTCTCTCTCTAACCGTAGTAGGTATCGAAGGAAGGGATGCACTCAGGAGCGTAGCTACCGCCGTATATGCCGTATCAATTATACGGGGCCCCCGGGCCACGGGGGCCCCCAACGTGCGTGAGCAAAAAATCTTACCCTTCCTAAGGGCCCCCAAACAAATTATTACACGGGGCCCCGCCAAGGCTCGCTACACTTCTGGATGCACTGAGCGAAAAGTTAGACAAATAGCCGTTAAAAATTCCCCTAAAAATTAAAAGCTGACCGTACTTTTGCATGAAGTCCGTCTCTAAAAAACCTTTGAATAAGACATTGTTTGTGCCGCACCTTAACATAATTCAAATGTAATCTTTGAAAATGATCAAACTCACTCAATGTACGGCGATATTTGATCGACGGTCCATTTGGGTTTCGTTTGAAACAGGACCTTGAAGCGCTCGTTGATATTCTCCGGCAAATCGCTTTCAACAAAGCCCCATATCACTTGGGGTGAACTCGACTTATCAACCAAAGCTATGCCAGACAACATTGCCTCCTGTAAAAATCAAATTTAAATTAATGACTGCTTTTCTATTAACCTCAAGAACATTATTGTAAAATGGCTGAAACTTAAGAGCTTAAACATTGTTTTATTTTACGCGATAATGCCCTTTATAGGTAGTAATGCAATATGGATGAAATCTAAAATGACCCATGCAATAACTTTAATATTACGTACATCAGTGACCATTCCCTCTGGAACCGAGTCTTTCCACGCCTGCAAAAACTCAGTTAAATTGAATTTTCCAGCGCTCTTCAACAACACTCTAGCCAAGAATCTGCAAACTTTATCTTGTTTGTATTGATAGAATTGAACACCATCCACTTCCACCGATTGTACTGTGTAGAACTTAAACATACTTTCTAAAATCGATAAAGGCACAAGATCTTTCAAGCTATCCAGTGTTATTTCTTTCGATATTCTATCAAGAGGCCATGAATTCTCCTCGATGAGATCCAACATGTATGATAGTACTCTAAATTCGTAATCAAATTCAAGTAACCTATAATAGCCATCTATTTTAATCGCCTGAATATTTTCGAATTCCTCGTCTAACTCCTTTCGAGATGCTTGTATTTCTTTAAATATGTCTTCATAGCTTAATAGTTTGGATTTATCAACAGCATACTCTAGTTCCATACCCTGATATTTAGTGGGTTCAAGAATCTTCTGCAGTTTGCTTAACCGTGGCTTACATGGTTTTAACTCATAGTAAGTAAAAAATGTGTTCACGACGTCTTTGTGTTCTATCTTTCTTGGAGGTTTGTCGCCTTCATCAGATTCTGTGGACTTGTTTAGGCTTATATTTGATTTTTCTAATGATGTGTCGGAGTCTTCCATCGAATTGTTTGCTATGGTTTCATCTAGACCGGTATCTGCCGCGAACATTAGATGGGGTACTAGTAATAGACTGTTTGATGTTTCGGCTTCCTTTACGTCGTAGGTTTTGGTAGATGTGCAGAGGACTACATTTTCTTCAGGATCACCTGAAAAATTGGTGGTAATTATTTATGTTATACCTAGCAAAATAGTGTAATCAAGCCAAATAAAAATTAATAATATCCCTATGTATAGAATGACTGTACCCTACATAATAATCTGGGCGGGTTTATGAATGCATTCCATAGTTAAAACTTGGCCCCGGTCTTTTCATGAATGTGTCGGCAAATGGAGTAAAAAATTGTGAAAATACCTTTAAATAACAACTCGTTGCCTGCTTCTATTTCTTTGAGCAAGTTAGCATCGAGTAACATCAACCTAAGGTTCTCATTCTTATTGCTTGCATCGGGGAACCGCAAGACTTGAGTGACTTCGGTAAGTTCCGACTCTTGGAGTTTGGCGATTTTGATTATTTTTTTAACGTCTTCCGAAGATCTTTCCTCCCTGTAATATTATTAAAGTATGCATCAATCCTCTCTGTTATATTATTTTAGTGCACTAGGAATAGGAAATACACTGAGAAATAATATAGAAATTAAATATCAAAAAACGTGATTTGTTATTTTATAATTGAAATCAATTAAATGTATTTTATGTTTTTATTACGATAAGTAGTTATATTCATGGACAGTGATAAATACTAATTTTATGTTCTAATAGAACGTTTACTAGGACGTCATGTCAGTGTTTTTACAAGTTCGTATAGTTAGTTATATTAGTATCGTTAGATCGATCGTATCGTTATCTTTTTTTTTCAAATATGGCGGTTGGATAAATGTCCTTACACTAATGTATGTTTAGAGTTTATGACCTAATTGTAAAGAACCCCGCACAAAATGTTCGGAAAAAGCCGTGCGGTCGATTTGGCTGAAATTTTTTGGAAATATAGCCTCTAATACTCTGATGAACTGTGAGAAATTGCAACTTTAAGTAATGACTAGTTTTTAAGATATCATTATTTCTATGTTCAGTATTTTTTACTTACATATTATTCTTATTAGTTAACGTACAAGGTAGGAACCTGGCTAATCATTATTTC
Organism: Tortricodes alternella; assembly: GCA_947859335.1. Classification (NCBI taxonomy): domain Eukaryota; kingdom Metazoa; phylum Arthropoda; class Insecta; order Lepidoptera; family Tortricidae; genus Tortricodes; species Tortricodes alternella. Next base: position 6,738,461 of record OX401975.1, on the reverse strand, counting down.
CGTGGCAATATCGGGATAAAAAAAAAACACTCGAAAGTTCAAGCTATCCTCACGCCTTCACGATGTTTCTTTTCGTCCAGTTCCATTCAAGCTTGAGCGTGGAGAAGTAACAAACTCGTAGGTATGTAGGTACATTACGATACTGAACTGTACTAGTTATAATTAATTGATATGTAATTGGTTTTACTAGGCTATCTTTGTGCATTGAATGCGTTAATTATGGTATAAAGCGTTCTTAATTATGGATACTTCAGACTTTCTTCGTATCGGGCAAAACCTAAAAACCATAAGATTACTGTAACGTGACCGCATGTACCGAGGGTTCTTGCTCCACTTTTACACGTGCAATAATAGCCTAAGATGGGATCCTCATCACACCCGTTATTGTGTTCTTGAATTCTGATATTTCCCAAGAGTTCTTTAAGCCGTTCGTCATTTGAATTGGTCTTGCTACTTCATAGATAGATAAGAGACTATATGCAACTGTGTAGTTACATACGTCAATACTACGTAAATAACTATGTATTTTAAAATAGCTATATCTTAATAACTGGTCATTAATTAAAGTTGCAACTTCTCACAGTTCATCAGAGTATTAGAGGCTATATTTCCACAAAATTTCAGCCAAATCAACCGAACGGCTTTTTCCGAACATTTTGTGCGGGGTTCTTTTATGCCCGGTTCCTATATTCAAGAAACGATCCGTTTTGCTTACGGACGGTATAATTTTTAACTAGCCGTAAGTAAAAACCGTTCCTATAAAAAACGTTTCGTAAGCTGTGTTACCAGTGGCGCGCTACCTACGGATGGGAGGGCGACGGACAACGAATAGTAAGACGAATGTATGAGAATGACAGTTTGTATCTAGTTATGCTCGTTTTGTCTAATTTTACCAATACCAATAATAATAATGCATACTCCCTATTTAAAAAAAAGACTCTGGCACCAAATAAATAAAGCTCCTTTAATTTTAATACAATTTGGGAATTGTTGTTTGTGCACTGGCAACACCGTCTGATTCAACCTTTCATACTTTTGACATTTCAAATCAAATTCGATTTCGTAAATTCTTCACGATTGCCGAAACATAGTTTTAGATTAGTTAAAATTAGTGTATAAACGAAAATGTCTCTTTTTGGTGATATACTGCCAATTCCGAAGAATGAGGACAAGGATCAGGGAAAAGGGGGCGCGTCCCTGTCCCCATACCTCAACTTTGATCCTCACTACATACCGAAAATGCAACCAGAATTCTTATACCCAGACGACAGTCATATGGCTACCACTGCTAGAAGGTCAAACGTAGCTTTACCCATCATCGGAATGTCTTTCATGACTGGTTCAGGTAATAATATATTGACTTTGAAATTGCGAATTCTAACCTAAAAATAGTTTACATAATTGAACGCAATTGATTGCTTTTAAGGTTTGGGGACTATGGCCGGGCTGTATCAAGGGTTGCGAGCTACCACGCTGGCGGGGCAGACTGGTAAAGTTCGACGGACGCAAGTTGTCAACTACATCATGAAGCAAGGTCAGTGTCAACATTATCATGACAAGTTTTGAATATGAATGTAAAGCCAGGTTTAGACAGGGTCAGTGCACAAGTCAGTATCGGCGCCGGACCGACTGACCTCAAAATATTCGTGTGCGAATATACAAGTCAGGACTGACCTCCCACCGCTGTACTGACTTCAAATCAATTTACATTTGGTTTTTCTCAGTTCAGTGCTGACTTGTCTGGAATTTGAAGTCAGTCACTGACCCTGTCTAAACCTGGCTTAAGTCATAAATGAAGGCATAAACAATTATCTAAACTTGACATCTCCCTTTAACTTATTCCTGTCCCATATGAGTGTTCAGACCTCTTTAAATTACATTTATAGGAATCTAGTTCAGGCGCAAATCCAGCCCTCCAAAAAGGTTGTGGGCACAGCCACCTGAATATCAGCGAAGTGCGAGTCGGAGTATGAACTCGCTTTTGATTGATATAGGGCATTCCTACAAAGGACGTCACAAATCTATTCGGTTTGTGGGCATGCCCATTGTTCCAAACAGGCTCCAAAACAGCTGAATTTATTTAAATTAAACTGTCAGCGATAGTTGAGGGTGTTTTAACTTAGTTAATGGCATTTATTTTATTTTGTTATTTTTAAGGAGATATAATATTAATAACATACTGCCGTTTGTATGAAAAATCACCAATCCTACATACATAAGAATGATTTAGTAAAATGTCATCCACTTATATTTCCATACCAGGCACAACAACTGGCTGCACGCTGGGTATCATCGCGTCTTTCTACTCGTGTATCGCCCTCGGCGTCACCTGGATCAGGGACAAAGAAGACACCACAAACACCTTCATTGCCGCTGCCACCACCGGCATGATCTACAAGAGCACCGCAGGCTTGCGCTCCATGGGACTTGGGGCCGCAGTAGGCCTCACCCTTGCCGGAGTCTACTCCCTAGTTACGGACAACGACAATATATGGAGCAAAGCACAGTACAACAGATTGTGATCCCAATACCGCCTATTTAGTTATACTATGTAAATAATAGACTGTTAATTTAAGTTGTTTTATGTTATACAATCAGCACCAAAGGATCTGACGAGTGCACAGTACTTAGTCATGCCATGTCTCGTGCACTCGTTCCGACCGAATGTGTAATCAGTGCTCCTACAGCCTGTTAGCGATCGTGAACCCGTGTCAAAGCAGGAACAGCACAATTATACATTAAACCTGTTAAATTTGAATAAAACGAATTATTTGAAAAATTAAAATGTTTATTTCATTTACAATTTTTGTATCGATTTACATACGCGGTATGTATAAAAAACCGAGCATACCAGGTCAAGCTGAAAATTCGTGAATATTTGAAATTTGCAGAATGTGGCAAAGAGGTCACCTATACACTTTATTGTTGAATTATAGCTGAGAACAACGGCGGTCATAAAGGTGTGTCCACATCTGACTAACGCGCCGCTCGCGCGCAGCACCCGCGCTGCACACGTGTATTTATTGTAACTGTTTGCGCGGCGCGTTCGTCAGATATGGACGCACGATAAGGTTAACCTTTTTAACGTCAAATGCAAATGTGTCACACGCCAAGCGCGTTTCAAAAGCTATGCAAAAATCAACTTAAGTCATACGAAAGAAGGTCTCATTTGAGTTGTACCTCCGCCAACTATAAGCGTCGGTGGCGTGGTAGGCACGACAGCTAATGACGCTTTTAAGCGTCCTTGGCGTTGATAGGGTTAAAATAGGATAGGTACAAGAGTAATTGGTGTATCTGACAATTATAGCTTTCCTTATTGGCTTACAACTCTGCTAAATTGTGACGTATCACACAGGAACTACGTCACAAAAAACATAAAAACTAATCTTCAGATTACAATAAAATTGGTGGTACAGGCACAGTAACCCAAAAAGACATCATACGTACGGAAAGATGCCTCTTAACTGACTGAGCTTGGTACTCGGTATAGATATGTTCATTTTCATAAATAGTGGAGACATTGAGTTCAGGAGCTTACTTTTAATTAAATTGAGCAATATGAGCTAGCTAGAAAATAATATTAATATTCTAATATTTTAAAGTCGTTTCACCGTCTGCTTCGATCTCCGCCTCCCTTATATTCCCAGTAATTCCCAACCCTGTTGTTCCAGTTCCAACTGGGAACTGCTTACTGGTTTTTTTTTTGTTCTCACTGGCGACGACTGCGAATAATATTCCCATACCTAAGGAATTTGTTAAAGCAGCTCTTTGCAAAATTATAGTAACTCATTTAGTTTATTAAGAATTTGTTAAGTTTTTCCTAATTTTTGGCACTAATTTTGCAAAAAAGTTAATTCATTCCATAGCTTAGCATGTATCTATAGATGAAAATGCAGGAAGTAAGACTAACTAATACAGTCAAATCATACACAAGCTACTGGCAAAATCCTACGATAACAACCTCGACAGATAACAGTTATATAAACATATTTATTACCTAACTATCGTTGAACGTCATACAGCCGTAAAGCTTTCCACACACCGAAACGTGGGTCGTTTGCGGATTCGCGAAAAGAGTGTCACAGGAACTATAATGGATGGCTTCACTCCAGTGACCGCGCGGAGGCTTCCAATTTAGTTTCCGCGTTTCTATAACAGATTTGACTTACAAATTACAGCGGCCCTGGCATGCCAGACACCGGGATACGTTAAACCCGTTTATCTCCCTATCTCTATAAGTCGGTTTAACTTATCCTTGTGCTAGGTGGGACCGCAAGTCGCAGGCAGGGTTCGCGCAGTAGGAGATAAATTACTGGATTTACAAGGTTCTAGTTACGTAACGTTTTTAGCGTAACCGAAATTTGACAGTCTTCATTCGAACAAGTCTAAGTTTTGAACGTTCTTAAAAGGAAACAGAACCTTGTAATAGTGAGCCAATGGGGCCAATTCGAACGTGTTTTCGCTAAATTTAGAAGTCGCTAAATTTGAAATAAGAACCGTCAGGCTCGATTTTGAACCTTGAAGCTATACAAAATCGAGTTTGACGTTTCTTATTTTAAATTTAGGCAATTTTAAATTTAGCGAACACCGTTTCAAATTGGACCCAATGGGGCCAATTCGAAAGTGTTTTCGCTAAATTTAGAAGTCGCTAAATTTGAAATAAGATACATTCGACTCAATTTTGAACCTTGGAGCTATACAAAATCGAGTTTGACGTTTCTTATTTTAAATTTAGGCAATCTTAAATTTAGCGAACACCGTTTCGAATTGGACCCAATGTTTACCTACCGCACATAATTTTATGACTTAGTATCGTGTAGATCTATAATATCAATCAATCGCTAAGCTTTTAATAACTGTTTTAAATACCCGCGTAAGCTTTGTCACAGGGACTTAAATGGAATTCTATTCGCGTTCATTGATCGGAAACCTTCCAATTTACTTCGTGACACTGATACGCAGACCCGCAAGCGACCCGCCCCGCGCACGAACCTTATTTCGGTATGCGAAAGCCTTTATTGTCGGCGAAGTGATCGTTTTACGATGCATTACATTAATTTATTTTAAAAAAAACGACGTCAGACGGCGGACGGCCACAAATGCGTCAACTGTAAAAACTAAATAAAGCCTACTATCTTAATTATACATATACCACTGACTTAATATTATGTATCAAACCTTATTTGAACCTAGTTTTTAACGTTCCAGGGTCAACTTTTGCCTACCCGAAAAACATAGAACCTTGTAATAATAAGCCAGCGATTTCTAAACACAAATGCAACAAACATATGACTATCGTAATATTTATCGACTGAATTAGTAGTTTATGCAACGGTTGCATAATGATAGGCCTTAAAACACTAGTGCGGTTTTATGAAACGAGCTTTTAAGCTAGTTCATAATAAGATCGCACGTGTGTTTTAAGGCGAAATTATGCAGAGTTGCATACATAACTTTATCTACACCCATATTATAAAAGGCGACACTGCGACGATGGGGCCCCGCCGGCTGCGGCGACGGCGGCGCGCCGGCCTGTAGCTCATATCTGTATCGTTATGACCATTACGATACTAAAATCGATACTGTAATAACATTACAGTACAGGTTGTCATAATGGTGGTCATTTCCTACGGTTTTTGATTACATTATGGAGGTTTTATGATAAGGGTATGTATTTATCAATGCATTGCCCTCGATCTTGACCTCTAACATCTGATTTTACAAAGTTAATCACTCTTATTAGCGGGTGTCAAACGTACTGGTAAACTTAGAATAATAACGCAATAGAAACCAAGTCCGCGCGCACAATTTGAAGTTACAAAATCGGAGCCATTTATGGCTCCAAATTCATACAAACGGGACGCTCCATAGTGTCAAATGTCAAAGCGCACCGGTTTATTGCTTCACTATTGTCAGGGCGGTTGTATGTAACTATCCTTCAATAGTTTACAAGTAATTCTATGCTGGTAAACGCTTACGTGGGAGAATTTCAAAAAAATTGTATGTAATGAAGGCGTTGTTAACGAAAATTAGCCATACAATTATATACCTTATTAATTGTAGCCATAAGGCATATAATTGTATTACTAATTTTCGTAACGCAGAGAAACTTTTTAAACATTTTCTTAACTACGCCTTAAAAACGTACATATTTTTTGAAATTTACCCTTGTTTGGATTTAATAGTTTGGTAAATTTGTTGGTCAAATCCAGCCTAAATTGACTAAATATGACACTAATCATCATGGATGGATTTCGAAAATTTGACCAATTATTTAACTACTAGAGATTCTCTTATGACAAGAAGGAATCAAACATTTATACTATTACAATAAATTGCAATAACTACATTTTAAATTAGTAAGCACAAGTTTTACCCATATGGAAAGTACAATCAAAAATGGTATCATTATTTATGTGTCATAATCAAAGAGTTATTCCTAATCATAAAAAAATATCAAGATTATTTGATTTACATTGTCTTCTTGGATTTTAGTTAAAACATACAGTGAACCTCCCAGTCTCGTTAGGACAATTTTAAGCTACTAGTTTTCACTTCCAGCGGCCCTAACATGCATGGCACCAAGATGAATTAGAACCGTTTATCTCTAAGTGCGTCTCTCTCACACTAGCGCCGACGAAAGAGATAGTTATAGAGATAAACGGTTCTAATTTATCTTTTTGGCATGCATGTTTGGGCCGCAGGATAATAATGGCCCGTGTCACTCTGGGCTTCCTATTGCTGTACAAAAATCATGTATTTTCATTGCTCAGTTTTTAGCATAAAAGGACAAACAAACGAACACACTTTTGCATTAACAAATTTTAAAGCGATGATAACAAAACTTGCCAGATATTCTACAACACACTGAAGATTACAAATAATGCTGAACATTGGAACATGTGAACTTTTTTTTTACAAGGCTCCATATAAGTTACAGGTAAGTTTCTACAATATATCATTACATATGTAATGGGTATAAAGCAAGATTTACAGCAACAGTTAAGATTTAACTAATTAGAGTTAACAATTATTATGCATCATGGCAATAAATTGTACATTTGTAAGGGACTGTAATTATAATTATATTAAATTATTAGGACATAGTTTCCTATTAAATATTTTGGAGGCGATACGTTAAAATATCTACAATTGACAGAGGCGGAATGTTCATTTAATACCTATTAGCACCTGGAATAATTAAACTTAAACAAAAAAAAAAACAATTAATATTCATCAATACTTCTTTTGTTAGTCTCAAGGCCTTTAGGTGCTAGTAGGAGTGAAATGAAGATCCGTAAACCAGTGAAAGATATTGCGCAATACTTGAATAATTCGCACATGTTTAAAAAAAAGTCTGCACCTGACTTGACAAGATATGAATAAAACAAACAGTATGAGTCACGTTATACGTTAAGTATAGCGTTTTTGAATGCTGATTTAGGTACAGGAGGAAAATCTGCCTAAAAACAATCACTACAAAACAGAAATATTGTGAAAATTAAACAATAACTCTGTACAATAATTTATGATCCTACTGCGTAGCAATAAAAGAAGAAATCGTATAACTAAGGCTTGTTCTAATAGCAGGCAATTGACCCGCAGTACTTCAACTGAATGTTGCAGTCCTCGCTGCACCCTCTCAGTTCTGAGGCGCAGCACTCTTTGTGTCACAACGCTGCATTCAAGATGGACTTCATATCCTCTGGTAGAACACAATTCAGATCATCTAACCGTCTCGCCAATAATGTCCGTGTATTATCCGCTACTGGGGGATTGTTCTTCAGTACCTCTCGCAGTTTCAGCACCATGTCTACTATTTCCACTTCTTTTTTCCCTACTGACCATTGCTTTAAATCACTCTCAGCTAAGGCTTCTAGCTGTAAGGCATGTAGTTTGTTTGTCAAGTTACTGTGCCGTTGGTGGAACCATGCACTAAAGTTAATAGTCTTAAAAAAGCTTTTATATAGACCTATCCAGTCCCCTTTTATACCAGATGTCAGCTGAGGCCCCGCCTGTTGTAAGGAAGCAAAGAAATCCTCAGGGTTAAACGGATTGGGTATCGGAGGAGCTCTGAATGGAGAAATATTCTTCTGTAAAGGCATTAAGGATGCCATATACCTTTCCAAAGGTATCATGAAACTTTGTGTAAGTTCTAGCAAGTGTCGCCTGACCAGTGCAGTTTGAACTTCTGAAGGTCGATCAGACTTGATTCCATTGTGAAGTTTTTTAATAATCGCTTTATCTTTCTCCAAAAATGTCTTGTATTGGGTATAAACTCCAGGGGCAGTATCTAAAAGTTTTATATTGCCTACTTTCCGTAACTTTGACTTAGTTGATGTTGAGTCACCCAGCTTGATAGTGTGGGGCCAGTGTTGCAATGTTTTTGTGAAGAATGGATTTGTTACGCCTAAAATTACGCAAGGCGGATTGTACTGTTTCCTAGTGAACTCTTTGAATTCACTATCATGGATTGTGAAATAAGGTCTGTACTCAGCTGCATAAGGTAGTGGCTGAATCAAATGTGTCAGAGCTTCTACTAACGCTGAGCATTCTGTTGGTGAACTTGCCATCACTACTATTGGTTCAGCAGTTAATACTAGCTCCCATAGCAAGTGTAAGTGTGATATAACACTGGACAAAGCATCAAAAACATTGACATCTTGAATTGAAGCTATTACATGTGGAACATTTGGAGAATTGACTTGTTTTGCAATATCTGAGCGGGTAATTTTACCTGTCTGCTGGTTTGGAATGTACGACTGAAAAACTGTACCTAAAACAGGTAACAATACATTCTGACCTGCATCCAATACCGGCCATCGATTTATATCGTGACAGGCAGCCTCTAAGCTGCTCTCTCCTTCTTCAAAATGCTTAGGTGCAACCAGTTGAATAACCTTATAAAATAGGTTTATAAATGGTAGCCGTGACAGTAGAATAATGCTTTTCTGGAAGTATCCTCGAGGCAGCGAAGGGTCTTTAACTTGGCGGAAGTACACGAAGCCCCAGTAGTGAGTCGCGTCCGCGCGCAATGTGGGGACGCTATCCTCGTTGTAAATTAACTGTTGACGCGTGAGAGGCGTGCGGGACCGCAGGCGGACATGGAACTGCGTGTCCCCCATACACCCTGAGTTAGAATCAGGGAATGCCAAGTAACAAATATTACACTTCTCTTGGTCAGTGAGCTTCACCCCCGGAGGATATACGCTTTCCATCGCTTGTCCCAGCTCCAAGTCGAACGTAACCACACAGATACAATGCAGCCAGTCCGAGAACTTACTCCACTTGCCCTGGAATTCCATCTCGTCCGTGGGAATGTCATTGTGTTCGTAATGTAATCCACAAGCCATGGCAATGTTACCGTAAACACACACCGAAAAAGACACTTAAGTTATCAGACCACACTATAGTCCACATATTCACAATGTTTCGCAACTTATGAAGTAAAATTTACATATTTTACACACTTATTTGTAAGTAAAAGATAAAAACAATCGGACAAATCGCACGGTGCGTAACAGCTGTTCCGTCAATATGGCCGCGCGCGCCAAAACAAAAGTTGATATCACATAAAGAAATGTATCGCATTTTACAACTTTTTAAATGGAATCTGCATAGTACAGTAACAAAAACTTACCCAAACTCCATATTATATTGTTTTCGTCTCAATAAACTATCCGAAAATCACAAATAACACCAGAAAACCGATCAAAATACACACGAACCACCTCACTTCTTCAGCTAAAGCGTTTGGTTTTTACTAACAATTCATTATTATTATTTACCGCTCCAAATGCGTTTAACCTTTTTACGCCATGCGTTTAGCGTTTAGTTCTGTACTATGATGTTGCCAGTACAAATCGCACGCTTAAAAATAAAAGGAAATAAGTCCAAATGAAATTAACTTTTGTTTTATACTTTACTCAACCGCGTTAGAATTGTATTTGGAATGGATTTGTATTTCACATTATTTCTTTTTAAATTTAAACGAGCGAAATGTAAAACCCGGCCAAGTTTTTCGTTCCAAAATCCGTAGCTTGTAGTTGTATACTTAGTATTTCATCTTCATTGACCCTGATTTAATTAGGTACGATTGTAACACCCTCTGTATCGGATGGATTACCCGTCATATTAATTACCTACATTTTACCGATGTTATATATGTCTGGAAAACAAATATTCGTATGAAGTTAACGACTGAGGCGAAGTCGACGGAGCTCCTATTCCGCCTAGTTGTGGCGCTTCGCGCGCCTTAACACAGTTCTAATGAGGTTGTGGCTATGCCATCTTGGCTTCTTTAGTGCCTAGCTAGGTGTTACATATTGTGAGAGGCGTTGCCCCCCGATCTCCCCTTGCGGGGGCTCCGCCTCCCCATCCCCCCTTTACTGTTCTGCCTATCCATGTATCAAACATTCATTCATTTATCTTCACAAACTTTCGTAAGACTAAAATGTTTCCTAACGTTAGGCTAAATAACAATTAGACCTAACAATATTATGGATTTAGACTTTTATAAAATTTTAGACCAAAAGTGCTTTAGAACAAAAGATATGTATGCAAAAAAATCTTCATGTTAAAATAGAAGTACTTATGCCATTCAATATTGTTCCAAACATTTTCGACCAACAATTTTAGCACTAATTCCATGCGAAGGGCACCCGTTGAATTTATATTTTTCTCCCCAACTCGGAAATATAATTGCACGTGTGCAGGGTTCCTCACGATGTCTTCCTTCACCGAAAAGCTTTTGGGATATGACAAATACCATTGCTTATTCTGCATATTTAGTTAAAGTCAGGTAACAAAGGTTGTAATAAACATACAAAGTATTGGCGTAGTGTTTATTGGTGTTAAAAAAATCGACTCGAACGAGGCCACAATCCAGCCAATTTCACCCATACAATGTTGTATAAATACATCACCATGCACTCTTGAGAAAATTAATACACCAAACAGTGGATTAATCGGTTCCCCAGGTACCTTTACAATTCACATGTATTTACGCATGTTCCTACAAGACCACTCACAAAGCAGCGCTGTAATTATTTTTTTACTCAGATATATTGCTCATTTTGTAAAGTAACCTCATTTCAACTATGGTGGAATACAAATTTCATAGATGGTTTAGATTTTTCAAAGATAACTAATGAAGTTGCATATTTCAGTTGTTTCAAAATATTTGTGCCTTTTAATTCATCTGTGAGTGGTCAAAAGTTCGATAAATTTAAACTACATTCCATAAAAATTGACAAACAATTATTACCGTCGATTTTATACATTACGACCCTCCTCACGTTCCAAGACGCGCTGTAAGCGTGATTACGGTCGATTCGGGACCGAATATAGCGCGCTCTCGGAACCGTCAGCACGCTTTAAACGCCCCGGCAAACCAAACGCGTTTGCGGCGCGTCGCGTTTCCAACGCGGGCCCGCGCAATTTGTACCCGGCACAAGGTAGCGGGCGGAGGCCATATTAAATACAACTTCGCGTGCCCGCGCACGCGTCGCAGCCGCTTCGCGCACGCCCCGCGCCGCGCTGCCCGAGTTGTCTGCAGCGAAAGCGGCGCGGCGCGGGCGCGAAGCGTTTCGAACGCGGGCCCGCACTACTTTTTGATGTTCCGTGTTCAATTTGCTTTATTGTTTTACAAATCGCTCGGGCCCGCGTTCGAAACGCGACGCGCCGCACACGCGTTTGGTTTGCCCGAGCTTTTAACATTTTGAACGCCACGGCTGAGTGCGAGAAAGCTTGCCTCCGACGCCGACTGACGGCTGTAGCCGACAAAATATATGGGAAACGGCATGCCGTGGCGTCAGGTGCACGGAAATCTGCTTTTGGCTACAGCCGACTGTAGTGTTCAAAAGGTTAAGCGCGTCTTGGGTAGGGCCTGTATCTAAGCAGCCGTGGGAGAAATCAGTCTTTTCGACCAAACATACTTTAGTGCTGAAGAACAACATAACAGCGACATCAGCTAATAGAATTACAGAAATATTTAAGAATTGTAAATAAAATCTATTTAAATCAATTTATAAAAATAAATGTAAAAAGTATGGACTCAAATACTGAATTAAAATAATAGCATCGAAATACCTACTACAAACTAAAGCGTGCCTGAGATCTAAGCTGCCAACTTTACTTTAATAGCCATCAATAGGAGTGTTTCCTGAAAAATTCTAATTAGTCCGTCATTTACATAATAAAAAATATTGAACACATATTTTTCTTTTGTCAATTAAACAAAAATTAGCCCCCACTCCCGAACTTTGATGAGCGTTATCTTTGTCAATTTTGATTGATTTGATAAAGCAAAAAATACGTGTTCATAATTTTTTTTATAATCTAACTGACGAACTAATAAGAATTACTATTTTTTTACCCAGGAAGCATCCCTATTACATATAATAAATTAAAAATAAACTACCTAGTTGTCGAGCTAAGGCCGGGTCGCATTCTTTTTAGATAAAAAATCTAACAAAAAAAGAAAATACTGTTTATTTCGGATATTAAGGACATCCATAATCACATCAAATTAGGTTACTTTTTCGTGTCAAAACCAATTCAAAATCATAATGGCGTCGCACCGCGTGCTACCACGTGAGCGCCGCGCGACGCGATTATGTTGTATTGCATTCGTGTGAGCGGGATAGATCGCACCGCGCTGCTGCGCGCCGGTAATGTGAACGTACCTTAACTCGTGCCCATGCAACTCATATTACCTGAGAAAGTTGGCAGCTTTGGGACCCAATCAAACTTAATACAAGTACAATAATGACTACAATTTTAAGACAACGAGGTTAATAGGTTCTTAACGTCGAAGTTTTCTTAAAATATCTATTCTATAAAAGAATACAAACCTACATACGTTATTCAGACACATAATAATATTTTGATAACAATACACATAAAACAGTACCGTTACTCACTTACCTATAGACAACGCACAGCCTAAACGGGTGGTCCTAGAGGTTTGAAATTTGGAGGAGACATTCCTCGAGTACCCTAGAGGTGCACAAAGGAGGCATTTTTTGAAATTACATCCCAAAGGGGTGATAAAACTTGTATGAAAAATACCGCGGGTGATGCTGAGGCGGGTCCACTACGCTACGCGGGTACAAAAAATGATGTTTATCTACACCCACATCATAAAACCTCCATAGTGTAATCAAAAACCACATTACATTTTAGTTGAAAATATGAATAGTAGTCTTCTCGGAGTGACTGTGTGATGTGAAAATGCGCCGGATATCGGAAATATGCAGCCACGATTGCAACAAATAACTTGTTGCCAGAAAATATTGTTTCTGAACACATCATGGAAGATTTATAATATGTGTGTAGATAAAGTTATGTATGCAACTCTGCATAATTTGGCCTTAAAACACACGTGCTATTTTATTATGAAACTCGCTAAAGCTCGTTTCATGAAAACCGCACTGTGTTTTAAGGCCTATCATTATGCAACCGTTGCATAAACTACTATTGTAACACAATATTTGCCCCTAGTAGAGGGCAGATTCTCTTAAATAAAACTTCGTTCATGAACTCATCGACCAGTCCCGTCAAGCTTGACCCGTCAGTACGCATAAACTACACGTTCGCGCGTGTCTTCAATTTGGTCGCATTTCGATGCAGCCGGCCACGGACATAGGTACCTCGCTCCGTATAATGCCTACAAGGGCGCGGGTCAATTTACGATTGTCATACGTCATTTCGCTCGTTTAAAATTAAAAAGAAATAACGTGAAATATAAATCCATTCCAAATTCAATTTTAGCGCGTTTGAGTATACTTTAAATTAAAAGTGAATTTCATTTGGACTTGTTCCCTTTTATTTTTAAACATAGCAGGACTCGCACACAGAATAATCACAAATGCTTCCTCAAAGTGATTAAGCTATAATCAGTTTTCTATTAATAACGTTTGTAGATTTGTATATATGTTAAGTATTTATTATGATCACGAGGGCACCTCGGTAAGCCCAGTTGTTATTTCATTTTAACCTATAGTGTCCTCCAATAGAATCTATAAATAGTGGAAACAAAGAAATCCATTTCTGTATATTCGCTTGACATAGCAAAATTACTTAATTTATTTTGATGCGGTTTTCACCAGCATTAAAATTCAGTATTAAAAGCGTCATTGGATCTACTCGAGAACTAAAGAATCAGAAAACCGAACACAGCATACCCAATCAGAGACAATTTAGAGAATCTACCTAGGGGTCGTCCACAAATTACGTAACGCAAAATTCTCAAATTTTTGACCCCCCCTCCCCCGACGTAACAGGATCGTAACGCTTAGCTGAGCCCCCCCCCCCCTCCATTCTGTTACGTAACAGGTGCTTTGTAAAAAGTTTTTGCCTAATATTCAGGTAATTCGGCGCACTTTTTACATTGGGCGAGGTATAATCATCTATGAACGAATTTCGGTTCGATTTCTTAATAATATAATTATAATTTCTTGAATTTACATTAATTGCGCAATATTATAAAATCGTGACGTAACACCAACCTTGAACCCCCCCTCCCCCAACGTAACAGGACCGTAACGCTTGGCCAGACCCCCTCCCCTCCCTCCAATTTGCGTTACGTAATTAGTGGACGACCCCCTATACATTTTTGATTTATTATATTGGTCGCATGAATATAATTGTGTGGCTTAAAGGTCTTCGAAATCAGGACCTAAAATCAAAAGAAAAAATAACTAATAATAATGAATATGATAAACGAATGAAGGATATACTAGTTATACTGAAGTAGGCAACATTTCACTGCTAGAGTATATTTTAGTTTTAGAATACATCATTCTGTTTTGTAATGTACGGTCCCAATATATTTATTTAACGGTTTTCGATAAAAATTGTAGCATAAGTCTCAAAGAATATAATAAAAAATTAACTACTTAAATTAAGTGAATCATTTCAATTAAGTAAATACAATATTTTGAGTGTAGTGAATAAAGTGAAGTGTGTAGCAATAAAGTGTGACACATGTAATTTAAAAAATCTAACGGTTATTACTATGATGGAATCCTCATATATTTAACCAACCCTGTTTTAAGACGCGCTAAAAGTGTGCTCACAGCGCCGACAGGGCGCTATCTTCCGTTCCGAATTGCCCACAAACATGCTCATAGGACGCACGCGTAAACCATCTGACGTAATCAATGACGTCATTGTTTCGTGCTCGCTGCTTTAGTGCAGTGTAAGCGCCGTCAAAGTTTGACACCTCCATTTGAAATTTGCTAAATGGCGTAAACACCAACAGCACTAAAATCCATTTAGAACGATTGTGAGCATCGTGAGCGCGTTTCGAAACATAGCGTTTGTTAGGGGATCGCGCTTTATGGTTCTTTATATTATATATTATGTTGAATATAGTAAGAGTACAAACACTTACACATCTTACTCGAAAATAATGTAACTTTACTCGCAGTAGGTACTATTTACATCTTTCGCCATTTCGCCACGAATTTGACAAATTTTCCAGTTAACATGCAGCGAATACACTTTTTACTGTTATATACAGTAATTTATGAGGACTACAGTGATGCTTAACGACAAAATGACAAATCCGCAACAACTACTAAATGTATTCATATTATTGTCCCCCAGTGTACTATTGAAGAGAAATTATTACCAGCTTCTATTGCACAGACAACGAATGCGTTCATTTTAAAAACCATTAATAATAAAACGGCAACACATTCACGCGTAGGAACGTATAAGTAACACTACGTCTAAATGGAAATCCATTCACATGTAATATATACTACTAAAATCTACCATTTTACTGCCAGGTGGTGTTGCTGGCAACATTCGCGTTCGGCGCGAACGCGTTAGGAAACCCTTGTCCTAAGCTCAGCGAGCCGAACTGCTGCGACAGCGGCTGCGGCTGCTGCGGTTGGTTGAAGAACTGATTATTCTGAGGGAACGCCTGAGGCTGTGCCGAGTTGAACTGCTGTGGCTGTCCGAAGGGCTGTTGAAACTGACCCGGCACAGATTGAAACTGATTAAACTGTTGCATCCCGTTTTGCGCAGGCGCGTTGAACGCGGTCGGGAACACGTTACCGAAACCGAATTGGTTTTGTGCTTGCTGGTTGAATTGACTCTGAGGCGGTTGGCTGAAGTGATTCGTCGCTGCTGGTTGTTGGTTAAATTGGTTCTGCGCTGTTTGCTGGTTGAATTGATTCGGGACGGGTTGTTGGTTGAATTGGTTCTGCTGCTGTGCGAATTGGTTTTGCGCGGGCGGTTGATTGAATTGACTCTGAGCTGGTGCTGTGAAACTCGGCGTGAATTGGTTAGCTACATTAGAAGGCGTTTGACTATAAAGAGCTAGAATACTATCCTTAGTAAGTCTGTTTTTCTCCTTCTCTGTGGGTGCGGGTTGTTTGAAGAAGTTTTCTTCCTCAGTTCTGAGGTCCGGTTTGACCTCTTTAGGAGGTTCGATGGGCTCCTGTGGTGCTGAGAAGAAGCTAGAGAATATGTCGTCTGAAGCCTTGGATTCCGGTTTGGACGTGTCTAGACCGAGCAGGTCAGCGGAGCTGGTGGGCTTGCTGGGCTCGGGCTGGCTGGTTGGGGTACTCCGCCCCAACTTTGGGCTAACTGAAGATTTTGGCTTCGGTATGCTTGGGATAACGTCCGATTTCTGAAAAAGTAAAAAAGTTACAGTTAGATTTTTAAGTTTTTTACAAAAGAGGCCCTTTTTCATTAATCATCTAACGCATAAATGGTAAAACAATATACTTCGTGGGGTCACTACCATGACCAAGATGGTCACCCAATGAGTCGCAACATGTGTCCACAAAAACCATAAAACTGATAAATCCTAAAGACTGCATAGCCGGGCGACCCCATTAAAAGCCAGCATTAAAATCAGAAAACTATAAGCGGCGGGCCTACACACAGACAAGGACAGCAATGACCTTGAACGAACCTATCACAGCACTCTAAAAACCCGGCGTCCCGCTAGTTTGGCAGCTCTATTGGGTTGAAAAGTTAGGCCAGGTGATGTCTTTAGGAAATATGGCCAGGCCGGTGTGTGCCCATGCCTGTGGACATGTGTCAGATGTGGCCATCCCCGTCCTATTTTATACTATATTAAAATGTAAACACTCGAGATTCGGAGGCCTATTCCCTCGTCCCCATCCCATCCCCATTCCCCATCCTCCCTAGACTGGCAACGCATTGGCAGCACCTCTGGCGTTGCAGATGTCCATGGGCGGCGGTGACCACTTTCCATCAGGTGGACCGTCTGCCGGTTTGTCAGTCAATTGACATAAAAATACTTACATTATATTTCTTGTCGCTAGAGGGCGCCGGCAGCGGGCCGAGTCCCGAAGACGTGGTCTTCTTTTTCTTCTTTTGCCGCTCAAGTTCCTCATCGATCTCTTTGTCCCTGGAAAAAGCAATCCAAAATCAATCCACACTAATATTATAAATGCAAAATTAACTGTCTGTCTGTCACGCTTTCACAGCTAAACTGCTGAACTGATTTAGATGAAATTTGGTATGAAGCTAGCTTGAGCGCCGGGGAAGGGCATCTATAGGCAACTTAGTGAAAAGACACTCAATTCCTAAAAAATATGGGTTGTAAAAACTCTCTAACATGAAAATTCCCTATAGTTTAAAGATACGTTTCCAGGCAAACGGAGTCGCGGCAAAAAGTTTAAAATAATCTCGTTTCTCATTGATGGCGGCGGTGGACAAATGCCCTTAAGGCGCTGATAACACCTAAATCGGCTTTACTTAAACAGTTTTTTAATAAAACCTATTTGATTCGGTAAAGCGCAAAAAATATATGTTCATATTCTTTATATTATTTAAAACTTAACTAATTCCAAAACACGATTTGATGAAGACGATACGATAGAAAAAAATCGTGAGGTTACGTCTGAAATCCTCTTTAAACAGTTCTATATGTTAATTCTTTCAACTTATGGGTCTTTAATTAATAACAGTATTACATCACGCCCATACTCAAAACTTGACTAATTTATATTTTACGTGTAGTGTGTTGACTTATATAAATCAACCATTTTTGACTTTCCTCATACAAATATCCGCACAGTGCTTCTCGTTCACTCCGGTGCAAACAGACAGAGATCGATCGCTCAAGGTCATTGGCTGTTGTCAGCGGGTTAAAAGTAGAGATGTCCAAGACGTACCAGTTGACCTTCGGCAGCGGCGGCGGCACCCACTCCTTGGCGATATACTTCTTCTGCTCGTATTTCGCGCGGATGAACGCTTCGAGCGACGAGTCGTTCTGCGGCCGCCGGAACGAGTCGGGCAGGTTCGCCTCGTACACGGCCCGAGCGCGCGAGTTACCCATTTGCTGGAGAGATACCTGCCGTGGAAATTTTATTTTAGCTTCTGCTACACAGTCTGCAACTAGCGCTCCAAGGTCACCTTGATATTGCTGGATCGTGTAGCCAGCGTTGGTAACCAAACTTCAGACCTTTTTTGGGTTGCGTACCCAAAGGGTAAAACGGGACCCTATTACTAAGGCTCCGCTGTCCGTCCGTCTGTATCTCATGAACCGTGATAGTTAGACAGTTGAAAAAACAAATGCTTAAAAACAGAATAATATAAATTAAGAGGGCGCTCATACAAAAAACGTGTTTTTGCCGTTTTTATGCATAATGGTACGGAACCCTTCGTGCGCGAGTCCGACTCGCACTTGGCCGGTTTTTATATTATTAATGGGATTTCGCTAGACCACAGTCTCGCCTGATGGAAAGTGAAAACGCAGCAAATGCCTAATTGCTCTCCTCTTGAAAGTGCCGAGATCATAACTATCCGGATAGACCGACGCAAGGACATTCCATTTAGTCAAATTAAAACTTTCGTGAGAGATTATGAATACTTGAAAAACACACGGCTTTACTCACGACACTCCATTTCTTAGATTTACGTAACACATTGCAAAAATCTGTGATGTGCTCCTGAGAATAAAGCTGAGCGCTTCTTGTTGACAAGGTTGAAAGGTTGGGACTTTTGAAACTGTATTATCTCAAAACCTGAATTTTCCTGTACATGTAGCTTGTCATTCCGAGGTATAAACTGTTACTAGGGCCCGTTAGTTTCACCACAAGCACTGTACCACGCCTTGGGTGACAATGGGCGTGCTGGTAGAGAAATTTAAACGATTTTCAGCATCGATGCAATGGCGCGTTTTGCATCGCTGTGTCACTTTTACTCTTAAACATGTAAAACTGACAGCAAATCAAATAAAAACGTTTATAAAGCAAATTGGCCACCTGTTGGCTCTTTTACTTGTCACGTGAATAAATAAAATGGTTTGAATCTACCATCGCTTCGGACAGGACCACCATCATGACTGAGACGAGGCGCCGCAAGAAATTCAGCAGAAAGTCCTATTTTTAAGTCAAACATTGATTTTACATCATATATACAAACACGAATACAATTAAATAGAAACATTACACAGTAATAAAGCAATAAATGATATCTATTGAGACTAATAAAAATAAAATCGATTATCGCTCGATTATCAGCAAATACATACATATCAAAAACTAATAAATTTAAAACTACAGTCGTATTTTTAATTAGACGAAGCCAACTGACAGTAGCTAACAACATAGTAAACGTCAGTTGACTTCGTCTAATTAAAAATACGACTTTAGTAAATTGTATCGTTCCTTGCGAGCATGAACAGTTGATCCCACAGACAGCACCCGTTCACAAGTATGACGCGTATCTCAGACATCGTCTCCCTCAACCATTAACCTTTTGACCGCCAGTCGCCTGCAGCCGTCAGCGGATACAGGGTAAAAAAACGTCCTTCATTACCTTGTCTTAAAGTTGAAATTCGTGTTACTTGTCAGACATGCTTGGTGGTCAAAAGGTTAAGGGAAGGTGACGAGACCCGATCAACGCCGCGGCCGTAAGTAAAGACCTTTGAGCGAGCATGACATGTATAGATACCAGTAGTCGATAGGAAACGCGCGAATTTGTCACTTTATGATCTTACCACTTGCTCCGGTGTCCATGAGTCCAGATTGACGCTCTTGACCTTCGAGATGTGGACGCCCAAATTCCGGTGGATGCCAGCACAGCGGATGCACAGGAAAATGCCTAGGTTCCATGACGCCCAGCGAGGACCTGGAGAAATCATCAGGCGCATATTAATTGACTGCTGACATGCACATACACACACATCCAGTTCACAGTCATTGATATCGCCTATGCAATACATCTGATTTTGTTTTGTACTGTGGGTCATTTAATTCCTGCACTGTGGGTACATATGCAATTTCTACCCTTAGCTACCAATGGTACCATGGAGACTAATTAGCCGTGATAAGACACTGACAAGAGCCAATGACCTTGAGTGATCGGTCACTGTCTGTTTGCACTGGAGTGAACGAGAAGCACTGTGCGGTTTTTTGTACGGGGAAAAACAAAAACGGATGAATTATACTTATGTACATATAAGTAAACACACCACACGTAAAATATAAATTAGTCTTTTTTTTAGTATGGGCGTGACGTAAAAGTGTTATTAAATAAAGACCCATAAGTTAAAAAAATTAAGACAGAACTGTTTAAAGAGGATTTCAGACGTTACTTCACGATTTTTTTTCTATCGTATCGATTTCATCAAATACTTAGTGGTTTGGAAATAGTTATTTTTTCAAATAATAATATCCTCTCTCAAGACCATTTTTTTTAAAATCATAGACAAACGAATGAAGTCTCTATTCTCATGTCACTCGAGATCAAATGTTGTGCAGTTTATATTAAAAAAACATACTGAATTGACGTTTCGTATCAATAACTGTTTAATATCTACGGATACTAGAATAGAGACTCACTTGAGTTTTGACAGCTGTTCCAAATTTAATCTCATTTCTTTACTAAAAACGATAAAGAAATAACATTGCAGCACTGGTTTTTCCTAATTGGTTGTCAAAATGGTGGTCATTTCCTACGGTTTTTGAATAAACAATGGAGGTTTTATGATATGGGTGTAGATAAATAAGTTTCCTTGTTAAATAACAAAAAAGAAACAATGTATATCAATTCAATCGCGTTTTTATTTATCAAAATTAAATGCTTAATATAATCTTTAGTGTTTAGTTCTTACTTGACTTTTTCCTACTCGGGGAATAAAAGCAAACTTTGATTGTAATGTCACCTTGATGAATGCCAATGAATACTAATAGTAATTATTCCAAATTGCACAAAGCGGATGATAACAGAACGGCATAATTAGTGGTTTCCTCATTATTGCATTGTTAAATTAGAGTTAAAAAAATTGTATCTTGCCATTGGCTATTTTTTAATGGTTCCATAGTACAACTAGGAACCTTTAGGCGTGTTTCAACTAGCGGGCGCGGGCGCGGTGGCGGGCGCGCTGACTTGTCTTGGCGCGCACGTGCGTTTCGTGCGTGAACACTGGCATACAACGCCATATGTTTGATATTTCGTGACCGCGACCGCGTGTTAACTTGAAAGAAGCGTTATAGTTTCGCCATGTCCGTCTGTCTGAATATCACAGACAGACATTTTTTCTTGAAGACTATTTAACAAAGCAGATTTTTTACGATTATGAACATATAAGATACTACATATTATCCTGGATTTTTATAAATTCCAAAGGGAACAATGGTAATCTACTAACCCTACATGAGTAAAAGCTAATTAGAACCACTTATTAGTGTTTAAATAACCTTAATTAAGTTTAAATTTTAACGAATTCAGCATGTTGCCGGAACTATAAAATAACAAAATAAATGGAATTTCTTTTGAAATAAAATTAATTCTTTAACTCCATAATTATAAGAACAAAGAGAAAAGACAGCATCAACTCTGATATTGGGTTTTTCAATTAGACAAGTAATGTTTATTATATAACAGAATTCCAGATGGCCATTGACAATCAGCAGTGCTGCAGATAACAATAGATTTATTTTGCTGATAATAAAAATTACGTAATATAAAAGCAAATAAAATAAATTAAGTATTTCAATATCTGACTCAGTAAAAACCTACACTAAAATGGACTTTAAAATGTCTGCATTAACTTCTTTTCAGTGCCGGATTAGCCATCTAGCAAGAGTAGCAAATGCTACGGGCCCCGCACATTGGGGGGCCCTACGCACGCATGCTTGCATGAGCGTCTTTCTTTTTTCGATTAAGATAGGAGCATATAAATATATAGTTTTTAAATTAAAATACAAGAGGCCAACGTTAAGATTTCAGTAAAAAAATTTTTTTTTTTTTAAATTACTAAAGTAAACCAAGGGCTTCTTGACAGAATTTGCTACGGGCCCCGCACTGGCTTAATCCGGCACTGCTTCTTTTAATACTAGAACTTTCACATGATTTTGTCAATGTAGAATTTGTTCATAACTATTCTCTATTTTTTCTAAGTTAAAAAGTAACTTGTCATTCTAATAATAGCATCCTGAGACCCAAATGACAATTAGGTTACTTGAATTTTGAACCCTGTCAAATTATGATTAAAGCTAGAGAGAAACTGAGCCCAGATACACCACCTATGCAACACATTAAGATGTGTAGACTCTTGAATTTGCATGCTTAGGAAAACACTTATCATACACAATGTACCTATACATCCATAGTTGAATATGTGGCATATGTGGGCTCAGTTTGTCTCTACTTTAAGACCAGAGTAATTATAGCTTTTTTCCTTATAGCGGATGCAGATACTGAGGAGGCTATCTTCCTACAATATCTCTGCAAATAAGACATTGATTTGTTGCTCTGTTTTGACATATAAGAAGAAAAACCAAACAATTACATTTATAATACTAGGAAGGCTTATCCATACTAGTTTTTTAAAGTTCACAACTCTGAAACACTTATAGTAGTAACCTGCAGATAATAATTACTGGTACCTCCTTTTAGCTAGAGGTATGCTTAGTAAAGGCATATTATATAACCTTTTTTATATTTTACTATGTGCAGAGTATAAGCAAATATAAAACATGTCACATAAGCGTCATTAAATCAATCAGATTTAAAACTGAAGTGACAATTTTATGTGTTTTACTGAAATTAATGAAAATTATTGAAAGTGTATAATAACAGAACACAACAATGAGGTTTTATCTTTTCATTTAAACAAACATATTTAAGTATTATATATACTGCTCTAGAAAAATTTCACAAAAATGCTGTAACAGGGTTGTGTAAGCGATATGTACGATTTTAAAGTGTAAATCTCATTTATTTTTGGTCAAAACCTTTCAAAACATGGAACTGGGATTTTTGTATATTTATTTATTTAATAATTGCAGGATATCCCAGTAACGGCATGCACTTTTTCCCATGGACATTTAATAAACATCATTAAACAAATTTAAATTTGTAATATAGTTAAAAGGTTGTGAATAAGCATATTCATAGTGAAAAGAGTCTAAAGAGGAGATATTTTTTATTTAGACAATTTTAAGTTAAATATACTTTTTTAAGATTTCAGGCAGTTAGGCAAAGGATAGAATAATTTTTGTTGTACTCAATTGTTTAGGACATCAAGCAGTTTAATGCTGCTCAAGAAGTCCATGTAAAGTTCAAGTTAATTATTAGGTTAATATGAATCCAGATGGATCTTTAATTACGGCTGAATGTAGGTGAGCGGAAACGCTTGTAAATTAAGCCTTGGCTATTGATAATAAGTGAATTGTTTAAGGATATCATGACTCATTGGTTCCAATCTATTGAGACCGTCTCGATTGGATCAAGGACCTCATGTCGGTACGACGAGCAGACAGCTCGCTAGCGATCAATTACATCGACCGGGAGACTACCTGCAACACTAATAATATTTTAATTTGAATAAGAAACATGAGAATCATCGTACCTTTAGCGTCACAATCAACACAATATTTGTTGTCCTCGTCCTTTAACATTTGGATTATTATGTTCTGACATCGGTCCTGAATCTGTTTGGTTCGATCCTTTTCACTTTTAGAACTCATTTCTGTGAAATATTCGTAACAAACAGCGTGAAAATCACTGAAATGGGTGGAAGGATTGTTTGTTGAAGGCAGTAGTAGAAACCATAGAGCAAAGTAAAGTGACAGCCAGACAGCCGAATTGATGAGGTGTATTTTTTCTTGGGTTAAAAAATAAAACTGGTCACATTCTTGAGCCCGTTACACATAGCTATAATATATATTAACATACCGAGCTGTATAATATATTATAGAAAAGGACAACACCTCTCGAAATATACTATAAAATATATTTTCGTTATCATTATACTATCGATCGTTCTAGAAAGCCTTCGTTTTTAAAATATAAAGGATGTTTATTACCAATAGTGAAATAAAAATCCAACCAGTATAATAGTAATATTATACTTAATCGATAGTTCTTCAGAAGACAATTTTGATACCTTATCAGATGCAAAAACAAGGCCTGTATAGATCCAGGATCATTAAAAAAAAAACAACTACCTATCCTCTAATAAAAAGAAAGAAATAAGTACTTAATAAAATTTGGCGTACCCATTGGGGCCGATACAGAAATAGCTACCGGAGGCTACGAATAGGTATTATAGGATTGTATGGCGACTCACCGACTTCAATCAATCAATCAATCAATCAAATTTTTATTTGTGAAACATAGGTAGTAAGGATGGTACAGTCTTAAAATTATGTATCACTATGTTTAGCCATTCGGCATACAAATGTTCTATGAAATAAGCATGCAACGTGCATTACTTACACCATGATATTAACACTAAACTATTCTACTTAAAACTATAACAGGTATTCATTTAAGGAATAAAATGCCCTTTCCGTTAAAAAAGTTAATAAACGACTTTTAAATTGAGGTATGTCACATTCTCTTATACATTCCGGTAACTTATTATAAACTCTCGGTGCCATGCCGAATACACTTTTTCACAGTAAGGCCGTTTTAAACGGAACATAATTAATTTTATGTTGCTGGCGTATGCTTTTAAAAACAGAAAACTGATTAATGTTGTACTTAATATACATTACCATTTCGAAAATATATAGGCTAGGCAGGGTTAATATTTTCAGCTCAATAAAATAAAGCTTGCACGATTCCGTTGGTTGCAGTCCACAAACAGATCTCAAACACTTCTTTTGAGCTTCGATTTCGATTTCCATTCGACCCCAATCGGTACGGCAGAATAGATTTCAGGATTTTCCTCATCAGATTTAAAAAAAAAAACAACTAGAACGTCATAAATGCCAAACAAATGCCAATGCCAAATTAAAAGTGTCAAAGTGATCTTTGTTTTGAAAATAGACGAAAATTTTGAAAATCACTCCTTCAACTCCAAATAATAAATTAAATTAGTGTTTGTTTGTTTAGTGTTTTACTAATTAGTGTCCAGTTACTGAATTCTTCAGGTTATTTTAAAATGGTTCCTAAATAAATTGATAAGACAAATGTGAAATCTGTAACCTGAACATATATTGTTGGTTTAATAATGGGAAACCAGCTGGTGGGTGTTGCACCTTCTCAGATATATCCAGTGGAGCACTATTTGAGTGACCATGTAGATCTAGCCTTTGACCAGAGGTAAGAACTTTAGACCATATTTTATTTTATCTCAATGATGCATTTGCTTATTCACATTTGTATTGTTAAATTCAATTGATTTTATACCGAAATCGATTCTTATTATTCTTTTCAATACTTTCGACTCGTCAATTAAAAACGTCCTTCCTCTTGAGATGTATTAAGTTAAATGTCTTGCATTTTTAATGTGTGTATTTGTTTTTCACCACTTAATGTGTTGATTAAAATTAATTTCATAACTTACAGCCTTGGCTCTACAAGATTTTTAAAAGTGGCGAGGGCACGATCCAGGGAAGGTTTGGTGGTGGTGAAGGTATTTGCAGTGCACGACCCTACACTCCCATTGGCTGAGCATAAGGAGAGGATTCTGAAGATTAAGGAACAGCTGGCTTCAGCGTTTAACTGCCTGCCATTCCAGAGGGTTATAGTGAGTGTGCACAATATTAAGTTAAGACCTAAAGTTAGTAATATCCTGGCACATGCCTCTATGTTATTTTACTAAAGTCAACTGATTCAATTAATTTCTAATACCGTTGTTGTCCTCATATTCATAATTTTTTAAATTTCCATGTTTTTAAACAAATGATTATTCCAAAAATAATAATCAGGTAAAATTTAACTTTATGGTCAAAATTAGTCACAAATTGGTTCACAAGTGACAAGAAGAGAAAACAGGGTAGACTTTTAAGACGATGGGTTGATGACATCAAGGCCATAGCAGGTGCTGCATGCACATAGGCGTGGAGTCCATATAGGCATTTAGGCAGTGCCTACCCTGGCAAAATTACCCTGTGTCCGATTTATAACTCATAATTCGGATTTATAACTCTTAATTCGCATTATTTCTATGATTCAAAAATACCTAAAATATTTATTATTTATGAAATTTATTAATAAAATCGGACACAGGGTCATTTTTCCAGGGTACGCACTGCCTAAATGCCTATATGGACTTCACACCCCTGTGCATGGACAAGAGTAGCTAACAATAGAGAGAAATGGCAACAGTTAGAGGAGGCCTTTGTCAATTAATGACATACAGACAGATGCATAATATGGTTTTACTGAAAAGTTTATTATAAATAATCGAATGTAAGTTACTGTCTGAATAAAGGCTATTAACATTATTATTATTGTCAGTTAACAGACAAAGCAGGGCTGCTGATGCGGGAATACTGTAAGTACAGTGTGTATGACCGCATGTCCACACGTCCATTCCTCACGGTGCTGGAGAAGAAGTGGATCTCCTTCCAAGTGCTGTATGCGCTGCACCGAATGCACAAGCTGGGGATATGCCATGGAGATATAAAGGTATGTGAGGTAGCTGATAGTTTTGGTTGGCCTATACCGTAACTTTGTGTGTCTATCTTTATTCTATATTATAAGTGTAAAAGGGAGAGTATGCATGAGTGTAAGTTGCAATAAAGTTCTAAAAAACATTTGACCAAATTTCGTGTTGTCTTTTAAACAATTTTGCTGTATTCAATTACCATGCGCAACAGCTACTAAGTTTTGAATAAAAGGAAGGAAAAAACCAAAATAATTCATTTAAATAGTCACTTTATTGTCAAAGCTTAAAGCCAAACTACTGCACGCAAGTAAACCTTCTAGCTTAGACAGTAAAGTCGCAATTTAAATGAATTGTGTCAATATATAGTAAAGGTACATCTATGTACTAAAACTCTAACATAACACTGACAGACAACGCACAGCCTAAACTGATGGGTATAGAAGCATGAAATTATGCATGGGAGTTACTTATATAATGGGGCCAATTCGAAAGTGTTTTCGCTAAATTTAGACTTCGCTAAATTTGAAATAAGAATCGTTCGACTCGATTTTGAACCTTGGAGCTATACAAAATCGAGTTTGACGTTTCTTATTTTAAATTTAGGCAATCTTAAATTTAGCGGACACCGTTTCGAATTGGACCCAATGTAAGTGAACACTAAAAAAGGATTTGTTATTATTATTATTATTAATTAGGGGTCATCCATAAAGTACGTCACACCTTATGGGGGAGGAGGGGGTCGAGGAAGTGTGACATTGTGTGACAAGGGGTGGGAGGGTTCATAAGATTTGTGGCGTCACATTTCAAATTCTAATACATCTAAGTGCTAAAATGCCAAAATTGAACTATTAATGAAAAGCTTGAAAATATTTCCAACTCTATCTGTACGGTAATAAGGTTTAAATTGTTAGGTTGGCGAGTTCACACTCTCTACAACTGCTGTTTTAGTTTAATAGTTTCTAGATGTAAAATTGCAAAATATGTGACGTCACACTAGGTAGGGGGAGGTCTCACGAATGTGACCAACTGTGACAAGGACGGGGGAGGGGTCAAAAAATCACGAAATTAGTGTGACGTACTTTATGGCTCCTCTGCTGCACTGGGAGTGCAGAAATAGCATAGAATGCGTGCAGATGCTTATCATCCTGGCATGTCGTAAAAGTCGACTAAGGGACGGGTCCTTTCCAACATGGTGGACTGTCTGTATGGGCGATGGGCTGATCACCTGTCACCATACGGTTCATCATACCATCTTAGGACTAATTAATCGAACGTGGCCACAAGTAGTCTTGTGGCTCTGCCCACCCCATTAGGGATTTCGGGCGTGATGTGTATGTATGTATGTATGTAATTTTTGGATGACCCCTTATCAGGCAAGCAGTTGTAGCAACTGATAAATGCCTGTACCCAGCTACTCTGTATTCAGGTGCTTGTTTTACGAATGTTGTCTTTATCGAGTCAATTCTTGAACTGGTTGACATTCAGCGCTAAGACCACTCCTTCTGGTAGTTGGTTCCACTCTTTAATCACTCTGTTGCTTAAGAAGTGCTTGCGGGGATTAATGTGCAGCAACAAGTTTAAGATGGTGACCTCGCAGACGTTTGTTGTTGTTGTGTTTGAACATGTCATGGAAGTTCTCTAGGTCATAGTGTCCAGTAAGAATCTTGAAGGTCTCAATCAGGTCTCCAAGCTCTCTGCGATCCTTTAGGGTTGTGAGGTTAAGCACTTGCAGCCTCTCTTCGTATGGTTTATTCTTGAGTCGTTTTGGTAATTGGTGAAACTACATTGTACCTTCTCGAGCATTTGGATATCTTTGGCAAAATAGGGGTATTTTTGAAAATGAATCCCCCTAAGAGGGTTACATTCCTATGTAATGGAAGTTTATAACTTTTGAAATTATGAGGCGTTGTCATTGAGAAATTTCATGAGGCATACAATACAGCACACAGCTAGTTACAAATAATTTCCAACATGGACCTTCTGTTTCAAGTTGGAGAACATAATGGTGACCTCCTGGCTGTGGGTGCTGCTCACGGATATAGCGTCGTTCAAACCGACGTTCCTGCCGGACGACAACCCGGCCGACTTCAGCTACTTCTTTGACACGTCGCGCCGGCGGCTCTGCTACGTGGCGCCGGAGCGGTTTGTGCGCGCGCCTGATCCGAACAGCAGGGCTATGGTACGTTTTTATTTATTTTGCATGACATGAACTGAAATATTTATTTCTAGATACTAATTTAAATTCTACATAAAATTTGAACTAAACATTTTAAATAAATTTCATTAAACAATGTTATTATCATAACATCTAAACTGTCCTATCTATGACAGTGTTATAAAGAAGGAGTTAACAACGCGTGCCAGAAAAGGACGGCAGACCACGTAGTATCACTAATACATTCTCTTTTCAGGGAGACGACAGAAACAGTAACTTTCTACTGAGCGAGTCCCCTTGCAAAGTGGGAGAGCTACTGCCAAGCATGGATATCTTCTCAGCCGGGTAAAGCAATACTACTTGAAAATTTCGTCACTACCATTTATTATGTGTAGTCAAGAATTTTAACTCGTAACTTTAAAAAGTCCTCACCCTTAGCTCGGGCTTCTGACATACTCGTTTAAAGCTTGCTAACTTCATATGCATATTCAAAAACGTGAAACTTCTAGGTGCGCTCTCTTGGAACTCTGGAAAGACGGGACGCCCGCCCTCGACCTATCAGCTTTGCTGGCTTACCGCAACGGCGAGCCGCGTCCATCCACAATGACGCTGGACGACTCGGACCCTGCCCTCAGGGACCTGCTGCACTCCATGACCGCGCGCAGCCCGCGGGATCGCCGCAGCGCCGAGCTTTATCTGGACGAGGCGCGCGGCACGTGAGTACATAGTGCAGGCGTTTAGCTGGACAACTCGCAGGCTGCCGGATTACCGACAGCCCACTACGCTAAAAGCAAATTAAAAAACATATATTCAGCAAATTGGCACCTGTGGGCTCTTTTAATTGTCACATGAATAAATTAAAATGGGTTGAATCTACCAGCGCTGACAGGAGCATCATTACTGAGAAAAAGCGCAAGAAACTCAGCAGAAAACCTTAAATAAACGAAAAAAAAAACCACTTTTCAAGGCAAAACATTGATGTTATATCATATATAAAAACAAATAAAATTAAATAGACATACTAAGAAATAAACAACACAATGTTTTTTGTGCACAGTTTGGTTTCTATTACTCAGTACTTTCCAATAAAAGATGGAGAAATAATCATTCAAGTTCCCTATTGACCAAAGCATCTTATCTTGATCAATTTTAACAAATAAGAACGAATTTTCTGGAAGATAAAAATCACACTAAAATGGCCTCCCTTCCTCCCTAAACGAAATCCTGTATCCGTGACTGACAACCACTGACGTTACCAAAATCATCATGTATTTTCAGACTCTTTCCGGAATACTTCTACTCGTTCCTCCAATCATACATGCTGATTTTCTCCGCGCAACCGATTCTACCACCAGACGAGAAAATCCTTCGTATCTACCAGGACATAAAGAACATCATCAAGATATTCACGCAGCCTTCTGACGCTAAGAACTACCACGATTTGATCGAGGAGACCACGGATAAAAGTGATACGATAGATATGTTGAAGAAAGATGGCTTTAAAGTCCTTAATGTTAATATTACGGATTTTAAAGAGGAGGATGACGATAAAGGTAATTTAACTTTGAAAATTAACTGTTCCTGTGTTTTTACCTAACTGCGCGAACCAAAGAAGGGTTATGTTTATCAGTCAATCTTAGTACCAGTCGATTTTAATGGTTCTTAATAGCCCTGAACACCAAAAAAGACACCTAAAATTTAAGTCATAGAATCCTATATGTTATTGACGATTTTGAATATTACAAACTCACGATTAATTATTTATTTAATCGTGGTTACAATAATTAGAAAATATTTCCCAACGTTTCAAAGCCTTTCCAGATCTGCCAAAGACAAATCTCTGTTGTCGGGTGGAACCTGGATGAGACCTAAAAACGCCGGGACATATTTATATATTACTAGCTGGTGCCCGCGACTTCGTCTGCGAAGAATAATAATTTAAGTAACCTATGTACTTTTAAACCTTCCCTAGACCTCCACGAACATTTCAAGACTAAGATAAGATAAATCCGTTCAGCCGTTCCCGAGTTTTAGTGAGACTAACGAACAGCAATTCATTTTTATATATATAGATAGATAGATAGATAGATAGATAGATAGATAGATAGATAGATAGATAGATAGATAGATAGATAGATAGATAGATAGATAGATAGATAGATAGATAGATAGATAGATAGATAGATAGATAGATAGATAGATAGATAGATAGATAGATAGATAGATAGATAGATAGATAGATAGATAGATAGATAGATAGATAGATAGATAGATAGATAGATAGATAGATAGATAGATAGATAGATAGATAGATAGATAGATAGATAGATAGATAGATAGATAGATAGATAGATAGATAGATAGATAGATAGATAGATAGATAGATAGATAGATAGATAGATAGATAGATAGATAGATAGATAGATAGATAGATAGATAGATAGATAGATAGATAGATAGATAGATAGATAGATAGATAGATAGATAGATAGATAGATAGATAGATAGATAGATAGATAGATAGATAGATAGATTACACGCGAGTTAATCCTGAAAAAAATGTTTTAGTTCAATATAAATGTTTAATCATGGGTTTGAAATATTCAAAATCTTATTTTTAGTCTTTTAAATTTGATACGCCACTTGATAAGATGTCTCAAATTTATTATTATTATTATAGATTTTATGCACATGCAGCTTATAGCTGATACGTGCGTAATCAGTGTCCACTTGTGTTTTTTAATTTAAAACGTTTTCAAGTCTATTTTTAAAAGAGTTAACTGAGAGTGCACTTATCACTGTCTCGGGCAAGCTGTTCCACACTTTCACTACGCGGTTTGATAGGAAGTGGCGCCGGGGGTTGCTAGTGCTCAAGGAGCGTGACATCTTCAAAGAGTGCCCTCTCAGGGTTTTAATTTTCCGGACTAAATAGTTTTATTTCAATATAAATATATATTTTAATTATTTAAGGTGTGCAGAAAAAAGAACTAGGCCCGGACAGCGAAGGCCTGATCCTGATAACCTCGCTCGTGACGTCCTGTATACGAGGGCTGCATCACTGCACTTCCAAACTGTACACGCTAGAGATTCTACAGCTGTTGTGCGAAAACTCCAGCTCGGAGACCATTTTGGATAGGATTCTACCTTATGTGGTGAGTTGTTGAGTACTTATATGTTGTGTTGGATACACAGAGCATAATATCTTGTAGACTCTACATAGCCGGGCTACAGGAAAGGGTTACCTGACTTTGAACGCACTAATCACAGCGTTCTAAAACCTTTTGTGAAAGTTTGGCAGCCTCGTTTGCTTGTAAAAGTTAGGGTAATAAGTTAGGTTAATCTAATTAGTCTTTAGGATATATGGTATTTGGAAATAATTCAAATACAATATTATTATTTTTTGTCCTTTCATCAAAAAATTATAACTAATTGACCAGAAGTTACAGATATAGTGAATAATATGTTTCCATCGGTAAAACTCGGATCTCAATCGGAAGACGATGGGACCCGAAGTATCAATTAATTATTGTATTAAATGAGTGACATGTTTATATTTATTAATATGAAACTTTATTATTTACTGTCATGTTTTTTTCCAAAATACCTATAAAACACGGGCTATTCCTAGTTGTCCTCGCGCCTTAGTTGACACTGCGAACTCCTGGAATTTTTTCCCCAGCTGTCCGCAGTGCGAACAAATGGGAAAATTAATTTTCAGTAGTTCGCACCCGTGACGTTAAGTGCGGACTACTGGGAATTTGCATTCCCAGTAGTCCGTACTGAGTCTCAGTAGTCCGCACTTTTACGTTTGACACAACTTTGTTAAATATAATAATAAAGGATCAGGAGTATAAAAAAGTCATTTTAAGTAAACGTGTGTAAATGACTTTGTATATTATTTAAAAACGAATATATCTATATTAATTTAAACGAAACAAACACAGTTGTATCACATAAAACAGTTCCGAGTTGTCCGCAGCGTGAACAGATGGGAAAATAAATTCATACTACTCCGCACCACTTTCCGCGGGTGTGACCTACTGGGAATGTATCTTCGCATAAGTTCGGACAGCCGGGAATAAAATTCCAGTAGATCGCACGGTGCGGACAACCAGGAATAGCCCAAATAAAACTGGGGGTGTGATGTAATTTAAATATTTGAGATCCACCTGTCGCACGACTCGGTGGCTCGCGTGCGCGCGGCCGCCGTGGCGAGCGCGGCGCGCTGCCTGGCGCTGGTGCGCGCGCTGCCGGCGCCCGACGCCAACGTGTTCCCCGAGTACGTGCTGCCCGAGCTGGCGCCGCGCGCCGTCGACGCCGCCGTGCCCGTGCGCCTCGCCTACGCCAGGAACATAGGTGCGTGGGCTGAGCTGAGTAACGCAGAGCACTACTAGAGTGAGAGTGTCCAGTGAACACTGTGTCATGGGTAGCGATGGGCCGCGGGAACATTCCCGTTCCCGGGAATATTCCCTTGTGCCCGGGAATATTCCCCGAATAGGGGAATATTGAAGATAGATGAATAAACAACGTAAATCATTGTTTTCATCGATATGCGTATACATTGGGCACTAAGACAACGCAAATAAAAGTAGGTGCGTTTATAAGTTATCAGTCACTTAACATCATTCTCACTCCACGCTTCATAAAAGTCCTTGCACTCGGCACCAAATACGACACGAGACTAAACTAACAGCAGTGATAATATGAGTAAAAGGGACGTACAATGTAAGGAGGAAAAGAGATAGTAATATGTTACTTAGAATTTCTACATTAGAGCCACAACTTTGAACTAGAGTTCTACAGCGCCATCCAGAACTGATTGGTATTTTTAGTTGAATCGAAAGCGGAAATAGTAATCGTAGTGGTAGAGCCAAACAGTAATCCTCACTATATGATTACTATTCGAATGGGCCGGCTCGACCGGGGCAGTACCACACTCTCACAGAATATCGGCGTAAAGTAATAGCTTGCTATTGCGTTTCGTACGGTGAGTGACGAGATCCGGAGGCCTATTCCCTCATCCCCAACCCATCCCCATTCCCCATCCTCCTTAGACTGGCAACGCATTGGCAGCACCTCTGGTGTTGCAGATGTCCATGGGCGGCGGTGACCACTTTCCATCAGGTGGGCCGTCAGCTCGTTTGCCAACCAATTGACATAAAAAAAAATTAAATATTTTTACGCTACTTTTATTTGCGTTTTCTTAGTGCCCAATGTATACGCATATAGATGAAAAAAGAATCTTTTACGTTGTTTATTCATCCATCTTCAAAATTCCCCTATTTGGGGAATATTCCCGGGCACAAGGGAATATTCCCGGGAACATTGGGCATTTACGTTTTTACGTGGAGTTCTTTATTTTTATTACATACTAAAGAATTCAGCTGGTTATCATTAAACGATTTATTAAATAAAAACATATATTTTATTATATATGATTATTTTTTAAATTCCCCTATATTTCCGTTCATTGGAAACATTCCCGGGAACGGCACATCAGTAGTCATTTGGCGGAATCATTTTATAATTTTCCAGAAAACCTTCTTTTTAAAATAAAAATTATAACACTATTCCATAAAATCATTATTACGTGGTGGGAGACGCAGTTGATAGGATGGTTCAGGTAATTAATAATGCTATACATTTTTCTGTTTGTTTTCTCTAAACTGTAACTAGTTTTTCGCTTCACAGCATTTTTCTTTCGTCAACTAAGAAACGTATTCTTAGACAAACTGATGGTCAGAAAAATATTTATGCTAAATCATGACGGACGATTGATATTTGGACGAATGTTTGACTGTAGTCTTGTTTGACAGCTAAACTGGCGGAGATCGCGGTTCGGTTCCTGGACCAGACGCAGAATATGATAGACAAGGAGGCCGCCATCAACTACGAGACGGAGCTCTCTGCTTTACACGAAATGGTAATTCTCATTTTTAGGGTTCCGTACCCATAGGGTAAAAACGGGACCCTATTACTGGCTTCGCTGTCCGTCTGTCCGTCTGGCCGTCTGTCCGTCTGTCCGTCTGTCTCCAGGCTGTATCTCATGAACCGTGATAGTTAGACAGTTGAAATTTTCACAGGTGATGTATTTCTGTTGCCACTATAACAACAAATACTAAAAAATAGAAAAAAAATTATTTATTTAAGGGGGCTCCCATACAACAAACGTGATTTTTTTGCTCATTTTTGCTCACTATTGATAACGGCAACGGGTAGAAGCTTGAAATATTCACAGAATTAAGGGGGGCTCCCATACAACAAACGTGTTTTTTTCCTTTGCTTGATTATAGATAATGGTACGGAACCCTACGTGCGCGAGTCCGACTCGCACTTGTTTTACAAGTCACATGAATCAAGCAATAATAGCCCTTTTGCTAACGCAATAAGAACTTTGACTGAACTAGATTTTGTTCTGACTGATAACATATCGAAAATCGGTTAATATTTAAGGGGTAGAAATCGTTATCGCCTTTTATATGAAAAAGGGTCAGTTTTGCCGTTGGTTCAGGCCTCTTAAATATAATATTTTCATTTTTACCCGTGTTTTGTCAAATGATGACAGTATTACATTTTTTTTTTGTTATTATATGTGGCGGTGAAAGGGTGACGGGTTAAAATGTATATGTGATAGGTTCGTTCGACCGTGTCGTATCTCCTCACGGACTCGCAGGCGGTCGTGAAGCGGGCGCTCGTCGACAACGGAATAACGAAATTGTGCATATTCTTCGGAAAACAAAAAGGTATGTGTATTTGTTAGATTTACTTTTTAAAGTTATAAATAACTAGACGACCCGCCACAGCTTAGCCTGCGGTATTTTCCATATAAACTTTAGAAATAGAAATAGAAATGTTTATTGCATAACTGTAGTGTGTACAGAGTTAAACTCGTAATAAGAGTACTAAGTATCAACAGCTACCCGTTGCGGGCATACAATATGTTTTAATAAACTTAATTCGAAGGACAATATATTACTTATTACTAACAAGACAATCACAAATATCAAATATAATTTATCATCCCTTTAGGGATGGAATTTCAAAAAATCCCTCTTTAGTGCACCTCTAGGGTACTCGAGGAATGTCTCCTCCAAATTTCAAACCTCTAGGACCACCCGTTAGGCTGTGCGTTGTCTATAAGTGAGTCACGGTACTGTTCTATATGTATTGATTGATGTCCCACGAGTTTCAATTTGAGAATAAAATGGATTTAAAGTACTCCAAATTTTGTTATGTAAATCAATACGACCGGTGACAGCTCCGGTTTGATGTATGCAGCAGTGGCATGATAAGGCAGTTAGTTATGTGTGTATTTACGCAAAAAAAAAAAAAACATTTTTGGTTGAATACACAATTAACCTTTTGAACGACACGGCTAACGGCGAAAAAGCGTGCCACGAGCGCTCGACGACGGCTGTAGCCGACGCAAATGTATGGAAAACGGCATATCGTTGCGTCAGGGGCACGGAAATCCGCTGTCGGCTACAGCCGACTGGGGCGTTCCAAAAGTTAAATGATTTATCATCAAAAAATATTGCATTCCACACATATGAATACACCACATAGACAGTTTATAGTGGCCGTAGACCAAAGTGACGACTGGGGCAATAAAACATTCATTTTTCCTGCACTCTGCGACCCTGCAGTTGTGAATCACGATCCGTAAGACCATGCAAGTGCCAAAGAGATAGCACGATTCTAATAGTTGTATGGCCCCAGTCGTCACTTTGGTTGACGGCCAATATAGTAGACTACATTTGAGAGTTTCACTCAGTTTCCCTTAATTAATCGAGAAAAACGAAATTAGCTTTTTAATACACCTCTTAAGACAATCATATGTTGGATTGAGATAGGCTTTATCAGGACCGGATCTAAGGGGAGCCAGCAGGGCACCTGCCCGGGCAGCAATTTTAGGGGGCGCAAAATTCATGTGTTTAGTAAATCATAGATCCATTGAAACATTGTAGATCCGGAGCTGGGCTTTATAACAATCGATTATTCCAGCGAACGACGTGATCCTGTCGCACATGGTGACCTTCCTAAACGACAAAGAAGAAGCAGCTCTCAGGCGGTGTTTCTTCGAGCGCGTGGTCGGGGTCGCCGCGTACGTGGGGCAGCACGCCGCGCCCATACTGATGCCGCTGCTGCAACAGGTGCCAAATTCAACCTTATTGCCGTGTGTTAAGACGCTGATAAGTGCCAATGACCTTTAGTGATCGGTCTCTGTCTGTTTGCACCGGAGTGAACGAAACGCACTGTGCGGTTATTTGTATGAGGAAAAAAACGGATGAATTATATATAATTATATGCCAAAACAAATAGTTTTTGTTAAAATACTGTTTAAGTAAAGCCGTTTTAAGTCCTGTCAGCGCCTTAAGGCCATTCGGAAACTATGCCCTAATGCCCAAGTGGGGTGCGTTGAATAACGATGGATTGTATTACTCCCGCGCATAAAAGAAAGGGATAGCGTAGGTATTATGTGCTCGCCGTAATCGCCAAATCAATTTAATGTCTGTAACGAAGTAACCGAGGAAGGAATTCTAAAAGAGGGCTACCAGAACATTTAAATGATAATTATCATTTTGCAAAACTAAAATCATAATGGAAGACGTTTTCGTTTAGCGACGCCAAAGTTAAATGTGAAAATTTAGAGGTGACAGAGAAAAAAAGTATGGAGCGAAAATGATCTAATCGTGTCCTCGTACAACCAGATTGTTGATTATATAGTCAAAATACATACATATACTGCGTTCTTCGTTATAATCTCCGATGTAAAATTGTCGGAACTTAAGTCAGAGTCGGAGGTGTAAAATCAATTCGAAGTTCCGACGTTTCGGAGCCGGAGGCGAAGCTCTGTCACAGCCATAGGGAACTTAGTTTTTTATTAAATTTATTAATTTTTGATACTGCAGGGTCTGACAGACCAATCGGAGTGGATCATAGCGAAGGCGCTACGCGCTACGAGTAGCTTGGCCGAGCTGGGTTTACTTCAGAAGCAGGCCTTGTGCGACCTGGTCGCAGAAAGTGCGGTGTACCTCGCCCATCCGAACTTGTGGGTAAGCGGCTTAAGAATTGCAACAGTTTTGCAAACTTTTACCTGTCTACATTGCTTGTGTGTAGTCAGAGAAATATAGACTAGTCGGTCATGCAGCAGGGGATTGTCCCGAATTTATTTAAAAGAATCTGGTCAAGTGCCTATCATGCATAGAGATATATATTAAGGAACCGCCCAACGCGATTTTCTCGATGCTCACTTTTTTGGTGTCAAATGACACCATCGCACACTCGGTAAATATTGCTGACATGCATCGGCATTCTTATTACATTGAGTAAAGTACCATTATTGGCTGACTCATGCGTTTTGTTTTTGTGGTTCGTAACTCCTAGCGAGCAATGAAAGAGCGATGAATCAGGCAAAATAAGACTTTGTGTAAATGTTATAAGAACTAAGACGTCGGCAATAGAGCTTCGTAGTTTATAAACTTGTAAATAGATGGCGTTACCATGCCGAACTGTCAATTGTTCAACGCAGTTGTATTGAACGCCATATCCATCTTTTGAGATCATTGCTACCATGGCACTTTCATTATTCGCTTTAATTGAGCTAATATCTATCACCCGCTCGGGCACCATGACAATTCTTATTTACCCTAGTTTCGATTAAAAATATATAGTATTCGTACCATAACAAGATAGAAATCTGTGAAAATTGCAACGTTAGAAAGTTGCTGAGCTAGAGGCACCTGACAGACAGACAGGTAATAAAGTCCCGTTCACCTTACTGGGTAGGGAACCCTAAGACCCCGTTCCCACTTGTCGGGTGTCGGACCGATTTTTTATCGGATGTCGCCGCCTCTATACAAAACAATGTCGGATATTTATAAATTGTATTGCCACGAAGACACCCCGATTTTGTGTCGGATCCGACACCTGACAACTAATTATGATAACGCAAAATAGGGGATTTTTTTAATTTTTCTAGCTTCTGTGATGACATTGTATGTCACACAAGCTGTATAGAATGCTTTCTTACCGCTCACGTAACACATTATGCTATTATTTGTATAGATTCGTCACGAAGTTTGCGGGCTCGTGTCATGCGTGGCGAGCCTGCTCAACCCAATCGACGTGAACTGCAAGATATTGCCGCTGGTTTGGCCGCACCTTAAGCACAAACTTATACAGGTGATTTATTCATTTTTGTATCTGTCTGTACTAAAAAACACTTGTTATCTTTAGTTTCTTGACATCG
Source organism: Tortricodes alternella (assembly GCA_947859335.1). Lineage (NCBI taxonomy): Eukaryota > Metazoa > Arthropoda > Insecta > Lepidoptera > Tortricidae > Tortricodes > Tortricodes alternella. The sequence continues at coordinate 6,699,212 of OX401975.1, read as the reverse complement.
TTGTGAGTCACTGAATTATTTATACATCTTATAATCAAAAAGTATCGACTAGAGCTCGGAGACCGGTTTAATTAACATGTAAAATTTAATTTCATTGGTAAAATTAAAACTAGTAATATTTATCTCAAAGATTCTACGCCAGTGAATGAATACACACCAAAAAAATATAAAAAATATCGGTTAATATTAATTATTGGTCTTTAAATTTCGTTATCCATATTAACTGCATAATTTCGTACAATTTTCGAATAATTCAAATTCAAATCATTTATTTCGAATTTAATCCATATTCTGTTAGTTACAAAAATTACAATTAATAATAATAAATCAGGGGACAATCTTTACACAAATCGATCTTGTCCCACAGTAAGCTTTAAAGGCTTGTGTTATGGGTACTAGACGACGATATACATACTGATATAGAGAAATAAATACTTAAATACATAGGAAACATCCAAGACTCAGGAACAAACATTCGTGCTCATCACACAAATATTTGCCCTTACCGGGGATCGAACCCGGGACGCTAGCTTCGGAGGCGGATCCGTGCCTAAGCATCCGATGGGCTAATCCAGCCAATATTTTTTTACCTGTGGTATATCTTGATTGGCTCGTTAGCTGAGTCACGTGTGTTATTTTGTTTATAAAAAAATGTAAATCCTTTTTTTAAATGTACTATAGCTTAGGTCATGGAGTCCGACATAAGATGAAATTTTCCCAAGAAAATTGCGATAGAAGAATTTTACGTATAAATAAATTCGAATTCTATAATTAGCCACAAAGGGTTTAACTCTTTAATGAAATACAGGTGGAAAGGGCGGAGTTGCTGCTAGAAAGCTTATCAGAGCCGATACCACGGAAGGTGCTGGACGCGGTGCTGCGCCACGGAGACGTCGACCGCCTCGTGCAGACGCTCCGGGAGAGGCGAAGCGCGCGGCTCAAGGTCAGTCCATCAAATACAAGTCTACAACAATTCAGAATACTGAATAACGTTCACCCTCAAGACGCTGACAACAGTCAATGACCTTGAGCGCTCGGTCTCTGTCCGTTTGCACCGGAATGAAAGAGAAGCACTGCGCGATTATTTATATGGGGAATATCAAAAACTAATTAATTATATAAGTAAACACACTACACGTAGAATATAAATTAGTCATTTTTTGAGTATGGGCGTGAGGTAATACTGTTATTAATTATATACCCATAAGTTAAAAGAATTAAGACATAGAGCTGTTTAAAGAGGATTTCAGACATAACTTCACGATTTTTTTCTAATGTATCGATTTCATCAAATCGTGCTTTGGAATTAGTTAACTTTCCAATAATATAAAGAATGTGAACATAATATTTTTTATCTACACCCATATCATAAAACCTCCATAGTGTAATCAAAAACCGTAGGAAATGACCACCATTTTGACAACCAATTAGGAAAAACCAGTGCTGCAATGTTATTCCCGTATCGTTTTTAATATAGAAATGAGATTAAATTTGGAACAGCTGTCAAAACTCAAGTGGGTCTCTATTCTAGTATCCATAGATATTAAAACAGTTATTGATACGAAACGTCAATTCAGTATGTTTTTTTAATATAAACTGCACAACATTTGATCTCGAGTGACATGAGAATAGAGACTTCATTCGTTTGTCTATGTCTAGTAAAGTCAGAGGTGGGGCGAGAAAGGGTCACATAGTGGGATGGAATAAATACGTCGCCGACGTTCACAGGGACGCTAGACTTAAATTCCACATCTGGATCTCAGCGAGCAAACCAAAGCATGGAAAAGTGTATGAGGACATGTGCGAAAGCAGGAGGCTTTTTAAGTCCAGGTTGAAGTGGTGTCAAAATCGACAGGAGCAAATAAAAAGAGACATCTTGGCCGCTAACCACTCAGCCAAGGACTTTAAAGCCTTCTGGAAAAACACAAATAAAATGAATGTGCGAAATAATGTTCCGGTGAGCGTCGGGGGAGTAAGTGACAGGAGAGACATTGCTAACAATTTTAAGAGGCTTTTTGAAGTAACCTCATTATTAAGAACAACGATGCCTGAGACGTACAATAATGAGATGAAATTAGAAAAATGCACTGTCCAGTTCTCAGCAAAGGAAGTCGCGTCGGTTATTAAAGCCATGCAGCGGGGTAAATCCCCAGGACACGACGGTCTCAGTATTGAACATCTCAGGCATGCGGGGGTAGGTACATATGCCGCGTGTCTTGGCAATGTTTTTAAACCTGTGCCTTACACATGCATACCTACGAATTACAGGCCCATTTCACTTGCGACGATAGTGGCCAAAGTATTTGACAGCGTGCTTAATGCACAACTTAGCAGACATATAAAGCTTCACGATGCGCAATTCGGCTTTAGACCAGGACTGTCGACGGAGAGTGCGATCTTGTGCCTTAAGCAGGCTGTTAGGTACTACAAGGACAGGAAAACGCCTATATATGGGTGTTTTCTTGACCTGTCCAAAGCGTTTGACCTGGTCGTGTACGACCTTTTGTGGGATAAGCTTAAGAAAAGCGGTGTGCCGGATGAATGTGTCTACCTACTTAAATACTGGTACAAAAATCAGGTCAATCAAGTGAGATGGGCGGGGGAGTATTCTGACGAGTACAAACTGGAATGTGGAGTTAGACAAGGTGGTCTCACCTCCCCTATTTTGTTTAACTTGTATGTAAACGAGTTGATTGAGGGGCTTAGTAGTACGCATGTTGGATGCCATATAGGCGAAACGTGTTTCAATAATATAAGTTATGCGGACGACATGGTACTGCTGGGCCCATCAATCAACTCGTTAAAGCAGCTTATTGCAGTTTGTGAGAGCTATGCAGCTAGGCATGGTCTTAGGTACAATGCAAAGAAAAGTGAGATGGTAATTTTCAAGGCTCAAAAATACAACCCAACTACTGTACCTAGGATTATGCTCGGTGGCGTGGCTCTTAAGATTGTGGATAGGTTTAAATACCTTGGGCACATGGTAACGGAAGACCTAAAGGATGACCTGGATGTAGAAAGAGAGAGAAGGGCTATGGCAGTTCGGGGCAACATGATCACCCGCAGATTTGCGCGATGTAACAAGCAAGTAAAGCTATCGCTGTTTAGAGCATATTGCCAGTCGTTTTACACGTGCAGTCTGTGGGTGAGATATACGCAGCGTACCTACAATGCGCTGCGTGTTCAATACAACAACGTCTTCAGGATGCTGATGAAACTGCCGAAGCACTGTAGCGCGTCCGGAATGTTCGCAGAGGCGCGAACAGACGGATTTCACGCCATCCGGCGCAAGAGAGTCGCCTCGCTGCTTACACGAGTTCGGAACAGCGGTAACAGCCTCCTGAGGACGTTGGCGGAACGCCTCGACTGCCCAGTGGTCAAGTTTTGGATTGACATTGCTATTGGTAGGATAAGTTAATGTAAGTGACATTGAATTATCCTACCAATAGCTCTTTCCTCTTTCCTCTTGCAGTGCCCGAGTTTAGTATTATTTATTATTGTTTTATCTTTTGTTTTTTGTGTGTGTGTTGTGTCCTATATGTACTAACTTTTAGTGTATAAGCTCTGAGTGTTTACTAATAATATTGTATATTGATCATTATATATAGAGATCTGAAATAAATAAATAAATAAATAAAAAAAAAATTAAAAAAAATGGTCTTGACGGAGGATCGAATTGCCCCCATTATGTTGGTGTTTTGCTGAACGAAAGTAGAATTGTTGTTGAATTGAATAGAAAAAGTTGTTTGTAATTTACATTTTAGTTGAAAATATGAATAGTAGTCTTCTCGGAGTGTGTGTGATGTGAAAATGCGCCGGATATCGGAAATATGCAGCCACGATTGCAACAAATAACTTATTGCCAGAAAATATTGTTTCTTAACCACTCATGGAGGATTTATAATATGTGTGTAGATAAAGTTATGTATGCAACTCTGCATAATTTGGCCTTAAAACACTAGTGCAGTTTTATGAAACGAGCTTTTAGCGAGTTTCATAATAAGATCGCACGTGATCATTATGCAACCGTTGCATAAACTACTATTGCGCTTTACCAAATCAAATAGTATGTGTTAAAAAACTGTTTAAGTAAATCCGATTTAGGTGTTGTCAGCGCCCGGGCTGAGTTGCTTTATCGATCACATGTATTTGTAATTTCAACTGTAGCAAGTAAATAGTATGATACAGATTTAATTATATTTAATTCAAAAAATATTTCCTGTTAAATAATTTCCCAGTAAGTAAATAAACAGTAAACTGTATTTGTATTTTACGTGGCGTATCTGTATGTATGGGGCCCGATTAATGGTTGAACATTCTAGGTCTTCTTAAGGTCCTACCCGGCGAATTTCGCTGTTTTCAAATCCTATAAAGTATACTTCGCGTTGTGCAAGAATCTTGAAAAACATATGTATTGTAGTATGGAATCTATTCTTTATTTTCGTCCACTGGAATTTTGAAAAAAGTAATAAATCAAGAGCAAAAAAATATCGTAAACCCTTTTTTCAAATTAAAATCCGTAAAGGCTCCTTCATTATGCGACGTTTATACATGAGACTTTTACTAATCAGAAGACAATAATGTACACTATAATTTCATCCGCCGGTTTTTCAATTTATTTTGTAGTTTTTGAGTAAATTATACTATTGACTGCGGCGCGTGAACTAAGGCAAGTGGGGAAGGACCGAGTTGGAACGCTCAAGGTCATCGGCGTGGGGTACGCCCTTAAACGATAAACACACTGCAGCGGTGGATTTATAATACTAGGGGCAGTCGGGGCTAGTGCCCAGGGCGGCAAAATTTTGAAGAAGTTACAAGTTTGAGTAAAATTTCAGTAATGGGCCGGTAATATTTTTCCGGCATAAATGCTAAATCCGGCCCCGACACAATCAATAAAAATTGTTTAAAATAGAAACACGTGCATTTAACTAGTTTCTTGTCCAGGTGAAACAAGGCCTGATGCCGCAGTACTCGGAGATGGGGCAGCAGCTCAGGAATCTGTTCAGGAGGCTCGCCTCCGATGGTAATACTTATTTTCTTCTAAGATAATAATAGGCCAGTTTCCTGAAAAAATCGAATAAGTCCGTCATTTACATTATACAAAAACATTGATCATATATTTTTTCTTTAGTCAATTAAACAAAAAATGACGAAGATATAGTCCGTTGAAGTTCCGCGTGACGTCACGACTTTGCACACTTTTTACCATAAAGTGACGTCATGAGCCCCCACTCCCGAACTTTGATGCGCGTTATCTTTGTCAATATTGATTGATTTGATAAAGCAAAAAATACGTGTTCAATATTTTTTGATAATCTAACTGACTAATTAGAATTACTATTTTATTACTCAAGAAACATCCCTATCAATATCAACGAGAACCGCTTTGAACGAGATCCATGAACAAGCTTCGAGATATAGGCTATTTTAAATGCCCAGTATACTTTGGTCTCTGTTTTAATACAATCTCTTGGAGTCACGGGATCAAAGTTTGTTGCTGGTTTGATAAAGCAACACTGACTTTCACGGAATACGACGATTATATATAAAGAATAATTTATTACCGCGGTTAACTCCCGTTTCCATACAAATATGTGTTTAAATAGCGAAAATTTAAAATGAACTATATATTAATTCGTTATATTTAGGTATGACGGATCACGTGGAAAATCAACTGCTTGCAATGAGCGCACATTTGATCAAAATCCAGGGATCTTCTACTCAAGTAAGTACTAACGTTTGAGGGCCCCATTTTGAACTCCATCACTTCGTAAAGGTTTGAGTCACTGACATCGGGAAACTAATGCCTGTGTGTGCAAAACTGCTATAACTCAAGGGCAGGTTTTTAGTATGAAAAAATGCCTGACTTGGATTCATTCATACTGGTCTTATTTGGTAAACAAGTTTCTAACCTCAAATGTGCAATTTTTGCGATTACACCCCAGTCTTCATGCGTAGGCCAGGGTGAGTTCAGGTGTTCTGTAATTTATAAATGTGTATTTCATAACATATTTCGGAAATGTTGTCATAAATGCTCTGAATTGCGCCCACAAAACTGCTTATCCCTGGACAACTGAATACAGGTCAGCAAAGTATACCTTGCTGGCCTATTTCTAGGCCAGCATAGTAATTGCCCAGTCACAGTTTGGTGTATAGTGCGGGGCGGCTTGGGCGGACCGCGCTACGGCACCGATTGGCGGCTATCTGACGCCGACATATTTGCTATCAGCCTTGCTAGTTTTAGTAGACAATAGTAGTTTATCTACACCCATATCATAAAACCTCCATAGTGTAATCAAAAACCGTAGGAAATGACCACCATTTTGACAACCAATTAGGTAAAACCAGTGCTGCAATGTTATTCCCGTATCGTTTTTAGTATAGAAATGAGATTAAATTTGGAACAGCTGTCAAAACTCAAGTGGGTCTCTATTTTAGTATCCATATATATTAAAACAGTTATTGATACGAAACGTCAATTCAGTATGTTTTTTTTAATATTATTGTTTCTGAACCCATCATGGAGGATTTATAATATGTGTGTAGATAAAGTTATGTATGCAACTCTGCATAACCTACTATTATGCAACGGTTGCATAATGATAGGCCTTAAAACACTAGTCCGGCTTTCATAATAAGATCGCACGTGTGTTTAAAGGCGAAATTATGCAGAGTTGCATACATAACTTTATCTACACACATATTATAAACGGCGACACGGCGACGATGGGGCCCCGCCGGCTGCGGCGACGGCGCATAGCTCATATCTGTATCGTTATGACCATTACGATACTAAAATCGATACTGTAATAACATTACAGTACAGGTTGTCATAATGGTGGTCATTTCCTACGGTTTTTGATTACATTATGGAGGTTTTATGATATGGGTAAAAATGAGTATATCGTCGCATTCGGTGTGAAAAGCACTAACGCGTAAAGTGCAAAAGATAGACAAGTAATTTAAAGGACTTAGTTCCCAGCCTCGACAACAACAAAGTACTATTGTATATTTCGTAGCACATAACGGACGCGCCGGGGCGTTTGGCGTTGTGTAACGCGAGCATATCGCGGTCGGTCCAGCTCGACACCGGCGACGCGCTGCCCGTCGACAAGATGTATACTTCACAGAACAGGTAATGCCGTCGACCATTCCCATAGCGCTTATTGATAACAAACAAAATAAATTTTACTATACTCTATTTGTTTAGGTAATTGGGGGTCGTCCGCAAATTACGTAACGCAATTTGGAGGGAGGGGGGGGGGGTCTGGCCAAGCGTTACGGTCTTGTTACGTTGGGGGAGGGGGGTTCAAGGTTGGTGTTACGTCACGATTTTATAATATTGCACAAATAATGTAAACTCAAGAAATTATAATTGTATTATTAAGAAATGGAACCGAAATACGTTCATAGATGATTATACCTGGCCCAATGTAAAAAGAGCGCCGAATTACCTGAATACATACATACATACATATATATTATCACGCCCGAAATCCCTCGGCTCGTTAACTGATTCACGTGAGTTAGTTTGTTTACATTTTGTTTATTACCTAGACAAATAGAGTAAAGAAAAATATCTACGCAATAGTCAAACAGATCACAAAGTAAAACTTTTTTTTTAAATGTACTGTTGTAAAGTTTTTGATTGGTAAATGTGGACTCAAACTTAGAAAGCTGGAATTTTGATATAATGTATCAACAGGCGAACACACAAGACATCTGTGTCGCAAGAAACACACATGAACACGGAATGGCAGCACATGTTCGGACAATCGCACGACCCAACTTCTGTCAGAGGTATGTGTTTACCAGAAAATAATAAACGTTTTTACAAGCTCTTAACGCGCTTCGTTCGTATGTCTATCTTTCCGGTTCAAATTTTCTAATCCATTTTTCAAACAGTTGCCGGCATCCGATTATGTTGAAATTTGGAAGATGTAACTTCGGTGACAATGCAATAATTTTGTTACCATGGTACTGGTCTGATGATGGAATCGAAAGGTAGCCGTAGGAACTCCTCAAATAAATTAGATAGCCCTGTCGTCTTTGGGCTCGTTAAATTTGTCTTGACAAGTACTAAAGACCGATAAAAATGCAATATTCTAGTACATAGGACCGCTTAGCGATAAGACCGCATATTGTCTACAGATGTAGTGAATAATCCTTTCCCATCGTGAAAACTTGGAACACACGACTACTTTCGAATGCTGCCGACGTGTCTATGAGTTATTGTATTAACAAGTGACATGTTTGTATTAATTGAATAGGGTACTTTATTTCTCAGTGACAAATGTCAAACCACGAGTTATATAGAAAATGTAGTGTTAACAAAAATAGAACTACCGCGAATTGTTGGTCGAGAAATTACACTGGGATCCGAAACTCGTTTTTGGACTTTACAGAAATTATAAGCATTATTGCTATTTTTAAATTTATAATTTTCAGTTAAGAAAAATATGTTGAAAAGAATTTCACAGGCTTGTCAATCTAAATGTTTCCCAGGTCTTTATGCTTTCGGTATGACTATTAAAAAGAACTGAAAACAAACTTAAAATAATAAAAATCTTAACTTAGGTATTATCAACTCTATAACGATTTGATCCTCCTCTGCTGCACTGGGAGTGAAGAAATAGCATAGAATGCGTGCAGATGCTTATCATCCTGGCATGTCGTAAAAGTCGACTAAGGGACGGGTCCTCTCCAACATGGTGGACTATCTGTATGGGCGATGGGCTGATCACCTGTCACCATACGGTTCATCATACCATCTTAGGACTAATTAATCGAACGTGGCCACAAGTAGTCTTGTGGCTCTGCCCACCCCATTAGGGATTACGGGCGTGATACTATGTATGTATGTATGTGTATAACGATTTGAATCTCGCGATGCGAGCTTCCCCTACGCTGTCTTAATGGGTACTGAGGCTGACTAAAGTAGTATGAAAAATACGAACGTTTCCGAGAAGATACGATGGGACAGGATTATTCACTACATCTGTACCTCGTTACTTATTTCTTTGTCTGTTTCCAATATATTTTATGATAAAGAGTATTTTAATTTCTACGTATGGCAACATAAGCTACTAATTATTTTTTTATAAAAACATATTTGACGCAGTCTTCGTGAGATTATCTTAGTATATACTGTTTATTGTTATTTTGGGATAGCAACAGAATCAGTGTCACAGTCGCAGGCGCAACAGAGTTCACAGGCGATGTCCACCGTCAGCAATATACGGCAGAGCGCTTCGATACCTGCGCACTCGCAGATGGGGCACAGCGCTAGCTACGTGCAGTGTAAGTTATCTGAATCATATCATGATAGTCTTACAGCACTACTTATGGATAACTCAGAATCATTACATTAAACCTTTTTTTAAACAGACAGCATGGCGCCTTGTAGAGTTGAACTGAGGAATCTGACGGCGAGGATGCAGCAGAAATTCCAGAAATCGTTAAGGTGACCAACCATTAAAAAAATAACCTATAAAATGACTACATCACTACAAGTATCACCTTTACAGAATTGGACTATTAACCCTTTGAACGCTACGGCCAAATGCGATAACCATGCCACGGACGTGTTTAGGTTATATTGTTTATGCTTTTTGGTATGTTATATTCTTGAGTAAGTTTGACGGCTTTGTGTTGACAGGTCGAACGATGACAGTGCGGACGTCAGGGAGGAGGTGCGACCGCCTTCGTCGTGGCGTCCCGGCAACCAACTGCTTGCGTATTTACACGAACACAAGTGAGGGGTACACTTCATTTAAGTAAATAGATCATTGGCGAATCTTCGTAGACTTGAGGACTTATCTAGTCTGTTGGTTGTCAAGATATAATTTACAAAAAAAAACATCTGTTTCTTCCATCTTTCCTTAACATTAGTATATCAAGTTGAAATAAAATGGAAGCCGTCTGCGCAGGTAGAAGTATGGAAAAAAAGCGCCGCACCTCATACCGCACCTCTATTGAGACCTGAAAATGTGGCCTGCGCATTTAAGGTCCAAGTTCAACTTACGTGCCGCGAATTATAAGAGACGTTGTTTTTCTTTTTAAACTGCCTAATAAAATGTACTAATTTAATGAATGTTTCGTATCTAGTTCTTTATTTAGTAATTTATCTACATAAAAGTAACAAGTCTCAATAGACAAATAAACATATAAACGTTAGTGCCAATTTTTTTTTTAATTGATTGTTAGTCATGAAATGCCAAAAATATTGAAACCTCCATACAAATTTAGTAATGTTTATTCTTTAGATAATAGTTTTTTTACAGTTTTATATTTGTTTTTAAATGTCCAAGTGGCACTTTAATAAAGGCACAGTCACACCAGGCGCGGTCCGAAGGGGGAACATGACCCCCCCAAAATCGTACACATGAAATAGCAAAAATCTTCTAAAAATGTACAAAATAAAAAAGTTTAGTCTTAAAGTAAAGTATAATTTACTAGACATATTTTAGTGACCCCCCCCCCCCTCAATTTCAGGCTAAGACCGCGCCTGGGTCACACGCGGCAGCATGCGGCGTGAGCGCGGTACGACGCGATATGTTATGCGTAGGTGTGAGCGGGATAGATAGGCTGCGCGCACGCAATATGATCGGGCCTGCAGTGGTGTATTTAGGATGGTATATGTTGGTAATATTGATTGATTGTGATCGTGTAGGGCGCGAGTGAACCAACTGGTGACGCTGCCGGCGCAGCGGCAGATGTTCGGCTCGTGCTCCGACGACGGCACCGTGCGCCTCTGGGACGCGTCGCGGCTCGCTGGGCACGCCTATGTCAACAAGTAAGCAAAACTTTGCTGGGCTATTAGCTAGGGAGCTGGGTGCCAAAATGTCTATATGATTTGTTCGCTTGGCAGACCTGAATTGTTCGATTAATGACAATGTAAAGAACCACAGAAAAATAGTCTGCCACCATGATAGCGATGCGTTTTCAATTGACAGCGTTTCACAAATTTAAAAAGTAACGGTGTGCTTAATCATTTATTCGTGTCTGCCTCTTGGGCTGATGGTCAGAATCATCCTCAAAACGATGAACATCGAAGAGGCAGACGTGCAGGGCTCTGTTTTATAATGGGACGTAGTTGCAAAGCTATACTAAATCATTTGTTCGTCGTTCTCGTTGCGTCCATTAGATTCATTAGCACTCCCAGAATAGAAAAAAAAGTCTAGGTCGCTGATTTTTTTATGCACGGTTTTTTTTTTATTAAACAGGCAGTGTTTGTTGCAGGTCGAAATCAATGTACAACCGCAGCGCGGGCCCCGTCATATCCATGGCGGCATGTGAGGGCGGGAATTCGCTTGCGGCGGCCACGCAGGAAGGCATATTCGTGCTCAGGTTAGCACTTGTTGTTTAACGTAACTCGAACTTTCTATTCTTCGTATAACTAGTGATTATCGCGCACGCCAACCCGAATTTGTTTAGTTTCCCACCAATTTGTTAAAAAGGGATGATGCCAGGAACCAGTTTTCATATTTCGTGCTCAGGGGTATATATATCCGCAGTTTCAACATAGTCGTGTAGTGCTCGCAGCATGAGCTAAGCACTCGTGCATCTATTATATACGTGCAAAAAACAATTTTGAAATTTGTGCCTCGTTTACAGCGAAGTCGCAGTCTAATTCTGATTTTAAAGTCAAATAAATTTAGGCCGTAAAAAAGGCAATAATAAAAACCGGCCAAGTGCGAGTCGGACTCGCGCACGAAGGGTTCCGTACCATTATCTATAAAAACGGCAAATAAATTACGTTTGTTGTATGGGTGCCCCCTTAAAATATTAGTTTTATGCTATTTGTTAGTATTTGTTGTTATAGCGGCAACAGAAATACATAATCTGTGAAAATTTCAACTGTTTAATTATCACGGTTCATGAGATACAGCCTATTGACAGACAGACGGACGGACGGACAGCGAAGTCTTAGTAATAGGGTCCCGTTTTACCCTTTGGGTACGGAATCCTAAAAACGAAAATCGGTCGGGGCTTTTTCACTGAATGGCAAGGCATATTTCTTGGGTAAATAAAACTAATTAGTCCGTCAGTTATATTTAAAAAAAAAAATTGAACACCTTTTTTTTGCTTTATCAAATCAATCAAAATTAACAAAGATAACGGGCATCAAAGTTCGGGAGTGGGAGCTCATGACGTCACTTAATGGTAAAATGTGTGCAAAGTCGTGACGTCACGCGGAACTTCAACGCACTATATCTTCGTAAATTTTTGACAAAAGATTTATTGAATACATATATTTATATGTATTCAATATATTTTTATAATGTAAATGACGGACTAATTAGAATATTTCAGTAAAGCCTATTGCACATGAAAGTTGAGTTTCGTATGACTGTCCAGGCCAGATTCGGGCTCGTCGCGCATGACGCTGTCGCAGTGCCGGCAGCTGGAGTGCGGCGCGGAGGGCGGCTGCTGCGCCGTGGCGTGCGCCGGCGGCGTCGTGTGCTACTGCTCGCTGTACGCGTGCGTCGTCGGCTGGGACCTGCGCGCGCCCGGTACACACACACACGCACACACGCACACACACACACACACACACACACACACACACACACACACACACACACACACACACACACACACACATAAAAACCATCACATTAATCATATATATATTATTTCTAAAAGGTATTTTTGTGAAGACGGTCTATATCTCCGTTAATTCTTTACCAAAATTAATGATTTAAACGTCATTTTAAAGCTTATGTTCGTCGTTTTGTCTTAAAAATACAAAAATATATTCAAATTAACTTTTTCGTTAAAAAATAAAAAAAAACACGCGATTTGCAAGCTGTCTGTATTAACTAGTATAAGTAAGTGCTGTATTAACAGTCTGTTTAACTAACATGTGTGTTGGCTATTTACACATGCATACTAATGTGAACAGATGGCGCTACTGGAGATTACTGCGTTAATTATTATCTTTGTCAAAATTATCCGTTACTATACAGGTATTATAATAATACGTATTAAGACTTTCAATTACAAAACAGCGCGCGGCCAACAACATCCGCGTACGTAAATAAAAATCACCCGAATTGCAAGCGCCATCTTTTGACAGTCTGTTTAACTAAAATGTGTCTTGGCTATTTACAGACCAATGCCAATAGATGGCACACCCACATGTACCCCGTTTATTATCTTTGTCAAAATTATCTGCTATTGACGAAACATAGACAATTAGAGTACCAATAATACTTGCATTTACTTATTCTCACGTTATTATATTATTATTATCCGGTGTTTGATCACGATACTGTGCGAAAATTCGCACGGGTCAGCTAGTAATAAATAAATAAATCAGGGGACAATCTTTATACAAATCGATCTAGTCCCAAAGTGTTATGGGTACTAGACGACGATACGGCGGAAATGGCAGTTTATATTCTATTTCACCCTCGTAGTCAGCTGCTTTCTTCCCGGCTTGGGTAGTAATGTACTATTATTTTGTTTAGGTAACGCGTGGAAACTGCAAGGGGACCTGAAGCAAGGCGTATACACGTGCATGTTCGCGCGAGGCGGCTATCTGGCTGTGGGTACTTCCAGCGGCTCCGTGTGCGTGTGGGACCTGCGCTTCCAGCTGCCGATCACCTCCGTGCGCCATCCAAACTGTGAGTCGCCAGTGCCTTCAGTAGTCAGTTTGACATCTAGAGTATCTGATGCCTTGACGTGTGTGTATTCTATCAAATCAAATCAAATACTTTATTTGCGTGAATACTTATGCATTATGTACAAGGTCTTGAGGTAATTGGTCCAGTATTCAGCTGCACTGACTCTACATTTACCCTACATTGACTCTACATTAACTCTACATATTACTCTACATTGACTCTACATTGGCTCTACATTGACTCTTCAGTGTCTCTACATTGACCCTATATTGAGTCTACATTGACTCTACATCGACTCTACATTAACCTTACATTGACTCTACATTTATCTTACATCGACTCTAAATTTAGACTTTAAAAATAAGTTTGTGTAGTGATGATTAAATAACTAAATAATTGGGTGTTTGAGGTGTCCACCTCCTACTCTCAACCACCACCGAATAATCTGTAATAAAATGTAACTTTATCTACACCCATATCATAAAACCTCCATTGGTTAAACAAAAACCTTAGGAAATGACCACCATTTTGACAACCAATTAGGAAAAACCAGTGCTGCGATAAAGAAATAACATGACTTCTTTATCGTTTTTAGTAAAGAAATGAGATTCAATTTGGAACAGCTGTCAAAACTCAAGTGGGTCTCTATTCTAGTATCCATAGATATTAAAACAGTTATTGATACGAAACGTCAATTCAGTATGTTTTTTTAATATAAACTGCACAATATTTGATCTCGTGTGACGTGAGAATAGAGACTTCATCCGTTTGTCTATGATTAAAAAAAAAATGGTCTTGACGGAGGATCGCCATGTTGTGTTTTGCTGAACGAAAGTAGAATTGTTTTTGAATTGAATAGAAAAAGTTGTTTGTAATTTACATTTTAGTTGAAAATATGAATAGTAAGTAGTCTTCTCGGAGTGTGTGTGATGTGAAAATGCGCCGGATATCGGAAATATGCAGCCACGATTGCAACAAATAACTTGTTGCCAGAAAATATTGTTTCTGAACCCATCATGGAGGATTTATAATATGTGTGTAGATAAAGTTATGTATGCAACTCTGCATAATTTGGCCTTAAAACACACGTGCGATCTTATTATGAAACTCGCTAAAAGCTCGTTTCATAAAACCGCACTAGTGTTTTAAGGCCTATCATTATGCAACCGTTGCATAAACTACTATTATCCGTCTAAACGCGCTGGCATTATTTTTTATAAGCGCAGTCGCGGCTTCAATTTTCTCCCGAAGTTGTGCCTCCTATCCCTGTGCCTGTACCCCTATCCCTTTCTTTTTATTTGAGTTTGTCCTCAAATAAAAAGAAAGGGATAGGGGTATATGCACAAGGATAGGGGTTTTGAGATGGTTGTCTGTTGTAGCGGAGCGCGTGCGGCGCATCGTGGGGCTGGGCGGGGGGCAGTCGTCGCAGGTGTGGGCGCTGGGCGCGCGCGACGCGGCCGCCTGGTGCCTGGAGAGCACGCAGCGCACGCGCGCGCTGTGGCCCGCCGCTGCCGGCCCGCAGCCGCTCCACTACCAAGCGCCCGTGAGTGCCCACTCGGGCCCCTAGCTACACTTGGTTTTAACCTTTTGGCCGCCAAGCATGTCTGAGAAGTAACACGAATTTCAACTTTAAGTCAAGGTAATGAAGGTCTTTTTTACCCTGTCTAGCCTGGCACGCACAGTCGACAACGGCGGCCAAAAGGTTGAGGAGTATGAACCGACGGCAAATATCACCCTTTTGATACAAAACGCGATTACGATTTCCACCCCTTAAATGTTAATTTTGACCAGTTATTGATAGTTTGATAGCCAAGCCAGAACAAAATCTAGGTCTATACGTTTTTTGAATATTGATTAAAGATCAACAATGTCAAATAAACGCCTAAATTTTTATTATTATGACCCTTAGAGGCTTTATACATCTCTAAGTCACTTAAATTATCCAGACGCGGAGACTATATACATCTCCTTTATTAGTTAGTTATTACAATTATTTTGTACCCATTAGGTTTGTTGGTTGCACTTTTTTATGTATTAGTTTTAGGTACAACTCTAAGGTAAAACTTGTAAAAAATAGTAGATTATACAACAGGAGCATAAAACGAGACATTTTACCCGAGACGTGCATATAGCTACCCGAGACGTGCATATAGCTACCCGAGACGTGCATATAGCTACCCGAGACGTGCATATAGCTACCCGAGCCGGTACGGCGAGAGTAGATAGTCACGTCGAGGGTAAAATGGGCGTTATGCTCGAGTTTTACACTCTGCTTTTCACTTCGATTGCAAGGAAATAAAAGAAGGATAAAGCATATACAAGAAAATTTAATAATTATTTCGCCTGAGACTTTAATGGAAATAAGTGCGAAAAAATTATTATTTGATCGTCACTATCACTACTCGAAGACATTATTGTTTAATTACTTACGAATAACTTATTGATTTTTCAACCGCAACACAACAAATTTAGCTAGTTTCTAGTTTTGTTTGACGAATAATAATTAACTTCCCGCCACACAATTTTCTAATTTTTTTTAAATTTTCAACTATGTTACGGTCGACTATGATCAAGCCTTAATGCCAAGTTATTATAAATATTGGTGTTATATTTTTTTAACGTAAATGCACGCCCTTAATAATCGTATGGTATTTAGAGAATAATACATACATATGTCGTAATTAAATTAAGATATAACCTAAATCTCATAAAAATATATCAATTAAATGAAGGCATATTGTGTATGTGGCTGTAAGGTGTAATTGCCTTAGTGTTAAAAGAAGAAATTACTTTATGCACAAGAGCATAAAAACCCATTTTATGCAGCCTTTTCTCGACATAAAGAAGAACTTTACGAGCATGAGAAGTGAAAAAATAATTTGTTACTATAGTCAAGTGCCTATTATGATGCTGATGTGATTATACTTGGTGTAGGCGTCGCAGTACCTGAGCTGCGGGTACGCGGGCAGCACGGACGGGCAGGAGTGGCTGGTGACGGGCGGCTCGGACCAGCGCCTGCGCTGCTGGCAGCTGGCGCGCGCCGACGAGTCGCTGGTGCTGGTGCCGCCCGCGCCCTCCGCGCCGCAGCCCCACCACAAGTACAGGTACTGCACACGGGAGCCCTGGAGCGCCAGGGTCCATTATGTAGCTTCTGTCTGCCTAGTTATAGTTAGTCACGCGGGAACTTTTGAATTTTCCGAGATAAAAAATACCCTTTTCATTCCCCCATCTCGGAAAGAGTATTTTTGCTCTTCGATATTTGAGTGCAAAAGCCGTTTTTATCCGCTAGAGGATAAAGTAAATTGAATTTAGAACATTGTGTACACTGAGTTTGTGAATTCAACACATCATTAAACCTATTTACTTCTACCTCCAGGGTGCCGAATTTATCATAAAATCTTTTGTTAATTTGTTAAAAACTCGGACTCGGAACCTTCTTGGTGTACTTTTTTTTTTATTTGCTTTGCGCGCGCCTATTTCTTTTCACGTCATATTGTTAAAACCTTAGGTTAAAAACATGAAAAGGTGGAATGAAAAGTTACGTGTTGCACTCGAGTGCAAAGATTTTTCACCTCGTGTTCTTTTGATTCCCTCGCCAACGCTCAGGATTCTAATTTTTGAATCCTTCGCTTGCTCAGTCATGAAAATTGAGCACGCGGTTAAAAATCAACTTTACACGCTTGTATAACAAATAACTATTTTGCTATTGCAGGACCGGGCCGAGTGTTCACAAACATACAGACACACAAACTTTCTTGTTTAAATCTGCCTTTCTTTAATTCCTAACACAAAAGAAATTGCACCTTTGGTTACACATATAACCCCTGCAAGATGCAACCAAGAAAACTACATCTTAATACGCCGTATGACGTGCCAAATTTCTTATAGCGAAATTTATTACAATTTTAGGAGCCGCATAATAGATGGCACCACAGTGATCCAGGAATACTGCAAAGCGACCCAACCGGCACCAGTGTCTATTATAGACGACAACGTTTACCGAACTGTGGAGTCGCGCTCCTTCCACCACACCGCCCCCATCACTGACATCACCATGGTGGAAGGGAGCAAGCCTTACCTGGTCAGCGCGTCGGCAGATGGCGTTATCAACGTGTGGAAGTAGCGCCATCTAGTTGAAGCGTGTAATGAGTTGGAGTTTGTTTTAATAGACGCCTAGATGAAATACAATAATGAAACGAAGCTTTGGTAAAATTGAGCGTGATAATGACGAAATGTTAATATTCTTTTTTAATTTGATCTGTCACGAAGACTGAACCAGTTTGATGATTGGCACACAGTTTGGTCGTCCAAAGATCTCCATTAACCTTTTGGCCGCCAAGCATGTCTGAGAAGTAACACGAATTTTAACTTTAAGTCAAGGTATCGAAGGACTTTTTTACCCTGTATCCGCTGGCGGCTACAGCCGACTGTGGCGGTCAAAAGATTAAAATAACCGTATGGATTTTTCTCTAGCTAAAAAATACGATCAAAGCAAATGCCCATTGAGACTTATCCAACGAGTTCAAACTCGGCGGATCTATGTTAAGTATAGCGGCGATCCCGTGGCCACCTTCCGGCTCCATCATCTGGCCAGACCAGCTCAATAACACTTTACTTCTGCGTTGTCACTTGACTGATGTACATTATAGGGTTGACCCTTGAATCTTCGACAAACTTTTCATCGAATATCAGTTCAAAGTCAACGTTTCCCTTATTTTCATTTCATAGACTATTCATATCATCGAACGTATGAATCAAGTATTTTTAAATCACCGATTATTTAATTGTAGAATAATTGTTTCATAATTTGTTTATTCTACAGAACTTCATTTCGTAATTTTTTATTTCATGTTTTATTTAAATATTGTAAAATGTTTCATAAAAAATCATTTCAAATGTGTATTAATACACAACTAATTTGTGTAGTTTGGTGAATTAAACGCAATACTATAGCAAACGGATGTGCGTACATATCATACGACTCATCCCACTAATCAATGAAACACTAATAATTGTTTATAAAAAGCAAGACTTCCAGGGTGGTCATAAAAAAAATAACTAACGCCAACCTGAACCTAACCGTTCCGAGTCGCTTCCGCTCTGACCCATCTTGCTCGCTCGGAAGTTTTTTTTCACATGACACATTACATCCTAACCTGGAGTGTTTTTTTTGTCATGTCCTTAAGACAGTCAGAGCTATATACATACCTATATTAACATTCATATGATAAATTATGTTGTACTGTGTATAAACTATAAAATAAAAAAGACTTGTAATAAAATGCCGATGAAATGAACTTCGATATTTAGTTGTTCTGTATTTTGAATAGTTTATGAAATGTATGTTTTAAGAAATAATAATCCTTGTACAGTTGTTCTAGGAATTAAGAAAATTTGTAATGTATAATCGATGAAAAGAGATTACTTCTAAAGAAATTATAAGGACTGAATATTCTATAAATCGTTTTCGATGTAATGAAATTCGATGAAAAGTTTGTCGACCATTCAGTGGGCACCCACAATATAGCTCAATGAAACATCGGGAAGTTGATCCACCTTCTAGATGTTTACATACTAAATTAGTTAGCCCTTTCACCGCGAATGACGCGATATCAGTACATACGTTATTTTAAGAGATCCAAAGTGCAATATTTTCGTTGTAATATTGAACTCTATGCAAAAGTATTAACAATCAAATTGATTCGAATAAGGTATATTTTCTTGTTGGTCGGCTTTATGCGCACTTTGTATGTGGTAATTCTCTTTTAAAATGACATTTTATATCATCTATAGGTTTTTTTCGTCAAGGTTACAGTGCAAACGAGGCCGAGGTTAATAGTCTCGCGTCTTGTTAAAGTTTTCTAACTTGTGTAAGGTAAATTGAGCATTTGACAGCACGAAGAACAAATATAAGGTATACTATACTATTTACAGTGTGATGGACGTTTTACATTCACGCCGCAACGCCTCACGAAGTATTTACGGGGGGGGGACCATTTGATTAAAACTCGACCATACTATTACATAGTTTTTTTGACTGGCCCCCTAGAAAAGCATATTGCTACGCCCAAGTTTTTACGGATAAGTAAAGTATGCGTTCGCGGGGTGAATGTAACGCATCCATTACGATCCATTTCTGTACATTAGGGATTGCAACTATACCCGAAAAACTAATATCGGTTTTTATTCGGTTAAAATATAAATCAAACCGAATGTTGGTTATTAACAGTTATTCTTAATTTGAAAAAAAAACTCGGAACTAAAAAGAAACGGTTCTGTAAGTTATTTTATCTACACCCACATCATAAAACCTCCATTCATTAATCAAAAACCATAGGAAATGACCACCATTTTGACAACCAATTAGGAAAAACCAATGC
The DNA here is from genome assembly GCA_947859335.1 of Tortricodes alternella. NCBI lineage: Eukaryota > Metazoa > Arthropoda > Insecta > Lepidoptera > Tortricidae > Tortricodes > Tortricodes alternella. The sequence goes on along the minus strand of OX401975.1, from coordinate 6,679,201 downwards.
TGCGATGAAGAAATAACATGACTTCTTTATCGTTTTTAGTAAAGAAATGAGATTAAATTTGGAACAGCTGTCAAACTCAAGTGGGTCTCTATTCTAGTATCCATAGATATTAAAACAGTTATTGATACGAAACGTCAATTCAGTATGTTTTTTAATATAAACTGCACAATATTTGATCTCGAGTGATGTGAGAATAGAGACTTCATCCGTTTGTCTACGATTTAAAAAAAAAAAGGTCTTGACGGACGGCCGCCATTATTGACGCGCCGCGCCGCGTTGACGTTTTGCTGAACGAAAGTAGAATTGTTGTTGAATTGAATAGAAAAAGTTGTTTGTAATTTACATTTTAGTTGAAAATATGAATAGTAAGTAGTCTTCTCGGAGTGTGTGTGATGTGAAAATGCGCCGGATATCGGAAATATGCAGCCACGATTGCAACAAATAACTTGTTGCCAGAAAATATTGTTTCTGAACCCATCATGGAGGATTTATAATATGTGTGTAGATAAAGTTATGTATGCAACTCTGCATAATTTGGCCTTAAAACACACGTGCGATCTTATTATGAAACTCGCTAAAAGCTCGTTTCATAAAACCGCACTAGTGTTTTAAGGCCTATCATTATGCAACCGTTGCATAAACTACTATTATGTGTTTATAATATGATTGTTAAGTATAAAAGCGGAAGTGAGTCTGTAGTTATTGATTACGGATATTTGAAAAAAGGAATATTATGTTGTTAACGAATTCCTCATGGATGAGTAAAAGTTCTGAATAAAACACAATGAACAAATGATTGTGCACTAGTACAGTCAGCTTCAGAAAGGTATTACTTTTCTCTGACGCTGACTGTACGTTTTAAATACGTGCATTTGTCTCTGGCTTGTGTTTGGTAAGTTGAGTATTTGATGAAGAACAAATAAGTATAATATTAATATACTATTATAAAACGGTATGGAGTTATGTCTGTAATTTGAAGATATTTTTCATAAATTGAGAATGACTATTGATATCTGAAAGCAAACGATTTTTAGAATATTCATAGCTAGGTACTTTAGGACCTACCGTTTTATTTTTGCAGATTTATTCTTTGTCTTTGTGCGCGGGACAAACATTAATAATCATACAAAGTTTAGCTTTGTAAGTTAAAAAGTGGCTGTGACATACATACAGGACAACAGACAGGCCGAAACTATAAGGGTACAAGTTCCACTACGGAACCCTAAAGGCCCGGGCAAACCATACGCGTTTGCGGCGCGTCGTGTTTCGAACGCGGGCCCGCACGATCTGTAGAACGGCGGGCGGATTTAACATGGCATACCAAAATAGCGCGGGACCACCGCGGTCCCGCCCTACCGGCTTAGCCTTAAAAACTGGCGGTGGAAGGGTTATTGTTGAACAATGTTTTCTGAAGTTGGGCCATTGTATGGACTAGTTTAATTTTTCAGATTTTTATACTATAGTCGTTAAGACATATGTGATAACCTAAAAGTGTAAATAGTTTATTACGATACTTATAACCTAGCAATGTATGCATGCCATATTCCAAAATAAAAATATGCTTTTCCGTTTAATAAAATATTGTAAAAAAGATGCACTTTTATTTCTAGTAAGTAATAATCTGTCATTTAACACTCTTCTCTCTTCTTTTCCTAGCGCTTTTTTCCCGTCTCTAATTCGGGGAACGCTTTGACCATGATCCCAGATTCGGCAGGTCGGGTTATTACAGTGGAGCGACTGCCGTCTGACCTCCGTAACCCTTGTGACAGGGGAACCTGACCAATTGGATCATGGTTACATATTTAGTTACCAAAATATACAGGTTTCCTCGCGATGTTTTCCCTAACCGTAAGAGCAGCGATGAATGCAATTCGCAGGCAGATAATGAATGTTAGGAAAACGAATTGGTACATGGCAACTACTGGGATACGGTCTGTCATTTAACACTACAATATATAACATATATATATGTGTCAAGAAGAATATTTTTTCTTAAAAAAATAAGCTTTCAATCTCAATTCTTTTATTTTATTATAATCATATAATTGCATTGTATTAAAAAAAAAAGCTTATGCATACAGTGTACTGTACTCACAACACAATTTTGATATTTTTTTGTACTTAAAAATATTTAAAACAATTAAAATGTCGGGTGGGTATAAAAAGATTGCTACCATTATTTTATTAAAATTATAAGGAACTAGAAAAAATTTATTACTATTGTTTGAGTCAAGAAACAGACAAAATGAGAAACTCTTCTTGAAGTCTGTTCATATAGTGGTCGTAAATTTAAAACCATCTGTTTCTCAAGGTCATGGAACTGAAAACTTGCAAAACAAAACAAGGAAGCCCAATAATCATACAAAATACATCTTAATCCTAACTTAGAAAATTTGTTGAAAGCTGTACAGCATGATTTGAAATATATTTGAGTTCAAATTTGGTCAGTTATGACAAAATTAAAGATACATAATGAAAAGACACACACAAAAGACTTTGCGCTTTATTAGAAGCTTCAACAAGGCCAGTAAATATAGAATCTTTTTGACTGCTTGACACATACGTAAATAGTCTTAGCTACATTTGTTGACATTACTGAACACTCATTTTTACACTGGCTGTTGATTTTATGATGATGCCATGATAGATTATATATTTAATTACCCCATATGCTTAAACCCTCATATGCCAAGGGAAAAAACTGGCTATTGTGTCTCATTGGATTCATAGAATACCAAAAAACCGGCCAAGTGCGAGTCAGACTCGCGCACGAAGGGTTCCATACCATTATCTTTAAAAACGGCAAAAAAATCACGTTTCTTTTATGGGAGCCCCCTTAAATATTTATTTTATTCTGTTTTTTAGTCTTGTTGTTGTAGCGGCAACAGAAATACATCATCTGTGAAAATTTCAAAAGTCTAACTATCACGGTTCTTGAGATACAGCCTGGAGACAGATGGACAGACGGACAGCGGAGCCTTAGTAATAGGGTCCCATTTTTACCCTTTAGGTACAGAACCCTAAAACAAGAACTTAAAAAAACAAAAACTGCACCAAAGACGAAGCATGGCTCTGTGCCTATAGATAAGGGGTGAAGCATGGATCCACTTTTTAGTGCACTACTTGCATGTTAATTTTAGTTCTCCAAGAATCAAATGAGACACACATGCTTTATTTTTTAGTATCATCATTATGAGGCAGTGGCGCAGCCTGCCTACAAACCGATTCCTGACGGATTTACCAAGCTAGAAAGCTACGGCCAGCTGTCACTGAAGTCCATGTTAATCTAACAAAACGTCAGACTTGCATGTACAGTTCTAATTCTTCTGGCTTCCCTTAGGAAATATTTGACGCTTCGCCACTATTATGAGGTGTTAATTGAAAGTGTATGTACACAAAAATAACAACAATAACATAGTTTAAAGTTGTACCACACTGTACTTCTCACAACACTTTAACTATCCTATCATTAACTAAATGTGTGATGTCCACATCCACTATAGCTCTACATCAGTTTTGAGTCACTTGTATTAAAACAAAACTATGTTTTACTATCCTTTTCCTCTGGTATGTCTTCTAGAAGTTTTTCCAGGTCGACACCATCCAGTTTTGGGTTCTGCGCGTTTGATGCATGCGCTAAGAATAATTCCTTCAGGAATTGGAGCTCCTTTGTCAGCGTTTTGACTTTATCCTCTAGCATTTGGTTCTCGGCTTTAAGTTTACTGACTCGTGTGAATGTTTCCTGCGTGCGCTGTTTTGATTTGTATCTGCTCTTTTTAACAGCCTGTAAGCAAAAATAAAATATGTCATTGTGGATGTTTGAAAAGTGAATCATCAGTTATACAAAAGTGAAAGTTAATGATATTTCATATACTATTAAAAAACTTAATGGTGTTCTTATAGGACAAACATTTGAGCCAACTACAACATAACATAAGTTACAAAACATTGTGCAAACATTTCACAATATAAAATAATATTGGTGAATGTTAAAATTTACCTCATTATTTCTGTCTCTCTTCTTTCTGTAGTCCTCGTCTTCGTCGTCCGCGTCGCTAACGCCCCTTCTCCCTTTCACAGGAGGCATGTCGAAGTTATCGTCCAATATCATCAAAAAAAAATTAACAACAAGATCCGAACCCACACCGAGCCAGCATATACGCGACTGAACGTTTCTCTGCAAACAATGACGCAATATTTGACTTCAATAAATAAGCAGCTTATTAACAATTTATATCGTTTATTTACATAGATTGGTAATTGGAAATATTTTTTAGGTCATATAAGTATTTTGTAACTTACCACGTTAGCAAAGACAGTCGTTACGTAATTTTATTTAGGTGATAAGTTTATATACACTGTAACTAATAGCAATTTCACATAAATACACAGACTAATAGGAGATTACATAAATAAGTCAACAAAAACAATTCATTTCGTCATTCACGTTCCGTCACGTCAGTCATAAATTGACGAATGACGTCAACAGAGTTGCAGTGTTGCCAACTCTTAAATTACAAAGTACCTAAATGTACGCAGACTACCAAAAATGACTATTCTTGAACTTTTCTAAGAAAAAGGTGCTGAAAAGTTTAATGACTAATAAATAAGTAAAAATAAAGAAACATGTTTCTTAAGTCGTTTTAATAATCAATTATTTAAAAAAATACTCTTGTTTGGTTCTACACGGTCGGACCATTGAACGCTGTCCCGATCAAGGTCGTTGGGAGCCGACCGATTTTCAATGCCCGATCGAACTTTGCTACACGGTCAGTTTTGTACCCCTACCTGCGGCGCTAACATGCATGACACAAAGATAAGATAGACCGTCTTATCTCTAAGTGCGTCTCTCTCACACTAGTGCTGACGATAGAGATAGTCATAGAGATAAACGGGTTTAAATTATCTTTGTGGCATGCATGTTAGGGCCGCTGATCAAAACGACCACTCAGGCCCCCAGTTCTCGGTGCATTCGAGATTAAACGTCAGTGCATACAGTCGATTGACACAACTGTATGAATCTGACGTTTAATCTCACAATCGACATTATCTCGAATGCATCGAGAATTTGGGTCCAGTTTGTCGTCCATAGTAGCATTGCCATCGTACCTACTACCATTGCATTCGTATCGTATCGTAGTGATTATATTCTCTTTGTTGCCACTGATGAGATTGCAACGATGAGGAAAACTGATTTTGAATTGTCTATAGATATGCCACCAAATGTAAGTTCGTTCAAAAAAATATGCAGATCGTATCAATTAAGGTGGGAACTAATTATCGGACTCGGGGTTTGTCAACTGTAGTACCCTCGATAGTACCATGCGCGGTCCCGGGGGGGGGGGGGGGGGGCACAGGGGACATGACCCCCCCCCAAAATCGTACACGTCAAATTGAAAAATCAGGTCTAAAAGTAAAGTTTAATTTACTCGACATATTTTATTATTAGTGACCCCCCCCCAAATTTCAGGTTGCGACCGCGCCTGGATAGTACCACTAGTGGTACCACGGTTACTTTTACCTATCCTTAGTAATCTTAAAAGTACCTAACCGTGGTACCACTGGTGGTACTATCGATGGTACTACGGTTAACAAACCCGAACTGTCGTCCATCAGCCGCGGCTGACTCGACATTTAGGCCCGTCACATACATTCGTTTTCCTGATTCGATTTCCGAATTCGTTTTCCGTATGCGGACATTCCGAACGCAAGCATTTCATATAAATAGTTCTACATGACACACACGTTCGAACGAATTCCGTACGGAAAAATTACGTAAGTGTATGCCATGTAGAACTATGTATATGAAATGCCTGCGAAATCGAATCAGGAAAACGAATGTATGTGGCGGGCCTTAAACGTCCGATAGAAATCTGACGCGCTGCATCCAATCGATCGCGTATTTTTTTTTTGTACTCACGTGTACTTAGAGTTTATATTCTGTGGTACACATTCAAAAATGATCCCATAAGTAAGTACAGTACAGGCAAATTAACTGACTCTGATCCCCCTAGCAAGGTTGACACAAGGATAAGTTAAGCCGCATCTCCGAGTCCGTCTCTCTCACACTAGTGCCGTCGAAAGAGATAGTCAAGATATAAACGGGTTTAACTTATGCCCGTGTCTAGCATGCCGGCCGCTGGTAACTAATAACTATAAGAGTAACCTGGTACTCTACATGGATAAAACCTATAAATAAAACACCATTTTGTAATTAGCCCACAATATAATTTCTTCACCACGTAAACCACGTTTATCCACTAACAATTTACGTAAAACTTATTTACACACATAATGGAAGCATCAAATGCTAAACGATCTAATACTGTAACACTAACCGATAAAATTTATCGCACAGATGACAAAACTCGTCAACATTCTAAATTGAACTGTTATTTTCCAAGTTTGATAAAAATAGGCAGTAACCTTCCACACAATGTAACATTCAAACACGTCTTTTAGAAGAACCCTAACAAGAATTCATTGAATTTCGATGAGTACGCCTATTTATTGTGAAGAATCAATATAGTACCTATCACAGAACATAAAAACATGAGAAAGGATGATAGATTTAACAAGAAAGCAACCCTGCACGTCTAGCACGACCTGCCCGCGAGTCGTTTGTCGCTCAGTACATCCCTTACATACTTGACTAGTTTGACAGAGACGCACTGAGCGACAAACGACTTGCGGGCATGTCGTGCTAGTCCCCCTGACAGAGCAGGGCAAGGTTATATTTTAATTGATATCCAGTTGCAACCCAAGTCAGGATATACAAGTAACGTTAAGAGGAGTGTGAACCTACGGCTTTTCATACATAAGGCGATAACGATTTCCACCCCTTAAATGTTATGTTCACCAATTGATAGGTTGTCAGTCAGAACAAAATCAGGGTCTATACGTTTTGATTTTTCATTATAACCAATACATTCAGTTTTATTGTGGTTTCAGTATTCTCATGCAAAACTAATTTCGGCATTATTTGACTTTCTTAATCTTTAATCAAAATTCAAAAAACGTATAGACCTAGATTCTGTTCTGACTGACAACCTATCTAAAATTGGTCAAAATCGGTAAACATTTAAGGGGTGGAAATCGTTATCGCCTTTTGTATGAAAAGGGTGATTTCTGCCTTTGGTTCACAGTACTCACAGGCGTTGAACCATTAACCTTCAGGCCATAAACCTACTTGTTGTACATTATATTATTTATAGAGATTTATAGCCGTAGTTAGTGTTGCCCTATTTTTTTCAAAGTACCTACGGCTGACACTCGAATAACATTTAAATAAAATTGTAACAACTTATGGTCGAAAAATAATTGAAATTTAAACTTATATCATGGTTAAGGAGTATTATGACGTTATGACTGTATATAGTTCTACGTCTATTTATTTATACATAGTAGCATAGGTTGATTATAATGTAGTCATTGCGAATTGGTCCAGTATTTGAATTTGAACTCTGGATCAGCATTTTTAATGTTAAATGTTTTATTTTCCTTTTTTTATAATTATAGGTAGGTATTACTTATGAATTCGAACACTGATTTCCAAATAGAATTTAGATATAGTTAGAAGGTTATATTCAGTCTCAAGATTTTTAAATGTAAACACTAAAGTTGATCAATTTGTTTGAAGGTGCCCTTATGTATAAAGTGAAATAAGGTCATTTCGAAAGGATAAGGTAAGAAGTACCTTAACGTAAAGTCATAACAGTAAGACGATTGATTACATAATACTTAACTAGTTATCAGAGATCTATCTATGTTTATTATGGTAGTTTTTTCAAAGTTTTACATATTTCTAACTATTTACAGTAAATCGACACATTATTTAATAGTTGCTATATTTTCGCTTAAATTATGTTATGAGTTACGACTTTTACGATTGAATATAGATCGATTTATGATATTGTCTTTACCTTATTAATCTTATGTTTTATGTAAGTACCTACCTACTTCACCATAAGTTGTGTAAAACTGAAAGTTTCAACGTGGCTCATCGATGTATTTGTATACCCATAGCTGGGCACAAGACCGTCAATCCGTTAATCGTTTTTTAACGAAGTTAACATTTGGAGTAACGGATTAACTTTTAAGCTAACTTTAAAAATTGTTAACACAACAACAAGTTCATTAGACGTTAATTATTTACCTACTAGTTGCCAAAAGTACACCGCACGGCTTATGTCAGATATATTTTGAATTGAAGAGTTTGATCTTGAAATAATCACTCCCTTCTTTTATTAATTGTCATGTCCTGCCTAAACCACCATAGCATACCAACATTTTTTTTATAATTAAATCACTAAAGCAACGACATATAAAATGCAATTTTTATCCCGAGATAACGATTAATGATAACTTCCGTTAAATCCTCCATAATGTAACGCTTTAACGTTTAACGAAGTTAACTTTTCGTGGAACGGATTAGAGATTAACGAAGTTAACCAATTGATTAATGGTGCCTAGCTATGTGTTTACCTTCGCTTTATTTTGCAAATCTGTGCGTTACAATATTAGTTTTAATACCAGCAACAGCACTGTCTCGCGATTTACGAAAGCTTCCAATGTACATATATACATACATATTATCACGCCCGAAATCCCTAATGGGGTGGGCAGAGCCACAAGACTACTTGTGGCCACGTTCGATTAATTAGTCCTAAGATGGTATGATGAACCATGAGCTTCACATGTACACAACTTAAATTAGCCTCGGGCCCTTTTTCATTAAACGTCGAACATTCCTGTTAGCCTACAACTTGAATCAGATTCTTAAGGTAATTTGGCACAGTTAGATACAGTATTTAGCTAAAATTGTTCCATTTTGTGCTCCCAAATCACGAATACTTACGTAACTAATAGTCTGTTTTTCTTTCTTTATTTTTTTACTTACGATAGTCATACATATACTTGAAACGACAAATCCATATTAGGAACATTCTTAAACTATTTCACAAAAAATGTCTGCGACGAAATAATAGACTATAAAAATACAACGTAAATGCAACAATTTTATAACTTAGGTAGGTATGTCGATTAAATTTTCTTATCTTTACATATATAATTCTACTGTACGTGTGTATGTCACTGAACTCCTCCTAAACGGCTGGACCGATTTGAATGTTTTTTTTTGTATGTGATTGGGTGGCGCCCTGGATCGTCTAGATTCACAAATCAGCCCGGCAGATGGCGCTGCGGTCGGTACAAATACCGCGGGCGAAGCTGTGGCGGGTCCACTAGTTAGTTATATTTCTTGTTTTTTTTTAACCAAGCAACCGTCTACAAACTCATAGGTCATATTCAAAATTGATGGTATTTTAAATATTTTATGAAATGCACATAATTCTACTGTTACAAATGCTAAAACCAAGTAAGAAACAAAATGGTTTATTGAATGTTTAGGCTTTTCTTTTACACCGCTTTGGACCAAACTGGAAACTTCTCGTAATAACATCCTTAAGTATTATAGTTTGGGTTGAAAAAATATCCCAATATCGGTTTTTTTTTTTCGCTAAGCTCGCGTCTTGTACATAGTTAACGAGACAAAAATATGTGAAAATTTTCAAACTTCAACTTATTACGCGATTAAAAATATTATCAGATATTTCTACGTACTAAGTACATACCATATTCACAGACCTACAGCGGCCCTTGCCAGACACGGGGCTAAATTAAACCCGTTTATATCTCTATCTCTTTCGTCGGCACTAGTGTGAGAGAGACACACTAAGAGATAAGACTAAATAAATAAATCAGGGGACAATCTTTACACAAATCGATCTAGTCCCAAAGTAAGCTCTAAAGGCTTGTGTTATGGGTACTAGACGACGATATACATACTGATATAGAGAAATAAATACTTAAATACATAGGAAACATCCAAGACTCAGGAACAAACATTCGTGCTCATCACACAAATATTTGCCCTTGCCGGGGATCGAACCCGGGACGCTAGCTTCGGAGGCAGGGTCACTACCAACTAGGCTAACCGCGTCGTCAAGAAAGTTTAACTTATCCTTGTGTCAACATTGCTAGGGCCACAGGTCAGTTAGCTAAAGCTGGCGCGGCACACATTAACATATTGCGCGCGTGTGAGGTCTCCTCTTGTCTGTATATATACTAGTAATGGATTTGTGCGAGTATTGAACGCGCCAACTTAATTTTACCGACCAGCGGCCCTAACATGCATGCCACAAAGATAAATTAGAACCGTTTATCTCTATGACTATCTGTTAAGTCGGCACTAGTGTGAGAGAGATGCACTTAGAGATAAAATGTTGTTAACTTATCCTTGTGTCAACCTTGCTAGGGCCGCTGAATAATAAGTAAATATCATCCATATTCAAAATCGCATAAGTTATTAAATTACATGTTTTAAAGTTGAAATCTAATATAAACTAGTTTCACTTAGTCAGCAGTCGATGGCAACGCCTTTATTGTAAAGTGTAATAGTAGTGAAGACTTTAGGTATAATTGAGAAGGTTAAGAGCACGTATACTCCAAGGCCAAAATGTTGTTATACAGCCGTATAAAATGTATGGCCGTCAGCGCTCTTTTTACAACGGACGAGGTATACATATTGTCGCACATTTTTTATCTGAGTGCTACAATTTACCTAAGTTTAGTTTCGTATTTATTCGGCATAAAAAGCCGAAAGCACGCAGCGTGTTGTATTTATCGCCGTTAGGCTGCGTTTACACCAGAGCTGTGCTAGGCAGATACGCGGTGCGCGAGGAATGAATCCACCAATAGAATTACTTCATTTTGAAATTACAGCAATCCTATTGGTTAATTTTTCTTCACGCACCGCGTAGCTGCCTCTGCCCTGGTGGAAACGCAGCGTTAGGCTAGGTACTGACCTACACGGCATAACTGTGCAATATCACTGGTAACACAATTAGGTATGTAAAGTTTTTTGAAGACAGGCATATTACACATTTTTTAGTGGATTTCTTAGGGATTTAGTGTCTAAAGATAATTAATTTTTATTTCATATCGTTTATTCAGGAGATTTTTTTAAATGACTGCGATGACATTTCCCCCGTTACAGCCGTTTGTTCTTGGCCTTAAGTTAAATAAAGAAAAAGAAAGTGACAGCTCAGTGAAGAAGAACTGTCACTTTCTTATTCTTTATTTAATTTAAGGCAAAGATTGAATCAAACAGCTGAGCATACGGCTGTAACGGGAGAAATGTCATCGCAGTCATTTTAAAATCTCCTGAATAAACAGTATGAAATAAAAAAATATTATCCTTAGATACCTGGTACCTGAGACGTCCACTATCAAAAAAAAATATAATGAGCCCGTCTTCAAAAAACTTTACCTACCCAATTATACTGATCGTCAGTAGAATATTAACTGTCAATATATTGAATGGTTCCTATCATACTCACCAGTTTAGTACCTATTAAAAAAGTAACTAACGAATTAGTGCTCTTGAAACACGTTTAAACTCGCGTTTTAATTACAATGTTGATTGTTGTTAAGCCTTAGAATACGTGAAGGATTTATGTAGCATGCTAAGTAGCCCGCGAGTAAACGAACTGATACAGCAACCAATTATATATCTTAACGTCATATTAACTTTATTATTAGTTTCTATCTATCTTATGGGCTTATTACACCTTCCTAAATTTAGTCACTTACGAGAGGGACGCCGCAATACGTTAGATACCTATGGAGATATCTCAATCACATTCCAACGTATTGCGGCGTCCCTCTCGTAAGTGACTAAATTTAGGAAGGTGTAATAAGCCCATTAGGCTTGTGCTTACGCAAATTATTATTATTACTTCAAACCTAGTAGGTATTGACATTTACAAGTACAATTTAGATTGTTTTTTTGTAACAAAAGTCTCGAATTCTGATGGTTCCAGAGCAGTGTTGGGGTTAATGTTTATGGATTTACTTTTTTCTTTTACACACATGGTAAGTCAGGGGGCGTCGCGGCCAAATAGTCAAATAGTACGTCAAACAGTGGATTTAAACTTGCCATCATAAAATACCATTTATATACTCACGCTGGCCAACTAGCTGACCTAAAAGTCGGCACTGCTTATATTTAAATCTACGAACACACGTATCGTAACTCGTAATCAGTCCTTGTTAGATTTACTGACTACTTCTCTCGTAGTTTTATTAAGTATATCACACACTACACAACACATCTGTACTAATGTTATCCTTAAGCTAGGTGTTCACTGCGGCGTCTGCATCTGGGTTTTGCGGCACTGGCAAAGCCATTTGATGATGCGAGCGTTCCGTTCTACCACGCTGGGAGGTTCTGTGTTTCGGTATATCGGCTTCTGCACGCCTGCCGGACCTTGAACCTGTAGGGAAAATAATTGCATTTAAAGTAAGGCAAAGGCTGGTTGAAATGTGCCACTGTATACAAAAAAGAGGTTGGAACCATCTTTTGTTCACCGCAGTGGCGTAGCTACTGAAGTACTAGACGGTGCCGTGCACCGGGGCCCCCAAGCTAAGGGGGCCCTCTGACCCTGACCAGCAAACCTCTTATTGAACTAGCTAACACAAAAAGACGCTAATAAAGTACGAGTCGGACTCGCGAACGAAGGGTTTCGTACCATTTTCTGGCAAAAAAAATCACGTTTGTTGTATGGGAGCCCCCTTAAATAATCATAAATCTGTTTTTTTAGTATTTGTTGTTATAGCGGTAACAGAAATACATCTTCTGTGAAAATATTAACTGTGTAACTATTACGGTTGTGAGAGACAGCCTGGTGACAGACAGACTGACAGACGGACGGACAGCGGAGTCTTAGTAATAGGGTCCCGTTTTACCCTCTCGGTACGGAACCCTCAAAATTCTCCCACCTTCCACCACCACCACCACCTTCAGATTGTAAATAAATTAGATATTTTTTTGCACCATGTCCTCTGGTTACCTAGCTACCAGTGGCGGCGCGTGAGGGTAAGTCGGTGCATAACTTCTTAACTCAAACATTATAATATTATTAATTACTTCTTGTATTAATATAAAAATTGCATATTACACACTTTTTTAAGGTAAATACAATATTTAATGAGTTATAATATAATGTTTAAAATAGAAATCATACACCGGCTTACCCTTACGCTTCGCCTCTGCTACCTACGCCTCGAGCTCGTATCTGTGAACCACGTACCGTGTAGTCAGCCGCGTTGGCCAGCTGGTTAGAGTCCACGGTGGACGCCGATGAGAAGAACACGGGGCTGTCCGCAAGCGCGTCTCTGAGGAGCGCGTCGTATTGCCGCGGCTCCAGGCCCAGGCGCTCGAAGAACTGCTGCAGCGCCGAGTCCGACGGGCTGTCTGGGGAGTCATCGCCCTCGCACGGCGCCGAGGCAGGGCTGCGGCCGTCGGAGCGCCGGTACCTGGTGAAGTATCGTGAATGTCTAGTGCTGTGCATTGGCTATAGCCCGGCTCACAACTTAAATATGAATAACACTTCTTAAGGCGATTGACAAGACCTAAATCGGCTTTACTTTAACACTTTTAAAGTAAACTATTTGATTTGGCAGAGAAAAAAAAACGTTAATATTCATTATATTATTGAAAAAATGACTATTTCCAAAACACAATTTGATGAAATCGATACTAAAGAAAAAAAAGCTGAAATTACGTCTAAAATCCTCTTTTATCTACACCCATATCATAAAACCTCCATTGGTTAATCAAAAACCGTAGGAAATGACCACCATTTTGACAACCAATTAGGAAAAACCAGTGCTGCGATAAAGAAATAACATGACTTGTTTATCGTTTTTAGTAAAGAAATGAGATTAAATTTGGAACAGCTGTCAAAACTCAAGTGGGTCTCTATTCTAGTATCCATAGATATTAAAACAGTTAATGATACGAAACGTCAATTCAGTATGTTTTTTTAATATAAACTGCACAATATTTGATCTCGAGTGACGTGAGAATAGAGACTTCATACGTTTGTCTATGATTTAAAAAAAATTGGTCTTGACGGAGGATTGAATCGGCGCCATGTTGGTGTTTTGCTGAACGAAAGTAGAATTAATTGAATAGAAAAAGTTGTTTGTAATTTACATTTTAGTTGAAAATATGAATAGTAAGTAGTCTTCTCGGAGTGTGTGTGATGTGAAAATGCGGATATCGGAAATATGCAGCCACGATTGCAACAAATAACTTGTTGCCAGAAAATATTGTTTCTGAACCCATCATGGAGGATTTATAATATGTGTGTAGATAAAATTATGTATGCAACTCTGCATAATTTGGCCTTAAAACACACGTGCGATCTTATTATGAAACTCGCCTATCGGCTCGTTTCATGAAAACCGCACTAGTGTTTTAAGGCCTATCATTATGCAACCGTTGCATAAACTACTATTAAAACAGTTCTATGTCTTAATCTTTTTATCGACTTCAAAAAAGGAGGAGGTTATTAACTTATGGGTCTACAATTAATAACAATATTACATCACGTCAATATTAAAAAAAATACTAATTTATATTTTACGTGTAGTTATATAATTCAGCCGTTTTTTATTTTCCCCATACAAAAACTGCACAGTGCTTCTCGTTCACTCCGGTGCAAACAGACAGAGACCGATCACTCAAGGTCATTGGCTGTTATCAGCGTCTTAAACGATTATTTTCCTGTGTTTTGGCCATTGTTATGAATTATTAGAACTAATACAAGTCTAACGCCGTTGATACAGATTTAGATATATAGGTATATATCAGGAATTTATAACAGAATCTGCACGTCTAGCACAATCTGCCCAGGACCCGTTTGCCACTCAGTACGTCCCTTTCGTATTTGAATAGTTACGCAAGGACGCACTGAATGACAAAACAACTCGCTGGCATGTACGTTCTGCTAGGAGATTGTTTGACAGTAACCTACCTGTCGGAGATGTCGGACTTGGAGCGCAGGATGGGGCGCGGGCGGCGCTGCTTGTAGCGCAGGCAGCGCTGCCGCTTGAAAGTGCCAAGCGGGGACGTCACTTCCTCCCCGGGACACATCTACAAATCAACACAAGACATATGTTAATTTGATAGTGTTATCATGTTCGATCTCAGTTCACAGCTTTGTGAAGAAGAACCGGGTCGTATTAATGTACGTCCCGATATTGCCTGCTCGGGCAATATCGAGACGTACCTACATTAATAGAACCCGAAGAACTGTCACTTTCTTTTTCTTTATTCAATTTAAGGCAAAGATTTAAACAACAGCTGTAACGGGGGAATTGTCATAGCAGCCATTTAAAAAAATCTCCTGTATAAACGATATGAAATAAATAAGATAATAATCTTTAGATTCTGGGTCCCTGACACGTCCACTATCAAAAAATGTATAATATCTTCAAAAATCTTTACCTAACCCCAATTGTTTGTATTGGGTGACATAATGTATGTAAACCGCACCACAGATTACATAATACTCTGAAATCCTGTGACAAGATCCCTAAAACAGTGTTTAGATGCCTAGTTGTAGCATGTGAAGGAATAGTAGGTATAAACCGATCTTGGGTTCGGTGCTTCGTAAGCGTAGGTATGGCCCCAACATATGACATTGTTTTGCCTTTCAGCCATACATCATCATACATGTCATGTTAGTCACAAGCTAATTAGTTTACCAACTGGACGTGGACTGTCGAAGTTTTTAACTTAATAACAATTCCACCACTTAATATTAATATCTATGTCTCTCGATAAAAGGGCGCCAAATACATGACTCGCCCGGGGCGCCTAGATGGTTAAGGCCGGCCCTGAATAAAGCTCACACAAGAGTTGGTAGAGCTATTATGAATGGTGGCCTATACAAGCAAATATACTGAATTCATTATTTATTAAATTAAATAATATCAAGCTTTTAATTTATCGTAAAATGGCCTCTTACGTTTACGAATTACTGACATCTATGCCATGCCCTTAAAAGCCAGATACGTGAAAAAAAAATCCGTTGTCTTTGTCATGTCACAAGTGTCATCCGCCAGTTACCCGCGATTTTTGTTTTTTGTTATTCTGTAAGCTCCCATCGTAAAACAATTTCTAGAAAATATTCTAAAATCCCTCGAAACCTTGGATTTTCTTTAAAGCAGGTTTTTTTTTATAGAAGATAGATGTGAAATGTCATTATCATTGAACATGATTGTGTTGTTTCGTCAGTGAAGAGAAGTATCTACCCTTTGTTATGGCGAAGAAATTGCATGAGACCTACACTATAAAAACGGATACCATCCTAAGTTATTTCCACAAAGTAGTGCGAAGGTTTTTTTAGTATTTCTCGATCGGAGCTCTCTTTCATACCATCACTTTAATTAAGTTGGATTAAAAATGTAACTAAACTCATTATGATCGAATAATTAGAATTAGAATTCGTATATTGACACGGGTAAACATATTTTAGCATAAAATTACTTCCAACTAGGACTTTTTTGTCATTTAAATTTAATGCTTTTGGCGGGTCCAGTCGTCAATACCTACCTCGCAAAATGACTATACGGCGGAAATAACAACAACGCAAAATGTCTATGTAGAAAAATATCTATACAGCAGAAAGCCAACGGCGAAAGAGACCCACTAACCATAACAGCTACTTTGTATTATCACTACGTCGTCACCGACCTGAAGATGTACCAGACTTGCTGCAGCACACCCAACCGCTAGACTCTTGTAAAATTCAACCAAACGGGACCAAATGTGTAGGTAACAGACTTGAACTCTCTCAACACACAAATACACCTAAAAGTGTTGCTTCTCTTAACAAATCCAAGACAAAACCTAAGTGTAAAATATGCAGAAAGGAATTCAAAAATCAGACCTATTTGAAACGTCATCTGTATAATGTACATTCTGGTGAGAAAAAATTCTCATGTGACATTTGCAAGATGTCTTTTGTTTCTAAAATGGGTGTCCAACTCCACATGTCTGTTCACAACTCTGCAAAGCCTCATCGCTGCAAATACTGTAGCAAGCGTTACAAGCGAACCGGTTCGTTGTGGCGGCATATGTTAACTCATTTTGATAAAGAAACAGTGAAGCTCATGAGAGCAAAGAAACCCACACCAAAACCGGAATGTACGGAATGCGACAAAGTATTTACAAAACAATACACTCTCAAACGACATCTTATTCACGTCCATGCCAATGAGAAGAAATTGTCTTGCGATATCTGTGCTAAGACCTTCACTTCCAAATACAGGATACAGCTTCACATGACTGCACACAGTTCTGTGAAACCATACTGCTGCGAACACTGCAGTAAGAGCTACAAGCAAAAAACCAATCTCAGATATCATATGTTGACTCATTTTAATAATTACAAGTTGTTTACCCATTGTAAAATTTGTAGCAAGATGGTTTGTAAAAAATCATTTCGCATACATTTAAAAATTCACACTAATGCCAAACCAAATGAGATTTGTCACAAAGCATTCAAATCCAGTTCAAGCCTAAGTTGTCACAAGAAAACGCACAATCCCACCAGACGTTTCGAATGCCATATATGCAACAGCCGTTTCACCTCATCCTCCAGACTAAAGGAACATCAAGTCGTCCATACAAAAGAAAAGCGTTTTAAATGCAACCTTTGCATTAAACAGTATGCATTAATGAGTTCTCTTAACAGTCATAAGCGGACACACTATGGGATTAAACCGTATGTTTGTGAAATATGCAAACAGCAGTTCACTGTTGGCAACACCTTGAAGAACCACATGCTAATCCACACGGGCGAGCATCGTCACACATGCGACTTGTGCGGTAAGAAATTTAAACGGAACGGGCGAGAACGTGTGCAGATGCTTATCATCCTGGCATGTCGTAAAAGTCGACTAAGGGACGGGTCCTCTCCAACATGGTGGACTATCTGTATGGGCGATGGGCTGATCACCTGTCACCATACGGTGCATATACCATCTTAGCACGAATTAATTAATCGAACGTGGCCACAAGTAGTCTTGTAGCTCTGCCTACCCCATTAGGGATTTCGGGCGTGATGCTATGTATGTATGTATTTGACTGTGTTGACCTTTAATCAATATTCAAAAAACGTATCGACCTAGATCTTGTTCTGACGTCAACCTATCAAAAATTGGTAATAATCGGTTAACATTTAAGGGGTGGAAATCGTTATCGCCTTTTGTATGAAAAGGGTGATTTTTGCCGTTGGATCACAGTCCTCTTAAACGTTTTTTTCTTAGAATTCTGTACCGACATGCCGTGCGTGCTTACGAAGATTTTGCCCGGCACGGTTAGGTACGGTTAAACGCACTTTATACAACTGTCAGAAGTCTAGTTATTTGAAATGTTGCCACTGCAAAATGCTCTTAATGTTAACTTGTTGAATATGTTGTTCAAATATAAAAATTTAAACGCTTTCAAATTTTCACGTTTTATTTTTATGTTGGTGTACCTACTGTATGAAGGGGCAGCTGGACAGACGATACATTTACACCCAATTTTTGCATTGCTAGTGCTTTGGATGTCTTTAAAGTCTGCCCAGGGTATAAACTACCTCCATTTCCAAATTTTACTCAAATCCGTTAAGCCCTTTCAGCTGGGAGAAGTAACAAACATACACACTATTACACACTCACAAACTTTCGTATTTATAATCTTAGTGTGATTAATAAAATCGTTAATCTTTACGGCGAAGATACGTTCGAGGAATCAAATTGTATACCTATCTATCTTCCTAAGCCTTATTTTGACAGAATATTAAATTCACGTGTGTAGCGAGGTAAACATAATGTTATTGAATACTTGACACGTGGGCCCTCTTTCTGACCCGCTCTGCTTCCATTCCGCGTTCCGGTGTGCGGAAGCCTAAACCGTTCATGCTGGATTTATCATCAGGGACTCATTGCATAAACTACTTGTAACTTATAATACAAGCGAAAGTCTCTTTCTAGTAAAATAATTTGAAAAGAGGCTTCTGCTTGTATTTATTACAAGTTACAAGTAATTATGCAATGGGCCCCAGGGGGCGTTAGATGGAAATACTAGATATCTGGTTTATTCTCACCACTTGCATTGTGAGCTCTGTTCTAGATACAAATAAAGTTCAACTACCTAATACGTACGTACAAACGTACACATAAGAACACACTGAATCAAGCAATACTGCCTCCTGTAGTAGTTTACTTACACTAATTTTGTGTTCTTGTAAAACCACGAAAACAAGTTACCAGACAATTTTTTTTATATCGTTAGCAGTGGCGAGGCCTGCCTACAAGCCGATTCCTGACGGCTTTACCAAGCTAGAACGCTAAGGCTTGCTGTCAGTGAAGTCCATGTTACTCTAAATTTCAGACTCGCACGTAACGGTTCTAATTCTTCCGGCTTCCCTTAGGAAATATTTGAGGCTTCGCCTCTGATAGTTAGTGACTACATTTGCTTGAACGATAATGTGACTCATACAATTTGTAATACCTGTTTGGTGTTGACGTACTCCTGGTCGTCGATGCGCGCGCGTCGCTCCTGGTGCTGTGGTTGTTGTTTGATCGGCTCCGCACCGTCATGGTACCTGACAAAGTCAAGTTTTCATGAGTAGAACGAATTAGGGAGGTTGCCTAGGTAAAAAAATTGTAATTCTAATTAGTCCGTCAGTTAGATTATCATAAAATATTGAACACGTATTTTTTGCTTTATCAAATCAATCAAAATTGGCAAAGATAACGCGCATCAAAGTTTGGGAGTGGGGGCTAATAAATGACGTAACTTAATGGTAAAAAGTGTACAAAGTCGAGACGTCACGCGGAACTTCAACGCACTATATCTTCGTAATTTTTTGTATAATTGACAAAAGAAAAAATGTGTTCAATATTTTTTTATAGTGTAAATTACGCACTAATTAGAATTTTTCGGGAAACTAGCCTATTATTGCTAATCCGCGGTAAGTTATTAATAAACTATTTTTTTATTTATATGGTGTGTCCTTTATCATGATCATCGATTATCTGATGATGTCCGCTGCTAGTCATCAGTTCGGCCCGACGTCGGTTGGTGTGATAGTTGGATTTTTTACTGCACGCCTAAGTCGAAGCCAGTTTCGTTAAGTTCCCCAATCGACGCGGAAAACTTTGGAGTCTAACACTAATTAATGCGGGAATACTAATAGGACCCAAAAATAAGGTCGACCTGCGGCCCTACCAAGGTTTCCACGGGGATAACTTAACCCCGTCTTATGTTTATATCTCATTCGTCGGTACTAGTGTGAGAGAGACGCACTTAGAGATAAGACGGTGTTTACTTATCCTCGTGTGAACCTTGCTATTTGGCTCGTTGGTTAATACGAGAAACTTTAATGTAACAGTTACCTGTTGTAATCTCTAGCGTTGGTATACTCTTTGCGCCCGTGGCACTTGGGCGGCTTGTGGGTGCCGCATTCGTAGTCGCCGTAGTCGTAGAGGGGGGGCTCGTCTTGGAACTGGGGAGGGGGGGCGCTCGCCTGTAAGCAACGTGCGACCGTATTACAAGAGCAGTAAGTTACAAAGTTGACATAAACGTACTAGTTCAACGAGAAGACATTTAGGCTGGCTGCAAGGCCCACAGATTAAGGAGTCTGACTCGAAATCAGATTCCCTCTGGGAGCGTAGGTTCGAATCCTACCGGCTGCGGAACTTTTTGCGTCATTCGAAACAATTTTGGTGGATTACGGGAATAGGTGGATTAGTCCAGGTGCATTAAGTAAACTCCACCTATTAATCGGAGGTTTGTTCTTGTTCCACTTTTAAACAATTTATTTTTTTCTGGGGGAGACAAAAGAGATAAAGGTCTTCTAAGATAAGAGTCCATCTATTGCACTTCAAGATGAGACGTACATAGTGCTATTCACAACGAATGTCTACTAAAAATATGTTTGCTAGGAGCGCTATAGCGGGATGCGGGGCGCTTGCAGCCAGTACCGAGGCGTCCGCCCGAGGCCCCGAGCCGCTATCGCTCTATACCGGGCGGAGCGTGCGCGTACCCGGAGCACTAGTGTGCGCGTACCCGGAGCACTAGTGTGCGCGTACCCGGAGCACTAGTGTGCGCGGACCCGGTGCACTAGTGTGCGCGTACCCGGAGCACTAGTGTGCGCGTACCCGGAGCACTAGTGTGCGCGTACCCGGAGCACTAGTGTGCGCGTACCCGGAGCACTAGTGTGCGCGTACCCGTAGCACTAGTGTGCGCGTACCCGGAGCACTAGCGTGCGCATACTCGGAGCACTAGTATGCGTGTACCTGGAAGTGGATGCCGACGCGCGCCGGCGGCGGCGGGTAGGGCGGCGCGTGCGGCGGCGGCGCGCCGTCCTGGAACTGCGGCGGCGCCGACACGTAGCACTCCTCCAGCGCCCACTCGCCCACGCACGACCCGTAGCGGCTGCGGGGAACACTCCTCTATAATACTTGCAAGTTTAGAATACACCTCGATCTCTGTGGGGCTTTACATAGACAAAGTGATCATATAAAACTGAACGATAGTGTCGTTTTATTTGGCATACAATATTTCTTCATTCCTGCCTCCGTTTGGCGTAGTAGAGCTCATCAGGAAGTCTATGTTCAGCCGTGAGCGGATTCGGTCAGGCCATCTCCATGGACAACGACTTTTTTAAAGTTTGTTGTCTCCCTTGCCAGTTTTAAAGGTGATTGTAAACCAGCAACTTTCTTGGCAAATTATTGCTGCAATTCGGGCTATCCCCAAAACTTTACACTGAAACTTTTTGTTCCCAGTAGTGATATTATATGTAATCTTAATCAGAATAGCCCAAATTGCAGCAATAAATTGCCAAAAATCTAGCCCGTTTCCAGGCCCTTAAGACAATACTAGCTTCATTACGCGTGGCACCCGTTATAGCGGCACCATTGAAATATATAGTAAAGAACTGCTCAAAGCAATTATCGCGATGCTTACTTTTGAGGTGTCAGAATGCGAATCTGACACCGTCATCGTAGGTTCAGTCGCATGTCAACCACCATCCTTGACACCCGTGTAAGGGACACTGTCATAATTGAAAAAATGCCCTCCCGCATCGTTCGGCGTGAAACCGCAGCACCACCGACCACACCACCCACAATGATATAATATGATAGCATGTGAATCAAGCAATATTAGACCTTTGTATGTATGTCGTAATAACTAAGACATCAGCAATAGGATGCGTGGGTAAGCCATGGCGCTGGCGTTTGGCAACCTTCTATGAGACTTGTTACGGAAAATTGCACTAATAGGCAAATCCTTCTTTTAATCATTTAATCATTTAATCCTTGCAACCATGGTTTTACAACAGATCTTAAATTAAACATGTATAAGTATCTCATGGGCCCTGGCAGGGTGTAGCAATTAACATCTATCTCGACATTTGTGTATATTACTCATTGGCTGTAAACGAATAATTTACTTATATCTATCTTAACGTAACAGAATTCACAATATGTTTTACTCCGTAGTTATACTTAAAAAGTAACGTCCATAAACTCGGTAACTGAATAGCTTTTGAGATGTTATCGTGGAACGTACCCCTGGTGGTCGAGCTCGTGCTCGTGCTCGTGCTGCGTGGAGGAGCCGGAGTCGGCGCGCGGCGCGCGCGGGCGGCGCGGCGCGGGCGGCGCGCTGTGCTGCGTGTAGTGGCCGCTCGAGCCGCCCGAGTCGCGCGCGAACGACGAGCCGCACCGGCTGGATAAGGCAAGTGTAAACAGCTTTATCTACTTTGCGAGAGTAAAGAGAAACAGCACATTCGCCGCCTCCAGGCCCTGTTACACGGTCCGAAATTGCGAAATTGCATTTGGTTCTACACGGTCGGGGGATTCACGATTTACTGCCGTCCCGATTAAGCTCGTTGGGAGCCGACCGATGGACTTCTACACGGTCAGTTTCGTGCCCCGACCTGATCAAAACCACCTCTGTCACTCGCGATCGTGTAGAGGGCCAGACAAGAAAAGGCAAACATATGAAAACACGCAGGACGATACGCCGTATGTGGTAACTCTTAGGTACATTCAGTAAACAGTACATTCAGTTATGGTTGGTGCCGTACCAACCGCAGGAATTCCAGAAAATCCCGCAGCTCCCGGAGGTGGTGGTATGTCGTCGGTGGGCATGGCCGACCAACGTTGAAATTTTGCTCCCGTAACCCTGGAGCGAGGGGAATCGTCCACCCGGTAACGGAATGCGCGTCGCACATGAACGTAACTCCGCGACCGCGATGTCGCGTACGCGTAAAATAATAAAACTCAACCAGACACCCCTTTAAAAGTTTAAAATCACTGAGTTTACAATACAAATTTCACTAAAGTCTGTTCACAAAAGTTCAAGGTAAAGTTTTTAAGTCGGAGGTCACCACTTTAGGGGAATTAGCTGGGAGTTGAATAATAAGACCTTGTACTAATTAATTAAATGTATTGATGTTGTCACGTGTACGACCGGGGAACGACTGGGAAGCCGTCCACGCTGTCGAGCTTCCCGAGGCGCGGAATGCTGACAACGCATACTTTTTGCACAAGGTGTTTTGAATTTTGGACACATATTGGAAAAAATGTTAGATAAGGAAGATACACACATTAAAATGGCTCTGGATCATGCATCTCCTCGAAAAACTTGACAGCCATCTATCGGAGCCCTACATGAATTACACTTGGGAAGCGTGAACATGGCATCGCGCATCGAAGCGAGGAAGTTCGTGAGGCGGCGTAAGATCGTTCCAAATAGACAGCCGTACATCCCAACGGGGATAATAAAAAAATATTATCATGGTTAGATTAGCTGGCGTTGCTTAGCATGAGTGCTTTTGCACGACAAATTTTTTAAGTAAGTATACCTATTGTAGGATTGGTAATTTTCTTCACCAGGCGACGGATGTTCGGAAAACGCCTCGCACGATGACATCAGGGACGAATGGTTAGACCTATAAAAAGAGTTTGAACTAAGACATGATTTCAAAACGGGTAATAGAGGTAAGGGTAGGGTAGGGGGTAGGGAAGAGGAGAGCGCTATTACCTTGTTCCTTTGGAAGAGCAGGAGGCGGTGCGTTGGTGCGTGGAGTGCCGCCGCCGCCGCGGGGAGCGCCCGATCGTGTCGGTGCCGCGCGTGTTCCCACTGAAATATTAAAGGGTTATGTGAAACCGTCAAGACCTAAAGTGATGTTAGGTCAAAATGTTTAGAACGATCGGATAACTTACTGTTCGGGATAGCACCGTGCTTGCGTGTGCAAGTCTGGCAAAGATTTGTGACTGTTGATGTTCGTGCAGCCGTCCTCTTCGCGCATGCTCGGCTGGGAGTGGGAGTTTGATCTGGAAAAACATGCTACGTGTCAGCTTGTATTCAACGATGTCGCAATATGAAAATCTAGGGAATACAGCATGTAACAAAAACCTCTTTGCATCAATTAATGGGGTATGTACAATAACATAAGGAAACCGTTAAAATATTCAAAGAATAAAAATACTAATAAAATAAGAAGTTATTCAGGTTTAAAAATAATAATTAAAAAAAAAGCCCCTGCGAAAACGTTTATTACACCTATACCTAGGCATACGCACGTATAGGATCGCGATACCTCAGACGCAGACGCTTCTTTGAGCTTTGCGGGCCAGGAAATTAAGTGAACAAGGTAGACACTATAGGCCGTCAACTATGAGCGCAGCGCTTTCTCATATACTTGCCTGTGCAGAGCCGAAATTGGGTTATCGAGGGGGAGTGAGTGCAATGTTGTAGAGAGGTAGTAACAGTCACTTGCAACAAAGATATTGTACCCTCCGCGCACGGCAGCGTCACGTGCATACCTGATATATCGGGGCGCGGAGTGCGCGTACTGCGCCGGCGGGCTGATGGCGTGCAGCTCTGCGCATGCGCGCGGCGAGCCCTCCGCGCTCGGCGGCGCCGGCAGCGCCACGCGCTCCGGGCTCGGCGTCGAGCTCGCTGGCGACAACACGGCTGTTATGAACGTGCTCGAAAGTATACCTGCGACTCCTACCGACCTACGTCCTTGCCAACTAGGGTTGCCAACCGTACTATAATATATAGTATTGTACTATATTTTGGCTCTGTGTATTATACTGTTGATGAAATATATAGTACGCAAAAATACTATATTTCGGGCAGTTATTACAGGGGCTTTGAGTTAGCCAATTCAATAGGCATTTTCGGAATTTAATCGGAATTTTAGTAAGATGGATTTTGTGTACTTATTATGTTTAATCAATCATACCTTAGTGTTTATAAAAGGGTTTTTCTTTAAAGTACTATATTTTCCTTCAGTGTACTATTTTATTTATATACCTTTGACTGGAAAATACTAAATTGGCCCCATAAATAGTTGGCAACCCTATTGCCAACGGAATCGTGTTCAAAAATTTACCTATTTCAAGCCTTAGTTGCCAATAAATGCTAATATTGAATATTAATGACGATCACAAAACGAATTTAATAGATATTAACTATCTAGCCAAAAATTACACTAAATTCAAGAACACGGAACATTCAATACTTACGTATAGAATAGCCGCCTTTAATCACCACTTCATTGGGCCTCTGCCTGGGTATCACGAACGAATCCGGGAAGAAGACCCTCGCGTCCCCAAAGCTCAGCGGCCTCTTGTCCCGGTGCTCCTCCGACTTGTAGGCCTTGGAGCCCGAGGTGCCGGACGACGAGGTTCCGGAGATGGTGCCAGAAGGCTGCGGTCGCACGTTCTCGCGGTCAAAGTAGGAGTCCTTCACGCGACGAGGCTCTGCGTAGATATTGTGTGCTGGAAAGATCAATGTTTGTTTTGTAGTTGCATTTCAAGCTAGAAGCGTGCGTGAGAATAAAATCAGCCGCCATATTATTTAAAAAATTCTCCCTCAGATAGAAACGCTCCTTGCTTTGATACCATTTGCTTTGATGTCTTAAGAACAGGACTACTTTTGATTCAGGTATCAATGAATATTTTCAAATGAGAGACAACACATTTCAAAAAACCCGACCTGCCGAATCTGGGACCATGGTCAAAGCATACCCCGAATTAGAGACGGAAAAAGCGCTAGGAAGACAGAGAGAGACAACACATTTCAAATTAGGTGAGATCGCTCTACACTTACACATATAATGCGGCGAATACATATTCTCCCTGCTGTCGGCGTGCCCCAGCAGTCGCCGCAGCGTGTTCTGCAGTCCCTCCCCGGCGCTCACGGCGCGCCGCGTGCTCACCACGGCGCTGCGAGTCGTGCCGTCTGTAATAATAACAAGAAATGATACCAGGCACACATTAGGGACACCAGTGATAACGCTAAAGAGAAGCCAGCTACCAGGAATAACTGCTAGAAAAAACTGCGTAAAATGGCCGCCGGGAGTATTGTTTTGATACCTTGTTGATCTTTAGCGATAAGACTGTAAACATTTCCAATTAGATACTCCAAAAAATTCACATTCAGGCGAAAATTTTCAAGGAGAAAAGCTATAAATTACATAGGTAATGAACAGGCTCAACCACTTCCTATTTAAAGATTTGAAGGCAGATTGTTTACATGGTCAGCGCGACCGACGGCCTGGAGATTCCGCCTTCCATGGTACAAGACGAAACATTTAAAGATGCTAAGATTACTTACAGGGATTGCAGCAGGCGTCATTGTTAAGGGTGCTGGAGCTGACTAGGTGGCAGCCACCGGCGGCTATCGCTTGGCCCAGTCCACTGCTTACCTGTAAAACCAAAATAATTTTATTGTGTTCAATCAAGCAAGGTTTTGTGATTATCCAGGCACTATCAGAAACAGGTTTAGAAGATTTTACGTATTTATTTTGTTACCCTAAGCGGCAGCTCCTGCTTGCGATCCAGCACGGTCTCGGACTTGACGTAGAACGCTTTGGACTCTGCGAGCATTTCGACGGCGCTCTTGCGCTTCTGCTGCGCGGGCGCGCGCGGAGCCGCCATGCCGTCCTTTTTTCGCGGCAGCTTGAAGCTCGCGAACAGAGAATCCGCTAGACGGCGCCTAGGAACATGAGAAGTTTTAACCAAGTAGTTTAGTTGCTGAATCTTAAGATATTGGGAAAAATTGTAAGAACAGTTTAAGCTAGATAGTACATCGTCACTAAAGTAAGGAGTTAGCCGCTCTAGGATGGAGTGAACGTGGAAACCATTCGAGTTACTGAACTAACTTTAACTAAAATGCCAAGGTGGCTCGATACAAATAGCAATTTTACGAGGGGTGATCCAAAAGTGATGATAATCAGTATGAAAGATACATAAAATGTTTAATAAAATAATTTATTTTTCTACGTAATCTCCTTCCAAGTCTACACACTTAGACCATCGTTTCTCCAGACCACGAATTCCTTTTAAAAAAAAATCTTTTTCTTGACCCTCCAAAAATGCTTCCACAGCGGCCATTACCTCGCCATTATTCAAAAATTTGTTGCCTCTAAGATCTTCCTTCAGCCGTGGAAAGAGATAAAAGTCGCTGGGGGCTAGGTCTGGCGAATATGGGGGGTGTTCCAGCAATTCGAACCCTGAATCACGAATGGCAGCCATCGCAACGCCGGCCTTGTGGGGCGGTGCGTTGTCCTGGTGAAACAGGATGCCAGCTCGAAGTTTACCCCGCCGCTTCTCTTTGATTGCCTGTCTCAATCTGCGTATTTGGTCAGCGTAGTAGGAGCCCGTAATAGTGGTACCCTTTTCCAGGTATTCAATCATTATGACTCCCTCAGCATCCCAAAACACTGAAGCCATGACCTTACCAGCGGAGCTTGCTACCTTGAATTTCTTCGGTGTAGGGGAAGACGCTCGCTTCCAGGTCATGGATTGCTGTTTGGTCTCAGGATCGAAATGGTGGATCCAAGACTCGTCCATGGTTACAAACCGACGCAAAAATTTTTCGGGATCAGTTTGATATTTGTCAAGATTGGACTTCGAAATCTCACATCGTATTTTCTTTTGTTCAGCCGTTAACATTCTAGGCACCCAACGAGCGGAGACTTTTTTCATGTGTAGTTCATCAGTTAAGATTCTTCGAATGCTGCCATACGAGATGCCTGTGAGCTCAACTAGATGCCTGATAGTCATCCTTCTATCTGTTAAAACGAGATCATGAATTTTTTTGACGTTTTCTCCAGTAATGGCGACAGATGGACGGCCTTCGCGATGTTCATCTTGAGTGGATGTCCTTCCCAAGTTAAACTCCTTTGACCACCGTGCCACTGTGGAATACGGCGGAGCGGACTCGCCCAGTGTGCCCACTAATTCAGCGTATATATCTTTAGTACACATTTTTTTCAAACAGAAGTATTTAATAACCGCTCTCACCTCAGTTTTCTCCATTTTTGCGTTATTGTTCCGACTGCTCGTGAAGAAACAACTGCAACTCTCTGACAGATACATATTTTTTAATTTTTATTTTTTTTATTTAATAAGGAGTCTTTATGGCCAGTAACTGCATACCTATTTATTTTAATCCGATTCAATAAGTATTCAGTTATCATTACTTTTGGATCACCCCTCGTATGATAATGATGAGAAACGTTTCTTTACCTGGCTTGCCTTCTAGTTTCTAATCAATAGGGCCGCGAGAAATTGAATATGCTCCTCGCAATCGATGGCGGCGTTTTCATACCTACTTAATTTTATCATACATCCTGTTTCAATGTCTCATTAAAATTGACCTTCCTTATAATTGAATGAGACCTATATGAGACGTGCCGGAATTTAGGCCGGAGGTGGGAAAACGTAATCTGTCTTACCTCGGCGGTGATTCAAAGGAGCGCGAGTAGGAAGACAAGGCGGTGGCCCCCTCGAACTTCTTCCTCACTTCCTCGACCTTGGACCAGCTCGACTCCACATTGAGCCGGCGGTTCAGCGGGGCGCTTTGTGCCGCATGCTTTGCCAACTCCTCGCGCGTCCTCTGTATGTCAAACTGCAAACGTTATTGAACTATTCTAAAGGTATTAAACCAACTTAGCATAAGCATAAAAGCTAACCAAGATCGAAGAGGACAATGGACGTTAAGGAGTCTCGTATGGCTTTTGACCCTGTAAGTTGGAAAAGCAAATAATTTTCACTAAAACTTCACTATATAGGACCCCATTGTTTTGTCTGAAAACGTGAGATATACCAGGAGAGTTTATCACCTTTACGGAGAGTTCAGGAATGGTATCGCGGCGCAGTCGCGCCTCGTGGCATCGCTCAGCCAACTGCCGCCGGCGCAGCGAGAACGCGGCCGCCGCAAGCCGCTCTTCCTCCTCGTCTAAGCACCTGGAAATATGTCGAAACCCATTAATTTCAGGGAAGGTTAGTAGCTGCCATAGGAGAACCAGCGGGCTCACATTGTTCTGTACAAGTGCTCAGTGATGGTTCATGGTACTAGCGAGATTTACCTAGCGGGCTGCGCAAGGTGCGAGCGGCACGGCTGGTAGCAGGAGAGCGCGGCCATGTCGCCGGGGCGGGGTGCTGCGCGGGGTGAGAGCGCCACACATCATTCGCTCCGCACCGCTTACTCACACCACTCCGGTTGTTGCACGGGTCTGTAAAGAAGAAAATGTATATGAATGAAAGGATACATGGACTTATGCTGAAGCTGACACAAGGTTACTGCACAAAGCGTAGTGGCCAAGCGGGTCTTAAAACTGAAGCTAACTGCCCTACAATTTGTAAGGCGGCGTTCGTTAGTCGATAGAAAAGTATATCGTCACTTGTTATCTTTGGTCCGATCCGACGCCAGTACGATTTGGCGGAAGACGTAAACAGCGCACTGCAAATTGGCTGACTGAAGGTTTTCTACTCTGCGAGCTTATTTCGGTTAATTTATCTCATTTCAGATTCAGATTCGCAGATTTTATGAAAATACGAGTACTTAAGTCTTATGACAGGTTTTTGCTTGACTACAGTCCAACCTGATGGAAAGTGATGACACGGCCGAAGGAGGAACGCGATTGCTCAGAAAATACCTATAGCTCTAAGGGTAAATAGACACGGAAAAGAAGGACTAACTGATTGTGCCTATTACAGGTAAAAATGTAGAGTGACACATCTATACGATCATGTAGTTTGCCTTGTAGGTCATTGGCCAAACAATAGGAGAGTTCAATAAAAATAGAGAGTTGTAGAGGTCAAACGACCAGCGGTCTACAGCTGAACAGACGATATGACACGACACAACAAATTGATGGATCATTTTTAAACGAAGCACTAGTCCTACAATATAATTTGTTTCAATGCGAAAGTTGTCTGTTCGTAACATTTTAATGAGAGAGATTTTGATGTAATGTTGGATAGAAAATAAAATATTTATCCGGCTTAGCATAAAAGGTACGAAGACGAACGGGAAGCCTACGGTCCCCAGAGTCCTAAAAACTAGTGTACTGTAACGGGGGTTAAGCAAACATGTAGGCTTTTAACTGAAAATCATTTATTAATCACATGCTCTGACAACGAGCGCTCAAGTAGGAATCTCTATATACCAAAAATGGCGTATCCTGTCTTGTAATATTCAAACTTAATTTTTAGGGTTTCGTACCTCAAAAGGAAAAAATGAAACCCTTATAGGATCACTCGTCTGTCTGTGTCTGTCTGGCTGTCTGTCTGTCCGTCTGTCACAGCCAATTTGCTCCGAAACTACTGGACGGATTGAGTTGAAATTTGGTAGGTACACATATTATTATGTAAGTCGGTGACCGTAACACGGAAGCGTGATGTAAATATTATGAATTTTAAACATGGGGGCAACTTTTGGGGGTAAATTAGAAAATTAAAAAAAAGTGCAACCTATATCGTGTGACGTATCAAATGAAAGGGCTTATTGTATGGATCTTAAATATATTTTCTTTTGAATTTTAAGTAAAAAAGTTTAGAAGTTATTTAGGAAAATAGGCGAAAATTAGAGGAAACAATCATGTACGGAACGGAACCCTGTCCACGCGAGTTTAACTCGCACTTGTCCGGGTTTTTTTATAAACCACCATTCTATCTAGCCTGCTCTACAATACTTGAGTTTGCTGTCTTACAATCATTACATTAAACTAATTTACGAAGTTGATAAGATAAATAACGCATTAAAAAGTTTGCATAGGCGGCGTAGCTTTACTAAGCTAACTGCAAGACTCCATACAAACAAAGTGCAAGTTTTTTCTGAGTTTTGCATGGGAGAAATATTTTTATTGTGTTCTTATTTTTATGAAAGGCCCTAACATGTTAGTTTCATGTTTTATTTTCAATTTCTTGTTTTACGTATTCTGTAAATGTATTTAAAAAATTAAGTTGGGGCACTTTAGTTAATATATATAAGTATAAAACACTTCTTTAGTGCGAAAGCCAATGCAGAAAAATTTGCACAAACTTTATATATTGAAAGGGTCTGGCTGGGGGGCCCTTCGCCTTAAGACAGCCCAGTAAGAGCGAGGGTTTCCTCGTGGTTATTTTTGTAATATCTTTAACAATAAGTGGAAACAGTTACATTATTTCCATTAGCAAGAGAAATATGATGGAAAAGAATGCCTCGCCGAATTGATGCCAGGTGCGGATGCGATACCGTATGTTTTAATTAATG
Organism: Tortricodes alternella; assembly: GCA_947859335.1. Classification (NCBI taxonomy): domain Eukaryota; kingdom Metazoa; phylum Arthropoda; class Insecta; order Lepidoptera; family Tortricidae; genus Tortricodes; species Tortricodes alternella. Next base: position 6,647,733 of record OX401975.1, on the reverse strand, counting down.
CGCAGTATAATAATAAAGTGCGGCCTCGTTAGCCAAAAACGCAGTAGGCACGGCATTACTGCCCATTCGGGTTGTATTATACTTAATAGGATGCTTCCGTGAATTCGTTATAGAGTACATTAGTAACAAAAAAGTGCTGACCCGAATTGGCTGAACAAAAGGTGTCAATCGGGCTGCCCGTGAAGATTTACCGATAAATTATCGTGTATGCATAAAATTTATCGGATTGCATTCCTTTACACGGATACAGAATTTCGCTTGGGAAGGGTAATTCTCTAGAAAAATCCATCTAATCAATTTTTTTTGTTAAAATAAGGGGCTTCGGTGAGTCAGGGAGGGGGCAATTGCCTCCACCCCCCTATATACGCACCCTAGAAACGTGTTTAGTTGTGTTTAATTAACCTTGAAATTCGTTGGCACAGTTTGGACTTTAGCAATACAACAAAAGTACTAAAATTATTGTCTAGATTGTGTGAGAGAAACAACCACACACAAGAAACGTGAACATTTTATTTGTGATTGCACATTTTACATAGCATTATACACTAATGGACCCGCCACAGCTACGCCCGCGGTATTTTTCATACAAACCTTATCACCCCTTTTCACCCCTTTAGGGACGGAATTTCAAAAATCCTTCCTTAGTGCACCAATAGGGTACTTGAGGAACGTCTCCTCCAAATTTCAAGCCTCTAGGAACACCCGTTTAGTCTGTGCGTATTCTATAAGTGAGTCACGGTAGGTACTGTTTTATATGTATTCATTGATCATAATACTGATCTTATAGGGGCTTTTTGAGTTGCCCATACTTCCGACGGAATATCCACTTTAACCACAGCTTCCCACAACCCCCCATGTTACATTGTTATAGCAATTTCTCATAAACACTAGTAATTACTGCGTTATAAAACGACATGGGTAAAAAACTAGCCCGTATGTACTTTCGTTTTCCCGCGAATAGGTACTAACTTTCTAGTCCGTACACGTATAACACTGGCGTAACGCGGGCTGTGCCGTGGAAATAAATGAATGAGCAGAGATCGGAAAGGCTGTTTGTGTTTATGTCATTCATAACGGCAAATGTAGATATTACTATGGATACGCCTCAATTGGTTTACATCACAACAAAAAAAGACCTTATTAATTCTGAACAATAAGTGTTATTTATTACAAGCTTTTATTTTCCTTGCTATGTTTGGTAATTCGTTAAACTGACTGTTGGACAAATGCTATAATAATGTGAAAGATTTTATTAATGATAATGATAATTATTAGGAATTTTATTGTTGTTTAGATAAAATTTTAATCAACAATCGATAAAAGAATCCTTTATTAATTTTCATTTACCGTATTTACCTCGAAACAGTAAGTAGTCCAAGGCAAGACAAAATATTAGGTAAACAACACTTTAGGACAAGCTGCCGACGCTTTTATTGAATGTATGATGAACTCCGTAAAAAATAGACATACAATGTACCTACAATGTGTTCACCCTACCGTATCAGTAAAAATAGATATACATATAAACAAATGAATAACGGTTAAGGATGTCCAATGGCCGACCAATCAAGTTCTGCCAAGTAGTCGATCAAGAATACTAAACGGATAATTAATGCAACGCTATGCAAATTAATGTTAAATTATACTGGTATGAGCAGTAACTCACTGTTATCTGACCGGTCTTCTGACAAGTAGCGTCGTGACGAATAAAATACATAATAATATAAGTATCAAAGGAAATTCGAAACCGTGTACGACCTTTATAGCACTAAAGGCATCCTACGCGACTTTTACAGGAATCATTCAAAAGACATTCAGCGGCCCTACACTGAGAAAATTTTTGATGCTGTACCTACATTGACGTAATGTATATTCGCAGCCAAATCCAGAATAATGTCGAAGCATCCGAAATAATGTTGATTGTTACGTGGTAATGTAAAAACGTATACACGCGTTTGTAGTCCGCAACATTATCCATGTAGCCGAGTCTCTCCTTACGTTAGGTACGTTTTTCTCCAGAATTACGAGTACGTACCTGGCATCCCGAATTATGTGTCGGTACAGTAATTTTTTTCTCAGTGTAGCAAGGTGACACAAGGATAAGTGTGTCGTCTCTCTCACACTAGTGCCAACGAAAGAGATAGTGAGAGATAAACGGGTTTAACTTATCCCCGTGTCTGGCATACTAGGACCGGAACTACAAGTAGTTAATTACCACACGAAAAATGACAAACCAGAACGCAACAGTAGCGCTTCGGTTTATACAATTTCAACGGTCAAGTTTAAAACTAATTCTTGTCTATTACATGACTCAGTGTAACGCCCCATTGAGGCGTTACGGTTGCGCAAGCGACGTAAACAATCCACAAACAAGCAGTGAAATCAATTCACAAATTGCTAGTTTTCCCCGAGATTTAATGGATTCGTTATTCATACATACACATACATAGCATCACGCCCGATATCCCTAATGGGGTGGGCAGAGCCACAAGACTACTTGTGGCCACGTTCGATTAATTAGTCCTAAGATGGTATGATGAACCGTATGGTGACAGGTGATCAGCCCATCGCCCATACAGATAGTCCACCATGTTGGAGCGGACTCGTCCCTTAGTCGACTTTTACGACATGCCAGGATGATAAGCATCTGCACGCATTCTATGCCATTTCTTCACTCCCAGTGCAGCAGAGGAGTACTCCCAGTGCAGCAGAGGAGTAATTCGTTATTCACAAGAGTTTATTTACCTTCACAGTTAGTATTTTCGTGAAGTCTTGGATGTTAATGTGCCACTTAATATGTTGAATTGTTTTTATATGAAGTGTAGATAATATGTGGTCCGATTAAAGAGCCGGAAAGATTAAGAACATTTAAAATTTTACGTGATTTACTTGGGACTTAAATTTGGAAAACATGGAAAACGTATTTGCAATGCATCCTCTTACTTAATATTATAAATGCGAAAGTGTGTATGTTTTTTTGTTCTTCTTTCACGTCACAATAGAGCACCGGATATATTTGATATTTTGCAATGCGATAGCTCGAGGGCCGGACAAGGACATAGGTTAGTATAGTACATAAAATACCGGAAAAAATCACAATTCCCGAGGGAACAGCGATAGCCGAATTCCTCGAGGAATATTAATATTTCCTGACTAGACTGTTTTTTAGCTTCAGTCCCTTTCAGTTGACTGAAGGAATTTTGGCATAATAAGGCATGTTTTCAAATGTTAGATATATGTAGGGTTGCCATACGTCCCGTTTATACGGGACTGTGCCGTATTTAAGTATCGCGTCCCGTATTGTTACTTGTCCCGTTTATCATTAAAAAACAAAAAGAAATAATCAATAAAGTAAAATCTACGTCAAAATATGACTGGGCGAAGAAACAAGAATCTTTTTCTGCCGGTTGTTCTCAACAGTAATGTTGTTGTTGCTGTTTTTCATTGATTTCTTTCTAATAATAAACCGTTGTCACCCTCATTTTCAGTTTTTATTTATTTGGCATATTGCGCCCGTATCAGTTCCCAACAATTGTGGCAAACCTAGATAGGCAGCATACAGTCGAGACCAAAAATATCAACGCGGACAAAGCGGTCAAAATATGTGAACACGACTTTATTGTCAAGGGCGTAGACCGCGACTGTACATGTAATATGACCTAACAAAATCAAATTATCTTAATTCTGGTTTGAATTAAATCTGTTTATTGCCCCTTTCGAAAATGTTAACACTCATCCACAGATAATACTGAAACAGTTTAAAACGTTGAGAAAAGTTCCGCTTAGATAGGTAGGTGTATATTGGGTCCAATTCGGAATTGTGTAGCCTTTTAAAATTCCCTAAACTAAAAATAAGAAACGTCAAACTCAATTTTGTATGGCACCAAGCTGTCAGAATCGAATTTGACGTTTCTTATTTCAAGTCTAGAGACTTTTAAATGTAGCGAACAGACTTTCGAATTGGTCCCATTATGTACTTTAAAGGGGAACTATCTACGCGTATGTAAGTTCTTATGTCGGTAACAAAAAGGCTAATGTTGCTTAAATCAAGTGACTTATAAAAGTATAGTCTACAGTCCAAATAGGTTTAATGGAAATGTTTTAATTAACATTAAGCTCGGCTTGTGTTTGGCGCGCGGCCAACGGGACCCTCATTAGCTGAAGACCTTTTAATTCCGCTTTTAACGTATTAAACTTTTTGATAATGTGCCATCTATATAACTATGATAAGAGCAACTTAATTAAATTGAAACATCCAATATTTTAATTTCTAGAATCGTTAAAAATGTAAATATATCTAGGCTATAAAGTGGTGTTTTCGAAATAATTGAGGACATTGTGCGTTTGCGAAATTTCGCCGAAATCTTTCTATCTCTGTCTTCGCCATATTCGCCAATGAAACTTCTTAAAACCAATCGGGTAATAATCACATTTAGGCTCAGATCTGTCCCCTGCACTGTTCCCGAAAGTTAAGGACTCTGAGGCTTTCTTTGTTTATTTCTCTCTTCTCTATATCTGCATGTAGGCATAGGCTTGCAGTCCATATAGGCATTTAGGCAGTGCCTACCCTTGCAAAATGACCCTGTGTCCGATTTATAACTTGTAATTCGCATTAAGTTATTTCTACGATTCAAAAATACCTAAAATATTAATTACTTATCAAATGTATTAATAAAATCGGACACAGGGTCGTTTTTCCCGGGTAGGCACTGCCTAAATGACTATATGGACTGCACGCCCCTTGCATGTAGGGCGTCAGGCATAGTTTTGGCCTGTACAAAGAAAACATGAATTGAAAGCTTCGTTATCGTTAACGTATTTTTTTTCTTAGCATGATTGTTACCCAACTCTTAAAATTTCCGAAACCCCAAACAAATTGAGAAATGTTAAGATTCCCGGGCGGATTCGTTATTTGTTCATGCCCCGCCCAGGCGGTGACAGCGTAAGCCCAAAGAAATATGGAGCAAGGGGCTGGGAATATACAGCCATTGCCGAATCTGTCGACGTGTCGGTTTTAGAATGAGGTCGTGAAATTTAGGCTCACAATATATAATTCACAGTAAAATACTAAGGCACTGTGAAATGCATTAACTATAAAAATAAATTAGTTGCCGGGGTTCTTTAAACTTGTTGATTTTATATTAATTACTTTAATTTATTCCCTGCTTACAAACTTGTAAAATATGTAAGTACCTATTACAATCATGCCCTTTTGTTCTTAATTAGGTTTTACCCTAATAATTACCACGCGAACTATTTCGAGTTTGGCTACCAAAAGTACAGCGAAAGGATCGAATGTACAATATTTCTCAACAATCTGTCTTTATAAATTCCTAGCATTTAATGACACAGATAGATATATCACTGCAAGGCCGACTGGAAAATATTTGTATTTATTTTCCGGAAACGGTAAATTGAGATTCCAATTTGTAGACTGTACGAGGAATATTTGCGTTGTCAGCCAAAGTTTTGTGCAAATACACTTCGAAAGTAGTCCTTAGGTGACGGCGCGTAGCGGCGCGTATATAATTTCTTGACTTAAACATTATAATATTGTATATTTTTAAATAAGAAATGATACACCAGCTTCACCTCACGCGCCGCCACTGTTAGGTAATAGTATTTGTTTGTTTAAACCAAATATTTATCTATGCTGCTCAATGTCAGGCCGCTTGCGTCGCAATAATTAGTTACCTATACGGTTGATTCAGTCACAAAATTGGCTGACATACACACAATTCCGGTACGTGAGCAATAGTTCTGTTGTTAGGGAGGGTTTTAACTCTTTAAATGTTATGTTATGGGATGATGGGAATTTCAGGTAAATATAAGAACAATAAAGTGCACACATAATAACGTCCATACATTTACATACCCACAGAAACCTGGGACAGTCCATTAAAAAACTAATTGCCACCCAAGTAGGTTAACTGTCACATTACCGGACACACAATTTGAAAGCGTAATTATTGCAATTGACAGCTGTTAGCATTTCATTTGTTCTCAGTCACAAAAGCAAGGTAGACATAGTATCTATCTATGCATTTACATGGACGACTTTCGTGTTACCGATGCGTTCGGTAGGAGGGGTTTAAAGCAGATAACACAGTCAAGTAAGCCAAATGGAGGAATATTAGAAGCTAAATGCAAGCAAAGTCTGTGTTTGTCATAGGTAAGGTTTGCTTAGATTTTTGATAATGCTAAAATGTTAACAGCCTTGACAGGAACTGCCAATGTGCGAAATGAAAATTCGGCCTAACATCTTTCGGTATATTAATCGAGATACTTCTTAAGTTGTACTTTAAGCAATGACAGTTACCAACTGCTTTATACGAATACCAATACTGTGTCCCACTGCTTAATTTCCAAGACTCCGATTATCTATTACTCAATATCTTTCTAATAAATAAAGTCTAAACCAGAAGAAAGGGTATCATTACAATGTTTCTTCTGATCAAATTTGGCCACAAAGAAACAACAGTTAGTTCCAAAGTTCCGCGGAGATTCGTGACCGACCGACAAAGAGTGAGAGGCTATCGACAAAGTTATACTATTAGGATTGATGTTACAGCGCCGGAGTTTATTTTTAATGACATAATAGTAAGACACATACATAACATTAAACAGTCAAAGAACACCACCCAGGACCAAATCTTCATTTATTGAAAGATGTGGATACGTAGTTGTGATTTATGATCTTATTTTTAACGACGTTATTTAATATTTTTCTATATGATACATATGTATCATTCAATCTACCTACAAACATATAGCTACATTTTTGCATTCTTTGTGAGATCCCGGCTGCATAGCCTTGTAGGATCAGACTTTTCCACTTCTAATAGAAATACCACAAATCTTTAATTATTTCGGGATAAATGGAAATGAAATTATTTATTTTGCAAGTAGGCCACATGGGGTCTTTTACATGTCTGAAGCTACCAGCGCTTCGAAAGGTGACATCTGCTGAGAAGAAACGCCGCCGCAAGAAACTCAGCAGTAAGTCTTTTTTTTCCAACTTTTACATTAAAGTTTTAACTAAAACTAACACATGAAAAGGGCAGCAAACAATCCTAATGGGTAAAAATTAATTGTAATAAATAACTAATAAGGGAGATGTATAGTCTCTAGTTGATAACCTCAAATTATACGTTTATTTTCACAAATGTAGTTATTTATTTATAAAACAACGCATACACAGGTAACGGCTGACCTTCAAAACATTCCTTGGAGCATATTGCAGGCCCAAATAAATATTTAGACAAACATTCATCCATTTCAGACTACATGAAAGAGAGTTCAATAAAAACATCCAAGCAAGTCGAAGGCCGGCGGTGCTCGGCACAAATCCCGAGTAACGGAGAGGCGATGTTGAAAAATGAATGGCCGAAGATCGATATCAATGAAGAGATGTTTAATGGCGTCAAAACACGAGCGGTGGCGAATGACATGTATTAGCTAGTAATATATGTAGGACAGCAAACAGCGGAACGAATGAAGTCAACCAATAGTATAAGCACTGGCTTTTTATTATTATTATACCTTAGGCCTTGTCAGCGTTTCTGCTTTTACATTTAATAATAGTACATTGTGCATCTAGGGCCGTATGAAGGGGATAACTAACGAGAGTCTGTTAGAATGAATTACCATCAGGTGGGTGTTCATAAACTGTAAGTACCTACGTTGCGATCAGCGCGGGGCAGCTCCGCCGGCTTGCGGTCGCGCGCGCCGCCGGCTGCGGCTCCCGAGCAGCTCCGCCGACCTGACGCACTTAACTGCCCGCGGGAGTTCGAAACCATACAAAATCCATAACTCCCTAGAGAGTAATGGATTTTGTATGGTTTATAACTCCCGCTGACGGCGGGGCCCATAGAGGAGTTAAATCGGCTATAGTTGCTCTATACGCTTGCGTATAATAACACCCTTACCGAGCAAGTGTGATGAAAATATATTAGCTGCCTTTAGGTACTTAAAGGCCTCCTTCTGAGACTTCCGTTGTTCTTTATCCTGAGTGATTCTAGACCAAGCGTATTCAATTTTTTCTTTGAAGTGTCTACTTCATCTACGCTTGAGTGTACATTCTTTTCTTTTGTTTGTTCTAGGACACCAATGTGACCATAGAGCAATGGCTTTAGATGTTATAGAAGTTAAACGAAACCGCGTCATCTAGTGTCGTGGGACAAACGATAATCTAATATGTCTGTAGCCTACGCGGCTCAACCGCGGTTCAAACAACGCCGATTTGATCACACACACATACACAGGCTGAGGCAGTCACATCTGTTACACTTACACAATCATATTAAGGCAATGTTGTAATAGATGAAGCTATTTGGATTTGGTATATTATATTAGCAGATTGATGATGAATAAATGAGGGGCTAGAGGAGGCTGCAATCGATAGCGTCAGCGCGCCCAAACCGTCCCGTCAACATTAAATTTAATCGGAACTGTTTCAAATGGGAATCTGCCCATTTGAAACAGCTCTTGGAATTATCGTACCTACAAGTACAGTACGCGCGCGAGCTTCGAGAAATCGGGGGCTAGGCAAACGGGCGTGGTGCGCCCTATATGTCCTTTCATACCCTGCACTCCACCAGTACAAGTGTTGTCCTAATAGTCCGTCGTCCCAGAGGTAAAAAACATACTCATACTTATTGGTCGCGCTGACAGTTCCTATAGTGTATGACGGATAATTTTCTAGCAGAAGCTTATTTTAAACGAATAAACAAATATCATAGGTCCTGCCTCTCAATTACGTAACACCAATTGGAATCGCTTTCGCGAAAAGTAAACCAATTGTACCCTTATTTACATTGAATGAAGACTAAATTGGTTCAATTTTCGAGCCAAACCGATAACAATTGTGTTACGTAATTGAGTTGCTGGTACGAAAAGGAGCAGTAGAAATTCTCAAAAGAAGACTTTAAAAATGGCATTGCAAAGCAAGTACAATATAACGAACTTGACGAGTTGACGACGATTCGTCCGAGGCGGCCTTCGATTTCGTCTAACGAATACAAGTAGCCCAAGGGAATTGCATAATTGATATGAATGTCCGTAACCGCCCCGGAATGATCTGTGACGAACAGACGCCTGCATTTTTAATTAGCTATTGAAAAGTATGTCAATTGCCCCAGAGTGGATGCTTATGGATATTGAGGTTCATGATATATCTTTAACGTGACGTCAAAATCTATCAAAATGTGAAGTTATATAATCAATGCATGGCCATTTACAATAACAGTAAAAACCTAATTCAGCAAAATACTAACTACCTATGTCCATATGTTTTCTTTGTTTTTTTTAAATGCTAAAAATAACCTTTCAAAATAAGGAAAACATAGGGATATACCAGTCCAGTAGTTAATAATAATACTTTATTGTTAAAATCATTGCTCTAGTGTAACAAGCCACCGCGTTTCCTCTTAATTAAATTTATTTTTGAATGTTTTGAAATTGTATTTATATTTGGAATCTAATTTAACATAAAATAGCGATAACTTGTTGGATTACTTGGGACATGTCATCCTGCAAAGCAAGCAATTTTAAGTGGCAACACTGAAACATCTCTTTAATTAATTACATGCATCCTTAATTTATAGGAATTTGAAGTTTAAATTGCGTATCAATTATTTAGGCGTCTTTCTTTCTTTCTTTCCTTTTCTAGATACATTTGAAAAGTTAAATTTGATCTAATCGTTAGAGGCCTTTCCGTGAAACCAATTACACATATTAGTACAATATAATATAAGTATGCAAATAAGGTTTATAAATCATTATTATTAAAAACGTGGGAGCAACACAATCATAGCAAATTAACTGTGGCGCTGCGGGATCATATCAAGTTTCCTAATGACAAAACGAATATTTATTGTTAATGCGGCATAATATATGCGAATATGTTAGTATCACATTGGCCGCTAACTGTAAAACTTGCGAAACACGACGCGGGGGCATCAGTTGCTACATTTAATCTTCGCCTACTGTGTCTGACGTCGATCCATTTATGTAAGCACGTGCATTAAGGCTTTATATTTATCATGAAACAGTATCTCACCCGGTGTTGCCAGGGAGTTTATTTATCCTTATCCCATATACCCTTAGCTAACATATGTTTTATATATCCTTAGCATTTCTGGGGTAAGTTTGCTGATTTTCCTGCCTTTCCGTTCTTTTCCTAACTGTACATTTGGTATTGTAAATTCTCACAACCAATACCAAAAAAGCCAATCGGAAACCTGAATATTGGTTAAAATTGAATGCAAGTTTAGTGAAGAAAAATAGAAGCTGCGATACAAAAATATAGTCTCAACATTCATATGTGAGACCGCACGTTCCTAAACCGGATAAAGCCGGGCCAACGATAACCAGCCAACGGCCAATTATCACCCTGCGTATAAACAATTATCCTTATTTGACTTTCTCACGGGATATCAGCGTAAATGTAAACACGCCTAAGCAAATGTATCGTTGGTTACTCATTAATTGTAGTGCATGTGGGTTATCGTGAACAGCTGCAACGATAAAGGGACAAATTTTATAGGATGTAACCAATGAAATTTATCTCTTTATCACTGCAGCTGTGTATCTATGTTTTATAACATAACTACCTACCTACGACGCGGATAGCCTAGTTGGTAGTGACCCTGCCTCCGAAGCAAGCACCCCGGGTTCGATCGGTAAGGGCAAGTATTTGTGTGATGAGCACGAATGTTTGTTCCTGAGTCTTGGATGTTTCCTATGTATTTAAGTATTTATTTATCTATACAAGTATGTATATCGTCGTCTAGTACCCATAACACAAGCCTTTAGAGCTTACTTTGGGACTAGATCGATTTGTGTAAAGATTGTCCCCTGATTTATTTATTATTTATACCTATTTAGAAGAGTTATTTCGCCGTGACCAGTGGCGTAACTATACCATCTGGGGCCCGTGGCAAATTCTTTTGATGGGGCCCTATCAGTAAAAATCGTCACGTTGTACTATATTTTTGAGCTCGCGGCCTCTTGGGCCGGGGCCCTCTTGGGTCGGGGGCCCGTGGCATTTTGCCAGCCCTGCCACCCTATTGTTAGGCCACTGGCCGTGACAAACTTCCCGTAATGCAAAGTATAGGTTAAAGCTGGTATTCTATTGATGAAGGGCAATGTCGCAGAAAAAAACCACCACGAGCAAGATCATTTCCGTTCAATCTTCCCTAGTGCAGCAAAAAATTGTGATTGCTTGCTTGATGATGACAGCCAGTTTCAATTTTGTCTAAAATAGGAACGGTATTATCGAATTAAATACATAATGCGAATACATATTTTATCTACACCCATATCATAAAACCTCCATTGGTTAATCAAAAACCGTAGGAAATGACCACCATTTTGACAACCAATTAGGAAAAACCAGTGCTGCGATAAAGAAATAACATGACTTCTTTATCGTTTTTAGTAAAGAAATGAGATTAAATTTGGAACAGGTGTCAAAACTCAAGTGGGTCTCTATTCTAGTATCCATAGATATTAAAACAGTTATTGATATGAAACGTCAATTCAGTATGTTTTTTTAATATAAACTGCACAATATTTGATTTCGAGTGACGTGAGAATAGAGATTTCATCCGTTTGTCTATGATTTAAAAAAAAAATGGTCTTGACGGAGGAAGCCGCCATGTTGGTGTTTTGCTGAACGAAAGTAGAATTGTTGTTGAATTGAATAGAAAAAGTTGTTTGTAATTTACATTTTAGTTGAAAATATGAATAGTAAGTAGTCTTCTCGGAGTGTGTGTGATGTGAAAATGCGCCGGATATCGGAAATATGCAGCCACGATTGCAACAAATAACTCGTTGCCAGAAAATATTGTTTCTGAACACATCATGGAGGATTTATAATATGTGTGTAGATAAAGTTATGTATGCAACTCTGCATAATTTGGCCTTAAAACACACGTGCGATATTATTATGAAACTCGCTAAAAGCTCGTTTCATAAAACCGCACTAGTGTTTTAAGGCCTATCATTATGCAACCGTTGCATAAACTACTATTTCCTTTTTAGCAATTAAAACCTTCACGTCACTTACCTAATGCCTTGAGCCAACCGCACTGTTCATAATAATTACAATTGTGTGTAGTAGTGTCTAGGCAAACGTTGATAATAGAAGACCGAAGTTCAACAAGTGCATTGCCGGTTTGCCGGCATTGTCATTTGATAAGGAGGAACAAATTCTATTACACTATATCAACTTAGAATCTTTGGTTAGAGTTCACCAGAAAAACGCAGTATATCTTTCAAACAACTTGCCTAACGACGTTTTCAAGTCGGTTAAAATAATACATGACGGTCGTGCCTTGTCTGTGGCCTAGTGGTTTAGGGCATCGACTCTTGAACATAAGACTGAGTCGGAACCGAACCGAGTGGTCGCAAAGTACCTACAGGTTTTTGTAAATGATGTACTAGAGTAACGGATGCTCTTACGATGAAGGAAAACATCGGGAGGGAACGTCCAATTTTAGGTAATTAAACGTGAGCATTATCCAGTTCAGCGGGTTCACTTTCAGAGTTTTACGAAGGTCAGGCTTATAGTCAAAGCGTGCCCCGAATTAAAGAAACCGGACAAGATGCGAGTTAAACTCGCGTGGAGAGTTCCGGAATTATATGACATTTCCTATGTTACTTTAAATACCATAGACTTCTTATAGGGTTTCCTTTAATCTATTGGTAAAAAACTATTTTCTGTATTTGTTTCAAAATTTTAGACTCGGTAGTTTCGGAGATAAGGTTCAATTTTCGCCTATTTTCTTACATAACTTCAAGACATTTGTCTTAAAATAATAAAAAAATAAAATTTAAGATTCTCACAACGAGACCTTCAATTTGATATGCCACACGCCATAGATTGCAATACTTTTTTTTTTAGTTTTCTAATTTACCCCCATAAGTGGTCTCCATGTTTAAAATTCATTTATTTACGTTACACGTCCGTGTTGCGGTCACCGACTTACATATTATTATGTGTACCAAATTTCGACTCAATCGGTCCAGTAGTTTCGGAGCAAATTGGCTGTGACAGACGAACTGACAGACACAAGAGTGTTCCTATATGGGTTCTTTTTTTTTCTTTTGAGGGGCGGAACTTTAAAAAAAAGGTAAAGAGCGATAGGATAATAAATAATAATTGTGATGATTACTAAATAAATAACACATTCTCGGAATAAACGTTAGGTACGAGTATTTACTTATTCCCGGTCCATATTCTACGTTTTATATTAACCCGCTTAAAACTTTGCATTAAATAATCCCAGTATAGCACGACGATAAATATGACACAGTTGTGCTGTGGAGCGCGCACGGAAGCAATAACGGCCAAGTTATTTTAATAACTGTGATATTACGGAGATATAAAAGCACCACATGTCGGGGCTTGTCTGAAGTTAGGGAGAGAGTCGTGAGAGCAGAGACAACACTAACTAGTGAATGTACGTACAGCCAGTATAATGCGAAATAACATTATAAAATCAATGAATTTTCTAACTAAAATGACTGCTAAAACAATATTTAGAGCTTTAGAAAGAGACAACACACACATAGCAACTTTATAACTGCACAGGAAGAAATTTTCATAAAGGAATAAAAAAGATATAGGCCGAGTTGTTTGATAAGAAAGAAAATACTGCACTTCAAATACTTAATACTGTTTCATAGGTATTTAAGTATTTATTTATCTATATGAGTATGTATATCTTCGTCTACTACCCATAACCCAAGCCTTTTAGACCTGACATTAGGACTAGATCGATTTGTGTAAAGATTGTCCCGCATTTTATTTATTATTTATTTATTTATTTATTACTAGTAATGTTGAGGATACTGACAGGCATTGTCCCAATAGAACGCAATTATGCGAACATCACTAGTTCGCGCGAATTCGATCAAACATACTGTACTGATGTTGAACAGGTGTCCTAATTGATCGCGCGAATGTCATCGCATGATTAGGATAATGCTAGACACACTGGTCTAGTCCTAACCAAATTAGAATGATCCGTCGAAACGCAAGAATATTATCGGTAGCTCCCTCTAAACGTGAACATAACTTAAAGATTTCTGGCTAAGGTAGGTTGGTTACAAAACGTAAATGCATGCAGACGCGACTCAAAGCGTATGTATTAACGCAGATAAATGTGTGCAGCTTCGCGGTGAGCAGTACTGTCGCGATCGAAAACAGTCAACAAACCGAATAATAATCGTAGTCCGGTATCAATAATTACGTTTTTGACGATTTCTGTTTCTGTAACACGTTGGAAACTCTTTATTTTATCACTTAAATAAGATATTATTTTTAAAATACACTCGGGTAATTATTAAGTTAGTATGTTTTAAAGTCTCGTTTCCTTGAAAAATTTATTAACATATTGGGTCCAATTCGAAACATTACTTCTTAAATTAAAATTCTCTAAACTTAAAATTAGAAACTTCAAACTCGATTTTGACAGGTCTTAAAGCTTTTGCTATTCGAAAAACTCGACTTTTAAGCGATCTCTTATTTTGACGTTTCTAACAATTCAACTTAGAGATAGCGGCGTAAATCGGTATTCGAACGTGCCCGCTAAATGTCAATTTAGTCAGATGAGTTTTCGCTAAACGGAGGGCCTAGCACACTAGCTTTTATCTTACATGAAACATCTGTCACTTTTTAACTAATATGCGGACGAAAGGGACGAATGCTTTATGTGCACAATAAAAATTTGTGTGCTATGGGGGCTGGCCGGACTTAAAAGTTGGCCGCTAGTTTTATTTTAATTAGGTTAGGTGAATTTTATTAAAAACAAAAAAGCAAATAAGTGAGTTTTCTCAGGAAGAATTTTATGCGTGGATGATCACAGATATTTCTGTTGAACTGTAAATATCAAACGCTTAGAAAAATTTAAATGAAAAGTGATGTTGATTATACCTATTTTAAATGATTTTCTCTTTTATAAAATCGTTTTTATGTCTGGCTCAAACGCACAAAATGCGCAGAAATAGGAGCGTCCGCGTCGACTCTTTCGCATTTACATTATACTTTTTTCAAAATTTATAATATATAAATCAATGTGTATTAACAAGTAATAACATATCTACGTTTTTAAATCTAGGTATGTCAAAAATTCTAACCTAGCTTCAGGCCTAACTTTGGTATAGTCTGACCGCGTGTGGCGGCGATCGCAGCTATATCACGCCGTGCTTGGAATCAATGCAATGGTTGTGGTGTACCAATGGCAGGTCACAAGTGTAACCTAACCTAACCATGGGTCCCCTTTGCTACAACCTGACCAATGTGACGTCGTCCGCGCCTGTCACTGCGGCCGACTGCAGCAGCAAGCAGCATGTGTCTTCTGCAATTGCAGTCTGCTTGCATTGGACTCAGTCTACATGCATCAACTGAATTGCATTTTTAGTGTGTAACCTGGTAGTGAGGTAAAAATCGCAAGGACCTTGCTTCCAATGCAGTTGGCAAAATATTTGAATGTAATTTTTAATTAAGCTTTGAGGTCTAACATACATCCTCTTAGACATCGTTCTGATCGCTCAGAAATGATTTGTATACCTATTTACCACAAGAATTATGATAAAGGAAAATTATATTAATAGTCAAATTAAAACTTTGTGAGACATCATTTCAAGTAAGGAAAATCTCATGAGGAAACCTGCATACATCTGCAAAGTAATTCAATGGTGTATGTGGGGTCCCCAATCTGCACTCGGCCCGCGTGTGGACTACGGCCCAGTCCCTCTCACTGTGATACGAGGCCTGTGCGCAGCAGTGGAAAATATATAGCATGACGATGATGATTTTAAATTTATTAATCAATATAACTGGATGTGCTTATAGTCTGGGTTTCACATGGACGTCACCTGAACACCCTCCAAACTAGGAGAAATCCAGGGAAACCCAGACCCATCGGTCATGGGTCAACATTTAAATTTCTATTTAATCATCACTGAACCCAAATAGAGCTACCGCACAGATCAATAGTCTTCTGGCCGTGTCTTATCCAACTTCGAAAATTGACAGAATGATTAAGGCATTGATAGGGCCATGAAAACTCTAAAAATCAATCAATCAATCTATATATCAATGGTATAATCAAGTGGTAGGTATCAATATCACAATTATTTCAAGAAACACAGTAGTAACTAGGTTTTGTATGCTTTTTCATATTTCTTTCTACCCATTTGGTCTTTTCTCACTAGGAATACTATAAGAAAATATTTGTATCATTATTACTATTATCATTAATCAGGCAGGCAGTCGGAACAACTGTTCATGGCCTAATCCAGCTGTCCTCCAATCAACCTGTCTATACCAGAATATTCTTGTGCTATTTAATCATTTAACAGGTTCATTTAGGCACTCTTGCAGAATAGTTCATTTATTTTGATTTGAATTTTGTATATGTACTTAGATGACTGGTGCATTGCTGATCTGTTTATTCCATCATGATATTGGGACTGACATTGAAAGGGTTAATACTGAACACAACAAAAGGAACGAATTATGGAATAAATCACCTGCTTGAATTATTTGTGACATTTTTATTTTAGTGTGAAACAATTGAAAAAAATTAACTAAAATTTTTCAGGGATGGAAAAACTGGCTCATCTATACATATAAGAAAGGAAATGATAATGAACAGCACCAGTAGATATAAATATACCAGTAAAAAGGATTACTAAAAACATTCATAATAATGAAAAATATATTTATTGCAATATACATGTTTTGAAGATTTTTATTAATAAATAATATAATGGAATAGTTGTAGTGCCTTTATTTTCTTAACAGTTCCAACTCCATCCACTCAAGAGGCAGTGTAAGGCATGGAAGACATGGAGTACCGCCTATGGCCTCGCAGACTAAGAAGGGGCCTTTCGCCTCAAGAGTTTATGCATACATATTGTTTAGGAGACGCTGCAGACAGCAGACTTTCTTTGCACTAACAGAGTAGTGTCTTGCAAAATGTATCTTGCCCACTCCAACCACTTTCCTTCTTCCTGCCCATTGTCAAGTTTTGTCGAACCTTCTTGTATGAAAGTCCACATGTCCTGAGTTAGTGAAATGTTCTGAGCTGTGATGGCCTAGTAATGTTGCATCACATTACTAGCAGCTCAAGGTTTAACCCTTCTACAAGATAATATAGGTAGATTTTGCACTAGTTGGACAGAGCATCTATTGGGTAAATATTCAGCTTTTTAGAAAGTCGGTCATTCCCAAACCAACCTTTTACATTTTTAATAAACTGGAATAGGTACCTGTTACAACTTCTAACTTTATCTTAAGTAGGTTTTCTCTAGGTTTACATTTCATGATAGGCGGATAACACGGTGGAGATTCACTTTACTCATTCTTTTTATCATAATATGACTGCACTTCCCGTTTTACGGTCTACACGCTGGACATTCGCCTTAGGTAATCATTTTCATTTAATTTCTTACGTTCTGTTTCGAATTTTATCCAAACTTGTCCGGCCTGGCCTTGGTTGGGTGCTTGGGATCGTTTTTAAGATCATTATCGACTGTAAAATTATCTTCGTTTTTCTTTTTGTTTTCTTATTACAGGAAAAATAAAGTTTTCTTTGGCTCGCCAATTTGACATCATGCATGACAGCGATTAAATTTTGCATGTCAAACCTTAAACCTAAAAATCGCTTAATTTAGGTTAAATTAGTGTCATCCGCTATTCGAAATAAGTGCTTTAATTAAGTTAACCTAAATTTAAAACAATTTTGAAATCCAAGTGACACCTATAAATTTAATCCGAATTGGTCGTATGCGTTTTGTCTTTGCTCAGGGTTGGTTAATATCACAACGATTACCGGTTCATCGGTGAAAGAAAAAGGAAAATTTTAATTTGTACAGTAAAATGGGGTGAACAGAAACGATTTTTAACTTCAATGCTAATTTTCGGTTATGATCCTTAATGTAATGTGAATAAAGTTGGTGTCATTTTCTGAGTCTTGATGCGTTCTACAATTTTGTCTAAGGTGTATATGACCTATATATTGCTAATTCAATAAAAAACGCAAAAAACATGCTGTCTCTATTCATACAGCGAGGAGGGGAGAATAGAGACGACATATGGAGTGAATAGAAAATGTTGCAAGGGTTGTCAAAAATATTATTGATAATTCTGTCAGTACCAATGTTTAAGTTTATAGACCAGATTTTGGTTACCAATAAGAGAAGTAGGTCCATAAATAAAAAGGTAATTTAAAGTTTTGAATTATTTAACTTGCTCGCCTATGAATAATGTTTGGTAGGTATTTTGTTTTTATTCCCATGTAAAACATACAAATTTGCTTCTTTTTTTCAAATAGGTGTACAAAATGCCGCGTGTGTACGTTCCAGCAAGAAAAATAAGAATAAAAAACTTGATTCTTCTTTCCCGCCGGTACCTACACATATACGTATTTGAAAAAAAAAACATATTTTTATACCTTACAGAAAAATAAAAACAAAATACCTACTTACCTTCAAAAAAATATACTTTACCAGTTTTGACAACCCTATCGTATATATTTTGATTCACCCTACAATCGTCCCGTTTTAGCAGCATGGCGTTTCTGATACTAAAAACGATTGACCCCATATAGCGACTCTAATCACCCTTTGTATCGTCTCGATTCACCTCAAAGTTGAGTAAAAATTAATAAGATCCATTTTTAGTCAAATTTTTACATTCGTAACAAACTTAGCACCGTGTTTTAATATGCAAAATGTAAAATAATGATTATATATTTAAAATTACTAAAGAAACTGGCAAAACCATCCGTATATTAGCGGCAGTACAAAAGTTCACAGCAGTTCATTCGTTCGCGGTTACAATGGTCGTCTTCAACTGCCAAAAACTTTATTTGTGACTAGTTTTACGGCTGTCAGGTGTTAACAAACTAATGAAAAAATTCACACCACGTTTTCTATTCACCCCATTTTACGGTACTAATTATTCATTCATGCTTAAAATTTATTATTATACTTGACAAAATAGTGCAGTTCTTAGGCTAGGTACTTGACCTACAATATAACTTTGCAATATCACTGGTTGCACAATTATGTTGATCTTCAATAGATGATAATATTGAAGGTTCTAGTATCATCAACTGACTATCAATATCAATTGAGCAACCAGTGATATTATTGCACAGTTATATTGTAGGTCAGTACCTAGCCTTAGGAAAGTACTTAAATAAAGACGTTTGACATATTAAAAAAAAACAGGACCAGTTCGAATCCGATTCACCCACCGCGTCTTAGGTAATTTTTTGCACATTTTATAAACAAAAAATAAAAAATTACAAAAGAAAAATTAGGTACCTAGCACACTGAACTTCATAAACTATGAAAGCACCGAACGTTGCTCTAAGGCTCGGCACTGACCTACAATATAAGTAACTGCAATATCACTGGTTGCACAATTATATTGATCGTCAGTAGATGGTAATGGACGGTCAATATCGACTAATAACGATCAATATAGTTGTGCAACCAGTGATATTGCACAGTTATATTGTAGACCTCAGTATTTGATATTAATTTCAACTTAATATCTCCACGCGTTCCTAAGAACAAGGAAGTGATCCTGTAAAGGTTCCTTTTTTCATTTTGAGGTACGGAGCATTAGTAATTGAGTAGTAATTAGTAGAGGTAAAAAGTAATTAGTTTTGCCGGAAGTACGAACAGGGTTGGCTCAAAACGACAAGCATTCAGAGCCGTCAAACTTTTCTTATAAATAAAGTTCAAACGGCGGGAAAGTATTCCGCGGGTTCAAGGTACTTGTACTTGAAAATAATTTGAAAAAGAAATATGAGTTCCCAAAACTCTCGTAAGAGATCGAATAAGCGCCAGCAAGATTGGCTTGTCGAAAAGATATATGCCAATATGCATCTGGTGAGAGGTAGGCTAAATATTGGTTTTATTGAAATCCATTGATTTTTGAATTAAACCCATCAGAAGCAAATTATTTGCTCATTTTACCATTTTTAGGCAATACAGCGGATACAGAGGCGGTTCTGTTCTGGCGGCAGTTGGCAGGCGAGCTGAATGAGATGGGCTGCAGCAGAACGGTAGCAGAGTGGCAGCATGTATGAGCTTTTTATTTCATTAGAAGTCAAGATTGATACCGAACGAACTAGTCATAATTTTAGTATAGTTAAATGTCAGTTTATTCTGGAGTCTCGCATCAGTCTTTAACCAAATACTTTACCAGCATGGCGTTCGATTACTTTCATTCACATTTTTAAATGCCCCTAGCCCTTTTCAATTAAGACATGGCATCTTTTTTACAGATTTGGGCTCAGTGGGTCCAAAAAACTAAAACAAAGGCTCGTAAAATACATAACTCGATTCGACGGACAGGCGGTGGCCCTGCAGTGGCACATTTAAGTCAAATGGAGGAGAGAGTTATAGCAATAGTGGGCACTGCGGCGGTTGACGGCTTCTCTGTTTCGGAAACCCCATTGGTTAGTATTACAATTTGTTTTCAAACTTATGATTGACAACACTACTTTCGTGTTGATTAAGTACTTAGTACTTTATAAATTATAGCAACTTGTTTTTTTTTAGGAGTACGAGATCAACTGTCGGTCGCCATCGCGCACCCCTCCTCCATTAGCTACGCAGTCTGCAGGGTCACCGGATCCTGTCCCATCTACATCGACAACTATGCTCCCGCCCTCAGCCACAGCCTTGCCAGCAAGAGGACCGCCGCCACTGCCGCCGGCGCATGAAAGTTCTGACTGGCTTAGTCGCCTCAGAGGTCAGCCTAGAGGCCGCCGGTCTAGGATAACCTCTGAGGCGGCTCCGCGATCAACGAGCTCCCGGGACGCCATGATAGAGGCCATGAATTCTAATAATGCGCAATTTCGGGCCTCTATCATAACGGCGGCGGAAATAATAGCTGCCGCTGTCCGGGAGCTCGCATCGGTGCTTGCCTCGCGAGGAAGCTTGGCAAGCACCGATGAAATCGATACAGGAGAGGGTGATGTTTAATTAATTATTATTTTTATATTTTTAATTTTGTTATTTTTAATTTGCTTCTAAATAATTAGTTTTTAATTTCAATTTTATATACATTTTTCTTTGCATTTTCTTTTTTAATTCGATTTTGTAAATAAAATAAATGTTTATAAAAAGGACACTTTTTATTTTACAAATTTCGCGCTACTTGCGCCCGCACGCGCCTGGCAGCATCGATAAAGTGATTTTCCACATATTGGGGAATTTCCACTTCTGGTGCCGCCGGCATCTGATCTCTTTCTTGCTCTTCATCAGATGAAGTGTCGTCATCACTGTCCCCTGAAAATTAAACGAACCGGTCAGGGCCCCAATTCCCGGTGCATTCGAGATAGTGTCGATTGCGAGGTTAAACGACAGATTCATACAGTTGTGTCAAAGTACACTATTCGATATGGTCAACCCTGCCACTAAAGCGCAACACACAGAACGTGCGCGGCGTTGTGTTATCGTCCATATGTAAATTTACAATTCATCTGCGCCCGACCCGCGCACACGTTCAGTGTATATTGCGCTTAATGCCTCCGCCCGTGAAGTTTTGCAGTATGATTAGGTAGTGTATTACACCGTATGTTTATCAAATAATTAAATAATAATTCAAATGTAAACAAGGACGGAGGAATTAGTGTCACTCCTTGTGGACTAGCCTATTATGAACACTCACCGGCATATGACTTTAAATAAAGGTTATAGACAGTGCAGGAAGCCACGATTATTTTGGCTGCCTTCTCTGGGCTGTAGTGTAAAACCCGGTGACCCTTAAGGCATCGAAATTTATTTTTTAAGAGGCCAAACGTAACTTCTATTGTGTTTCGGGCCCGGGCATGCACATTGTTATAGTTATTTTCAGCCGCTGTAGCTGGCTGCTCGAATGGGGTCATTAACCATGGGAGCAGCGGGTAACCTTTATCACCTATAACATAACATAAAAATATGTATGGGAAGGGCAGGATAGTTGAGAAAAACCGGATGTGCATGTCGGAGCATGCACAATGTAGGGTTCCGTACTCGGTGCATTCGAGATAATCTCACAATCGAGTTTAAACGTCAGTGCATACACTCGTTTGACACAACTGTATGAATCTGACGTTTAATCTCACAATCGACATAATCTCGAATGCACCGAGAATTGGGGGCCAGATACCTATTCGGTTTGTTCATAGATTTGTTTTGACAGCGCCGCCGAGTCTTCATCTCACAGAACTAAAGTTCCTCGTCTGCAGCATGTGGTGTAGTGTGGTCAGTCACGGTCAGTGGAAGTGGAAGTCAGTTCAGTTGCCCACGCGTAGGCATGATTTGATTAATAATGATTATAATTAGGTATGTCCGTGAATTGCGCACACACAGCCGTTGTGTTTTTCATGTGTGAAGAAAAAAGTGAGTGAAGAAAGTAATTACGCAGAGGAACAATTCGCCTGGGGGTGAGGTTTAGTTATGCCCAGTCGATGGCATGCCGGATACGCCGTGGATAGGACGAGCCCTTAAGTATCTTGTACGAATCGCAATAACGAGAAAGAAGCACGGACTATCTTGGTGCTTGTCAGCATCAAATTACAAACAACAGCTGAACAGCGGTTTTGCCCAAGTTCTCTGAAGAGTTGTCAATAGTGTGTCGAAGTCGGCGGTGGTAACGTCGAACAAAATCTGCTTCTTGATGGACAAAATAATGGATGTTTTTCTAAAATGTTCTGAATCACTTGATCGCCATGAAAAATCAAACAGGTTATCGTTGTCTGCCAGCCTTTGCTGCTGGTAATATTATACTTGTCATCAGAACAATGCTATAAAAGCAATAGTTTTAATGATATAAAGTTGTTTGTTTGTTGCTATCAAAGCTCAACAAGAATTAAGAATAAGTAATAGTGCTGGAATAACACAAAGGTATCTGAAATAACAGTAATTAAGGATTACTTTGCAGTTGAAGCAGGTAAAGGCTACCTAGTACCTAGTACAAATTAATACAAAAAACTATTATTACTATGCTATAGTTTTACCAAGTAACCACTGATTGCCAACACCTCGTACATACTGATTTTGTAAAAAGTCGTTTATGTGTGACGCCTGCAATACTGCGGAGTCATGAGTGGAGCCAGGAAAATCTGCTTTTAAATTTATAATTCTTTGCTCTGCATCACAAACCTGAAATAGATAGTTAGAAAAATGTTGATCTATTATGCTATGCTGGTCAATTAAATTCAAACCAGAATATGTTTTCTAAATTTCTAATAATTAAGTACACAGACTTATCATTTCAGATTTGGTTGGGTCTTTGTCAGTGTATTTAAATGGCGCATACAATGAATGTTAGTTAGTATAGTTGGAGCTATTAAAGTTTTTTTTTGTTTTAGCCAATGGCAGAAAAAAACTGCTTAAGACCTTATTTAAGAAAGCCATAATTATATCATAATTGTATAAACCAAACCATGCGGTAATAAATATCTTGTGATTTTGATGTGTATAAATAGATGAAAGGATTCATAACAACTAGAAACAGTAATCACCATTTGGCAATTGATGCTGTAAAAACCTTTTCTGTTGTAAAAGAGAACAGCAGGCGCAGTTGGGTGGTGTATTTGTGGTGTCACAATAGCAATATGAGTGCCATCTATGACTCCAAGGGTGTTCTCTATTCCATGGAGTTCAAGGAATCTGAAATAAAAGACAGCCTTTTAAAAGCTGATCTTTCAACCCTTTATGAAATAAGTTATTAAAGCTTAATTTTATTAAAGGAAACATTAGTTTTGGACAAACTTCGACTGATGTTGGGAAAACAATTTCTTGAGGCATTACCTTCTCGGCAATCAGTTCACACACATATTCCAGTGATCTGGAGACTGATGGCTGTGACTGTGCCAACAGGAAATGCTCCCCAACATGCGTCTGGTAGCTTCCATGACCAAAGAAGCTCAAAGCACACAGAAGCTGTAAACAAAATAACAATTCACTAACATCATAGAGATATAAATTATAAAAAAGAAATTATTTTCTTGTAAGATTTTCTTTATAATGAGAATTACTTTGTTTTAAATCTTTGCTATTGATTATATTTATATTTTGTTATTACTGTTAATAAGTATTGATTATCAATGATTGTCCTGAATAATGCTCTGAATAATTATATGTCTCCACAAGCAGACTGGTAAAACATACTGATATAACTTTTAATAAACATCACCACATGTGTGTACTACCTATTATAGCCAATAAAACTTTTTAAATTAAAATTTGAATTTACCTTTAGATGCCTTGGGATAGGTCCTAAATCCATTTCTCCCCTTGAATTAAGACATTCGAGTAGGTCCAAAACAGATGCCTGGGGCAGCCTGAATAACTTCTTGAACCTACTCTCTGGCAATTCAAATGGGTTGGATTGGTCCCTAAGCCTCCTGAGTTCACTCCGTTGTGTGCTGTTAAAAAATTACAAATTAAATACCTAAGTGCCCCAAACATTGAAGTATGATTTAGATACTATAAACTAGATAGCATATTTTGACTAGTCTCTATGTACAATTGTCCCCAAACTCAATACTTTGTGCAAGGGCATACCCAGCGTCCCGAGGGTTTCAAGGGCGGGCCCGGGGGGGGACTACTGGGTATGCCCTTGACTTTGTCTGTAGCATCCAACAACTTGGTGCTTTAAAACAGCTAGTTTAGCAGCAATCATCGTATTGAGTATATGCGGGAACTTTGAATAAACAATTTTGACAAATTTTACAATTTTAAGATTTTTACACCCATAACATACCTTTCAGTTTGTTCGATAAAAGCAGCTACAACAAAATCCTCCATCTTCAAGTACTAAAACTTACTTTTACCTTTCGCAAAAAACAGTGCAATAATTTAGCGGCAAAGTTTTAATTGGCGCCTAAATTTAAAAATGAAATGGATTAAAAATCACTTATTTGACATTTAGCGGGCACGTTCGAATACCGATTTAAGCTGCTATCGCTAAGTTTAATTGATAAAAACGTCAAAATAAAAGATCGCTCAAGTTGTTTTCTTCGAATAGCATTCACGCTAAGAGCTGAATAATCGAGTTTGGCGTTTCTTATTTTAAGTTAAGAAAAGGTAAATTAAAATAATATGATTTCGAATTGCACCCCATTACGTCTTAATAAACATTTATCAAAGTAAACATTTGTGCAAATAAATTTATTATTAATGTAATTTCATTTGTCTCGAAAAACCGGTAATCAGCGTGTCGTTTAACGAACCGCGGCCAAACACTTATTTAATTTATCGCTGTCACTTCGACGTCAAAGTAGGTTTAAAATTAGGTTTACTTAATTAAGCGCGTAATTTCGAATAGCGGATGTCACTAAACTAACTTAAATTTAGCGAATTTTAAGATATTCTTAAATTTAAATTAAAAGTTTCGAATTGGATCCACTGCCATAATTAGATTGCTCCTCTGCTGCACTGGGAGTGAAGAAATAGCATAGAATGCGTGCAGATGCTTATCATCCTGGCATGTCGTAAAAGTCGACTAAGGGACGGGTCCTCTCCAACATGGTGGACTATCTGTATGGGCGATGAGCTGATCACCTGTCAACATACGGTTCATCATACCATCTTAGGACTAATTAATCGAACGTGGCCACAAGTAGTCTTGTGGCTCTGCCCATCCCATTAGGGATTTCGGGCGTGATGCTATGTATGTATGTATGTATGTTTAATTGGATGCATCCCCAGATTCCCCAGCCTGTACCAGGCCTGTATTCTTAATCGTGTTTCAATTCCAGTTGAATAACATCAAATCACTGATCCTATCCCTAAAGACTACAGATTCCTATTGTGCGACGACAATTCAAAGCGACTTCCTGTCATTTCTCTCGGGAATGGGAACGTTTAATCGCCTGTCAAGCACAAGCAAGAAAACTATTTACCTCCCTATAAAATCTGCAGACTGTTATTTCAGGATTTCCTTTAAAATATGGAACGACATAATTTTCATTACTATGTTACAATAAGGAGTAGAAATTAATCGAAGGCGTTGGACTCTTTGAAGTAGCAACATAAACTCTGTGTTTGCCCGAGTTTGCACACGTGTTGAGTTATGCTATGTACAACATTCATAATAAATAACATGAGATTACATATTCACATAGTCTAACCAACTTTTCTGACCAAAGCAAAACAGTACTTTATTTCAATGCAATAAGAACCACAACAGTCCACTTGAGTACAATGAAAAGTTAGTACCTATAATGATTGTAGTTCCTTTTATGAGGTAGGCTGCACTAGCACAACTCGACTTGCAACTTGATTGTCGCTCAATGCATCGTTTTCTTTCAACAGAGATAATAATTACATACTGAAAGGGCTGAAAGTTTCGTCTGATTTTGATTTGATTCTAACTTTGCTCGACTTAGAGTCCCATTCCTCCCATTCCCATTTCTATGCGGTAGCTGCTAGCTCGTTATCTGGAGAAGCTCCTGAGCTTCGGATCCTGATCACAATTCTTGCTTCAGGAGAATATTAAATGTCAGTGCATACAGTTCTTTGACACCACTGTTTGAATCTGACATTACTCACATGAACCGAGGATTGGGGTCCAGGAGTTGTATGATGAGCTCTTAATTCCAGGCAATTGCCGCCGTAAACAGAGCTGCCTGGAAAATTCGTATTATGAGCGCGCTATGGCCTATGCCTGGAACCACATGGCATGGAGAAACACGTGGCAGTTTTTTTTTTTTATTGAAAGCGCTTTGTCGCAAACGACCCCACCGCCCCGTGAAGGCTTACAAAGTTACAAATTCAACTCTTATCTAAGCTTAATTTTGCTAACCTATACAAACCTTTCGGCCTCCTCCGACATGGGCAAAGCCAAGATGCTATTAACGAAGCCAACCTGCACCTTTCTGTCGCCACGGAAACATGATCTATACTACGTCATATGATACGCGATGTGTTTACAGAATTGTGCTAATAACTAAGGATCAATATAAGGATCGCCCATTTGCAGTACACTGTGCCTCCAGCTGGTTCTATAACTTTCTTTCTTGTTATCTAATATGGACATAGTTTTTCCTGTGACAGTACCTACAGCATTATTTATTCAACGCGCGGCCCAGTTCGTTCACATTACATGTGTACGTTGTATTTACACGGCCAAGATGACGGCAACGCAGGAATGCATTGTTTTGAGCATTTTTAAATAATATGCTTAGCTCAGTGGGGGCAGGGAGTTAATGTCAGAGTCAATGCACGGTCAAATTTTTACTGTTGCCACACAGCGCTTTGTGCCGCTAGTTGTTAAAATCTAAAATAAGTGCCAGTTTGCAATCAAAAAATGAACTTTAACCCTATACCTAAACGCTTTATAGTAGTTTATGCAACGGTTGCATAATGATAGGCCTTAAAACACTAGTGCGGTTTTCATGAAACGAGCCGACAGGCGAGTTTCATAATAAGATCGCACGTGTGTTTTAAGGCCAAATTATGCAGAGTTGCATACATAACTTTATCTACACACATATTATAAATCCTCCATGATGGGTTCAGAAACAATATTTTCTGGCAACAAGTTATTTGTTGCAATCGTGGCTGCATATTTCCGATATCCGGCGCATTTTCACATCACACACACTCCGAGAAGACTACTTACTATTCATATTTTCAACTAAAATGTAAATTACAATCAACTTTTTCTATTCAATGAATTCTACTTTCGTTCAGCAAAACACCAACATGGCGCCGATTCGATCCTCCGTCAAGACCATTTTTTTTTTTTAATCATAGACTAACGGATGAAGTATCTATTCTCACGTCACTCGAGATCAAATATTGTGCAGTTTATATTAAAAAAACATACTGAATTGACGTTTCGTATCAATAACTGTTTTAATATCTATGGATACTAGAATAGAGACCCACTTGAGTTTTGACAGCTGTTCCAAATTTAATCTCATTTCTTTACTAAAAACGATAAAGAAGTCATGTTATTTCTTTATCGCAGCACTGGTTTTTCCTAATTGGTTGTCAAAATGGTGGTTATTTCCTACGGTTTTTGATTAACCAATGGAGGTTTTATGATATGGGTGTAGATAAAATAACATTGTATCATACCTACGTATGAAAATAGTCACCATAAGTCACTGAAATAAATAGTAAGGAACTGCTCAAAGCAATTCTCGCAATGCTTACTTTTGAGGTGTCAGAACGCGAATATAACACCATCGCACGTTCAGTCGCATGGCAACCACGGTCATGAGCACCCGTTTAAGTGACACTGTATCTGGTACAATTCCATAACCTGAGACCGCAGCACCGAAGCCACCGCCGACAATGATATGAAAGCGTGTAAATCAAGCAATATTAGGCTTTAGTATGTATTTCGTAAGTACTAAGACATCAGCTAAGCATCCTGTAGTTCAGCCATGGCGCTGGCGTTTGATAACCTTCTATGAGACTTATTACACGAAATTGTACTGATAGGCATATCCTTCCTTTGATATCTTTGCCATAAGTACAATATGTATTTTACATGGGTTTAGCCAAGTTGATTAAAAGGACCAGAGTAACCGTAAATGTACACAAAGTATCTAACCAAACTAGCCGGAACACACTCCATCAGCGCCTTGGGTCCGTAACTACGGCGTTATTCGCTCCGGTGAGTAATCCGAAAGGACGTGAGCGAACGGATGTCCGTTTGGACGCGTTGCGAACGGAGGCTTTATGCATAGATTAACGCTGGCTGGAAGGAATAGGGACCAGGGACCTTCAGTTTTTATAAGAAACAAATTGCTCTTAATTCAGATACCTTTAGAGTTAGATGCAGACCTTTGGTTGGCAGTTACGCAATGTTGCCACAGGTAATTTTATTATTCGATTAAAGAAGCCAAACCCCTAATGCAACCCTTAATGTTATCATTAAATTAAATGGATTTTCGGGGCTGAAAACCTACCACAATAGTCTTTGACTACCTACAATCCGCAGGCAGTGCTAAAAAATAACAGGCCACAAGCAATAAGGTCTTACGGATATTATCTCTCTAAAAAATAGGGCTTCTAGAGCCTCCAATCCACATCACGTCAGCAGGAAGCGCTCGCCTTACCCGCAGGGACCATTGTACGCATAATGTCTGCGCCAGTCAGACCCATCATGATTAATTGTAAATTAGCATGTGCAGCGCTCAATTAGCTGGCCTCACCGGTACGATACGGCACGGTAACGATTCATGATAAGTAGGTATCAAAGTTTTTATGTCGGCAGACATGCGAGTTTTTGAAACCTTTTGGAAGTTTTCAATGAGCTTTCGGTGGAAAAATTGTACCAGGGTTACCCTACGAATAATAGAACTTGAGCTACTAGAAGTATGCTTTGTGATGTTCAATTTAACATAGACACCATTCAATGGCTCTTTATCGAATGCTCGATTTTTACAATATTCGCTGTGAACTTTCTTAACGCAAACTAAAACGCTAAATTAGTTAACACTATCCGGCATAAAAATTACACACACACACTTTTGCATGTATAATATTAGTTTTCATTAGTAGGAATTAGGATTGTCGAATGGGTATAGTAATCTATCCTTAAAAGATAGACATATGCCATCGCGGACTTTTTTGTAGATCTATAAGAGAGAAATATCCCACCACGCATTGTTTTGTTATATCTCAAAGCGGATTAGGCAGCGTTTTCGATGAAAGCTCCCAGGCGGCTTGAATTTTTCCGACGCTTCCAACAATTCTCGTTTTATTTCAACCAATTTACACAAAACCTTGACATATTATATACCTAAACCTTCCTTATGAATCATTCTATCTATTGGTGAATACCACATGAAAATCCTTTCAGTAGTTTTTGAGTTTATCGGTAACAGACAGACAAACAGACGCGGCGGGCAACTTTGTTTTATAATATGTATAAGGATATAAGGATAGTATATTAACTAAATCTTAAGCGGCATTATTTTACTGTCAGCATAACATCAGCCAATAAGGGGATAATCCACGAGATCAAGTTGCCTGAACGGCTTACGGGGTAACTTTTAAGGCCGGGCACAGATTTGTGCGGCTTCAACGTAACATGATAAGAACCAAAGAGATTTGTTTCAATTTACATCCTGAATTTGTTTTGGGTCTGTGGTTACAAATAAAAATGGGTGAAAGAGGTCGGTAAGAAAAGTAAGGTAGATACATACCTTCTATCTAACCTTGAATGTGGCACTGACGAAAAAAACCTACCAAAATTGAATGACGTTTGAATGCAGTTTACTATATAGAAACGTTAGTTCAATTAGATTTCCAGCCTTTCTATTAAGTAAAACGATCAGTTTTTAAAGGGGAAAAGGTGCTTTATTTTTGAACGATTTAAACTGTTCAGAGTTCTCATTTTAAAATGATTTAAATTTACCTTCAAAATTAATTTTCTTCACACTTTTTAATCATTTCATGCAATTTGATTTGTTTTACACAATGAAGGGGGCAGATACAGTTGAATGGCGTATTATGAATGGATCTAGGTTAAACGTAGTCAGTTTTTGCACCTTTTATTCTTACACTATAGTTCACGATCATCTTGTGGTCGAAGTGCAAAGTTGCAGAAAAGTTGCGGCTTGGGAACATAAAAAATCATTCGCAATTCATAACTGGGAATTAGTAAGAAAAAACACTTATTTTGGGTCCACATGACCCGAATCGGTTAACTTTTGGCACGGTACGAAAAAAGATCGCTATAGTCTCTAACGTTCTGAGAAACCAATTCTTCTAACAGTGGCGATTCTCCAACGAGCAGGCTCTCTGTTCGACGACGAACCTTTGAGTAATTATTTATACTAGAGTGGACGCCTCAACTCGATTTTTTGTAAAGCCCGTTGAGGCCAAATGGCACAAACGCCTATAAGAAAACGAACACCGCCGGACGCGGCGCGCATGCCCGCTCCGTCATCAAGTGCTCGCTGTCATTTGTTTGAGATGTCTGTTCTAGTGTAACGTAATACTTCAATGCGACGAACGCAATTATGTATGCGTCGGGCTAGACGTCGAGTGATGGTGAGTTAGAGACACAGACCATATATGCTAAAGAGACCGCTTAGCCTAAGTTTTACCAGCAAATAAAGCTGCCAAACTTGCTGAGCGCTGGAGGTCTCAAAAGCGCTGTGATTGGTGCGTTTGAGGTTATAGTTGCCCCTTGACTGCCTGTAGCCTGCAGCTGTATATTTTTTAGAGCGGTAAAATTTATACTCCAACTTTAAACTTTTTAAATCCGTTCCCGCTAAACGATACGTCATTTTTATTTATTTCGGCTAGACTAAGCCG
The DNA here is from genome assembly GCA_947859335.1 of Tortricodes alternella. Lineage (NCBI taxonomy): Eukaryota > Metazoa > Arthropoda > Insecta > Lepidoptera > Tortricidae > Tortricodes > Tortricodes alternella. Next base: position 6,616,425 of record OX401975.1, on the reverse strand, counting down.
TGAATTTGTACAGTCAGTGGCCCTAACAAGCCAGACACGTCTAAGTGCGTCTCTCTCACACTGGTGCCGACGAAAGAGATAGTCAGAGAGATGAAACGGGTTTAACTTATCCCCCTGTCTGGCATGCTAGGGCCGTAGGCGTGGGATCCGGTCGTGTGGATGCGGATATTACCGCACTGCTTCTTGTATTCTAGTTACGACGAATTTCTTGTTATGATTGTATAATGAACTTAGAACAAGAATATCTAATAGAAATAGTAGGTAAGTATTGAAAATCTATAAAAAGTTTTTTTTCAGCTGGATGGACCAAAATTTTACCGCCATCAATGTACCTTTTCTAACTTTTTATTTACTTAACAGTGACTCTTACCTAACCTGATAGATTAATTCCATTTTCAACATGGATGTGGTGGCGCCTACAGCATAATAAAATAAAATTCGCTAGCGTCTAGTAATCAATTCTGCCCACATCTCCGGACCCGCGTCGAGACTTAGCCCAAAACAACTGCCCACGCACGCCCCCGCTCTTTCGCAATGAGCAATTATGTTTTTACTAGTCAAGGATTACAAACCTCGTATATCTGACTACATCAGAATCTGTGATATCAGTCAAGACCTGTGAAATTAAACAAAGAGTTATTTGATTAATGCCGTTGACAACCAATATACTCACTTGTTCTCCTAGCACACCACACACCAGTGTTTATTGCGCAGTGCGCATATAAAGCATTTCTATCTTTCGCACCATTATTAAACGTTTAAGTGATATAAACGTTTGCTATAAAACTTAGTGTGCGTAGCCCTCTCGTCAATTCGGGGTTGTAGATAAAACGAAAGTAATTTCAACAAGGTTTTAATGTCAGTGCTATTCCGGATTTTGGACCAGTTCAGGTGACAAATTTTTGTCTTATAGCGAACTTGCAAGGCCGGGGCAAATCAAACGCGGTTGCGGCGCGTTTGCGGCGCGAACACGCCGCAACCGCGTTTGGTTTGCCCGAGCCTGCAATGTCGCAGAAAAAAGCTCCCGTCTTGTTCGGTGGTTTGACGCGCTCTCCTAAACGATAAATCATGAGTATCAAAAAAGCTCTCCTTTTTTTTCAAATTCGAACTCTCTCTCAAACTATAATATGCCTTATTAAAGAAACATTTTTTTTTAATAACTCATATAGGTACATAAATACCTATCATTTCATATTCAAGGCAGACGTACGTATGATTTGTGTGAAATTAAGATCAGTCCTTAGAATAATAACGCAGTAGAAACTAAGCCCGCGCGCACAATTTGAAGCAACACTATCGGAGCCATTTATGGCTTCAAATTCATACAAACGCCGGGACGTCATTGTGTCAAATGTCAAAGCGCACCGGTTTATTGCTTCACTTTTGTCAGGACCGTGGTATGAAAAACTATCCTTCTATGGTTGTAATTTTATGCATCAGTCTTGTAAAATTCACGCTCCGGGTTACAGTATCTTCATTTCCTTTTTAAATTAGTTTATATTAGACTTTTACTTAACCATAGTAGATATGACAGAGAAAGTTAATTGCGAATTATGAGCGATAGACCACACCTCGAGCACAGTATAGACTATTAGATCAATACTTGTTCAAGTCAATCCAGTTTCCTTATTTAGCAATAGATAAATAATTTACACGTTCTTAAATATAAGTGATAATGTAGGTATTCCAGCTAGTGAGTAATTTGGAGTACTCTTATTATTATTAGTTGCTCTCAGTCTGAAAATAACGAGGAATTTGTCATACAAAGAATTCTGAACCGGAGATATTTTTCCTGTAGACTTCTACTTAACTTATTTCTCGCGAAAAGTGTGGAGCTTCATTATAGGTAGGTACGTTCTATACACAAGGGCGGATCCACCGTTGTGGGCACGATGGGCACGCCGACAACCGAAATAGACTTGTGACGTCCTTTGTAGGAATGCCCTAGATATCAATCATGAGTTCGCACTTAGTCGATTTTCGGGTGGCTGTGCCCACAACCTTTTTTGAGGACTGGATCCGCCCTAACTATAGTGATTGTGCGCGTACAGGATTCGTTTAAACCAAGCTAGTCAAACTATTTTCGTTATCCGTTGTGGCAACCAAGAAAATTATGTTTCTTCAATACGCATCAGCCTGTACCATCCTCGAGGCATTACGAAATTATTGATTCCTTCCTATATCTGGTTATTACATGAAATATAATGAAGTCGGTTAAAAAAGCAGAATTATGTCCATATATATTGAATAACAGGATAATTTACCACGTACACGCGTATCGAATAACGATTGAAGGCGGTTGCCGTTAGCAACCAGCTCGTTTCGATTATACGCCCATTGCCGGACACGTGGCATCTGTAAGTTACTAAGTACATAATAAATACCCATAGACAAACATTATAACTACAAACGTAGCCGTGGAAATTCAACATTTTGGAAGTTGTATGCTCGTTTCTCTGAAACCTGCGAGGTGAAGCGCTTGTTTACTATATAATCTGTCACTATTTAGGTAGGTAATATACTCATATATTTTTGTTTTTGTTTAACGTTGCTGCGGATAAAGCCGTACAAGTTGAGCTGCCGCTGTTATCACTCATCTATATATATAAAAATGAATCCCTATTTCCCTTGGTCACGGCATCACGCCTGAACGGCTGGACCGATTTCGCTAATTCTTTTTTTGTTCTGTTCGTTATTATCAGGAGAAGGTTCTTATGAAAGAAAAAAATAAGGAAATTGCGCGGAAAATTAGAAAATTTAAAATTACTTAACCACCATATAAAATTATTAATTCAGACAATTAACTTAATAAAATCAAAAATCTGCTCATTTATGGCGTCTAAGGCGGAACAAAGTTCGCCGGGTCAGCTAGTTCATTATATATAGACGGGTGCGAGAGTTTTATCTGGCGATAAAAGCTAATGTGCTAGGATCTGATAATCATATTATATTGCTTAGGATTAGATCAGAGACAGGCATCATTTCACAATAAATATTAGTCAGAATATCTCAGTAGACGTCTACCGACCAAACCACACCACGCCGGCCGACAATGAGATCGTCTACATAATATTCCGTAAGCTAAGTCTTTACGATCATTCACTAACAGAGTTATTAAACAATTAAGTTTGAGTGGGTTAAACGTTCCCTAGTATCCTATACCAATTAAAAGTACATTTATGGCCGCCGTAATCATTGAGTTCGTTTGTATTACTTTTTGTATTATAATAAGTAATAAAGTACATAAAAATACTTTTCTTCCAACTACGCTTTAATTTCATCATTATGGCCTCTCAGCACAAAGCAGTACTTATTTGCTCAAGTTGCACACAAAATTCATTATTGCACTATTTTGTATTTCTTTTATTTAGTTGATCAAGAAGTTTACACCACTAGCCACCCAATCCGCCCATTCACAGTCCGACGGGACAGCTGACCACTTTTCTGTGGACTTGCTCAAAGTAGGTATTGGCTGATAAGATAGTATAGGTTACTTAACACTTTCTGCTTGGTGCAACAATCTACTATTGTTTACAGGGTATGAAAGTCGGATAATGACATCCTAGCCAATGGTATAAATGTAAAGTGTGTTTATTTGTGTATGTGTATTCATTCATCATTCAATAATAAATGGTTGAAACTGACGTAGGCTACTTTGTATCCTGGAAAATGCAGTTTCTAAGGACCCATATGAGGATTAACGCAGGGGAAGCTACGTGCATAGCTAGTTTAAAATATAAAATGTCCGTCACACATTACTAGGTTTTATTAAAGCCAAATGAGATGACCCAATAAGTTTTACAAAGATGTTTTTTAAATGTCAAATCTTGGAAAGTTTTTCAATTAAGTAGGTAGTATGTTATTTTAACCGTTTGCTTTCGCAAGAAAAACACGAAGTACTACAATGTTTTTATTCTAATTTCATGAATGCGATAGGGAATGTCAGAATGTCTTTCCGTCTATTGTGAAGAGAAGGGTTTGTCAGATTTTTGTCATACACGTAGGTATCTAATGAAAGTGCCGTTGCTAAAGTCTACATCTCAAAAATGTATAATGAATTAATGAAGGAATATCTCGATAGCAAAGTACGCATAACTCGCACGCAACCTAGTCGGATCACAGAGCAGAATTATACGTTTTCAACTAGTATCTGTTTAAGTATCGCTTTATTTTAAAGCGCTCGTAGCGCTGTTAAGAGCAGTCACTATAGCACCGCATTGATTGACAAACAAAGTAACAGCGGGTCGCTGACCTATCCCGAAGCGTCGGAGCAGAACGACATAAGGACATTACTTCTTGCGCTTACCATCCTTTGCGTGTGCGCAGTGTGTTGTGAACCGTTTAGCTTGAGTGCCAGTGAAGAATGAAGCTTTCGTCAAGTTAAGACAGTAAACCACAGGCATCATCGTACCTATTTTAGAATTTTACATTACTATAATATATATCTCCTACTCCTATGATATCTTGATTGATTCGGAGCAGTTAAAGATGGCAACTATTTACTTTTTAATATTCTGCTTCATTTAAAACATAACGCAGTCCATAAAGATTATACCACTTATGTGCACTGTTGCTCAGTGTGCACAGTGTTGAGAGTGCGCGCACTTCGCTATAAACAGCCCTCGATGAAAACAACTTTGATTATAAATGGGATGAGTGAAGGATAGTCTGATCTCCTTTGACATAGAGGCGATAAAATAGTCATTAAGATAAGCGGTGAATGATTTACACGTGTTACTTTCACTTACAGATGCTGCTTACACTACCAATAAACAAACCAGGGATCTTTGATTTTCGTGAAGCGGTGTCGTGATACGTGAGTGAGTCAGAAAGATCAATCATTGAAATATTAGTTGAACTGATTGAAACAGAGTTGTTACAATTATCCGTAAAAAAAACATTTAATGACAGATAATAAAGAGATGGTCAAACGAAGCTAGTTATCCATAGAACTATTAAAATGCTTGATCTCATTTGCGATTGGTAGATTGTTAAGAGCCTGCTGTGTTGGAAGTGCTTTTCGATTCGCTAGCTACACTTATTGAAGGAGTAACGAGTCGGCCCTGTTCCTTTGTAAGCACTCACAGCGTTTACTACTCAGCTTATCATAGCTACATTCTTTCCAGTAAAACCAAGCATCAATATTGCTATTCTATAGTTCTTGAGCCGTCAAAACCCGCTCTTTTTAAGCATTTGAGCTTCCAACATCTATCTTTTAAAGCTAGCAAATAGTCTCAAATACTCTTCTATTTGTAAGAGGTAATCAACTTAAACTTCACCTCGTTTATTCTCCTACAAAATGGAATATTTTCCGTTCAAAGAATCAATTACGGTTACGTCCGGACGACTTCTAAAACTAATTTTAAACCTCCAACTTTTTATTAGGTCTTTGCCCGTTGGTCACTTCACTTCGTGTGAATTTTTTGCTCCCCATTCAAATCGTTAGGCGTCACGTCGTCGAATCACCCAGGGTTAAAACTATTTTGATCTTTATATCCATAACAATAAAGGATAGCAATTTGAATGCTCAATCCAAAGTGAGCGGACTTATCTTTTTTTATGCACGAATTATCGTAAATTGTAACGCCTTTAACGATATCGAATGGCCCGGTTCACTGGAGCTTTGGAAAGTCTTTTGGTAAAAGGTTTTTCGGGAGATTTAGACACTGAGCATAAAATTGTACAAAACGTGAAGAACGAATAGGATAGCTTTCTCTGATACTTATTACGTTTTAGAGCAAGACAAGACTGCGATTACGTCTAAATGTTACCTACTTAGTTTTTCAACAAAAATGCAACTTACACATGTTACACAAGAATAGATATAGACAAGGCACACGCGCGCATCAAACGGACACACATTCTCCAACCTTGCATAAATTACACAAATAAACATACGAGCTGGCACGCAGTTAAATAAACACAGAAGCCATCTTGTCGATTCGTAGTTAGACAATACCGTGGAGTTGAGAGACAATTGTTCTGTCGTCAATTAAGTAGTAACAAGGACGGAGTTATTGAGCATTATTGGACGCGACCAAGGCTAAACGATCTAACGTTTAAATTGTCAGCAAAAAGGTATCACAATGGATATAAACCAGCTCCAGCTTCGGACGCCGACCGCTAAATTACTGGATAAAAACATTGTAGAAGCAATGGCAATGACCGAAGGAGGGTTCTCAAATTTAACTGATACGGTAAAAACGTCGCTGACGTTGAACGATACAAGTTAAGTTTAGGATCAACATTACGTAATTGCTAAATGCATTAAGACTACAAAAAAAATAGGAGACTGGATCACCGGTCAACCATATTGAGTAACGTACTCTCGGAGAAATAAGTAAGCTATCTAAAATCACATGGGAGACAAACCAATACGTCCATCCTTATCCAGTTTTCAAAAAAGGTCCTGATGTAGGTTGACGGAAAGGCCACCGACATGCAATAAAACCAAATTACGAAGCCACTTCTAGATAAAAGATCTAATATTAACGATAGAAGATCTAATATTAACGTAACGTAATGAAACTATTAACTCTATTTTTGTCTCTGCAAATTCTAATTGAAATATCTTTACGTGGGTATGCAAAAGTCACTGGCAGTCTATAATTAAATTCTCTTTGAATAAGGCTTGCCCCATTATTTAGTTTTAAACTAATAAAAAGTCAAAAGCAGTGCATTGAACTCTGATATGTAATTATCAGTAATCTTTGTGTATTTAGTCGATTGAACATTCGACGTAATCGAAGGCGTTAATGGGCATCGACTGACATTCGATATTTTAACTTAAAATAATAATGGAATTTTCGTATAGGGTCATAAGTGTAGATTTTTAGAAAACGATACCAGTTTAATAGGTATTAAAAATACCTTATATATGACGTATTCTTCCGTCGTTGTTGTAAAATCTAAACTCATAAGTAAAATATAGTATATACCTAGTTACGTATAGTTATTTAATCTACACAAGCATCTACCACGGCTTGTCTCCTACTGCGAATTATGAAATTGCTAGAATATAAAATGCGAAACAGGTTCGGACGGCCCAGCACACTATCTTTTATCACGCACGTAAAGCTTAAGCATGCCACTTTTTAACTAATATGCAGATTTAACCCATTTCACCAGCTGAACATATTTTGGCGTTTATAAGCACCTAGGTAGATTCTTAGTAAAACACGTTGATCACTGAAATTACTTTAATACTTGTAACACAATCACACAAGCTTTCATCGCACCGTTTTTGTGTATAATCCACAGGCAACCTACTAGATCTAGTGTTGCTACATTTTGTAACAACACAACTATAGGAATAAATATCGGCACAATGTCATGTTCCAGCGACATGAGCATGATGGAGCTTACAAAAAATTACTTAAGTTCGTATAAATAACCGTAAACATCAGATTTAGATCTCTTTTTTAATCTGTCAGACTTCAAGCGTTCAGGAAAATCTAAATTGACGTCAGTTATTGTGCAATTAACCGGACCGCATATTATGCAACTTTTTAAAGTGCGTCCGATTATAAGGTCAAATAGACGTAAGTTTAGATAGAACAAATCTTTGTTCCAAATCAAGTTACAATGAGAGACGTGGCCGGCGAGCGGCCCGGCAGATCAGAACTATGAGTCACTGTCTGTACATCAGACAACGAAACATGCATAGATGTAGTGAATCGATAGAGACATGACCTGGCGGAAATCTGGTCGACATGTTGGGGGCTTAGTTTGTGAGTAATGAGCTGGTTAGATGTGTTTACTTGTAGACAGACGATATGTGAAACGAGGATTATTTAATATAAAGTGCCAAAATACCTACTTGTAGTCTACAAATGAAGTTAAGAGGACTGTGAACCAACGGAAAAAATCACCCTTTTCATACAAAAGGCGATAACGTTTTCCACCCCTGACAACCTATCAAAAATTCGTGAACATCGGCTAACATTTAATGAAAAGCCGTAGGTTCAACTCCTCGTAAAGGCATGTGACAATAGTACTAAATTTGTAAGTTAAACACCACACACACAGTCCCTAAGAAACCGTTCCTGGATGGGTACCAGAATGTTAGTTGATATTCGCACTTACGAAAAACACAAAAATAAGAAAATATTTATTGACATTATTTTGGGGTTAAGCAATGAAATATTGTTTAGAGCGAAATGTAAATGTGTTTATTTGGATACAACACACAAAAGTGATGGAATGAGTATATTTTCATGCATAATGCACCCAAATTCAGGCCAAATTCCAAAAAGTGGTTATCTAAAAATCTACTTTAAAATTAACCTCCATGATCATGAGCCACAGCTTTAATATTTTCCAAAAATGTCTACGTTACTTTACTTACGAAAATTATCACTTGGAAGTGGGGAAGTGGGGTAACATAAAATAAATAGATGGCAGTTAATTTCTTGAATTCCAAAAAATTTCATGTCTTAGAAAAGAAAAATTCCAAGTTGCACTTGATGAAGTTTTGAAACTCTTTCCAAGGAAAAATAATCAATTTCGAGATCAATTTTGCAAATCGTTAAAATTTTATGATTTGTCATCGATTTTTGCTGATAAATCACGCAAAAAGTCGTACAAAACGCTTGTCAGAACAAATATGGCATCACCACTTTTCCGTGCATTACGCGTCAATTTATTAACTTGTTCAAAGTGACGCAATGGAGAAAGGCGCCAATATATCTGTCGCACTTTATTTCGCCATAAGTTCGTTTTATCCTCAAAATTAAATTACCTACTTAATTCGTCTCCGGTAGCCATGTTGTAGTACAGTTAGTGGTATAGTTATGTGGCTATTTACAGTAATCAATTAGGCACTTGAAAAACGGACTTTAATCGGGTGCAAGAAATACGATAGCATTCCAAAATACTGCAAATAACGAAGTCACTTATTTTAATTTTAATGAAGTTGGATAAACTAACGCAAAATAAAGCCTGCAGCCCTAGAAAGGTGTACACGAGGATAAATAAAACCATCTTATCCCTCCGTCCGTGCGTCTGTCTCTCTCATACTAGTATTGAAGCAAGAGATGCACTGAGAGAAAAGATGGGGATAACTTATCCTTATGTCAGCCTCGCTAGCGGTGCTGGATTAATAAACATACTTATTTTAATGCTGTGATTAAACAATCTTCAAACAAGAATTCCGAATGAATAAGAGAAATTATTTGATCTCATGCGAATCTAATTTAAGAGATGAATAAAATTGATTTATCTACACCCATATCATAATGTAATCAAAAACCGTAGGAAATGACCACCATGACAACCAATTAGGTAAAACCAGTGCTGCAGTGTTATTAAAGTATCGATTTTAGTATCGAAATGAGATTAAATTTGGAACAGCTGTCAAAACTGAAGTGGGTCTCTATTCTAGTATCCATAGATATTAAACAGTTATTGATACGAAACATCAATTCAGTATGTTTTTTTTAATATAAACCGAACGACATTTGATCTCGAGTGACTTGGGAATAGAGACTTCATTCGTTTGTCTATGATTTAAAAAAAATGGTCTTGACGGAGGATCGAATTGTCGCCATTATGTTGGTTTTTTGCTGAACGAAAGTAGAATTGTTGTTGAATTGAATAGAAAAAGTTGATTGTAATTTACATTTTAGTTGAAAATATGAATTGTAGTCTTCTCGGAGTGACTGTGTGCTGTGAAAATGCGCCGGATATCGGAAATATGCAGCCACGATTGCAACAAATAACTTGTTGCCAGAAAATATTGTTTCTGAACACATCATAGAGGATTTATAATATGTGTGTAGATAAGCTCCTCTGCTGCACTGGGAGTGAAGAAATAGCATAGAATGCGTGCAGATGCTTATCATCCTGGCATGTCGTAAAAGTCGACTAAGGGACGGGTCCTCTCCAATATGGTGGACTATCTGTATGGGCGATGGGCTGATCACCTGTCACCATACGGTTCATCATACCATCTTAGGACTAATTCATCGAACGTGGCCACAAGTAGTCTTGTGGCTCTGCCCACCCCATTAGGGATTTCGGGCGTGATAATATGTATGTATGTATGTGTAGATAAAGTTATGTATGCAACTCTGCATAATTTGGCCTTAAAACACACGTGCGATCTTATTATGAAACTCGCTAAAGCTCGTTTCATGAAAACCGCACTAGTGTTTTAAGGCCTATCATTATGCAACCGTTGCATAAACTACTATTTCTTATCTACCCACACTTCTTAGACAAATTACTTGACGGCTGCATCAAACGCGAATTCATTCATGAACTAAACACATACGAACAGGCGTGGGCAGAACGATATAGTTAGCTATCTTGATGCGATACCTGTAAATTTGACATCGAGCTTCTATGATAAAGTTATATGACAAGCTGCGGACCTAGCAAGGTTGACATCTTAACCCCGTATTGTCTTTGACCATCTCTTCCGTCGGCACTATTGTGAGAGAGAGCGCACTTAGATATAAGACGGTGTTAACTTATCCTAGTGTTAATATTTGCTAGGGCCGCTGAGCGTTCTCAGCAGGCCAACATATCAACATGCTTATCGACAAAGATTTTAATCTATATCCATACTAATATCATAAAGTAACTCTGTGTCAGTCTGTCTGTTACGTTTTCACGGCTAAACCACCGAACCAATTTTGACGAAATTTGGTATGGACATAGTTTATGCCCTTGGAAATGACATAGGCTACATTTTTTTAAGATACCAATACCAAAAAGGGTGAAATGGGGCTAGAAAATTAATAAACGGCAAGTTCGTAAATGCCCGATGAGAGCCCGTAATTCGAGGGAAAAAATCGAAATTTAACAAGTCATTTACAAGAAAATCCTTTATTTTAAAGATACATTCCCACGCAGACTAGGTTGTGGGTAAAACCTAGTAATCTATTAACTGAAAAGTTGCTCTCAGTTTAAAAAACTGAGCCTATAATATTATGATAGTGGTCAATCATTTCTCTAATATATTATGGATGGTCAAGTAAGTAAAACAGCCTGAATAATTTTATTACTCTCAGCTTATCGGGTTGTATCGCCAGCATCATCAAAGGAGATTGCCTTAGTAATTCACGGTTGCTCTCTTAATGTCAAACCATCCGCAAAATTACTTTCGTAGCCGTACAAAATGGAATACGGCAGAGTGAGACGAATCGCCGCGACCTGAGACAAATACCTCCATATTATGATTACAAATTACCTGACCCGAGTGATGCCTCGTTGCGGCAAAGCCTCCTAGCTAAATTATACTCCAAGATACTTTATTAACTTTGGCAATTTTTCGTCTGTCCGCTGAATAAGAATTTAGCTAATGAAATACTTTGCTTTAAAGAAAACGAGTACACGTCAAGTCAAACATACATAGATTGTACATCTACATATTAGTGCTGAGGACTAATCGAGACAAATTTTTGATCGGTTGCAGTCAAAAAGCGATTAAATAGCAGGTGTTAATCGACATAGCAAAAACATTGAAAAACCCATTCATCATGATTTAATATGATTGTGCACTTAAAATCTTGTAACTCTTTCTAGTTACACCAAGTAAATTTTTTAGAATATGAAAGATTTGTTTCCCTCAAATTACGCGCTCTCATCGGACGCGCACGAACTTGCCGTTACCTGATTTTACAACCACTAAGTCAACATTTTAGGGGTTGGTTGTCTTAAAAAAAATAGCACATCTCCTTCACCAGGGCTCAAACTATCTCCATACCAAATTTCATAGAAATCGGTTAAGCGCTTTAGCCGTGAAAACGTGACAGACAGATACACTCCGGACATAGTTACAATCGCATTTCTATTTCTAGCAAGACAGATTTTCTAATTGAACTGTGTGCATCATGTAACCGGCTCGCCCCTTCTTTTCCCTGACGCTGCACTTTAATACAAATACTATTACGCAACTGTATTAACACTTAGCACTGTGGCTGCCGGCGCTGCAGCCTTTCGCGGATTGGTTAGGTACAATTATAATTACCTTTTGATGTAATTAATACAGTCATGATCTGATGTTACACCGAATGTTATGTGATTAGATATTGATGATGAATAAATATTTAACGGTTTTTTATTAGACGCGACTCTCGTCCGTCTGTAAAGTGAATTCATCCTTGCTTGTCTTATTTGGTAAACAAGTTTATAACCTCAAATGCACCATTTTTGTCTAAAACAGCTATTTCTTCGTAAATTAAGCAACTGGAGATAATTTTTAAGACATTACTTTGCCAATTTTTCAGCTACGGTTGCTTTACTTACGATAAAATATCTGTTTTACCCAAAAAAAGGTACATTTTGAGGTTATAAACGTGTTTACCAAATAGGACAAGTAAAGATGAATTCATTTTACTTGGTTAACTGATACCACCGCGTGTCGCGAGACTCACGCGGACTAAAATTTTAACTCTTATTGCTAACTGAAACAACTCTTGATATGAGAGTATAAGTAAACCATTTTGACCACTATTAAACTATATCATAGTGATGTGATCATTAAATTCAAAGAACTAACGTAAAAATGAGTGGGGGCTGACTCGTTGTGACAAGGCTCCGTCTGTGTGAATGCTTTTTCGTGGTGTGAGTTGGTGTAATTGTCAAACGTGCGCAGGCGCAGACGATCAGCGTCAGCGGGTTGATCGCTAACGCATACTGGCACAATATTAATATTTTTTAAGATATATTTTATTATGTATGTTAGTTTGTAAGGTATCAATATATATTTATTTATTGGTTCACCAACAGTTGTTACAAAAAAGCCATTTCTTCATATAATAATTTCGTAGCAAAAACAAAAACAAAAAGAAGAAAAAATGGTTACATGAAGAAATTACGCACCTTGTGGAGAAATTTGGGAAGTGAATCGGCATGTCCACGGACTCGCAACAGGCGTTAAACAACTTGCAGAGACGTGCTATGGGTGAGTTCGAACCAAGTACTGTCCTACGGGAAGGCGGGCACAGAGGTGCTATAAGGTTTAGGTTGAGGTATATAGTCCAATAATAATAATAATTATGTATCAGAGATAAGCTGGTCTCTGACGCAGCACCGTGCACGTAAGAGGTACACACCACTGGACTGCAAATTCCACTCACGTCGCGACAGTTGCAGTACTTAAGTGTGCTGCTTTATAACTGACATGTAACTTGATGTTATTAATAAAGTATTGTATTGTATTCCCAAGTAGCACAAAACTGCATTATAAATGTTCACGTAAAGCCACATCGTTAATCTAAGCATTTATAATGACTTATTAGAGTTCACTAGGGCTGCAACAGCTGTATAGAAAAAACGTGGCTCAGTATAACGCTGTGTTCTGTACTGTGATTCTATAAACGCCACTGATGTCACTTTATTCAGCGCTTAGTGGTGTTGTGCTCTATCAGCTGCAAAGAGCGTATGTTTGTGAATACAAATAATGCAGTTTCCTGAATAAAAGTTCACGCGTGTACTTTAAAACAGTTGCGGTTTAAGAGAGAACATGTGAACTACTATAACGTAAGCAGATACTTTGTGGAGTTAATTAACAAAGATTTAATGCTTTATGCTGCATACAGATGAACTTTTACGCTATTAGTCAGGTGTGCTGAATTAAAGGCCATAAGTGAACACTGGTGCAGCCCTTAGCATTAAATTAAGATTAAAACTGTTCACTTGCCTATCCGCCATTTTTAGTACGTGATTATCTGTTACTGTAAAATTTTATCTTTTTTCTTTTGGTTTATTTTAGAACATATCACCTGGAATTCAATTAAATGACAAATGATTAACACCGAAACAGCTCTTCATCAATTTTGATGTGAAAAACAATACATTTTATTTTGTTTACATTCCATTTTATGTTATTTTTTTTAGTATTTAAGTGGTATTATGAGAGCGCGTGAAAATTTTGAACTAAATATGTATGGTATTTCACAGTAAAGTTACCTCCCCAATAAGATTTAAATCATAATGGGAGAAATCAAAAGTTTTACTTACCTTAAACTAGAGTGTTTTATTTTTCACAATGACACATGCACAACTTTAGAACCTGTTTAAACAAACTGCATGACAGTTCTTAAATAATAAAGTTATTATATTGCACAATTTCGCTCAGTGTAATTTTCAAATGTTTAAAATCACACTTTTGTCCTTACTGCTGTATAATAAGTAACATGTGGCTTGTTAATCACACACATAAATGCTAATATAATGTTGATATAATCCAAGTAATTTGTGCCCAAATTAGAGTTATATCCTCTGAGGATGCGCTGTCTACTCTGTTATACGATAGCTTATACAGCTAATGCATTCACCGTGTACTGTGAAAATGCTGTTAAACAGCACTTCTGTGCTACTTGGGTTGTATTGTATTGTATAAAAAGCTCAAAAGACGTTGACTGGTAAAACCCTAAAAATTTGATGTATGTTATTTTATCTCAATGGCATAAAGAAAGACGAGCAACCGAGAAAAAATTGTGTGCCGGTAACCCAGTATCAGCCTATCAGCGTTATGAATAGCTATAAGTTCGCGAGGGAATCTTGCCAAAGGCTTTGAGAACGTTAAGTGGGGAACTTTTTCTCATTTCCCTGTGCTTAAGTAGGTATCGTCGGAATGTTCAGATAGTTAAGCCTTATAGCTGTACAGAAAACCAAGTATTGGAGCATTTTTCAAGACATTAAATCATGCGATATCCATTGCATTGTACGAACCTTTCCTATAACGTTTTATGCAAACTGGAACTCTTATTTTTTGTACTATAAAATAAATAATTATTGTTATTAACTGGTTGTGTCTTTATCCATCCCGGGGTATAGGCATCCTGGATCTTTGGAAGGTGCAGGCAGATGGAGCCGAAGCGACACGCAGAGGCCTATCACGCAGGCGGCTCGCCCCGGGCCTCTGGTCCGTGGTGGCTATCGAATCTCGACAAGTCCTTTTAATGGAATCCCAAACAAGGCCTAAATAGTTCAGTTAGTAAGATGTAGTTTGGAATTGGCCCTACGTTTTTCTAAACTGGGGTGGGTTCTATTCTTAAACAACACTTCTTCACCGGCGAGTCTAACTTGACCCGTCAACCACAAGTTCAATTTTAACGTGATGTGACTACTTATCAATAAATTATAACACACGGTATGTTTTTGTTACCAGCCTTACTTGGAATGATTCCATGTGAGGCGATAATAAAGCCGCATTAAAGCCAAGTGGATCGAGGCCTATTAAGTTTTTCACCTACGCGAGAAATTATGGTACCTAATTAAATATTTAAAAGCAAACTAGATGACGGAGTAGCAGGCAGAATTGCTTGTGAGAGACGAGTTATTTGAGTCCTTAAAAATATATGTAATGTACACAGACTATAAATCCAATAGATTCCGCATGGCCAGGCAACCCCCACTAACAGCATTAGAGCCGAAAAGCCATAAGCGACGGGGTTACCGGCGCATAACTTCGAACCGTCCATTCACAGCGCTCTAAAAACATCTCGAACCCCACAAGTTTAGCAGCCTTTTTGCTAGTAAAAAGTAAGGCTAAGCAGTGTCTTTGTATAAGCATAGAAAATTCTAGAAGCTTTTCACATTTTGAATTTTACAGTATTTTTAGCTATAAATACCTCCATTTATCGGTACAATCAGTGAAGTCCGGCCTGTAGTTGTGTAATAAAAGTGTCCTTTCGAAATCATTTGCAATACTTCGCTTAAACAGTCAATAAAACTGCTTATATACAAGTTCTTGGTCTGTTGAATCTTGTTTTAGCAACTGCAATTTTTGTTAATAATGAACTTTTAATTTCAGTCCGTCAAAATTCAAATTCGAGCGCAACTCGCACACAGCTCGGCGATATACATTACTATAAGTTATCTTTAGAATTTCACATCTGAAAACGAAACGTAACCAAAAAGATTTATTTTTGATTAGGTACTGATAGTCCTTGTGAGTAAAGATTTGAATTTGAAGTGAGCACTCACTTCTAATTCAAATTTATAGATAGACGTTAGGTTGGTAACACTGCAGGTACATAGTGCCCGCCAAGCCTGTCTGTCAGTGCACTCGTGCTCGCCGGAGCGAAGCCCGAGCAACCCCGGGCTAGCTATTATACCGCGAGGTGACCATGTTGTCTGTTAACACACAAAATCCTTACATCCCTAAATGAATCTGTACAGAAGCAAAATATTTGAGCACTGTATCAATCCAGAACCACCGGCGATTTTGATGAGATTCACAAGAATTTAGTGAGATCCAAAGGCCCTGCACTGCCCTTAGTATGATAAAATGATGAATTTGTCGTAACGGTAGCTGAACTCGCTTTCCGAAACAGTCAACTTAAACTACATCACGACATCAGACCTAATTAGTTCTAAACAAAATGATTATTCCGTGTCTAGGAAAAAATACAACCCCAGACATGGTTACAGCTTGACGACC
This sequence comes from Tortricodes alternella, assembly GCA_947859335.1. Classification (NCBI taxonomy): domain Eukaryota; kingdom Metazoa; phylum Arthropoda; class Insecta; order Lepidoptera; family Tortricidae; genus Tortricodes; species Tortricodes alternella. The sequence goes on along the minus strand of OX401975.1, from coordinate 6,600,029 downwards.
TAAAGTTTAACAACGTTACGATTACGGCAACTACTCTATATAAAGCATTGCATAAAAAGCTATCTTCACGACAGTCTCAACAGTAATCGTGGTGACCATACAAGCAAAGTACAAGGTCCACGGTCGGATGCGCCGCCGCCTGGTCGACGCAACACCTGGTTGCAAACATATGCCACTATTACCAGTACGACGCAACAATAGGGCAATTTGACTGTCTTCGTCTGACTACTGTCTAATGTCAGTCATTGTTTGGAACAAGAAAGTTCCTATTTTTTTTAAAACAGAACAATTCTTCAAACTTTGTACGAGTGGAATAGGTACGGGCACAGATTACGTAGGATTCCCTTTTTCCAGCAGTGACATAATATAGGAAAGCCAGTAAAATAATGTCACTCCAAATTTTTGTGAGCAACGGCCCGACGTGTTTCGAATTTGTTAGGAGTCCTTCCGTCTTAAGGTGTGGAATTGTGGCTTGCATGCATCAACTTACAGTAACCCTTGCACTGAAAACATTGTTAGAACGTTTACCTGGCCGAATACATTATGAAAACATTTAAAATAAATGTCTATCGAGACTTTAATTTGAATAATAAAGCTGCTATTGCTAAATTGCTTTTAACGCCGAAGTTAAAAGAGCTTGGCTTGGTGATGTTTAAACATCTGCTATGGAGATAGGCCGACTGATTGATGCAAGCCAGAGTGTAATGTGAATGAAGCTACGAACTTACCTTACTTAATGTCAACAAGCATGTTTTTAGGCCATTTATTGAACTCACTAGAGAGATTTCTCTAAACCGCAACGCACACAGAACAAGTGCGCGGGTCCATTCTGTTGAATTTATATGGACGGCAACACACAGGAAGCGTGCGCGGGTCGGGTAAATTTTACGGAAACACCGCGCCCAACCCGTGCACGCGTTCTGTGTTGCGCCTTGCGCATAAGTCTTGGAGGTCGTTAAAAGAACATGCTATATTTTCCTATTTCAAGGCGAGGTAACAAATTGATGTCGTAAATGGTCAGTACAGTTAACGTGAAGTAACTAAATGTACCTGTGGAGTATTAAATCATCAAATTCAAAGCTATGGTGACCGCAAACGTTTATTTAAAGTACGGAATCATTTTGTCATTAAGTGGTTGAGGTTGAGGACAGTTTAGTAATTTAGATTTTGGGAAAGATCATTTTGTCGACTTACGCTAGGCTAGTTAGACAAGACGTAACTCCTTCAGGTAGGTATACAGAAAATACTTACGACCACCGATTAGAACCACTCTTCGGAATCACTTTATTAAGTACCTAGAGCTATTTATTTCTCAATTAAAATAAAGCCATTCAAACCTTTCTTGTAAAGTTGTCTGAGAAGAGAGCCTTACCACTACGATCAATGATAATCCAAACAAAAATCGTAAACATATTACAAACTGTCCGTTGAAACATGTTGGCTTTCCATAGTTTCTTTCCGCATCTATTAGAGCAGAACAATAATGTACAAATTGCTCTAGTACCCAATACACAGAACCATTCTTATAGACATTAATGATACCATTATGTAGTATAAGAAATCTTTAATGCGGTGGTACTGTTTATGCTTTATTTTCTCGTGGAGTCAATAAACTTTTAAGTGCACTCTTATAGTTTACGATTCACTGCATGACGCTTATAGATTAGTTGCGTGACAGATGCTTACTATAGATTTGGAATGGATGCTTCAGTGTGTTACACCAATTATATTTCAGCGCAAAAATTGTTACTCGTTCAAAAATAAAGATCAGATACATTTTAACGAATACCAAAACACCTTCATGAGTTAGTTTGATAGGATATGTCCCGTCTTATAGCTTTATAACAACTAAACAATAAGTTACTGGCATTTCTGTTACGTTTCTGCAATCTAGATACCTAATTGCTTCCTAATAACGGGATTTACCTAGCAAAAAACTCCGAACCGAGTCTTCAAGAACAGAAAAGCAAAAAAGGCGATTTTTGCAATCTCTTTGTAATTGTTTAACAAAGAAGTATCACACCATTAACGCGAATCTGGATATATTCCCATTATTAAACTAGTTTGGTGAATGATAAGGCGCACAAACGGGCAACTTGCGCCAACAATTGACAAGCGATATCATCATGACCTGAATTCGGATTAAGTTTAGTTTAAGTTTATTCGAGGCAGTCATTTTCTAGCCGGCTGGACAAGAGTTCCACACTTGCATAAACCGGTTTTTATAAGCGGCAGGCCAGCCAGGATCATTTGTACACTTGTATTTCAAGAGCAACGTAAATTATTATATCAATTTATTGTTACCAAAGCAATATGAATTGAAACCGGAAATATTGGCAATCTATGAGTTAACAGAACTCATTTATACATTAAAAACTGAGCCTAATTATACATGTCACTGCGTTCAGATTCGCACTAACGGCAAACGAGCGACTTTGCTCACTCCACGAATATTTTATTCCGGCGTAGGTATATTGTATCACAGCCTAGCCAGTATAGCCTGTCTCATCTACTGATTTAAAATATGATTATTACCGGAGCAGGTTCGTATACCAGGAGGGGCAATGATTGCAATTGACCGAAAAGTTACCGAACGAATTTTCTAGATTTTCAGATCACACAAAAATTGTCCCCTCCTCTAAACAAAATCCTGTCTCCGCGCCCGTAAAGGCGCGCGACCAAAGGTAGGATTACTATAGAACACGTAGTTTTATCTGAGATTTTATTAGAGACGCACGCTGATATGCTTTAATCAACATTTCCATCTCGTTCAGAAGAAGTTTACAACAAAGTTGCATGCAGCTATCGATGAACGAGTAAGTGAAGCGAGCTGCTGTCTAGATAGTGGTGGTGGTGACTGGTGACCGTTCCGCTCGTGCATACGTGAATAGACAGGCTTGGCTTGCAAGTGCTAGGAGATATTTAATGGTTCCTTACCATATAGTAGCTGTACAGAAAATATATATCACTCAGTTTATAACTTGCCAAAGCGTCGTAAGTGATACAATTTTATTTATACTGGATTTCTTAACTTTTTACTTGAACCTTTAGGCTCACATCGATGTGTAATTGATAGTCACTAACACAGTCTAATACCTATCCCTGCAGTAAATTATCGCTATAGGCAAATAGAAACAGCCTTCGTCAGCCGATCGCGATCAGTAGGTCACGTGGTTGAAAAACTGCATGTGTTGCAACTGCAACAGCGATGCAGCCGGCCGTTACGAGCTGACATCACAGATAGCGATATCACATGTTTCATTATAAATGCGTCCATAGTTAATGATTTGCAGCCATTCACATTCTGCTGACTATCGCAGTTTTATATAGGATAATTTATAATGTTCTGGTTTAAAGCTGGTCGAATACTCTGGCCTAATACTTACTGTTATTGGTATCTAAATCTGGTGTTGGTTCGTTTTTGATACAAGCTAAAGTTTATTTAGTTTTTTTATAAAATTCTATATTAACTGTAAAGCCTTTGCAAGTCCCAGCTTGTCCATTTTTCTCCAAGATGTCATTGTTGCTTAGTAGGACAATGGTAAGCGGCATTGTGTCAAGGTGGCAAGGGGGATGCGGCCACAGCCACTATAGCATTGTAGACAACATTGTGCATTTGCCACGCGACTCTTAAATGCCAAGTGTAACTAGGATTAGTTTCTGGCATGTTAAAAGTATTACTAAGAAGTCGGCTAAAAATATAATATCGCAATTTTGCATGTGAATGCTAAATCCAGCTTGATTTCAAAAGAGTTTTTGCGAGTAAATAGTAAAAATTACAATCATTGAAAGGTTTTATAAAAATCTATTGCAAAATTAAAATTACACTTCATATTTGCAAGTACCAATTAGGAGATGTCTTTCATGACACACTTTTAATATCGTCATAATAAAACGGACCCAGATCCTCAATTCAAAGGTTATGTATATGGATTCATCCATTACTTTTCTTATTTGGTAATTTGGTGGTTGAGGTTTCTAACCTCAAAATGTGCAATTTTTAGGTGAAACAGCTGCTGTTTTATTGTAAATAAAGCAAACCAAGGCTAAAAAACCGGGCAAGTGCGAGTTAAACCCGCGAGGAGAGGGTTCCGTTCCATACATGATCATCTGAAATTTCCTATGTTACTTTAAATACCATAGACTTCTCATAGGTTTTCCTGTAATCTATAGATAAAGAACTATTTTTTGTATTTTTTTCAAAACTTTAGGTCCGGTAGTTTCGGAGATAAGGGGGGGGGGGAATGGTCAATTTTCACCTATTTTCCTAAATAACTTCCAAACCATTCATTTTAAAATTCCAAAGAAAACATATTTAAGATCCTCACAGTACGCCCTTTTATTTGATATGTCGCATGATATAGTTAGCGTAACTTTCTTTTTTAATTTTCTAATTTACCCCCCTAATGTGGCCCCCATGTTTAAAATTAATTTGTTTACGTTACGCATAAGTGTTGCGGTCACCGACTTACATATGTACACCAAATTTCAAATCAGTCGGTACAGTAGTTTCGGAGCAAATTGGCTGTGACAGACGGACAGACAGACAGACAGACAGACAGACAGACAGACAGACAGACAGACACACGAGTGATCCTATAAGGGTTTCGTTTTTTTCCTTTTGAGGTACGGAACCCTAAAAAGCGTGTTGAAATTGGCAAAGTGACATGATATTGTCTTTGGTTCCTTTATTTGCAAGGAAACAGCTGTTTTAGCCAAAAAAAACCGGACAAGTGCGAGTCAAACTCGCGTGGAGGGGGTCGGTTCCGTACATGATTATCTGAAATTTACTACGTTACTTTAAATACCATAGACTTCTTATAGGTTTTCCTGTAATCTATAGGTAAAGAACTATTTTCTGTAATTTTTTGAAAATTTTAGCCCCTGTAGTTTCGGAAATAAGGGGGGGGGGGGGGGGAATGGTCAATTTTCGCCTATTTTCCTAAATAACTTCTTAACTATTTTACTTAAAATTCAAAAGAAAATATATTTAAGATCTTCACAATAGCCCTTTCATTTGATATGTCGCACGATGTAGGTTGCATAACTTTTTATTTTTATTTTCTAATTTACCCCCAAAAAGTGGCCCCTATGTTTAAAATTCATATATTCACGTCATGCGTCCGTGTTGCGGTCACCGACTTACATATGTATACCAAATTTCAACTCAATCGGTTCAGTAGTTTCGGAGCAAATTGGCTGTGACAGACGGACAGACAGACAGACAGACAGACAGACACACGAGTGATCCTATAAGGGTTTCGTTTTTTCCTTTTGAGGTACAGAACCCTAAAAAGGTGCATTATGAGGTTAGAAACTTGTTAACCAAATAAGACAAGTACTTATGGATGAATCCATTGTAAAGATGTCAGGACAGTTGTCAAAACGTAACAGCCAATACATGATACAAATCTACTTCTCCCAACATATATATAATGCATTTAAGACACATGACAGCAGCAACTGTGGCCACGCTTGATGCAAATTCTCGGCATAACATACCTAAGTGGATCTATAGCACATACATTGTACATTTAGTAGGCTATGGGAAGGCATGGAGAGAACAACGGTAACATCGTGGGATCACAAACAAGAAACAGGTAGGTATGTATGTTTCTAGATATCGAACTACGGTTAGGTTTTATCGAGACCTAGTTATGAGTTAACAATGGTAAATTTTAGTCGAGGGAAATCAAATGCCCTGTTTGATTACAGTATTTCATCATTTGTGGTTGTCTTATAACGAATCTAACAGAGGTATTTTTAGGACACCGATTCTATTGTCAATTGTTTCATTGCTACCTTCGAAATTATCGTCTATTATGTCACAGACAGCGCGAAGTCAAAGCTTATTGGTTCCACACGGTCCGTTCCTTATCCCAAAGGCATAATAACATAACCATTACTTATACGACCATAATCGACCAGCTGCATAACATTTTTGGCACCGCTTCAGGCTAGTTAGCAATCGATGCCTATAACAACTTGAACTACTTCAAGTGGATAGATATTTGTTTGACTACCATAACTAAAGAGCGCTGAGTTTATTTACGTTGAGTTTGTTTAACATTCTGCCAGCACAGTTAATAAACTGAAGTCATAATAAAGCAAAATAAACTACGAGACGAGACTATATTTAGGGCAGGGAGAGACGGACGAGTGTGTAAATAAAATAACAGAATAAAGGATATTGAAGGAGATTTCTGCCGCAGTATTAATTTCGTTTATGCAATATTATTACCAGATATCTACTTAAATATTTAACTAATCCTTTAACATGTTAGGAGAATACCGATCGGGAAACTTTATTAAAGGGAATAGCTATTTTATAGTAGCTGCGGAATAGTAGTAAATTAACAGGTGTAAATTTTACCTTATTACAACCGATCAATCTTTATGAAACCATGTTTTTTTCTAAAACCTATGTTATCATGTTATGTAGGAATACTGGTATTGGAACACACGATAAATAAATTTGGAATCTCTGCGAATATCGTAATAGTAAGTAAAGAATTTCACGAGCAAACGAGGAGTATTTACGTAATTTAAAGCAAAATTATGAGCTGCAAAGTAGCTCGTTATTATACTCGTAAGAGAAAAATCCTATGGCCAATATCCCTAATAACTTTTTTTTTAAATGTAAATTCCAAACCGTCGTCGTTCTGTTGTACCGGTTTAGTAAAACGAAAAATTAGACCGACTAATGGGGTCGAGTAAACACATGCGGGCGAATTGCAACAGACGTTAATTTAGGTTCCCCATTAAAAATGTATTGTTTAGAACAAGAATAGACCTAGTTATGACCGAATATTCGGAAACGCATTATTTTACGCGCATCCTTTTCATTAATGATGGTACTCATTAAAAATAAAATATATAGGCACCTAGTTAAGTTGAATGTATACAACAAAGTCTGTCCATTTTGGCACAGATTAACATGATAATAAGTTATCCCCATCTTAATTATCATTACATCGCTCTTTCTTCAATATCAGTATGAGAGAGATCAGGATAACTTTTTATGTTTACAATGTCAACCTTCCTATGGCCGCAGGGATAGGTGTGTGTTATGTTATGTACCTCGTTGACCTAAAGTTACACGGCAGTCGCACAAAAAAGGTAGGGAAGGAATACGTGGTCTGAGGATTTCACGAGCTCCGAAAGCGGGCCAAGGTCGCGATACTGGGACTTTTGCACCCCGGGTGCGGCGTAAACGTCCCTGTTGAATTATACAACTAGTTGTTTGTTTAGGCACTTCTCAGATGCGCAGATAATGGATACAAGTAAACAAAGGGTACGTAAACATGTTTCTTTTTAAGATACAGATCATTTTAACGTTTCTTTTGTTGTTGCAGATGTTGAAATTATTTTAGGCATTCGATATTTTGGTGCGAAATGTTTTTCCTTACTCTAATACTCAAAGGATAACGTTCAGGGAAAGCTTGCACTTAAAGGAAATTAGGTCAAGGCTAATACGTCTGATGTTGGGTCGGGAGCATTTCGACTGAAACTACCTAGCTTGGTTCTTCGTAAAGCTGTTGTAAATTTGACCAGAACTCTTCATTGGTCATGACATCATTGAAAGCAGTAGAAAACTTAATTGTTGGACAAGAAGCAAACCAAGTAAACATACCTATACCGTCAAATGCTTTATAGGCACTGAGAGCCTCTAGATTTTTTTAAAGAACGAAATGGTAGAATACATAATTTTTTTTGATTTCATCCCGGTGATCTCACTAGAAAAAAGCCAAGATGTAGTCAACAAAACTATATCTGGTTGGCTGGCTGGCTTGTTTCACAGCTGTGCGGGAGACACATACGGGCCGCCCATAATACGAGCGACCCGTACGGATAGCGCCCGCAGAACTATGAAAGGAGTGTTGGCTTGTACGTGTACGGGCTCTACCCGGAGCGTGTCCCGTACGGAACAATACGCGTCGCTGCGAAACGATGCCGATGTTCAAGCGACTCTCGTGTGTCTCCGAAGTGCCTTTTGTTATTCTGTTAATAACATTTATCTGTCTCTTAAAATCATTATAGGTGCTGCATGCAGGCAATTTCTAGAATACAACATCTAGCATAAGCTGTTCAAATAGGAGACAACAAGCAAAGCCACGTATCAATTCGTATGACTAAAGTCAGCTGATTATAAGATGTATACCTACCTACCTACCTTGGTGTTCACTACACAATACTGAGAACTTATGGCAATAAAAACGAAGAAAGAAAGTTAAATGAATATCTTCACGATGCTCACTATAATCTATAATCATAATGTAAATTTATGTGCATTATCCATCATGAATGACCCATTTGATAATTTACAGCTGACCGTATCACGAAATCTCTGATAAATGCGTGTCTGTTTATAATTTAGAAGGTACCTAGGTTTCTTTGTTGGAAAGATAAAACAAGGAGGTGGTTTTTTAAATAGTTTTACGTGCGTAATGTCCTTTTGTTCAATAAAGGTGTTGGTAGGGCCGTTTATAGATTTATTTTTACCCTATTAAATACTTATCTAGTGTTACTTGTTTTTTTTTTTGCTAGCTCGGTCGCTTTATTGCCTGTATACCTATGGCGGCAGCTAGTGGCCAGGCTTCATTTTTTAATCGACTTTATAAAAGGAAGAGGTTCTCAATTCGTGGGAATCTTTTATCTTGACATGCGATTCAGAAGTTTAGTAGTTGGCACTGAGGTCATAAACATTATTATATTCAATGGGTTATTTATAAGTCACGTAGGAAATAAGAAACTACTTTAAAGCCTTCCTACGTAATTATTGTTACTTACCTACAGCTTAATGTACGTCTGAGGCTTGATCTGCAAAAATGGAACAGGAGAAAACTAAATTTAAAAAAAACACGGTCGGACTCGCGTAATATAAAAACGTGATCCTTAGAACCAAAAAACCTATAGGCCGGTTTCCATATTACTGGTAATTCTATAAAGCATTGGAGTCCGCATTTAGTCAAGAAGAGTGCTATTTTTCGAGTAAAACAATATCTTCACATCCAGAGAAGTAACCGGGGTAGCGACAAGGAGGGCAGTGTACTTCATGTTTTGTGACCTATCCAAGGCATTTGATTACTTAGGGCATGATATCCTATTAAGAAAACTAAAATACTTACCTATTTAATGTGACAACATTAAATTTGATGGCTTTCTACTTAGAAAATAGAAGCCAGATCCTCCAGGTGGAGATAATAATGTCTAAAATTTTAAAATAATGACATTGGAGTACCACAGGGCTCGATTTTGGGACAGTTTTATTTTTGATTTACCGATGGCAGTATGTGATTTCTTTTGATCTGCCTTTACCAATACCCATTGGCGTATTTTCTAAGGGGTGCTTGGCCCCTAGCCAATGTAAATGGGTTGGTGACCTCATATCCTGGGGTGGGCACCAGACAATTCTCGGGCGGGCACGGCCCACCCTCTATATACGCCAATTCCAATACCCGGTTCTCGAGATCCTGGCATTGATGAAGATAATCCCGGTATTAATACAGGACTATTGAGTCCGGTATTTGGAAGCAATATTGGAAGATTTGGTTAGCTTTTGATTAACCTTTCCTAAAGAAAATGAAGGCTTATTTTTCGTTTACTTTTGATGCTGAATAGGTAGGTAGGTACTTACTTATAAGTTGTGAATGCATTAATATTGAGGCAGACAATTGTTACCAAATATTATATTAACTTTATTATCACGGGTGATCAATTCGTTTTGAAACCTTGAGTATACCTATGTGGGTAATAATGAACTCTACTGTTTTTAAAATAATATATTTACGTTCCCGAATGTGTGGACTGTCCAGTCCTAAGTAGGTATTTAGTTTACCGGATTTTTTATTCTTTAAATAATGATTGCATGGATTTTTGTTGTCTTCTTTGTAGTTTCGATGTACTCGCACTCAAATTATTATTAAGCACTATCTAATTATATGAAATTATGTTCTTACAAAAAAGTTTGTAAAGCTATTTCTAGAAGCAATCAACGTAGCAACGGTTAGCCTGTCTAGATAAGGTATAGTTAGACTAGCAAGAACTTACCATGCAAAGAATGAAGTCAGTCGGAGCCGCTTGCACCGGATTGCAGCATCACTCGCGGGCGCTGCCCGTTCACCGCACACTCACTCGCGAAACAACTACACACCTAAATGTACATAAACAACAAAAAACCCAACGGTCCCCAAAACCTGTTCCCAACCTAACATCACCAGCTAACCAGCTCTTGCACTTGTTGGGAAACCAACAGAACCCACGGTACCTCCAAGTAGATTTACAACGAGAAAATCAACCAGAAAATAAAGAAAAGTCGCTTTTTAAATCGATTTTTATTAAACTATTATTTTTAATTAATATCGAACTTAAACACTTAACTATAATTCAGTTCACTGACACATAATATAATTTATGATTTGTTTGATGGTTTTAATTTGATTTTACTAACTAATGTAATTTTTTGGCTCTGTCAATGTCCAGACGTGCTCTCGATCAGAGACGCATGCGTGCATCGCAAAGCGCCACCTGCGCAAACTAACGGTCGGGGATGCCGCTAACAGCAAATCAAGGTCCCTTGCTTGCTGTGTTGCCAGTCTTAGTTTTAAACTTTACCCATTAATAACGTGAAAAAGTTATCAATTGAGTATTCAATATTTATCCAGTTCACAACATCGAGTTTATATTAATTAAATATATTTATTATTTATCATATATAAAAGCTTTAAACCGGGATTTGAACCAGAGACAGCTTTAGTTCAACCTCTAACGACATCCAGCCAAGCCAACGAGATGACGAGTATTATAATTGGTACGAAATTCGAAAAGCGATTTAAAATACAAAAGAAAAAAAGTTGTATATAATGAATCTATCAAAAAAGAGGAAAATTTTGTTATTGTAGATTTAACCACTAATGGCTTTCAAATTGTCGTCATTTTTAGTACCAATTTTACCGTTAATTTCTCTCTTAACATTTAGTGACTATTATATTAGTTCATTCTTATTCTAACGATAATTAATTGTATGCGTGATATGTCACATTGAATGAGCTTCGAAGTGGATCGATACTCGTCTGCGTGGGCACATATCGCCCTTTGTGCGGATCTCACTTGGGCTTCGGAACCGCCCGATGAATTCATTATAGCGAATCAGGTACACTCCCTTACTCCACGGCAATGTTCACGTATCACATCAACAAACTGAATACCACATGATTTATGTAACTGGCCTCAAATTAAGTAGATAAAAAACAAACCATATATTTAATTTTCAGCGCCTTTGGGCACAACATTGTCGTGTTTCCCAAGTACTGCAAGACGCGTCGACAGACTCTCAAGCGTCACAGCCAAGTAATCAATGTGAACAAACAGGCAAGTCGAAAATATATAACTACCAGCACGTCTAGCACGACCTGCCCGCGAGTCGTTTGTCGCTCAGTGCATCTCTTACATACTTGGCTAGTTAGACAGAGACGCACTGCGCGACAAACGACTCGAGGGCATGTCGTGCTAGCCCCCCAGGACCTTTTCTCTAAGCAAGAAAACGCGTTGAACTAAAACTTTGATGCTTTCCAGAAAAACGTTCAACATCGAGCCAAAGTCAAGAAAATGGCAGCTGCAGCCGGAAAAGTGTAAAAGATGTTATTCCGGAATCAAGATTGGCACAATTCTATGGAAATTTCTATTACGATGAAGACAGGTTGCTATTATACCTTGTGTTATTGTATTTTATAGAAGAAACGGCTTTAACTCACTCCTGTTTTGTTTTCTCAGTTCTCCCCCTTAAAAACTGCTTCGGGTTTGCTGTGTATTTTTTAATAATAATACTTACCTTATAAAGTGGTCGGTAGTACATTATTTATAAGCAATAACAATTTTCTTACTTTATTACACGAAAATAACCTGCAAAGCTCTGCCTTCAAAAGCGCGGGAAGTAAATAACTTTTCCATCATTTGACATAACATTAAGCTGTTCAAGCTAATTAAGAAAACGCAGAAATTTGGTTTGCTGTTGTAAATGGATTTTATGATTTCTAAATAAATAAAATTCTTCCACAAATTTAAATAAATACGAATCAAATTTAAAATATTATATTTTGTTTACAGAGAAAAATCGTACACTAACGCGAATGAGAAGGCAAATGCGCGCAGTAACAATGTGCAAGGCTGCGAAAACTCCGATCTTACAGAATGCTGGATGCTTCCAGAGGTGAGAAACTTATATCACACTCTTCGATCATATAAATGAGGTAATAAAGTACGCTCAACTATTTTGCTAATATAATGTAGGCCACCAATCACCACTACACAGATAATTACTCCCTCCAATCGGTTCAGATGCAATTTAGTCATACCACAGAGGTCGTACATACGAGCACCGTTTGCAAAATGTCGCTCCAAATTCACGCAGGCTGCGTTCGAAACGATGTGTTAGGTTTTAGGTTACCTTGCACTTGCGCAGGTGGAGTACTGGTTCCGCAAGCTGCTAGACGACGCGCCGGAGCGCGCCTGCTCGCGCCGGCGGCGCCCCTACCGGCCCCCCGAAGAAGATTTGTGCGTCCATTTCACATCTACTATATAACTTTGCTTATATAAACACTGCTTTATGCCCGGTTGTTTTAAGTTATACTTTGAATAATCCCTGTTTCATAAAGCGAGGGAACAAACCAGAAATGCGCAACATCGGCCAGTGGCCCTAGCGGATAAGTCATCCCTATCTTATCTCTCAGTGCATCTCTTTATTCGATACTAATATGACAGACGCATCAACTTTGCTAGGGCCACTACTGGGTATTTGTTTTTTCAAACAACAGAATTATCTCTAAGTACTTAATAGGTAGGTACGCTGTTGACTGAGTGACTCGCTGCGTACTACAAGTCAGCTCGAATCTCAAAATTCAATTAATCTTCCGTCGTAAAAACGTACTAGGTATACATATATACTTATTGCATTGGCGTAGCTAAGACAAATCCAGGCGGAGCCTCGCTCAAGCACTGTCAGCGGCCGGCCCAAACAACGTTGACACGAGGATAAGTTAACACTGTCTTATCTCTAAGTGCGTCTCTCTCACACCAGTGCCAACGGAAGAGATAGTCAGAGAGATAAAACGGGATTATGTTATCGCCGTGTCAACCTTGCTAGGGCCGCAGGCTGTTTAAAAAATATCGTCCTAAGACCCCACGAACAAAATAAAAAATAAAAATTGTTTTTGGTTAATGACACAAAGTTCGAAATTCAACAATTACAATTGGACTTTGGGTCTTAGGAGGATATAATAGGTACAGATGTAGTGCATAATTAGTTTCCATCGTATTTTATCGGAAAACTTCGTATTTATCGTGCTCTCTCAGTTAGCTTCAGTACCCATGATACCACCGTAGGGGTAGGTCGCATTCAGCAGCCAATATATATATAGAGTGGCTATTACGCAATTCAAATATTCGCCGTAATTTCGGTTATATTTACGGTTTAGGAATATAAAGTTTGTATTAACATGCCGAAACCTCAGAATAGAAGAAAACGCTTAGGTCCTCCAGTCCAGGAAATCATATTTAACATATACCTGTATTTTTTATCATAAAATAGCAAATTCGGAAATAGCAACGATTCTCAATATTTTGGCAAAGTTCAACAACGAATTTCAGATGCAACGGGCATTTCTCGACCAACAATAAGAAAACTAATAAACAAGGAAGAAGATAACAAGAAAAATATAAATTCAAATCCTAATAATGTTAAGTTAGGTAGACCACGCAAAATTTTCTGCCTAGATCTTGATGACTTTGATTACGCAGTAATACGACGTATGGTTTATAATTTCCATCTGATTTATAAACTAGTAGCTGTGACGTACCAGGCCCCCAATTCTCGGTGCATTCGAGATAATATCGATTGCGAGATTAAACGTCAGATTCATCCAGTTGTGTCAAACGACTGTACGTATGCACTCACGTTTAATCTCGATTGTGAGATTATCTCGAATGCACCGAGAATTGGGGGCCAGGGGTTCAAAATCGATAATGCTAGGCCCCTTGCGTTTAGTGTAGTCGTCAATAGTGACACTAACGGGCACCGATCGGCAGTTAGCGCGGGCTCGGAGGCCGCGCTGACGGCGCGCGTGCGGGGCGTGCGCGCGCTGTGGGCGCCGCGCGCGCCGTCGCCGCCGCCCGCGCCGCGCAAGATGCGCGCGCGCCGCCGCCCGCCGCGCCGCCTGGCGCTGCCGCCGCCGCCGCCCGCCTACTGCCTCGACGCGCCGCCCATGCTGCTCTGCGACCCCGCGCGCAAGGTATCCGTTCTAACTACTTGCATCCCGACTTCCCGATGTTTGCTCTAGCACCCCGTTCACACGGCATCCAGTTATGTCGGATCTACTGGCTATCGGATCCTGCAAAACCGGGTAGTGAGTTCACACGGTTGTCCGGTTTCGTAGGATCCTCCGGTAGTGTAAAACCGGACTCCGTGTGAACACACTATCCGTCGTCCCCGACCGCGCCCGCCCCCGTCTGATTCACCGGATCCGGTTTTTACAGGATTCTTGCCGAGCTTGTGTGAATACAAGTATTGAAATACTATTGCCACTTAATCGGATCCGGCACGACCGGACCGATTTGTAGTCGCAAGTTATCCGTTTTATTGCCGGACCCTGCAACCGTATGCTCGTGTGAACGCGTGCATTGAAATACTGTTGCCACCAAATCGGATTTTACAAAAAACAGTTCCCGTAAAATATCGGATGTCTCCGTGTGAACGGGCTCTAAGTAGCTAATTCAAAAGTCCGGTGGCCAAATTCAGAAACACCGCTTAAGCATTTGATTAGATATTAAATAGTTAAATGTCCCTCAACTAGTTGTCAACCTATATAGAAACGTCACTTTAAAAGATCAATTTGAGTGGCCTTTCTGAATTCGGCCACGAGTCTGCTTCCCCCCAGCGGAACAGGCGTATGTAAGTTCCCATAATTTTCAGTAACAACAACGTTTCCAGTTTCAGTTTGACGCGCCGCGCCCGCCGCCGCTGGCGGAACGCCAGCGCGCCCTCGGGCGCCTGTCGGCCAGCGTGCAGGCCGTCATGCGCGCGTCGGCGGCGCGCTGCCCGCCCTACCGCGGCACCAACGTGTCCCGCTACGCGCCCACCAGCCAGCGCCCCGCGCGCACCCCCGACCGCCGCTACGGCGTCTGGTGGCCCCGGGACCATCCCTCCCCTCGCCTCGACCATCGATTCCAACTCACACATCTCCGACAAACCACCGAAAAGACCAAAACGGAACCGGAAGGCAAGCCCGACACGAAAACTGAGGAGAAGGCCAGCCCTAGTGATCAACAAACGCCGGAGGAACCTCAGGCGGCGAGGGAAATACCGGAAAGCTCTACGCCACCTCCTACTAAACAGAAAATCGTCGTCGACGACCAGCTCCCGACTACGAGCGCCGCCGTCATGGACTTGGGGTTAAGGAAAAAGCGATTGTATAGCGCAGTTCTCAGCATGAGCGCACCGTCCCCGATCAGCCTGGCGCCCGTCGGGTGCGTCAGGTTATCGCAAAAGTTGGTCACCCCCGGTCTCCTCAAACTAAATCCAAAGATAGTTCTTCCGGCTGCGAGAATCAGACCTCCCATAGCCGACAACAAATTTGAAGAGTTGGAGAAAGAAGCGTTGGAGCAGTACAAAGCATCTGACGAAAGCATAGACACGAAGTTCCACGAGTTGGAAAAGCAAGCAGTGGAACAGTACAGCACGAGTAATAGCAACACTAGCTGCAGCAGCGGAAACTCCGCGGAGAAGAAGCCCTCGTCCTCCCCCATCCCCGAACACGATCCGAACAAGCAGCCGGCAAAATTTCACCAAGAAAAGTCTGTGGGCAGCGTCGTGGTATACTCTCAGAACTTTCCAGATCTGAACGCGAAGGGTCAAACAGCAAGTGTAACGAATTTAAAAAACTTCCACACCCCCCCGAGGGGGGAGAAAAAGGAACAGACGCACAGACCGAGTAAGCTGAGGAGTTTGAAGAGCGAGAGCCAGCGGGCGGCTTCGGACACTGACTACGAGGCTCGAGAATCCACCAAGAGCCATAAGGCGCCTATGCGCTGGACGTTGCATGTCGTCCCGCCAAAGAAAAGGCACCTCACCCTTTGCGTTTCAGATTTCTCTTCAGATGAGGAGATGGAAGACAACAGCCGGGCCATCAAGGACGCTCGGCCGTGCATCAAGAACCACCTCGCTGGTAAGGTGAAGATGTCAGCCCACGGCGGCGGCGACCTGCGCCCCATTATGAGGAAGACATAGCTGTCGCTCGTGCGATAACGCTATAGCAGAGGTCTTTCGACTTTAATCTTTATGGCAGCGCTAACAGCAACGGTCCCTCACATCAATAAACAGGTGAGACATGGATGTCCCTGCTTTTGGCACTGAAATAAATACTAAGGTTGGAAAAACTGATCATATTCAAGATATTTCTTTTATATTTTACAGGAACCCAACCTACTAAAAGTTCACTGGGTCAAACAACTGCAAACTGTTTCAGTGTTGTGCTCCAAAGGTTTTGTATTACTTGTATAAGTTTATTTGGTTCAACTTTTAGTGGGTCGGGGCTGTTTTTGATATAATTATTGATGAGACCCAACGCAGACAGTGTCGAGCCAACGGCCCGGCCGCGCCAGCTGTTGTGCTTATTTTTACTAGTCATAAATGTGTTTGTATATATATTTTTGACTTGATTATTGATATTAAGAAAAGAATTTCAGTTCTTCACAGCGTTAGAGTACAAACTTAAATTCTTTAGGTATTCAATGAAAGAAAAAATAAAATTTATATGATATTCTCTATTGGGTTATTATTTTAGGTAAAAAAATTGACTTTACTAACATGGTTTATATTAACTTTGGAAAGAGACTTACATATATAATGTATATATTAATTATAACTAAAGAAGCTCCTCATATATCACCTAGTTAGTTTTGTGAAGGACTGCATGTTATCAGCTCTCCAAAAACTTGTCAAGGTCAGCCTGGTCCTCATCTAATTGCACTTGCTCCAGAGTAATCTCTTGTAAAGAAGCTGCCGCTGAAACAATGTATGTTGACTTAACTAAAGACCTGCATGAATTTTTTTACTTATCATTGAAATACACATTAGGATGTGTCTAGATAAGAGTAGAAGTTTTGTTATTTTAAAATCAGCTTTATTTTAAATTGAATCTGATTTGTAACGATATTCTGTAAATATAACATAAAATAAGCCATCAGAAAATAAGTGAGGTGAGCAGCGCTTTTACATACCTTGATTACCTGATAGCTAGAAAATGGCCATCTGGCAAAGCTAATACATCGCAGGCATACAATCATAGTACATACATACATACATACATAGCATCACGCCCGAAATCCCTAATGGGGTGGGCAGAGCCACAAGACTACTTGTGGCCACGTTTGATTAATTAGTCCTAAGATGGTAGATTGAGTAGTTTTAGTACATACTAAAACTAGTCAATCTTACACATTTTGTTCATCAGAAAATAGGGAGTGTTCAAGTATTACGTAACGCAATATTTGGAGTGGTGTAATGTAACGGTTTGCTGTAACCCCCTTCCCGCTAGTAAAATTTCAAGAGATCATTCCAAAAATGAGTGAAAGAACGCGATCATTCTGAAGGGTTCAAAAAATGATAAACCCCCCTCCCGCCTCTGGAGTGAGATCGTAACGTTTTACAAGACCCCCCCCCCCCCAAATCCTAGGTATCCAAGTAGTCAGCCTAAGACTTCTTGAAAAGTAAATCGACAATGTCAGTATTAATCATTTTTCATGCTAAGGACTCAAAATAGTAAAACATACAACTAGACTAACCTGCAGGAACACTGCCACTGGCCAGATACTTGGCGATATCTTGTTGAAATGCTGCAGCACTGTTGTTCCTCCGCGCCTGAAGGTCTGCTAGCTGTCGCTTTTCTTTCTCCTGGTTGTGTACAGAGTTTTCTCGTGCCAGATTCATCCTAGTTTCTTCTAGAGTAGCTGTAATTTTAAACTTTGTTTTTTTAACCCCTCATATACGGGTGAAAAAAAAAAACGGAATGTGTGATTAATTGTATCCTTGGAGTACAACAAAAAACAAGCAAAAACTGCACTAGAAAAATCATGGATCCGTGTTTAAGCATATGAGGGGTCAAATTCACAAAGAACAAAGTCAAATATTTTCTTAAGAATGATTCATCAGGAGCAACATCTTTGAATGCAATTCTTATTTGATTCTTATAAGACAGAAAATGCTAATATCCGAAAATTAATAGAGCTCACCTAGTTTTTTCTCCTTATACAACGTGAGATGATAATGGTGGTCCAGTTTCCATCTCTCTATCTTACTTCTCTCAACCACATCCTCGAATTCCACTAAGTCTTCCTCCACAGTCTTCATGAGAGCCTCCACATTCTTCAAACTGTCGATGCATTGCGCCACTGACGCTGTGAGACTCGGCAAATGACCTAAATTTTGCGCTAAATCATTCGCCGTATGAAGTTTCAATTTAGCAGTTTCATGTAGTTCCATTATCAATTTATCAGCCTCTTCAGCAGCTTTAGCATTTTTGTCAGCGTTCTCATGTAGCTCCGCCCATTCTCCCTGGTATTTCTCCAACAAGGCCCCGCCAGCGCCACAGTTCACGGTACTTTCGCTCACCGACCTTTGTTTATCTTTGAAAATATTCTTCACTCTCTGGACTTCTTGTAAAGTGTGCCGCAAATTACTGTTGGATGTTAATCCATCTTGCACAATAGAGATAAAATCTTTCAAGTTGCCGAACATTTCAATAAATACAGAGTTAACATATATATTTTGAAAATTTTCACAGTCCACATCACATGCAATAACGTTTCGAGTTTGTTTTGACAGTCTATAGAGCAGTGTTGCAAAATTAACTTTGGAATAAACGGTAGATTTACCAAATAAAAATCGGGAGAAGTTCATAAATTGATAATTTCAAAATTGTAATATAAACTTACATTAGCCTAAACACAACAAATATTTTGGTATGCTCAGGCGCGGTTGCAGCCTGAAATTTAGGGGGGGGGGGGTCACTAATAATAAAATGTGTCGAGTAAATTAGACTTCACTTTTAGACTTGACGTTTTTTAGTTTGTAAATTTTTCGTGATTTTTAAATTTTACGTGTATATTTTGGAGGGGAGGTCACGTCCCCTGTGAACCCCCTGTGTTTTAGCCCCAAATTTGGCAACTTTTAAGCTCTTGTTAAAAATTTTTTAGCCTGTTCATGGGGTCCTGTAGCTATATAAGATTTCTAGCCACTTTTCGAAACTTTTTAGCTATATCTTTTTCATTGATTTGGCAACACTAAGTCAGAGTGTGCGTTGGTGACATCAAAAAGGAACTGTTGGTGACATCAAAAAGGAACTGTTGGTGACGTCAGAGTTCGGGTGTTAGACGATCCTGTAAATGGTTTGATGATCGATAGAACTTTGACGTCGTTTGGACAAAAGTTCAGAGTTTGGGTGTTGAACGATCTATCACTAATTTTTATCGCGTACATAAAGCTTTCGTCCCTTTCGCGCCCGCAAATTAGTTAAAAAGTGACAGATGCTTTATGTGCGCGATAAAAGCTAGTGTGCTAGGCACTCTACATTATATTTCCATTCAGCTCAGGTGAAGTTGAGGGCAAAGAGTATAGTTGAGGGTAAAAGCTAGTAGATAT
Source organism: Tortricodes alternella (assembly GCA_947859335.1). NCBI lineage: Eukaryota > Metazoa > Arthropoda > Insecta > Lepidoptera > Tortricidae > Tortricodes > Tortricodes alternella. The sequence goes on along the minus strand of OX401975.1, from coordinate 6,580,339 downwards.
ATTGATTAGTTTTTCACACTGGCAACTTTAATGTAATTTCAAATCGAACTGAACGGGGCAAGCGAATCAAGCAATCGTGAACGAAAATTTTGTTGTTGTGATTATTTTATTTATTTGGCTCCTCGTTTTTATTTTAAAGAAGTATTTAATCTTAAAATGAGTGAAACTAAATTAAGCAGCCATGAAGTGCCGCAGAAATTCTCGGATTGGCTGCTAGCCATGGGTTGTCCGCCTGAAAAAGTACCGCCTGTAGAAAAAATCTCTCAGTACGTTTCTGTACATTAATTTCATAATTATAATCTAATGAACCCATAGATTTAATTCAGTGTGATTTCTTAAAAGTTATAAAAGAAACAGTTCTTAATATTTTTATGCTCCATATTTAACATATTTGTAATAATGAATTTGTTTCCATGTACAATATCGCACAAACCTTCGGTCTTATTACTATTCTATATTTCAGAATGTGTCGTGGAACATACTATCTAGTATGGCGCAGCTTAATGGAACAAGTGGAATCTAAGGACATTATCAAACAGAAGAGATTGCAAGTATTTGCAGATGATGTGCGCAGGTGCAAGAAGAAAAATCTATTTACAGAGGTAACTTATTTCTTGTTACAAAAAGGAGAGATAATTCGGGGGGTTGCAAGATGTGTGTCTCATCATTATCAAAGAAACAACTGAAATTGCTATGAGAATGGCTTTTGAATCCTAATAAACCTTTATGAATCTATTTATTAAAATTATTTGTAATGAAAGTAATAGTAATACTATAATATTATTTATGTAATACTGTTTCAGAGGGACACAAATGTCCTGATCCCTCCTGAGCTTACTCTATGGCGTCAGCAGGTGGATGTGCAGAAAAAGGTGGCAGAAACTGAGGCTCGGGTCGCGGAAGCCAGGCGAGACCTGAATGACATCATGGATAAGGTTTCAAGCAAGAGTTAGTTCAACATATTGGTATTATACTTTTATATATACTCATCTTGATTAATTATTGATAAGCAAAACTTTTCTTTTTATGTTTCATGTAATAGTTTCTTATACTGTTCTAAATTCTTCTTATAAAGATAATCAAATTTGTAAACTTAAAGAAGCTAAGGCACATAGTAAGGCAAATACTTGTCTCTTATGGCTTCCTTAAACTATTACTTATTTATCTCATTATATTGTGCATATTTGGATATTTTGTTGCATAAACTACAGTTATAACAATGCCACATACATTAATTTTATTGCTTTAAGGAGTAACTATGCACTTGTTATGCATGAATCAGCTATGCGCTGCCTGTGAATAAAAATGTATAAAAATTACTTTTATTTTACCTTGATTATATTTTATGTATCTTCTATTTACAATATATCATTAAATACCAGTGTCCCAACGCAACCTGTCCTGTCAGCGCGTCCAAGACCTGCAGCGCAGGAGCTGGGTGCTGCAGCTGTTGGAGGAGGACTTACAGGCCAAGAAGCAGAGCCTCTCCGAGACTCGGGCCATTGCTGAGGACATGTGCTGCATACATGACCATACAGATGTTCAGGTGACCAATGGATATAGGATATTGTTTCATCAATTATGTTGTTTCATTTACATGTTCTTGAGGTAGAGTTAGCTTATTTATATGTATTATTACCATAGCTGGGCACAAGACTGTTAATTAACTTTTAAGTTAACCTATACTATTTTCCAAAAGGACACCGCGCGGAGCTATATATTAATGTTTATAAAGGGGAATCTCTAAATAATAAGGGTTTCTTTTCTAAATTTTTCAAGTCCTGGCTGTCCATGCTAACATATTTTTATAAGTAAATCACTAACGCAATGATATATAAAATGCAATAAAATCTAAATATTCCGAAATGTAACATGTTAATGTTTAATGAAGTTAACTTTTCTAGTAACGGCTTAACGAAGTTAACTCTTTGATTAACGGTGTCCATCTATGATTATTACTTATATGACATGTCGTGATGTCATAGAACTTCTGTTTTGGGTTGGGAAGACCTGTACCCTAAAGTATCTTTATTGTTTTGTATTTTACTTGACTATCCTTTTTGACCCTTCTATGACTTTCAAGTTACCTTGCCAATGCTTAGTAGATATTTTATGCTAGATAAATTCTTTGTCCACAGCCTAAATTGGACCATTGCCTGTCATCGATGCGCCGGCAGCCGAGCGGGCCCGCGGTGGCGTCTTCCACGATGATCGGGCTCAACCCCAGCACTTCTGTTGGTCACCATGGCGATATTGATGGTGAGACACAAACTTCGCTATTTTTTTTTATGTTTAGAGGGTGGCAAACGAGCAGGCGGGTTATCTGATAGTAAGCAATCACCGCCGCCCATGGACACCAGCAACACCAGGGGAATCACGGATGCTTTGCCGACCCTTTGAGAAAGGAGTAGGCTGGCAAACAGGCAGACGGCCAGTTGCGTAACAATAGGGTGGCAGGGCTGGCAAAATGCCACGGGCCCCCGACCCAAGAGGGCCCCGGCCCAAGAGGGCGCGAGCTCAAAAATATAGTACAACGTGACGATTTTTACTGATAGGGCCCCATCAAAAGAATTTGCCACGGACCCCAGATAGCATAGTTACGCCACTGCAGATGGCCCACCTGATGGAAAGCGGTCACCGCCGCCCGTGGACATCTGCAACACCAGAGATGCTGCCAATGCGTTGCCAGTCTAGGGAGGATGGGGAATGGAGATGGGATGGGGATGAGGGAATAGGGCTCCGGATCTCATCACTCACCGTACGAAACGCAATAGCAAGCTATTACTTTACGCCGATATTCTGTGAGAGTACTACCGCTGTCGAGCCGGCCCATTCGAACAGTAATCATCTAGTGAGGATTACTGTTTAGCTCTACCACTACTATTAATGTCCGTTCTGCTAACTAACTGCCTACACAGGCGTATTTAAAGATTTCACGCCCCGGGCCAGTTAGCTTTGCTGCCCCATTAAGTAATAAAAACCGGACAAGTGCGAGTTAACCTCACGTGGAGAGGGTTCCGTTCCGGATATGATTATCTGAAATTTACTAGGTTACTTTAAATACCATAGACTTCTTATAGGTTTTCCTGTAATCTATAGGTAAAGATCTATTTTCTGTATTTTTTTCAAAATTTTAGCCCCAGTAGTTTCGGAAATAAGGGGGGGGGGAATGGTAATTTTTCGCCTATTTTCCTGAATAACTTCTAAACTATTTTACTTAAAATTCAAAAGAAAATATATTTAAGATCCTCACAATAAGCCCTTTCATTTGATATGTCACACGATATAGGTGGCATAACTTTTTTTTTTTTAATTTTCTTATTTACCCACAAAAAGTGGCCCCTATGTTTAAAATTCATATATTTACGTCACGCGTCCGTGTTGCGGTCATCAACTTGCATGTGAATACCAAATTTCAACTCAATCGGTCCAGTAGTTTCGGAGCAAATTGGTTGTGACAGACGGACAGACAGACAGACGAGTGATCCTATAAGGGCTTCGTTTATTTCCTTTTGAGGTACGGAACCCTAAAAATATTGTAGGTAAGCTTGACAGTAAAAGGCGCCCAGCCTGCCGCCCCGGGCCATAGGCCCCTTGGCCCTAGGGTAAATACGCCCACAAATGCATACCTAGGTTAAGACTTTCAATGCCAGCCCGAAAATCAAGTCCCATCCCAGGCGCCGCAGAATCGCCTCAATACAAAATTGCTATGGCATGAACCCGACCAGCGAGTCGTTCGGCGTGGCGACAAAGTAATAGAAAACCCGATAAAGGGTTTTCGTCACTGTGTTAATAATGCCTACATTTACAATAAATAAATAAAAACTCCTTATTTCAGACCCACTTTGATCCATAGTTAAGTCAAAAGAAAAGCAATTCACATATTAACTAATGCTAACCTTTTGAGCGCCACAGTCGGCTATACACGACAGCGGCTTTTCGTGCCACTGACGGCACGATATGCCGTTTTCCATACATTTGCTGAAAGCTTATTTCCAGCAGTGGATGTCTTTCAGCTGAAATGATGATGATGAAGATTGCATTCTGTATTGTCCTTAGAGGAGCACATAACGCAACTGGCGCAGTGCCGCGGCGATGCGCTGTGGTCTGAGCTATATGCGCGCCGCACGGCTCTCGTCGCGGCTCTCACCAAGCCAGATACCACGGCAGACGTCAACAGGTAAGCTTTCAACTATAATGATGGAAAGTAGACAGTATTGATTGTTCCGTTCTACCTACTGGTTCCTTTCCCACTGGGATTAAATAGAAAAATAATCTCAGTATAGAAAGCTGTTTGTATATACTTTTTGTGTGCATACAGTGGTTAGGAATAGCTGTACGCATACGAGAGTGTTTCTATCGGGCGAATTCGCTAATGTACCATACCATACCATAGAAAAACGAGATCTAGATTGGCTAGAGTTGTGAGCGACCTAACCCTTTGACCACCACAGTCGGCTGTGGCCGTCGGCAGTTTTCCGTGCCCCTGACGCCACGATATGCCGTTTCCGTACATTTGCGTCGGCTACAGCCGTCGTCGAGTGCTCGTGGCACGCTTCTTCGCCGTTAGTCGTGGCGTTCAAAACGTTAACGTGGTCGCTAATTACAAGAACTAAAAAATAGGGTTCCCATCACAATAGAGGCGACGTTGCCACCTAATGCAATGTCGTCTGCTCGCTCGACGTTGCATTGCTCACTTGACGCGTGGTGTTTGCGAATTATAATTCACGCATTTTTATTTGGTACCGGTATTTTAACCTGTAGAAGAACCCTATTTGGTACCGGTATTTTAACATGTAAAAGAACCCTATTTGGTACCGGTATTTTAACATGTAAAAGAACCCTATTTGGTACCGGTATTTTAACATGTAAAAGAACCCTATTTGATACCGGTGTTTTAACCTGTAAAAGAACACTATTTGGTACAGGTATTTTAACCTGTAAAAGAACCCTATTTGGTACCGGTATTTTAACCTGTAAAAGAACCCTATTTGGTACCGGTATTTTAACCTGTAAAAGAACCCTATGTGGTACCGGTATTTTAACCTATAAAAGAACCCTATTTGGTGCCGGTATTTTCTCTATCGGAACCAGTACCGTACTGGTTATTTCTGGAAAGTACCGTTATGAAGGAAACCGGTACCAAAAATGGGTCTGGTAACATACCAAGTTCAAATATCAGTAACTCGTCCTGCTTGTTGATAATTCGTTATTTTATCTCAGGCCCAGTTTCCAATCGGTGCTGACGCAAACAGCAGCCCTGCAGTGTTCCCTCGCGCTTGACGCACTCAAGTGCCGCGAGATGTCGCGCCTCGCGCAGGCACGGCTCGCAGACGCCGTCAACCGCTTGAATGTGAGTACATTGTGTAAAAGGGCGGTAGGGAAGCAAAGGAGTATTGTCCGAGCGGCAGGCGAGTGCCTTAGTGGCACTACGTTAATTATCGTACCGCCTGCTTAAAGCTGGGTCTCCTGCAATTAATGCAACCACAGACCATGGGCACGTTTCTCAAAGCATACTATACTTTATGCGTTTCGATAAAGTAATGTCTAATAGTACTTGTGTTTTCGTTTCGTTAATTAAAATCTAGACGTGAATTAAGACGGGCCCTCTATCGAAATTTGTTGAGGGGGGGGAATTCATTAAATTTTTATTAATTAACGGTAATTAAAAAAGGGTAAGTTTTTTCACAAAGAGCCTGTAGCACGGGGCCCCGTATCATTGATACGGCGATAGCTACGTCCCTAACAGTGGTATTATTTTGACCAAATTCAGAAAGGCCCCTCAAATTGATGTTTATTTAAAGTGCCGGTTGAATGACGTTTTTGTATAGGATGACAACTAGTTGAGGGACATTTAACAATTTAATCTCTAATCAAATGCTTAAGTGGCGTTTCTGTGTGACATAGTCCTGTGCCAATTGGAAAATTTAGGTATAAGAGGAGTTGCCCTTAAATTAATTAAAAACTACCTATGCAATAGAGAACAAGCAACAGTAATTGATACTTATAATAGAATAGATAGAATAATAGAGCAAGAGCATTCCGAATTTAAAACTGTTCAGGTAGGAGTACCGCAAGGTGGTGTGCTTGGGCCACTCATTTTTCTAATACATATAAATGAGTTATCCAAATTTGTAAGTGATTTGTGTGTGATTTTCGCAGATGATGCCACAATTTCATTCTCAGGTGAAGAAACATACGAAGTACACATTAATCACACCTTGAGCAATATTGTACAATGGCTAAAAACACTAAATCTAAAAGTAAATTTGGGCAAAACCAAACTTGTTCAATTCAAAAATTATAAAACTTTACCTATTACTTTAAAAGTATCAGAATCAGGGGTAAATATTGAACAAGTAGGCAGTGCAATTTTTTTTGGGATTTAAGAAGATCGTCATTTTTTTTTTATGTCAATTGACTCAAACGATCTGATGGCCCACCTGATGGAAAGTGGTCACCGCCGCCCATGGACATCTGCAACACCAGAGGTGCTGCCAATGCGTTGCCAGTCTAGGAAGGATGGGGAATGGGGATGGGAAAGGAATGAGGGAATAGGCCTCCGGATCTCGTCACTCACTCATTTAAACTGGAAGTCGCATATTACAGAACTTAACAGAAAAATTTCGAGTGCATGGTTATGCTTTGTCAATATTATCTGCGACCTGTTCAGAAGACATGAACAAAAAGGCGTATTATGGCAACGTGTATTCCTTACCTACCTACGGTATAATTTTTTGGGGAGATTCTGTCGATGTTCAATCCACATTTAGATTACAAAAACGGTGTTTGCGCACTATTTACCGTCTCCACAACAGATATTCTCTCCGTAATATTTTCAGGGAAAAGGGGTTGCTAACATTAACTGGAATTAACATACTAGAGCTAAGTTCATTTGTCAAACGCAATGATGAGTTTTTCACAAAAAAATCTTCTTTTCGAAATAACTTACGCAGTCAGTATAAATTTAATTACCAAATTCCTAGAGCTAAGAACAAACTGATCTATAAAAGTGCCTTCTTAGCCGCTATGCTAATTTTCAATAAACTACCCATAGATTTACAACGGCTAGAAGGCAACAGATTCAAGACTTCTCTCAAAAATTGGCTTATTGATTAGAGGCGCTGTTTCATATAACCAGCTATAGCATATAATATATAATACGCAGCTAACAAGCGAGTCGTGCGAGCTCCTAGTGCTGCGCTGCGAACGAACGCGCTCTCAAGCGCGGGTCGACGCGCTCAAGAGCCTGCTCGGTGACGTCACCGCGAGGAGCGGCGCCTTCCACGTGCCCGCGGACTGCGAGGACAGACAAGGCACCAAGGCGCAGATCGACAGGCTTGATAAGGCTATCGTGAGTATTCTATAAACTTGTTTAAACTAGCACATTATCTCTTTTCACGACCAACTTTGTGTGATGAGCAAACTATTGGAAGGAACAGGCAGTGATTGGCAGAATCATGTAGGTATATTATTTCTAAAAGGTATTTTTTTGAAGACGGTCCATATTTCCGTTAATTCTTTACCAAAATTTATGATTTAAACGTCATTTTAAAGCTTATGTTCGTCGCTTTGTCACAAAAATAAATAGACAAAAATTAACGTTTTCGTTAAAAAAGAAATAAAATACCACGCGATTTGCAAGCGCCATCTATTGACAGTCTGTTTAACTAACATGTGTGTTGGCTATTACACATGCAGACTAAATAAATAAATGTGAACAGATGGCGCTACTATCTTTGTGTCATTCATTTTAGGGCCGATGGAGGGTACTGCGTTAATTATTATCTTTGTCAAAATTATCCGTCACTATATAGGTACCTATTATAATAGTACGTATTAAGACTTTCAATTATAAAACAGCGCGTGGCCCGCAGCTGCGTACGTAAATAAAAATCACCCGCATTGCAAGCGCCATCTGTCCATGCCATGTGTCTTGGCTATTTGCAGACCAATATATCAATAGATGGCACACCCGCAAGTACTCCGTTAATTATTATCTGGCATCCCCTTGTTACCCATAAACTTATTGTTTCGAACTTTGAAAGTCAGAAATTGATTCCCATATTATTTATGCTCATAATTATCGAAAGTCATAAAAGTTATAAACCATAACCTTAATAATTCTAACGTTAATAATCCATATTGTTACAGATTATAATTTTCAAAAGTCATAAAATTGATATCTATAACATACAAAGGCATAACGATTAATATTCAGAAATATTGTAAGCTATATATTTTAAAGTGCTAATTATTTTTACCCATACCGTTTCATTGTCTAAAATTAATAATGGTATTTTTCAATATTTCGAAAGTATCGTCCTTGTTTGTAAAATGTTATGTTGAAGAAGTTGACATATTATGACTACAAATGGTAATCGTCAGTGAGCGAGCGAGCGAAGCGAGCGAGCAAAATGGGTCGGAGCAGAAGCGATTTGGATTGGTTAGGTCCAGAAGGCTAAGGCGGGAGCGAAGCGAAGCGTAGCTCCCGCATTAGCCTTCGATGTTAGGTCTTTTTTTTGTAACAGCGCACAAAATCTTGCTTGGTTGTAAGATGTTATGCTTGATTCTCGTCTTTTAATGTTATGCATTATGAATTTGAGGATTACCTGACCACATTTGGTGTAATTAAATTAAGTTAAATTTACGCTCCGCAATTTTCGCCCTTGCACAAGTTAGGTATTTAAATTTTATGTATATTATTGTTATGTTCAACAAGTTTAGACGTAATAATCGTTATTACAAGTAATATTATTACCTGTAACATTATGAAGTATAATAGATTATGACATAAACAGTTATGAATATAGTTTTTATGACTTTCGACAAATATGACCAGCAAAAATCGGAACTCAGAAATTATTCCTATTAATATATGACTAACAACATTATGACTAGTAATAATTATGACCAATAACGTTATGGATTGCGAAAATCGGAACTTTAATTTTATGGGAGTCAATATAGACCCTTATTATCTTTGTCAAAATTATCTGCTATTGACGAAAAATAGACAAATAGAGTACTAATAATACTTGCATTTACTTATTCTCACTTTATTATATTATTATTATCCGGTGTTTGATCACGATACTGTGCGAAAATTCGCACGGGTCAGCTAGTATCTTTATTAAGATAAATATACAGCGAACGGTGTGTACAAAGACATGTCAAAGTTATTACTAACACGGTAACCAAGGCGCTGACACGCTATACCGTTACAGGGTTCGAAAATGAAAAATGTAAATGAAAATATTTATTTTGCAAGTAGGCCACCTGGGCTCTTTTACATGTCTGAATATACCAGCGCTTCGAAAGGTGACATCTGCTGAGAAGAAACGCCGCAAGAAACTCAGCAGTAGGTCTTTTTTCAACTTTGGCAATACAGTTTTATCTAGAAACTAACACAAAATGTGCAACATAAAAACCTAATGGGTACGGGTTCTACGTATGAATAGGATTACAGCCAGTATAGCGCTCCTATATGGCCGCCAACACAAACATCGCGTAATATTGTGCGATTCGCGGCACTTTCACGGTTGGTACTGTACTAAGTGAGTTTTGTTTATAATTTTCCAAGTTACAATACACAGAGGCGTGGCTACCGAAGTGCTAGACGGTGCCGTGCACCGAGGCCCCCAAGCTTAGGGGGCCCTCGGCCCTGAACAGCAAACCTCGTATTGAAGTAGCTAAAATCACCCAACTGAGGACCCCAGTTTTTTTTGCAACAGGGACTTTGGTTACGTAGCTACGCCTCTGATAATACAATCACAAAATTTCGCAGTAGATTATACCATCTATAACTTGATGACCAGGTTTATCCATAGTTACAAATTTCAATGTGTGCCGAAACTGATAAACTTTTATTAATGTTATTAAAAAATTAAATGATTGCGTCCATTGTATTATTTTCTCTTTAATTTAATGTTACATATTCTGCAATAAATAAGCTTTAAATTAATGTTTAAATTTTAAATCATTAATTTTGACAAAGATTTAAGGGAAATATGGCGGTGTGACAAAAAATACCTTTTGAGACATAAAATATATGATAATATATCTATCGCATTAAACGTGTGTCTCTTAAGCGCTTATTACACCTTCCTAAATTTTGTCACGAGAGGGACGCCGCAATACGTTAGAATGTGATTGAGATATCTCCATACGTATCTAACGTATTGCGGCGTCCCTCTCGTAAGTGACTAAATTTAGGAAGGTGTAATAAGCCCATTAGCCTTTACGTCTGTTGGGGTCGTTATTTTAAGCTCTAGGCAGTACTAATTCCAGGCAGCTCAGTTTACGGCGGAAACTGCCTGAAATTAAGAGCTCATATTACGACCCCTTTCTATTTCTCTTATTTGTTATTACCGTGGCAATCCTCGGGATGATAATGTCAATGGTTGACTGGTAACAATGCCGTAGAAATTAAGTCCACCACTTTAAAGTTTAAATAGAAAATTATAATATGGATCATGATTCCGATGTGTTTTCTTAACGTGCATATTTTAAACAGGAAAGCAAGAAATACGAGATCAAAAGTGTGGTGTCATCGCTGGCTATAACCGACAGGAAGATACAGAGCGTGCGCGAATGTCTGGTGTCTATATTCAACGCTTTCGAAAAGGATGCGCCCGTCGCGGATATCGGCAGTGGAAGGGGTAAATTATTAGGGATATGCAATTTTTCTTGACTCATATATTCAGGAGCAATTGTCACATGATCATTTAGAATAGTGGTTTTTAACCGGTGGTGGTGGAATCACCCGAAGTGGTCCGTGAAACCATCGGAAATATATTAACACTTTCAGTGCCAGCCCAAGAATCAAGTCCCATCCCAGGCGCCGCAGAATTTCCTCCATACAAAATTGCTATAGCAAGAACCCGACCAGCGAGTCGTTCAGCGTGGCGACAAAGTAATAGAAAACCCGATATTGGGTTTTCGGTACTAAATGTGCTAAATAAGTGACAACAAGTCGACACAATGACGCGTGGCGCGAGTTCCGCTGCGAGTAAACAATCGATAGAACAATCCTTTATTAATTTTCATTTACCGTATTTACCTCCAAATAGTAAGTGGTCCATGGCAAGACAAATAATTGTCAAATGGTCCCTCATCGCTAAGAGTGCCCTTCCATTGAAGCGGAGCGGAGTTGTGCCGAGCCAACCACTCGGATTGCTTTATAGTATGTCATTGAAATATTTGACATACGATAATGCAATCTGATTGGTTAGCTCGGATCATCTCCGTTCCGCTCCGCTTCAATGAAAAGGCAGCCTAAAAAGATAAGAAAAGAAAAAATATTTATAATGTTTATTGTTTTATGAAGAGAGAAGCTGTATAAAACGAACTGCAGAAGCAACGAAAACTTAAGTCTACAGGTCGCGTCTCATAAAAAGAGCGCTGGCGGCTATATAAATCGTATGTCCAACAGCGCTCTTGTTAACAGACTTAAACGGGGATTTTTTAATATGTATTTTTTTTTCGTTTGTTGCTTCTTTACTCCGTCATTTGTGAACCGAATAACATTTTTTAGTATCGAAATGGCCATTAAACTTCTATTATTAAACAATAGCAAGGCACTTTCGTGCGCGACTTTACCCATGTGCAGACACATCCCCTCCACTGCCACCCAGCGCTCTTTTTACAGCGGACGTGGTATAAATGTGATTTCGTTGTTTCTTGTTTGTTCTTAGTTTGTGTTTGTTGTTTGATCAAGTTTTTTTATATAAATTAACCCTATTTACAAACAGGTATACAACTGGACCTGCCGACAGATACAATCGGTACTCTTCGGCAATTCTACGAGCAGCGCCGCGAAAGGAGACGGAACAAGATGGAACTAAGCATGGAGTTTGACTTCTCTGACTGCTCGATCAATGAAGGTACTGTCAACAATAAACCATAAAAATACCACCGCGATACCTCCAGAATAAAGAATTATTCTTACTAGTTATTAATGTTAAAAATGTATTACCTAGTTAGGGTTCCGTAGCCAAATGGCAAATAACGAAACCCTTATAGATTCGTCATGTCTGTCTGTCTGTCCGTCTGTCTATCCGTCCGTCCGTATGTCACAGCCACTTTTTTCCGAAACTATAAGAACTATGCTGTTGAAACTTGGTAAGTAGCTGTATTCTGTGAACTGCATTAACATTTTGACACAAAAATAAAAAAAATAAACAATAAATTTTCGGGGTTCCCATACTTAGACTGAAACTCCAAAAATTTTTTTTCATCCAACCCATACGTGTGGGTTATCTATGGATAGGTCTTCGAAAATGATATTGAGGTTTCTAATATTATTTTTTTCTAAACTGAATAGTTTGCGCGAGAGACACTTCCAAAGTGGTAAAATGTGTACCCCCCCTGTAACTTCTAAAATAAGATAATGATAAATCTAAAAAAAATATATGATGTACATTACCATGTAAACTTCTACCGAAAATTGGTTTGAATGAGATCTAGTAAGTAGTTTTTTTTAATACGTTCAAATCACGGAACCCTTTATGGGCGAGTCCGACTCGCACTTGGCCGCTTTCGTTAATCATAAAAACGTTAACAATAAATGTTATATGTACTAAGAATATTGAACGGCTCGAGTTGAGCCGGTGTCGAAACGGTGCCGGGTTGATATGTGTGCGATAACCTTAAGTTCAAAAGATGAATTAACGAATGATTACGTAGTCACACTATTAGATAAGAGGTACACTGGTAGGAAACGTGGTTCGTTGCCATCGTATTTTTTATTCCAGATGGTAAAATGATAACTATATTACATACATACATAGCATCACGCCCAAAATCCCTAATGGGGTGGGCAGAACCACAAGACTACTTGTGGCCACGTTCGATTAATTAGTCCTAAGATGGTATGATGAACCGTATAATAACGGTACGGTATAACTATAATGAAAACTAAGTATATACATATCTTCTCTACGTGTAGCCGCCAGCCGCCAGCTTTCAGAACAATTTCGCGACACGCTGTATAAAGGTTGCAATTATAAGAATAGGCTAGTTTCCTGAAAGAAAACTATTTAGTCCGTCATTTACATTATCAAAAACGATTGAAATAGTAGTTTATGCAACGGTTGCATAATGATAGGCTTTAAAACACTAGTGCGGTTTTATGAAACGAGCTTTTAGCGAGTTGCATAATAAGATCCCACGTGTGTTTTAAGGCCAAATTATGCAGAGTTGCATACATAACTTTATCTACACACATATTATAAATCCTCCATGATGGGTTCAGAAACAATATTTTCTGGCAACAAGTTGTTTGTTGCAATCGTGGCTGCATATTTCCGATATCCGGCGCATTTTCACATCACACACACTCCGAGAAGACTACTTACTATTCATATTTTCAACTAAAATGTAAATTACAAACAACTTTTTCTATTCAATTCAACAACAATTCTACTTTCGTTCAGCAAAACGTCAACATAATGGCGGCCGTCCGTCAAGACCATTTTTTTTTAAATCATAGACAAACGTATGAAGTCTCTATTCTCACGTCACTCGAGATCAAATATTGTGCAGTTTATATTAAAAAAACATACTGAATTGACGTTTCGTATCAATAACTGTTTTAATATCTATGGATACTAGAATTTAAACTGTGCTAGAATAGAGACCCACTTGAGTTTTGACAGCTGTTCCAAATTTAATATCATTACGATACTAAAATCGATACTGTAATGACATTACAGTACTGATTTTACCTAATTGGTTGTCATAATGCTGGTCATTTCCTATGGTTTTTGATTACATTATGGAGGTTTTATGATATGGGTGTAGATAAATAATTAAATAAGACACAAGAATATCGTTACATAACTGTTTCTCTTTCAGACGCAAACAGTGCAAGATTCATCGAAGAACTGAGGATATACTTGAAGAAATTCAACTTGGAGAAGAATAGAAAACTTGTACTAGAGAGGTTTGTCTTGCTAACTTGTCTGACACCGATATTACATACATACACAACCTGTTTGATTAGGAGGTCGTGAAAAAAGTGGCATGAGTCTGTTACGACACCTGCGGCCGTAACATGAATGACACAGAGATAAATTAAACCCGTTTATCTCTATGACTATCTCTTTCGTCGGCACTAGTGTGAGAGAGCACTTAGAGATAAGACTGTCTATCTTATCTTTGTGCCATTCATGTTAGGGTCGCTGGGGCATTTCACGTGAAGCGGACATAAGAATAAAGTGACTTCTTGAATTTCGCTCATATTCAGATTTGAAGTCTTTGAGGACATGAGCGTATACATTCATTTTTTTTCTTGTACGGCACTTAGTTGAGATATTATGGACTACCAAAGTTTGACCCACTATGAAATACACATTTTTAATATTGCTGTAGGTATTATGCAATGCAATAATAAAAAAAAGAAGTATTGTTTAGACAGGAAAATATACGTATTTTTAATTATGGATGACAGTTCATTTTTTTTTCAATACCCGAAGTAAACTTTTTAACGTAAAATTTTAATAACTTCAACTATTTTTTTTAAATATTTTATTAACTCAAAATAAAGTTAAAACTATCTTGATATTACGGAAAATGTTTCAAAATGGAGACTGGATTCGTTTTTGCGATAGAGGACGTTATATGTATAACAGAGCGTTTTGCACGCGTAGGCTGAGCCCACCGAATTTGTGAGTTTGCTTATAACTATATATAATAACTTAGTCAAAATCAGTGTGTATCAGAGTCAGAGTGTATACCGGACCAATGTATAAAGAGCGCTGACGGCCATAAATGGCTAAATCTGTGGCGCTGGCCAGAACCACGCGCTGCTATAAAGTAACATTTCCTTTAACCTTTGCCTCAACGCCATGGACGGATATATCCGCACCACTGGTTCACCGCCAACGACGGATATATCCGTCAGTGCATACAGGGTAAAAGAGCCCCTCAAAAGTATGACGTAAGGTTTAAATTCGTGTCACTTGTTAGACATGCTTGGCGTGTGAGCGACAACTTTTGTATTTGATATGGCATTGAAGATGTTAAGTGCGCCACGTCCTGTGTGTCTTTGCCGTACCTAACGTTTTGCTATGTTGTAGTCAGAAAAAATATTGATAAAGTCGGGTTTTTTGTTTTTTTTTTTGTTATATAAATCTTTTTTATTTTCAGCTTTTTAGTTGTGTAATGCTTTATTTTTCACGTTAGTAGGACCTAGTCTGCGATCATAAAAGAACTTTATCACGGCTTTATTATAAGTATGGAAAATTTAAGTGAGAATGGTTGCTAACCAACTTTAAATCGTTATAGATCCTAAATGGTCATTCGAAATGAAAAATGATAAGAGAAACCTAAATATGATTTTCAAATACCTATTCAATGATACCCTACTTAACATAGTTCGTCACTTTATTTTTTCTTTTTCACAATAAGGCGTCTGATTGTTGCCATATTGAATATTGATTACTGTCATGTCTTTAGTGACACTCGCAAGATTAAGACAAAACGATTGACGTAAGAATCATCAAAATCGACCCACGCGTGTCGTCTCCATAGTGCCACAAAGGAACATACATACATACTCTAAGGAGGTAACTCAGCGGTAGCACGAGGAGTCGGGGATTTACTTCTTCTGCTCTTCAAGCTAAATAGTAGGATGGCTTCAAGACTAGTTTTAGCAGCGTAATTGAGGAAAGTAAATTATTTAAATAAAAAACTCAAACATAGATTTTTGACTATATTTTCCATTAAAACATTACACGCGGTGCCTTTTCAACGGCTCAAGATGGAAGGAAGATCTGGACATGCGTGGCCGACGTTCTAATAATATTTAAAATCGTATTTAAAAATAATAAAGACATACATCGGCAATACGCCTGTCCAGTTACAACAAAGCGATAGAGCAACCTATTTGCTCTACAATACATAGGCTGATAAACACATTACCCTACTTGGCGTCGCGCAGTCGGGTAAATAGAGAGCAGTGTTCAATAATAAATTATCGATCTCTCTCAGTGGCGACAAAATCTGGAACTTCGAGACCCTCCAAGCTTCAATCCGCCGGGTCCACAGCGGTTGGCAGGCGGGGGACGTCACGTGCCCGCTGCTCTGCCCCTCCGTGTCGGCGTCCAGTAACGTTCTGCGGTTGGCCAGAGCCGTTGAACTGAGAGACCGGTTGAAAGCTGTAGGGAGCGGAGGGAGGGACTTTGATGTTGTTATTGGTTAGTATTAATGGAGTTTCACTAGTCCTTTTTAGGGTTCCGTTTACTAAGACTCCGCTGTCCGTCAGTCACCAGGCTGTATCTCATGAACCGTGATAGTTAGACAGTTGAAATTTTCACAGATGATGTAT
Source organism: Tortricodes alternella (assembly GCA_947859335.1). Classification (NCBI taxonomy): domain Eukaryota; kingdom Metazoa; phylum Arthropoda; class Insecta; order Lepidoptera; family Tortricidae; genus Tortricodes; species Tortricodes alternella. The sequence continues at coordinate 6,564,009 of OX401975.1, read as the reverse complement.
TTCTGTTGCCGCTTTAACAACAAATATTAAAAAACAGAATAAAATAAATATTCAAGGGGGCTCCCATACAACAAACGTGATTCTTTTGCTCGTTTTTGCTCGCTATTGATAACGGCTACAGGTAGACCATTGAAATATTCACGGAATATTTAGTTATATATTCACTTTAAAATAAATAATTACGTTTAAATAAAACAAATATTTAAGGGGGGCTCCCATACAACAAACGTGTTTATTTTTATTTTTTTCTTGATTATAGATAATGGTACGGAACCCTTTGTGCGCATATAGGTTTTCCTGTAATCTATAGGTAAAGAACTATTCTCTGTATTTCTTTCAAAATTGTAGGCCCAGTAGTTTCGGAAATAAGTGGGGGGAATGGTCATTTTTCGCTTATTTTCCTAAATAACTTCCAAACTATTTATTTCAAAATTCTAAAAAAATATATTTGAAATCCTCACAATGAGCCCTTTCATTTGATATGTCACACGATATAGGATGCATAACTTTTCTTTTTAATTTTCTTTTTTTGTTCTTTAGTTTGGTATGAGAATACTGAAAATACAATAAAACTGAATTTATTGATTACAGTGAAAAAACCAAAACGTATAGACCTAGATTTTGTTCTGACTGACAACCTATCAAAAATTGGTGAACATCGGGTAATATTTAAGGGGTGGAAATCATTATCGACGTTTGTATGAAAAGCCGTAGGTCTCCTCTTAAGAGATTGATGAAGAAAGTCAATTAGCTGAGTTTTTTCTCTGATTTTTACATTGCGGACTTTGTGCAGTTTCTTAATTTTTAGAATCGATCTTTCCATAGCTGACTGGCAAGACTACCTTTGATTTAGGATTTCTAGTATGTGACCATTTTTGCAAGCCATGACTTTTTTCTTTATAGGTAGCGGCATGTCCCTTTTAAATATTTCTTTAAGAGTCTGGTACTTTCAACGCAGAATTGAGTCCCGTACATATGAGATCTTTTATTTAATTTTCTACATCCATTAATGTAGAATATGTGTTGCTGACGATAAAAGTATGAGTTAGCGTACCACTGGTCAGTTTCCTTACTCGTCAATTTCACTAATTCACATGTTTACTCATTAGACAGTTTCCGAATTCGCCAATTTCCTTATTTGCCAGCTTCACTAAGTTGTCAATTTCCCTATTAAGTTGGTTTCCTGGTTCGCAAGTTTCCTTGTTCGTCAGTTATTTCAGATTGACAGTTTTACTATTTCGTCATGTTCCTGACCCGTTACTTTCCTTGTTCGCAAGTTTCCTTATTCGTCGGTTAGTTTCGATTTTCACGAGCGAACGGCAATCAAAAAGGGAACATGCATAAATATAAAGATGTCTGACGAATTCTCAGTCTTTACATCCTGGCAACCAGTGAAACAGACGAATATGGAAACTAGTGCAGATGACAACGTATCCTACTAACTATCTACCGACGAAAAATTATACTAGTAACTTTTTTTTTTCTTCAGATATCAACAAGCATACAGACGAAGAGAACCGCATCATAGACAATGTAAAGAAACGTCTCGATGAGAACCACCGCAGTTTGCAAAAAACTAGCAAGGCTCTAGACCAGGGCAAGGACAACTTGAATCTATGGTCCAGCGATAAGATTAAAAACCACATATCGCACCAACGCACTGTCGACGGGAAACCCTATAAGGCTTATGAAGCGTATTATTTAGAGAGTTTAAACTTTTAGCTTTATTTATGTTATATTAAATGCAACGGTTGCATAATGATAGGCCTTAAAACAGTAGTGCGGTTTTCACGAAACGAGCCGATAGGCGAGTTTCATAATAAGATCGCACGTGTGTTTTAAGGCCAAATTATGCAGAGTTGCATACATAACTTTATCTACACACATATTATAAATCCTCCATGATGGGTTCAGAAACAATATTATCTGGCAACAAGTTATTTGTTGCAATCGTGGCTGCATATTTCCGATATCCGGCGCATTTTCACATCACACACACTCCGAGAAGACTACTTACTATTCATAATTTCAACTAAAATGTAAATTACAAACAACTTTTTCTATTCAATTCAACAACAATTCTACTTTCGTTCAGCAAAACACCAACATGGCGGCGATTCGATCCTCCGTCAAGACCATTTTTTTTTAAATCATTGACAAACGGATGAAGTCTCTATTCTCACGTCACTCGAGATCAAATATTGTGCAGTTTATATTAAAAAAACATACTGAATTGACGTTTTGTATCAATAACTGTTTTAATATCTATGGATACTAGAATAGAGACCCACTTGAGTTTCGACAGCTGTTCCAAATTTAATCTCATTTCTTTACTAAAAACGATAAAGAAGTAATGTTATTTCTTTATCGCAGCACTGGTTTTTCCTAATTGGTTGTCAAAATAGTGGTCATTTCCTACGGTTTTTGATTAACCAATGGAGGTTTTATGATATGGGTGTAGATAAAGGTTTTTTTTTCACTACCTATTCAGGAGTTGATTGACGCCTTTTGAATGCCACGGCTCAATGCGAGAAGGACGGCGAGTGGCGGCTGTAGCCGACAGAAGCTGTGGGACACGGCATATCGTGGCGTCAGAGGCACGGAAATCTGTTGTCGGCTACAGCCGACTGTGGCGTTCAAAAGGTTATTGTTAACAGACTACGTCCAAGACTGATATTGTACTGAGGTAAGGTTTGTAGAATGGAAAAACGCCTACTTGAGCACGATAGCAGTGTAGCCAGGTTTTAAAATCAAGAATACTAAGAATTTCAATTATAAAAAATATTTAAAAATCAACTAATGTACATATTTACAATAATTGTTTCCTTAAGGTTCCTAAAATAATAAAATACTACACAAATACGTTCATTTAAATATTTTAAAAATACATGTCTTGCTATTAAAAAAATCAACCTTTAACTTCGCTTTGTATCAAAATTTAGGCGATATCACCCAAAGCTACATCCGTCCGGGCACAGCGAGTGCCGCAGTTGCGGGTGCATGGCACCGCAGCCCTTCGGCCCCCAAGCTCAGGGTCCTCGGACCCTGACCAGTAAACCTCCTTGCTAGCTAATTGCTTAATACCTACCAATATTATTGATCCAAGTATACGTTCCTAAACTCTCCAGCGGCCCTAACATGAATGCCACAAAGATAAATTAAACCCCTTTATAAATCTCTATGACTATCTCTTTCGTCGGCGCTAGTGTGAGACGCACTTAGAGATAAGACGTTCCATCTTATCTTTGTGTCATACATGTTAGGGCCGCTGGAAATTATATGCTTTACAATATGTAGGTATTATGCGTTAACTTTTGAAAAAACCTCGCAAAGAAGCGCAGGGGATCCTACCTAAAAGCCTGGCCTGAGAACCTGGGACGCCCTTAAACACCGTCTTATCTTTAAGTGCGTCTCTCACTCTAGTGCCGACGAGAGAAATAGAGATATAAGACGGGGTTAACCCCTCGTATGCAGGAGCTAAAAAAAAAACCGGCTTTCGCGTCTCATTGGATTCATGGAGTACCAAAAACATTATGGTCAAAATGCATAATGCAAAAAGTGTATGTAAGAAAAAGCACGGATCCGTGCCTAAGCATCCGATGGGTTAAGTTATCCCCGTTCAGCCATGCGAGGGCCGCTGCCCCCGTATCACATTATTTTTTATCGGGCACTTATAGCATCGCGTTCGCACCCGCTGATTACACGCTGTAGAGAGGCCGAGTGCATGTCAGACCATGCACAATGTAGGGTTCCGTACTATCCAACACCCAACTAGTATTATTAATTTGTGACCCAACGCTATTTTTTTAACAAAGTATATGCCTCAATTTACGCTGCGGACTTGGGACGGTTTGCAGAATAGCAGGTATTAACAAGCATGCTGGTCACCGTTTATCATATATTTAACTTCGTTAATCGATAATCCGTTACTGAAAAAGTTAACTTCGTTAAACGTTAAAGCTTTATATTTCGGAAGATTTAACGGAAGTTAACGTTAATCGTTAACTCTAGAAATTGCATTTTATATGTCGTTTCGTTAGTGATTTACTTATAAAAAATATTGGTATGGGCTATTGAAGTTTAGATAGGACATGAAAAAATAATAAAATACTTAAAAGTGTAACATTAGATTTATAATTAACTATTAACGGATTAACGGTTTTGTGCCCAGCTATGTTAACAAGTTTGTCGCCTAAAACTCTTGAACCAATGAAGTCTACTTAGTCGTTATTAAGTTATTATGTATAAGCTTTCATTGAAAAATCTTTTTAGATCTTTAGTATAAATTATAAAGATTTGAAGTTTCGCGTTTACCGCGTTCCCCCACGTCACTCGAACAGAAATGACACCTGAATTAAATCTGAACGCCACGGCAAAGTGCGAACTTGTCACGGAAGGCCAACAACGGCTTTAGCCGACGCAAATGCATGGAAAACGGCATAACGTGGCGTCAGTGGCACGAAAATCCGCTGTCCTGTATAGCCGACTGTGACCTTCAAAAGGTTACAGCTCAATATTTCCTAAACAGTCCAAAAAATTGGTAGTGACATACCCATAACATTCTTTTACCGTTACAAGTATGGAAGCTAGGGTAAAAAAAAAAAACAATTTTGTAACATTTACGCGTGGGGCAAGCATTAGTAAACGTACAAAATTTCAGCTTTATAAATTTAATACTCCTCTGCACTAGTTGTGAAGAAATAGCATAGAATGCGTGCAGATGATTATCATCCTGGCATGTCGTAAAAGTCGGCTAAGGGACGGGTCCTCTCAACATGGTGGACTATCTGTATGGGCGATGGGCTGATCACCTGTCACCATACGTTTCATAATACAATCTTAGGATTAATTAATCGAACGTGGCCACAAGTAGTGTGGTGGCTATGCCCACACCATTAGGGATTTCGGATGTATGTATAAATTTAATAGTCTTCGAGAAAAAGTGACTGTGACATAGAGACACAGATGGACATGGCGAAACTATAACCATTATTATGATCCAAGTTGGTCGAAATAAAGGTTATTATTATTATAAGGGTTCTAGTTCTAGTTGGACTACGGAAACGGAACCCTAAAAAGTGATAGACGCTTTAAGTGCGCGATAAAAGCTAGTGTGCAAGGCCCTCTGGTTCGCTATCTTATCGGCACTGCCCTCTAGCTAGGGACGCCTACGCCTTGGCCGTTTTTGAGTACCGACATAGGTACCTACTGGTACCCCATTCATGACTGGTGTTTAAAGTCACGTGACATAGAAGTAAAAATTGAACTTTTTAATTTATTACATTCTAAATAATCTTGTTTTATATTTACATAAATCTTTTTCTATAACGTAGTAGGTATTGAGGGTTAAGCTACCGCCGCCATAGTATAAAGAGGGGGGAAGTAAGTTATCTTCATACAAACGCACCGCGCGCGGCTTGTATGTGTGCGCCAAGGTATCTATGCGTTGCCGCACGCACACTTAACGGGTTCCCTATCCCAAAGCAATGTGCCACCAATGTGCAGCGTTATTTTCAGTGTTGCCACCTTACAAAAAAGTATGTCACTAGATTCGGACTCAAAACTCCCTAGATTACGATTTTTCTTAACCATAAAAATCACAAAAAACCGCTAAAGGCAAAGGCAAAAGGGTACTTGATTCATCGGGAGCCAGTGAAGTGTAGCAGCTAAATATTACAAAATAATTTCAACCTTATAATAACTGTTACTGTTTTTTTTTTTGGAAAATACAATCATTTTCGATTTTTTTATGTGTATGGGTCTCATTACACACGCAATCTTCGTTGGTTCTTCGTCAATCGATTGACTAAAAAAGGGTATAAAAAATATCACGATAATATTGATAATGTAAACGTGGCCATTGGGTCGACAATCTTCGATTAACGTAACCAGTAAGGTAATTCAGAGTGAGATAGTCATATTTTATCTTAAAAATATATTTAATCTAATTTATTTTTTTAATCTCCTCGTATTAAGCTTATATACCTCGGAATCATAAAATTTAAATGGGATATAGTAAATGAATATCATAGCTCTTCATCTTAGTAAGACTTATCGTATAATTTATAATACAACCTTCTTAAATGTATCAATTAGACGGCCGCGCTAGATTCTTCGCGCCTCGTGGAGAATGTGGCGCGACCCTTACAAATGGTTTTCACACCTGCTACTGCCATTTAGTTCAGTGTAACAAGGTAAATAGTTATTTAGTGTGTCATCACTCGGTGTTGCTAGCTAGGCTAGCCACTGACCTACAATATAACTGTGCAATACCAGTATGCTTCAATAATATTGAAACCTGCCTTGCATCCACACGGTACAATTATATTGAGCAATGCTCCCTCTTTGAATGCTCCTAAGACACAACTTTATGATCTGTGCTCATATGTCAAAATTAAATTTTTTCGCGGGCCGTTTTGGTGTTATGAAGATAATTATTATGTGTGACGACCAAATATTAGCTGCAGCTTTGTTGCTTGTTTTGCTAGCCAAAAGAAATAAACATAAAACTAAGAAAAAGTATTGGGTGAAGGGATAATTGAGAAGAAGGCCTATATTGTATCCGAACATCCTTTAACCAATCAACTGATTACAAAAATTATATGTGAATGGATATCGCAAAGTTGGACGAGTAAATGCAATTGATGAAACCTTTCATTGTAAAAAAAACACTGTTATGTGGGAAGCTATTTCCCCTTTTAGCGGATGTCTATAACACTATGATATTTGGCAACTGGAAATACTTTCAAGGATTCAAAATTCACCAGTGCTATTTCTTAGAAGCTATAGTACGAGTTCTTTAAGTTTATATTAAGATAAGAAATTAGTGGTCGTGTAGCACAGGGAGTGTACCAAAGGTAGGGCATAAGTGTGACTAAGGTCTAACCCACGGCGGGACCTCTTTTGCTTCACGCGCACCAAACAAATGAATGAAACACTGAAATAATTTTTGATTGTTTTATTCTTAGTTACTTATTAAACTATAATAAAAATTTAATAAAATTTAGTTCCTAAAATCACAACCTATGCAGCCCAATGATCATGTGTCTTTAGTTTCACTTAGACACTCACATGCTATATCTATAAAGTTGTTCTTATTTCTTTGCCTTTATAAAAAGTTTCTGCTTCTTTGAAAATGGACAAGTAGCCATTTTAATGAGTTTGGAATCTTCATCTTCATCCAATGTAGATGCTTGACTTGTCTAGAAATAATGAAATATATAATTAGTAATGTGGTTTTGTGGCTGTTCGGTAGGTATGGATTGCAGGTAAGTTCATAACACAACGTTGGTTTGTATGGTAGGTATTTTAATACAGGTTCCACAGGTAAGTAAGTAGGTACATTTACTGTATAGTCTTAGTATCACATTAATCTGTTAGATATCACTCGCGGCGATAGCTGTAGTTAATAACTTTATGTAGCACTGGTTACTGTCTAATTTAACTCCGTAAATAATGTGTATGCGCGAGAGCAGCGGACTCGAGCGAGCGCGGCGATGAAGAGCGTGACCGTGCAATTCGGCGGCAAGTTTCGCACTGGTGGGGGGAGTGCGGCGCGACGGCGCGGGCTGTGTGCAAAGAGCCGTGCGGTATCGATAGTTAGAGATCGCCTCAGTAATAACACAAGTACTGTCTTCTTTTACAGTTACCGCAAACAATTACAGAATGGGAAGAAGTTGCAAAAGATTTTGAGATCAAATGGAATGCCCCTCAATTTCTTGGTGCTATAGATGGCAAGCATGTGGCAATTAAAAAACCACCTGATTCAGGATCACTTTACTACAACTACAAGAAACAATTCAGTATCGTGTCGATGGCACTTGTAAATGCCAATTTATGAATTTCTTATGATGTTGGAACGAATGGCCGTGTCAGATATAAAATACCATATTCAGACACAGATTGTAAAACCACACATTGAACATCCTAAAACCTGCAGTTGTGATTGGTAAAACAATTACTCTGCAGGTACTGACTGCGATGGTTCCATTACAAAGACTTAATCAAAGAAATTCACGTGAGAGTGCAAAGAAAGCAAGGGTCAACTTCTGTGAATATTTTATTCCTGTGAATGAGGGTGCAGTTCACAAGCAAATAAATTTGTTTAACTTCTAGTTCAACCCATATTAGAGATTTTGCATCGTTGACGAGGATTAAAAAAAAAAAAAAAAAAACAAAGTACTTACAATTGTTTCTTCTTCATTAAAGATACAACTTTGTGAAGAATCCATAGAGGACTCAGATTCCAATGGTAATTCTTGATCCTGCAAAAGAGTCCCCATAGTACCACAACGATGGTTCATATATAGGTACCTAGATTCTGTACCAGCTCCTGATTTCATAGAATTGATGTGTTTTTTCAGCTCTTTGCGATAATTTGTTCTCAGTGAATTAAAATTCTTTTTTTACTTCTTTAGTTGCATTGGGGAACATCTTGTATTTTGATAACAATACATCATAAGCCATATTTTTCTTGTCCCGGTCATGGTACACTTTGCTTTTCATGTTTCACAAAGCTGGTAAATCAAGGTATTACCCAATGCATTCAATAATAAATGCGCGCTCACGGTCTTTGTTATTTACTTTATTCGAGTTTTTTAAGTAAATAAAGAAACAAACTTCATATGAACCAAAATAGAATACAGAACAGACTAAAAAAAATGTGCAATCGCGCAGTACAGCTACACACCACACCACCTACCAACGATGGTGCAATAAAAATTAAACTCGCACAAACTCTTACCAAACCATTGCGCAATCGTCAATATCATTTATTTATTTATTTATTCGAATCAACATTACAGAAAAATCCATGGCGTTACAACGATTCAATAGAATGACTTAAGAATAACTTATCCACTGACGATCAATATAATTGTGCAACAAGTAATATTGCACAGTTATATTGTAGGTCAGTGGATAGCCTAATATTACCAAAAGCACATGTGCCTCGTGGGACAGGGAACCTGTTAAACCAGCGTGACCACTTTTGGTAGATTTCTACTTTTTGATAGATTTTAAGCGAAATGGATAAGCATTCGGTATGTTAAAATAAGTTGGTATTTTTTTGTAGTTTATGAGATAATAAGATTTTCTTTTCTTATTCTCATTCTGATTCGACTTCGTTTTTTAACTGAAAATCAAAACATCCAAATACAAGAATGTACTAATCGTCGCCAAACATGTTCAAGTTTATCGTCTTATTGGCATGAACAGACAAAGAAATATTATACAAAAAAGCGAATTAATATTGCTTAGTAATCCAGTTCTAAGCTGTTTCAAGTCTCTGCCTCAACGGGAAGTAAATTTAAAATCTATAGAAATTTTTATACCGAATAGATACCTACACAAGTAAGCGAGGTACTAAAAAAGTGGTAATAATTAAAATAACATTTGTTTAAGGTTAATTTTTTTTAAATTTATTAACTACTTATTTATAATGCTAACTATTCATATTCATCGCCAGTTTACCTTATTCACAAAACATGTTTTATTATTTTCGTATGATAATATAGATTAAAAAATATTTGGTAGATTTTGGTAGATTTTGACCGCGCTTTTAGTAGATTTGCCAAAATAAAAGTGGTCACGCTGTGTAAAACAAAATCTCGACCCGTTTTCTCAGTGCGCCAGTCAGGGCTAACACCGCATGAGGTTCGTGCGTCACGGCTTTTCGGCACCGCTAAATGAATGAAAAATGTGTGATATTCGCAGGAGAACGTATTGCTGTGTGTATGGGTGTCTTAATAATTCATCGATTCCAGAATTGTCTCTGTTCAGATTACCTAAGGAACAGGAAAGGTAAGCAATTCACTTATTCTAGCATATAATTTTTACTTGACGATGGAAACCTACTTACTTATTTTTTATTGTATTAGTTTTCTATCAGACAGAGGAAGTACGTAGGCCGACTTCCTTACTAGAATGTATTAGGTACTTTTGATCTGTGAATTGATTTGCCGCTATTGTTTTGTTTACGTTTAGTCATGCCGATTTCTCAATATTGTAGATATAGTAACTAAGTACCTACTTACAGTTATAAAATCGTAATTAAAAAGATTTAATTGACTAATTGTGAATCAGATAAATAAAGCAAAGTTCGAATCATAACAACAGAACAAAAATTTGATTATAGTCTAAGAGGCAGGCGTTCGTTTTTTTATGTTGTTTTACGATGTTTTTTTAGATAATATTTTAGTCACTTTATTCATTTTTTTATTATATATACCTAATGTATATTAAATGTGCTTTCTATTTCAGACGCTTTCAGTGGCTGCGCTTAATTGACCGCGAGGATTTGATAAATAAATCTCAACCCAAGCATGTTGTTTGTGAATCCCATTTCGACCCAGAAGACATAGTGAAAAACAGCGTTAGAAAAATACTAAAAAAAACTTGTTTGCCGAGTTTAAATTTGCCTTATCTAAAAAAAGTTGACAAACATACACAAGTGGAAATAACCACTTCATATGATAATTCAAGTCAAACAGAAACAACTAGTGCTTCAGGGTCAAATGATATTTGGCTGATTGATTTAACTATCGCCACTTCATCATGCCAAACGGATATTAACAGCACGGATAAGCAAACTCAAACTCCTGCTGATCTTTCTGCAAGTCCTCCACACAAGACTAAAATAAAATCTGAGTCATTAGAATGTGAAAAGCGTTTACCAGCAAATGATTCAGCAAATTCTTCACAAGATATCTTTCATGAATGTTGTGATCGGTTTTTATCTAAGGACTTAGCCGAACTTGTTAAAGCTCAAACATACTTAAAATGTGTTAACAAAGGAAACAGATACACTATCGCTTACAAAATGTTTTGCTTAAACTTGTACTACGTCAGCCCACAAGCTTACCGTTTATTAGAAAAAACTCTTTGTCTGCCATGTAGAAGTACGTTAAATAAGTTATACATTCCGATGACTACTCAAATAAACGAAGAATTAATGACAGCACTAAAATTAAAAGTAAACAATATGTCGGAGAGAGAGAAACATTGTACATTAGTGATGGACGCTATGAGTTTAAAAACGAACGTCTTTTATGATATAAAAAACGACAAAATAATAGGCTTTCACGAAGTAGATGGCGTTCAATCGCCAACAGCAGCAAAATATGCCTTAGTGGTAATAATGAGAGGTATTTTCGTGAAATGGAGCCAGCCAATTGGCTACGCCTTATTATCGGAATGTTCAAGCAATGCTCATATATCTAAATGGATTGATAAACTTATAATTAAACTCTTTGAGATCGGATTAAAAATCAGAGTGTGCGTTTCAGATATGGGACCAGATTTGTTAAAAGCTGCTAAACAAAGAGGGATTTGCGTGAACAAAACTTATTTTACTGTTAATGGTCATAAAATTTATTATATTTTTAACGCACCACATTTGATAAAGTTGGTTCGTACCAACTTGATGGCGTATGATTTTCATTTCCAAAATGGCGCTGTTGCAAAATTTTGTCACATAAAAAAATTCTATGAGCATGATAAGAAGAAAAGCTTTAGACAAGCTCATAAATTGACTAACAGCCATATGTACGCTACGAACTTTGAAAAAAATAAAGTTCGTTACGCGACGCAACTTTTAAGCAGATCTGTAGCAGCTGGTTTGTCAACATACATAGATTTTAATGTGATAGATGAATCAGCAAGGCACACCGTCGAATTAATAATGTTGATGAACGATTTATTTGACGCATTGAATTCATCGAGTCTCCGTGACAGCTATAAGTACAAAAGAGCGTTTTGTGGGCGTAAAGAACAGATTGACTTTTTTAATAAAATGTTGATTTTTTTCCGAACATTAAAATTACGAGATCCCCGAACTGGAAACGACGTTACTCAAAACGTGAAATTTATTCAAGGGTTTCAGATCACAATCCAGTCAATTTTGCATCTGTACGAAGATCTTAAGCAAGAAGGATATCAATACATTCTAACAAGACGTCTTAATCAGGACGTGATTGAGAATTTTTTTGGTAAAATTAGATCGAAAAATGGTAATGCTCTAGAACCAACCAGCAGACAATTTATGTCTGCATATCGTAAAATTTTCTTTGCTAATATTACCCGGGCTCCGAAAGAAGGCAATTGTACGGAAGATTTGATAGAATTCCTCGTTCACTTAAGTGATTACAAAAATACGGATAATGACGCTACTGAAATCAATAACGCTCCACCCGTTATCAATATTAACCAACCAGAGATATTGCAATCAAATAGTGTTTTGCGTGATATTAGTTGTTCTGACTATTTAGAATTTGATATTCCCGAAAAATATGCTTTTTCTTACGTATGCGGAGCCTTGTTGAAAAAATGCCTGGATCGTCACGAGGATTGCGAACAACTTAAATCGTATTTAAACGCTTATCAGCAAGTTTGCAATTTAAGTGCAGAATCTAGCTACCTTCACTACAAAAATTATTCTAGAGACCAAATTTTGTTAGTGGTTCCACCCGACTTTGTAGAAAATATTAAGAGGATGGAGCAGATATTCCAAAAAGCATTTAAAAATGATCACATAAACTGCAAAATTGGTATGTCTGTCTATGAACAAATAAAAGATTTACATTTTTCACCGCCCTGCCCATGCTTTCCGAAATTATATTTGCAAAAGTTATTTATAAGGATGCGGATATATTACACATTAAAGTTTAATAACAAGGCGTTTCGTAATAGTCGAAACCGAAGAAAGTATTTTTCTGTAACTAATTTGTAATTTTGTAATAAATGTGTGATTCAATAGATATGTTTGTATTGATTAAAAATAAAAATAAATATGTTCCTTTATGTGTACAAATACTACATTGTGCCTATCAAAAAAAAAAACAAAAACTGACTAGTATATACTAAGCAAATAATTTAAACACAAGCTCTTAGTCTATAAATATTTGTTAGCGGTTTGGGCATAGTATAAAGAGAAGGAAGTAGGGTATCTTCATACAAGCGCACCGCGCGTGGCTTGTATGTGTGCGCCAAAGTATCCATGCGTCGCCGCACGTGGCTGCACGCACACTTAAACAAATCTCGACCCGCGATGGGCGTAGTAAGGGGAAACGGGTCGTGGTCGTGTTTAAGTGTGCGTGCGCAGCGCGCGGTGCGCTTGTATGAAGATACCCTACTTCCTTCTCTTTATACTATGGTTTATGGACGAAGCGCGGATAGTCGCGCCCACACCGCCCCGCCGGTTTATTTTATCCCTTTTTTATAAATAATACTGCTCTGAATATTGATTACATTTCTGTATTTGTTAGGAAAACCATTGTTGAACTTTAGTGACTAATGACCACTGAATTAGTTAAACGAATGAATTGGTGACAGTACTATCACCGCCACCGTTTACTCGTGCTCATTAGGCGTGGGTATAATCTCGACTCCGCGGAGTGATTTGATTCACTGAGTCCGGATCCGCGATCGGATCCGAGTCAGCTTAATGATTCCGACTCCTCTTGATGAGTCCGGTTCGTATCGCGTCCGGAGCGTTTTAAACATATATGATTCATCGGAATGCATCGGATTTTCGGATCGGTATTAATTATACATGTACCAACCGGACCGGAGTGATGAGTATTTTTAATGGTGTTTTTGTTGTTGATTGAATTAAATAATGGTTTATAGATTTCCCTTGGTACACACACAGGCTTAGGACTGTCAATCTTAACAATATGTTAGATTGGTGTATGTAAAAATCGATTTTATTTAAAATTTAATGCTTGATTTATATGCACAGTTATTGTTTTTTTTTATGCTTTTTTGTAATATATTTTTTTTACTTTCGTTTTATTTACAAGTTTAGTTGAATAATATTAGGACAAATATTTACAGGGCCTATTCACAATTAACATGTTTGAAGTTTAACATATTTCATGTATTCAGATCAGGTATATAGTCACTTCTACCACCGACATCAAGTGACGCGGTCGGCCGGAGCGGTAGCGAGAGTAGGTTTCGTTCGGAGTCTGTCAGTCCAGTCGGAGTTAGTAAGTCCGCGGACTCAGTAAGGATCGCGCGGATTTAGTGAGTCAATCGAGTCCGCTCACGGAATCGGATCATTTGACTCATTGAATCCGGAGTTACCCACGTCTAGTGCTCATCACCGCCCCGCGCCGCCCGTCTGCTGGTTCGTCGCTCTTTCTTTCATCGTGAAAGGTTTCATCATCGCTTAGGTAAAACCGACTTCACAAACCCTGTACCCAGACAATACAAGTAAAAAATACAACTTCCCCACCCTTGCCAATGTATAGGCACTGAATTAAAAATTTGCTAAAAGTGACAGCCAAGAGACAGTAGGCAATTATATCGCGGATTGGGCCGGAGATACCCTACTTCCCCTCTTTATACTATGCTACCGCTCCTATATTGATATTTGTTACTATATTCAAGTAGCAAATAGGCGTGTTTCCTGAAAAAATCTAACTAGACCGGCATTTACATTATATAAAAATATTGAACACATATTTTTTCTTTTGTCAATTAAACAAAAAATGACGAAGATATAGGTAGTGCATTGAAATTCCACGTGACGTCACGACTGCACACTTTTTACTATTTAGTAACGTCACGCCCTCACTTCCAAACTTTGAGGGGCGTTATCTTTGTCAATTTTGATTGATTTGATAAAGCAAAATACGTGTTCAATATTTTTTGATAATCTAACTGACGGACTAATTGGAATGATTATTTATTTACCCAGGAAACATCCCTATTATGGCAACCCTACCTCTATCTAGCACACTACCACAACACTACTGTTTATCGCGCCGCGCACATTAAAAATCTTATTGCATAAGAACCAAGGTGTATTCACTTCGCTAAGATGTATTGGTTCCTTAGCATTTGCGTATGTGTGCGTTGACAAAATTAGAATTGTTGCCAGTAATATGATATAATTTGTTTTTTTGTTAGGCAACTTAGTTCCGAGCTGTCAATTTGCGGGTAATGGCCGGTTTTTCGAAATATTGGAATAGATAGATACCCACCACCTTCCTCGTGTTATATTTTCTCTCGCGTTTCTCTTTTTTATTTCGTGGGATTTATCTCATGAGTTATTTCGAGTATTCGGTGTTGAATTTCAGCTTAGAGACTGAACTCGCGACAACGCTGTTTATGTACAATTTAGAGTAGACATTTATATTTCATTTCAGTGTATTATAATGTATGTGCTTTTTCTCTTTTGTGGACTTTAGTTGGACGCTTGACGATATTACTCGCGACAACGCTCTGTTAGTGTTTAATATTTAGTGTTTATTTTATTACGGTTTACGTGTGGATTCTGTTTTTTGGACTTAAGTTGATCGCGATCGGATCCTACTCGCGACAACGCAACACTAGTTTAATTCCTGTTTCACTTTTGTGGACTATTTGGACACTTGAGGAAAGTACTCGCGACAACGTTCTGTTTCGTGTATTATTCAGCTACCGCACATACCAACTGTCTTCAGGCCGTGTCTTATCCAACCTCGACATTGGCAGAATCATCAAGACATTGATGGGGCCATCAAAACCCTAAAAATCAATCAGTGTATTATTCAGAGGAAACCATGTCCACAAATGCACACAGAAGGTGTGCTAAATGTGCCAACACAGCAGCTCAAAGTGGTTCAGTTCGTTTTCACCGTTTCCCTAAACCGGGTAAACGAATATTCTAAGGTAAAAATTAAATATAATTTTCTTTATCTTAAATTATTGACACTGCTAAATACCACCTTGAGCAAAAGTTTTTCGAAATTATTAATAAGTACTTAATGTAATTGGGTTCACATCGACTGAGGTACAGATGCTTAAATTTACTTATCTATTTTTAGGGCTACAGCTTGGGCAACCTATTGTTGGCCTGAGCAAGACTGGTCTTCAGTGGAGTCCTTGACTACTCTATATGAAAAGAGTAAGGTTTTATGTGGCAGACATTTTCAAGATTCCTGTTACACTGATAGTAGCAAGAAACGCCTCAGCAAATATGCTGTTCCAGGAACAAAAGAATATGTAATTAAAATAATGCATTCCCTCCGTTCAAAAATATCTTCAATCATACAAAAGGTAATTTTTATTGTAAACTGTTATTGAATATATTCATACTAATATTACTAATGCGAAAGTAACTGTTTGTGTGTCTGTTACCTTTTCACGGCCAAATAGATGAACTGATTTTGATGAAATTTGGTAAGGATATAGCTTGAGCACTGGGAAAGGACATAAGTCACTTTATTTTAAAGAAAACGAGCAAAGAGAAAAGGATGACATATGTATTTATGGGAAGTGTATGCGTTGAAATGAGTACCCATGGATGTCTTTTTATATATCTGCACAATTCATGGCTTAACTTATTTTGATGAAATTTGGTATGGAAATAGTTTGAGCCCTGGGTATGTTTCCACTGCCTATTTCAAAATAATATAATATAGCACTTTATCCCAGACGAGGCACTGCTACTTGCCAAATATTATCATTGCAGGCAACAGCACTGTTAATGCCCCATGATTAATATATAAATAACATTAATGAAACAGTAATTTATTTATTAATCAGAAAACAACACTTCTTAAAGGAATCATGCCATCTTAAAACTGTTTTCGGATGGCTAGTTAATCATGACAATATATTGATTACATTTCAGATGAATCCCTCTCAGGATAGTCCTGTAGCGGGCTGTTCCATGGACCCGGTCGCACCCATAGGTGGACCAGTAACTCAGCCGGGATGTGCAGCTGAACCATCTACATTGATGGTAAGTCTGTTTCTATATAGGTATCAAATTTAAAAAAATTAACATTATAGCTATGATTTCTGTAAATAACTTTTTGTAATTGGTCCCTTTCTAAATTATAATAATACCTTGGGCACTTAAAGTCCTTACTCCCACAGCAGTGTTCAGAAACGTTTGTCAACATTTATAAACAGCAGTTTGCTTCCACACCCTTTCTAAATGTTGAAAAAATTTCTGAACACTAGTGTGGGAGCACACATTAATCAAGTCCCAAACTAGGATTACCTATGCTATGGACACTACAATAATAATAATAATAATAAATCAGGGGACAATCTTTACACAAATCGATCTAGTCCCAAAGTAAGCTCTAAAGGCTTGTGTTATGGGTACTAGGCGACGACATACATACTTATATAGAGAAATAAATACTTAAATACATAGGAAACAGCCAAGACTTAGGAACAAACATTCGTGCTCATCACACAAATATTTGCCCTTACCGGGGATCGAACCCGGGACGCTAGCTTCGGAGGCAAGGTCACTCCCAACTAGGCTAACCGCGTCGTCATAACAACAATGATACAAATGCTTATCAATATGTTGGACATTAGCCGTAAATCATGCAGATATATAAAAAGACATAAGCAGGCTTCTCGTAACTCAATTTTCCAGTCCCGTATAATCCTTTTAGGGGTTCATTCAGCTAAACAGAGTAAGTTTCGTATTAACCCCTCATATGCGGGAGCTAAAAAAAGACGGGCATTCGCGTCTCATTGGATTCATGGAGTACCAAAAAAATTATGTTCAAAGAAATAGCAAAAAGTGTATGTAAGATAAAGCACGGATCCGTGCTTAAGCATCGGATGAGTTAATAATATTAGAAAGTATGAAATGAATATATGACATAAAAATAAACTAAAATAAATAACACTTTTTAAACTTATGATGCTGTGCTTAAACTGTTTTCCAATGGCTAGTCATTCATGACATTCATTCATTACATTTCAGGTTAATCGCTCTCAGGATAGTCCCGTAGCGGGCTGTTCCACGGATCCGGTCACCCCTGTGGGTGCACCAGTAATTCAGCTGGGCTGTGCAGCTGAACCGTCTACATTAATGGTACGTCTGTTTCTATAATATCATATCAAACTATTATTAACATAAAGGTTATAAGTAAAGAGGCCAATTTAAAAAGAAATAGTTTGGAACGATTTTCGTAGGATCAGTACAATTAAGATGCGTAGGAGTCGTTGTAATCAGAGTTGTCTACTGATTAGCAAACTACTAGTTGTAGCTTTATAAACTAGGGAAATAACACTGGAGGGGACTATAGAAGTTAAATAAGGTGCTGGTGCAAGCCCCATGAACGTATACTTGTCTCTATTACACATAGGATAAGTGTCACAGTTCCCTTGGGAATTGCATTTTTAAATTAAAATTAGCCTGTCACTCTGCGGTCAGTAAACTATCTATACGCAAAAAAAAAACGCTGATCCGTTACACCTTTGCTACGCGAAGGAAGGAAAAAGGAACAAACACACTTTCGCATTTATAATATTAAATATGGAGTAAATACCTATAACTTCATCTATTAATTTAACTTGTATTTTTTTAGGAGACAGTTGAACCAAAACCAGGGCCGAAAAAGAAAAGAATAGGAATTTTAAAATTCCTAAACAAAAGTAAACTGAGTGAGCTGTCTGAAACAGAACGGAAATTATATACGAATTGCAAAAATAAAATAAATGGCATGCATAGACTTAGAAAGAAATTGAAAGGCAAGTCAAAGATCAACAGAGTTCAAAATATTTGTGATGACGAATGTGTAAAAAAGTTGTTCGATTTAAAATTGAGCAACTCATTTATTTTAATGCTACAAGGTCAATTGGTTAATTGCCAAAGGAAACGACGAGGAAGGAGGTACAATTTAGAGCAAAAGTTACTTGCCCTAACATTATATAAAAAATCTCCTGCTTGTTATCGTCTTCTTAGGCGAATATTTTCATTGCCCTGTCAAAGTACTCTCAACAAGCTACTTAACAAGGTACCTGTTAAGCCGGGGATCAATGAACATGTGTTCAGCGGATTGCAAGCTATGGCCGACACTTTAACCGACGATGAGAATCTATGCACACTGGTGTTTGACGAAATGGCCATCCGAAAACATCTGAATTATAATTCAAAATCGGACATTGTAGATGGTTTTCAGGACCATGGCAATCATGGAAGAACCAGTGAAATAGCCTGCAACGCAATGGTTTTCATGGTATGTGGCTTAAGAAAAAAATGGAAACAGCCAATTGCATTTTACTTGTCAGCGAAATCTGCAACATCGGACAGACTTTCAGTTATTATCAAGGAGGTAATTCATACAAATACCTATCTTTAAATACTAGATTTGATTTGTATATCATTGAACTTGTTTTTATCTAATAATAATATTATTTCAGGTACTTACGGAATGCTTTAAGGTTGGTTTAAATGTGGTAGGCACAGTGTGTGATTTGTGTTCTGTGAACACAAAAGCATTACGCACCCTTGGAGCAACCACAGAGACCCCATATTTTAATCACGATGGCAGAGAGATAGTGACCATTGCTGATCCGCCACATTTACTAAAATGGCTCAGAAACATGTTTATGGGACATGACATCGAATTTCCTACAGAAATACAACCGAATGGAAATATAATAACAGGTATAGTTATTACTTAATAACACTGAGTACGATCTATTATTATCTATTTTATGTCGCTCAGTGGCCTAATGCTAACTAATTTACCTAATAAATTACAGGTACAGCAAAATGGGATCACATAAAACAATTTTATGATTCAGACAAAATGAATCCTAATTTTGTATACGCTCCTGCCCTAACGGAAAAACATATAAATCCGAACACGAAACAAAAAATGCGGGTCAAACTTGCGGCTCAAGTTTTTAGCCATACTGTAACCGCCGGTATTTTAGCCAAAGTTGCTACAAGTAAGTATTATAAATTTCGTAAAATATGAAATAAAAAAAAACCAACTAAAGTTAATATTTATGTAATGTGATGCGACGTTTCATAGGAAAAGGTACCTTATTAGCGTAGGTAGTTATTATATGTAACTCATTACCCGCAATAAGGTACATTTTGCCATGGAACGTTATATTAATATAAATCTATTACATATGAGGCCATGTTTGAGCTGTAACGCGTTATGGACAGTTCCGTTTGCGAGAAATTATTCAAAATATATTTTTAACCTTTTGAACGCTACGGCTAACGGCGAAAATACGTGCCACGAGCGCTCGACGACGACTGTGGCCGACGCAAATGTATGGGAAACGGCATATCGTGGCGTCAGGGGCACGGTAATCTGCTGTTGGCTACAGTCGACGGAGGCGTTCAAAAGGTTAAAACCGAAGTACCAATAAGACCATATATCCAATAGACCCCGCATAGCCGGGCGACCCCGCTGCCAGCGTTACAGGCAAACAGCCATAGCGGCGGGGCTACAGGCGGGCGCGGGCGCATCACCTCGAACGCTCCAATCACAGCGCTCTCAAAACCCCGCGCGCCCCGCAATTTCGGCAGCTTTATTTGCTAGTAAAAGTGGGGCGAAGCTTAGCGGTGTGTTCAGGATAGGTGATCTGTGACCACTGACTAACTAATCACGAAATCTCGGAAACTATAAAGACTACAACTTGAAATTTGGCAGGTAGATTACTTTATACATAGGTTGTAGACATTCCCTAAGAAAGATATTTATGAAAATCCAACCCTAAAGGAGTGAAGTGAAATTTGTATTGGAAATACTGCGGGTGAAGCTGTGGCGGGTTTGCTAGTTTTTCACATTTGCGAGTTAGAAAATAAATATAAACACAGACATATTGTATATTTTTGGAAGCGAGCACTGCACTCATCTGCAAAGTAATTCAACGATAGGCCAACGATGAACATTGCATTAGATGAGAGGTATTACAATTACTTTGGGATACTAAAACATGATCTTTGTTTCAGACGAACTCCCTGCAGAAGCCCTTGCAACGGCGACGTTATTGAAAAAGTTTGATCAACTATTTGATGCTCTAAATTCGAATTCGCCTGATTTGAGACGCGGCAAAAAATACAGTACGAACCTCACTTCTCGGAGTCCTCATTTAACTTATTTCGTTGAAATGAAAAAGCTTTTAAAGGACATGAAGTTTGTAAATACAAGAATTCCGCCATCGCAATCGGGATGGGTCCAAACAATAACTGCAGTGGAGAGGCTCTGGAAAAATCTAACAAACTTAGGAATTCAGAGCATTTCCACTCGCAGATTAAACCAAGACCCATTAGAGAATTTCTTCGGGTGTGTCAGATACAATTGCGGGTCTAATTATAACCCAACAATATCGCAATTTATATCGGGATTCAAAACCGCTATTATTACTAATTTAAAGAACACAAGCCAAAATAAAAATTGCGAAGACGATGACGCAATACTTTCGAACAATTTAAAAAGCTTTTTAATGTTCCCCGCAGGACAAAATCAACCCGAACAAGATAACATGGTTGAAGACCATTTTGATGATTGCGTATCTGACACACCTGAATCAGAGTACACAGAATCAATGTCCTCTGAAATACAGGCATGCGCCTATGTGTGCGGGTTTGTTATCAAAAAATTGAATAACAAGTGTGAACAATGCATAAATTTATTAACATCAAAACCTGGCAGCGAACCCGCACACTTATTTACAGAATTTAAAGAATATGATGAGAATAAACAAAGTTTAAACTATGCCAGTGACAATCTTATCATGGCAGTGGAAAAGGCAGCAAGCTTGACAAAAATTTTTCTCAGTGAAAATATCCATAAAGAAGACATACGAGAAAAGGGGATGCAGATTCTGAAAACCGAATGCAGGCAAAACTTTGTATTCTTGCAAAAATGTCCAAATCATTTTGAAAAAATGTATAAAGAAATTTTATTTCATATGCTCACAATATTATTAAAGCGATATATTGTTTTAAAAAATAGGGATTTATCTGAGGAGGCGAGCAGAAAAGCATAACAACGAAAACTAGTTATATTACAAAATAAATGAATATTACACAGATGAAAATTGCCCTTTATTTATGAAATGAAGTCCTACACCATCAAAGATACTGATCCCTGCTCACGAAGGTGAATTTCAGCTATTATAATCATCTAGGCACTCCATTACTTAAAAAATAAATGAGATATAATCAGAGTGGATGAAATTGCTAGTACAGGCTAAAATTTGGTATAATTAGCATAATAAGTTAAACCTCATTTTTTAGGTTCAGAATTAATGTAAACAAACTTTGTTAATGTGGTTTTGTTTGCAAAAGTGCTATTTTGAAATAAATAAGTGCTGCCAACAAAGATTGTAATATCTTATACAATATAACATAATTTTATTTTATGATATCTTTTTGGCAACTTATTTATTATAACATAAACTATTTGTAAATAAAATGGATTATCAAGATTGTGTACATTAATTCTAAACCTAAGAAACGAGGTAAAATATCATTTTCTATTTCTGAAGATTTGAAAAGATTTGAAAAGCCCGCCATCGTTGATGAAGATGTGTTTGAAAAGCCCGCCATCATTTAGTTTCATTGCTATAACGTCTTGTCGCTAGTAGTATAAACGAACTGGTGGAAGGGGGCATTTTTTTTCTATGTAGTTACCGTTCTTCTCCTTGGAGTATTATATTCTTTGATAAGAACGCGCTTACTAGGGTATGTACCTATAGTCGTATTTTTAATTAGACGAAGTCAACTGACGTTTACTGTGTTCTCAGTCGACGTTTACTGTGTTGTTAGCTACTGTCAGTTGGATTCGTCTAATTAAAAATACGACTGTACCACAGTATAAATATCTTTACTCTGTGACTGTACCTATTGGTTTTACGCAACACACCGCGTCAAAGTATACTATGTCAAAGTTCATAGAGACACACATTTATGGACTTTATCTTCTGTGAGGCTGTTTTTTACCCGACTGCAGCGAAGCAAAAAAGAGGGTTATGTTTGTCGCTTTGTATGGAAACTGAGCGTGTAACATTTATGCGTAGGTAGTTTGATATTACCAGTGTAATTTAGTGACGGGAAGCATAAGTCGCGCGAAAACGATTCAAAAGCATCGATTAGCACGCGGCAAACCGAGTCTAGGCACAGCCACCCCCGCCGCCGTTGTTACACACAAAGATGATCTCACGACATCTTTTTGGCACACGGCAACATACACTCTTTCCTTCTATCTCGATATAGTTCTGTGAAACATACATTTTGGGCCTTTTTGCTTCGCTGCAGTCGGGTAAAAACGCCGTAACTATATAAGTACGTTTATCGAATACTTGCCTACCCGACTTATCACTAGCGCTAGCCCCCTAGCAAGGGTGATACGATACTAAAGTTATCTCTTCTTATCAATCAGTGCGTCTCTCTCATACTAGTATCGCAGAAAGAGAGATAGGTAAGATAGGGGCCGGCTGTGCGCTCAAAACCGGATGAACGCGTGGTCGCGGTGTGACCCCATTATGTGGTTATCTATAGGTCAGAATACTCGGGATGCGATCAAATTGAGTTTGCCTTACCTGCTTTGTAGCAACAATATCTGTAACAACCTTTGTTCAGGTAGTTTTATCGAAAAAACGGAAACAAGTGCCAATTTTTCACTTTTAGACAAAAAGAAACCGGTCAAGTGCGAATCTGACTTGCGCGCCGAGGGTTCCGTACTTACCTATGAAAAATAAACAGTAGGTACCTTGTAGACTACGGAACCATAAAAATGAAAAAAAAATGCTTTTAACAACGGGGTAACCAACCATTTACAACCTGCCTGCCTGCCTGGAATAAGACAAAAAATAACTTTCGCAAGCTCCTATCTATATGACCTTGCAAAAGTTATTCCGTTTAATAATGTTTTTAATGTCATGCAATTCCTCTTTGCCTCTTTGTGTCATACTCATACTCATACCTCGTACTGACCAGTTGTGTTCTGGTCTCTGGCTAATAAATTGCACTTTAAAATATGTTTAAATACACCTATCTACTCAGTAGATTGAACGCTATTGCGCATGTGATATAACTTAGTACTTACTAGTAAGTAACTTAATTTGTGAACTGTGGAGAAGATCAGAGCACTCGCTTATCATTATCAGCTGCTACATAAAAAAGGTACGCTTACACAGTATATGCAAAACTTTAAGATAAATCTTGCAGAATTATTCGATCTCCATCGAATAACGATATTCATCGCAACCCGAACTTTCAAGGAATAATGGAAATCATAATATTTTTCACGTTACAAACAGAAAACATAAACCCAGGGTTCGAAAGGATAATTATCAATGATAATTATCACGATAATTATCATGATAATTATAGTGATAATAACAGATCGATAATTATCGATTGATAATAACAAAAAAAATCGCTCGTGAAAGTAAATTGTATTCGAACGTGTATTTCCGCACTTGCGTCGATCCGACAAAATTATAAAATGTATTTATTTGTTTTTATTTATTTTTTGTTAGAAATTGTTATGAAACAATATAACATCGGAATTTCTTATGAAACAATATAACAAATGAATTTCTTATACTGGTGATAATTATCCGATAATTATCAAGAAGCGTAATTATCTTAACAATTTCGAACCCTGCGTAAACCGAATCCCGACACGCACGAGTTGATATCATTTGAAGAAGAAATCGGGCAGATGCTGAATAGTTTTAAATTGAACCATGAAACTCAATCGATGTTACTGCAAGAGTCTTTTGATGACTTCCGTGCCCAAAATAAAGAAATAAAAACGAACTCAAACATTGAAAAAATTCTTCTACTTACCAACCTACTACAAACTTATATGATGATCTGGAATCTGAAAGTTGATAGCCTATCTGTCGGGTATAGTGAAGCATTACTGAAAATTAATGCACTCGAAGAACAGATGGAGGGTATGCAGAGAAACCAGCTGGTTGCTACCTTGGAAATCAGAAATATGCCAGTAATAGATAACGAAAACCTGGATGAAGTTCCCACCAAAATACATAGTGCCTTAAAGGTATCTGTCACCCTGAACACATTAAACAAATCAGACGAATCAAAGCTAGCCAAAAAAAGTCATCGTTGTAGACTATCAGACTCCTCGAACTAGCTAGCTAGTTTTAAAAGCACCCAAGACCTACAACAAAGATCACAAAGAGATAGATCACAATATGAAATGCCTGGACAGGCCAGGAGAAATATACCCGATCTTCTTCGGTCTATCCCTCACACCGACTGCCAGAAAGCTGCACTATCTTGCACGTGGCCTGCGCAAGGACCATGGCTACCAACACTGTTGGACTTCGATGGGACGCGCGTTTGTCAAGCAAACGGAAGGAGCAACCGCCATTCAAAAAAAGTCTGCTCACCTGGCTGAAACTTTGACGGCGACATCATCATTTGAAATGTGACTCTCCACTGGCTACAGGTCGTACTATAAATTTACTTAGCTTTTAATTTATCAATTGTTCGTTAACTTCATATGTCGTGAGTTTATCTTTAACTGCCTCACTTAATCTTATATTTTATTTCATTATATTACTTACATCAACTAATAAAGCCAGCTGTAAGACACTGCTTCTTGCAAATTTCATGATTCTAGGTTCTAAATTCGGGATTCCCTTGACAGTATCAAAATATATGGTATATTTTTTTATAGATTTTTAGATTTTGACTCACCGCAATCAATACTCAAAATCTAAAAACCTATAAAAAAAATATAGCGAGTGGTTAGGAATTTAATGACGATCAATTTTGTCATTGACAGTTTTCTCCTAGATCTAATCGTTTTTGTTTAAAACGGAAAAAACGGTGGCGAGGGACATGTTTTCAAGGGGGGAGAACGGGAGTGAAATTGGTCCGACACCGGGCAAAATCGTGCTCAGCACGGTCAAATTAGTCTAATAAAATCATGTGCCAAAATGTTACATACCAAGCCGTTCAAAGTCGTAAAAAAAAAAAACTGGTCTATTAAGTGGATAACGCTTACATAAGTAACTGTCTAACATTGACAGAGATTGACAGGAATTGGTCAACACACGATTCGCAGTAGGTACGATGCAAGTCTTGTCGGTCGTTTACATTAAGAGCGCTTACGCACTACGGTCGATCCGTATCCGATCCGAACTCGTGAAAATACGGATCTAGAAATCTCGGACCGAATTCGGATATTGTTTACGCAGTAGTCCGAACAATATGGATCTAGAAATCTCGGACCGAAATCTGATATTGCTTCCCCACTAGTCCGATCTCTGATCAAACTGCCACCTGGAACTTAACTGGATGCCTGCCGCGCTCCCCGGGACGCTAACTTAACTTATCCTTAAGTGTCTTGCATGTTAGGGCCGCTGTGGCGATTTAAATGGTGGGTACGGATGATCGTGGGAACGGGATTAGTGTTGACTAAATCTATAGTGACAGTCCGAATACTTTTAAATCGCGATTGTTAGAAGAGGTAAGAATTTTCCTATCTCTACTGATGTTCAGGAGCGATTGGTAAAACTCCGCCTCGTACTAAATTTAAACGCCCGTTTAAGGTCATTAAAGTGTGGGATAATGACCGTCATATGTTAAAATCTCTGAATTCAAAACGCACGTATAAGTTCCCCATGATCAAATTAGACGAATGCCTGACCATCAAGTTCCATTGAACTTAACGTAGAAACTGATTAGGAAGATGAGCCAGTGAATGCATGAATATTAGCACTTCAGAGATTGGGCTTGCTGCGTTGAGTCAGCAAAAACCGCTGGTGCAGTTGGTAAGCCGTTGGAGCGACTGGATTCTTTGTGTTGTTGCACAAACTGGTGAACTAGTCGTTGGGTGCGATTAGAGTCTGTGTTGGAGAACTAGCTAGCTAATGATACATCAAGGTAGGCCGTAGGTGCTCCTGGAGTCTTTTTGTTGGAGCAAAGAGCATGTTTAAGAGAGCATGATTGGGCCGTTGGTGCGGCTGGAGTCTATTGCTCTATGAAGTTTGTTTGGTGGCTGGACAATCTTTTTAAAATAGGGAACATAATGGCCTGGCAATTAAAATTACTGGCAATTAATATTACTAGTTAATGTAATGTGTCGCCTGTATTGTTTCAGGCGATGCACCCGGGGTCGAGTGTAGGGTCAGAGATGGCCGTGTGGGAAATCCATAAATGGAAACGTGGGTTCAGCTTGAGTGAGGTGCCAACGAAAAAATTACAGACAAATTGTATGGACTCTCGCTGGGCGCGGATGCCTCTGTTTCGTGACGTTAATTTAGTGTTCATCAGTTAATTGATTAATATTATACCAAAGACTGACTTTTCAGTATGCTTTAGTGTGTGTAGGTAATTAAATAGCCTAAGTACTACTAGAGATGCGCCGAACATTCGGTAATTATTCGGTATTCGGCACATTTGGCATAATTTTATATGTTCGTATTCGCCCGATTTGCAGTGCGGAACACGCAAGTTGTCAACCAAACTAAATAAAGATTTTTTTAATAGCCTGTACTTTTATATTTGTCAAGTAAGAATATTAATTTAACAATGCAATGCAAATGCTGTAATAATTTAACCTGACCTGTTGAATCTGGGATCATGTTCAAAGCGTTAACCGAAGTAGAAACGCGAAAAAGCGCTAGGAAGAAAGAGATACCATACAAACATTTCTAAGAATCAGACCTCTCCATGACCTCGACGTCGTCGACGGGGAGGGTCAGTATCCTCATGGCACCGAGCAGCAGGGGCCCGGGAGTGGAATTGGCCCTGGCGACGAAGCTGGCAAACAAAATACTTCAGGATGGCAAAGACGCCCTAGAGTCTGCGGGCAAATGAAGCGGGAGTCGCGCTCCTCAGGGCAGTAGGTACAGATCGTAAGGAAACACAAGGCACCAAACGTCAGCATCCTCAGTGACTCAAGATCCTCACTGGAACTGCTCAAATCACCAGACACGACACACCCCTTGGTCCAAGAGATCAAGGACAACATCACACTCACACAAGCAACAGGGACCGACCTGAAATTCTATTGGCTGTGAGCTCACATCGGAACGCCAGGAAATGAGAGGGCAGACGAAGTGGCAAAGCAAGCAGCCCTTAGAAAGACGTTATCTTTCGTCAAAAGGTCGATAAGGCAAAACACGTGGCAGCTATGCCACGCCAGCTACTATGCCTCCGAGACCGGCGCGACAGCCAATAAGTTTTTAACAAGCGTGAGGGATGCGAACAGCATTATAAAGAAACTAAAACTCACAAACTTCTTTATTCAAGCTTTCACCCACCAATGAGGTTTCGCCGCCTATCTCCACCGCTTCAAAAACAAAGACACACCCTCGTGTGTCTGCGACCCGGCCCTTGACGAGGATATCTGGCACATTGTCAGCGACTGTCCCTGCTTTGGCGTGGAACGGCTCGAGCTTGAGCTAAAGACCGGAGTCAAAATCACTCCGGACAGCTCAAGCTGGAGACTTCTGTTGGGCACAAGGAAAAACCGCAAAAGCACAAAGCGTTTTATAGATAAAATGGTTCGCGTAGCATGCTCAAGGAACAAGTAGCCCGCCGGTCGGATTATCTTGAGCAACGCTACGCTGAAAACTGACACCACGGAAAAGCTCGCTGCACAGCGAAACCAGTGCTCCCAGCACGACACCGCGTCAAACCCCATCAAACCCCTCAAACACCTTCCAAGTAAGTATTCCCTGTCCCTCACCCTATACACTAACATCTCTCATCATACTCATTTACTTTCACAGGAAAATGTCGACCCCATCCACCAGCCGCCCCAAAAAACATCAAATAAGGGAGATACAATTTGTCCGCGAAACGCCCGCCCAGACAACCCCGGACAACCTGTCCGCATCGGCGAAAGTCCACCCGGGCGGAAGAGCAAAAAAAGGTCCCAAAGGAATACCAGGCCACCAGGGAGGTGTCCTTTGATGGTCGGACGATCCGGGAACCCATAATCCTGCGGTCTACAAGTACCAGCATCGAAAACGAAGACTCCGGAACCCTCCCCACCGCCAGAGGCAACGAGTGCCATCTGAACTATGGCAACGCTGACTTCTCGGACAGGATTGCAGCCAGCTTGCTGTCCAGAAATGATGTTTATCAGAGGGCAAGGTGGCAGAGGGCATCCGCGGACACACCCGGCCGCTATGGGCGGCTGTGACCCCGAATGTGTCATGCTGTGATAGCGGCCATTCAGCATCGGCTGGGGTAAGGCTACGCGGGAGCCTCTCTAAGCCCCTCCGTTCTGCTCCAATGGAAGAGATGGAAGAGGCCACGAAAAGAGGGCAGCGCTAGGAGACACGCGCAAAAAAGATCAGTCTCAAGGCAAAAGAGATTGCCTCGAAAAGGGAGGCCCCACCCAAAAGAGGGCACCAACAGCCACACCAATGCTCCAAAAAGATCTCCGACCGAACCTGTTCCATTGCCGGACAAAAGATAGGGAGCCCGTAGTTTGTAAGCATGCACGCACCAGGACGACCCCCCTCGCGACTCATTAGTATTAAGTTTAGTATAAGACCCCGCAGAAACCAAACAATTTCTCTCCCGGCCTTCCAGCACTGGCTGAGGCAAGGATCTGCGGTCCCCAAAGTAAATTCCCCGTAATGCGCGTGGCGTTTTTAGCCGGTAAAGAGTCCGGCACTACCTGGGCCCTCCATTCCCAGGTGTCTATGAGGATTTTCGCCACGCGCCTCTTATTGTTTGCAAAAAAAGGCGCGGACCTACGTCTGCGGCCACTCTGTAAAACTGGTGAGTGCTGATGGTATGGATAAAAAGAGTATCATATCATGGCCCAACCAAACCAAATAACCAACTCCCAGTTCCACCAAAAAGAAAAAAACATTTCTAAGTTAAAATTAATTGTTCGATTAATATTCGGCAATCGGTCCAAACAATTCGGCCGAATACGAACATAAAATTATGCCGAATGTGCCGAATACCGAATAATTACTGAATGTTCGGCGCATCTCTAATTTTTAGTGTTCCGTACTCAAATGGTAAAAACGGGACTCTAATACTAAGGCTCCGCTGTCTGTCTGTCCGTCTGTCCGTCCGTCTGTTACCAGGCTGTATCTCATGCATGAACCGTGATAGTTAGACAGTTGAAATTTTCACAGATGATGTATTTCTGTGGCCGCTATAACAACAAATACTAAAATAGTAGTTTATGCAACGGTTGCATAATGATAGGCCTTAAAACACTAGTGCGGTTTTATGAAACGAGCTTTTAGCGAGTTTCATAATAAGATCGCACGTGTGTTTTAAGGCCAAATTATGCAGAGTTGCATACATAACTTTATCTACACACATATTATAAATCCTCCATGATGGGTTCAGAAACAATATTTTCTGGCAACAAGTTATTTGTTGCAATTGTGGCTGCATATTTCCGATATCCGGCGCATTTTCACATCACACACACTCCGAGAAGACTACTTACTATTCATATTTTCAACTAAAATGTAAATTACAAACAACTTTTTCTATTCAATTCAACAACAATTCTACTTTCGTTCAGCAAAACACCAACATGGCGGCGTCCTCCGTCAAGACCATTTTTTTTTTAAATCATGGACAAACGGATGAAGTCTCTATTCTCACGTCACTCGAGATCAAATATTTTGCAGTTTATATTAAAAAAACATACTGAATTGACGTTTTGTATCAATAACTGTTTTAATATCTATGGATACTAGAATAGAGACCCACTTGAGTTTTGACAGCTGTTCCAAATTTAATCTCATTTCTTTACTAAAAACGATAAAGAAGTCATGTTATTTCTTTATCGCAGCACTGGTTTTTCCTAATTGGTTGTCAAAATGGTGGTCATTTCCTACGGTTTTTGATTAACCAATGGAGGTTTTATGATATGGGTGTAGATAAAAAATATTTATGGGGACTCCCATCCCATACAACAAACGTGATTTTTTTGCTCGTTTTTGCTCGATATTGATGACGGCAACAGGTAGACACTTGAAATATTCCCAGAATATTATGATATATATTCACTTTAAAAATAAATAATTTAATTAAAATAAAATAAATATTTAAGGGGGGCTCCCATACAACAAACGTGTTTTTTTTGCTTGATTATTGATAATGGTACGGAACCGTTCGTGCGCGAGTCCGACTCGCACTTGGCCAGTTTTTACAACTTAGGATAGGTAGGTATAAAAGAACATTATGCAGCCGATCTGATTTTCTTTTGTGTTTATTTGTGCGACTAGAATGAATATACCTACCTAGTTACAATTAACAAAAAGTTTGCATATAATAATATAATTATTCCCAGTGGTACCCACTTGGGTGGGGACAACTGGGAGTATTCCCCACAGTAGGTAGGTACCTACCCACTACATCAAACGGGCAGTAAAGTAACTACTGAGAAATGTTTTTTCCATCCGTCCCCACTGGGTACTATTGGGGTGCAAATCCCAGTAGTTCCAAGTGGGAACAAAAGAGTGGGAGCTCATCTCGAATCAAATTTGTCACAATATCACCGTAATCAATGTCCATAACAGAGTTGAAAGTCACTTTGACAACGCTTACTTCATTTTGTTCAATGAATGCGTCAAGGTCCTCTACATGATGGGCCATAGCTGGCCATCACACGGGCGGGACGCATACATAAGTAAGAAAGAGATAAACATATCCCTGTTTCATTCTTTCGTATCAATGCTTCCTGAGCGCTAATCGACGATGGCCCATCGTGTAGAGGGCCCGTAAAGCAATTACTCGTACATACCGTTTAGATAGGTAAATACCTACCAGTAACCAATCATGTCCATGTCATGTAAAAATACAATATTAATACCATGCGTGTAAATGCACATACATGAACAAACCTGTTCGTGCTATAATTTATAATCATTATTTTTTATCGCTACAGCTGCCAATTAGTCAGAGGCACGACTGTTTCCGCTCCTCAATTTAATTGCATTAATTCTGAAAATCATTACGTTCATAATCCCCTCAGGAGAGAGCGAGATAGGGCGATAACCGGTCGAAACCGGTCAGGACCCGACTACGCATGCACAGTGAAGTGAAAGGTTTTTTGCTCGCCGGCAGACGATATCTATTTATAGTTTTGTAACATCATTGGTTATGTAGCTATACTAAGACAACCGTAACATAGGTATTTACCCACCTACTGGTTAACAACACAACTTTCCATGACATAACCTACCGATGTTGTACGATTTTACGTCCCTGAATATGTTAATTAAGTTGTTTATTCGATGTTCAGAACCACAACATAAAATTCAGATCGTGAGTTGATTTATATTATATTCTTGCTCAGTCAGGCACCCTACCAAAATATAATATTAAATTAGAAAAATAGAGATGCCGTATAAATAAAGATAAACATACACCTATTCAAATAAACAATTAAAAGAATGCGACGTAAAATGATGATTTGAATGATTGTCATTATGAACAGCGACATTAATTATACAACCATGCTTATAATAATATACCTACCTACCCTATTCAAATGAAATGAGGTCATGCGCACGAAACTGGTTCGTCGCTAAACCGTCAGAGAATCGTGCTCAATCACCCGACTCGGCGGTGAATAATAATAACGACGGATTCTTATTATTATTACTGCGCTCGAACAGTGCTCGAGTCGGCGCGCCGAGAAGCGAGGTCACGATAACCCGAGCCAAGCCGATAATACCCCTTCCAACTACCTCGGCTCGCTCCGCCGTTCCACTATAGATATTTATGTTGGAGAACCGCCTCGCCTATAGAAAGTATAACACGAGACGACGAGACGTTGTACAACAAGAGTGAAAGAGATAGAAATACAGCCATTAGCGTCAGTCTACGTGCTAGGAATTGCCAGATAGCCAATACTGTTCTGGCATACCATACAGGCTGTTTGGCATCTGCGTCGTTTCGCACGCGGCAGGTCGCTTTTTGGTTCGACCGAGTTGAATCGGCCTTTGCTCAAGAACGTGATTACAGTTGAAATTTGAATAAATTAATTAGCGAAGTACTGTTCAAGGATAATCCAACTGGGATCAAAAGAATCCATCGTCATTCGCTTGTTCTATTTGGTTCGTATCGCGATCGGTTCGTATAGTTCCGTGCGCTCAGCATTTTGACAGTGCTCGTTTATTTTGTCAGCCATTTTGTATTTTCACGGGAGGTAAGAAAGAAACAGTGAAAGAAAAAGTACGCCGATAACAACATTTCTGTGTTTATTTAAGATTGTTGTGACGGAAAAGTAAAAAGAACTTGTGAGATTAACTAGTTATCATCAATTTAACCATTTTTGTGTGCAAAACTGTCGAGCAAACGCCAAATTAAGTGTCTTCAAGTGCGGTATTCGATTTCAACGCATCTTAGTAAAAGTTAACATTAAAGTTTAATTAAGAATTTCGCTAAATTCTTGACTTATTATTGAACAGAGTGGACGATGAGAGTAAGTATTTCTGTGATGTTTCGCTATTCATGTTTGGTTTAACAGTGGCATGTTATTGTTGCCTAATTTTTTGTGCATTGTTTTGTTCTATTATAAGGCAAGTGCCGGTAGTAGGCACGTAACTACATAAGAGAAACTTCGAAATCTTTAAATCTTACCTACGCTTATGGTTGTAATATACCATATATAAATATACACTAATTATTTTAGTTTGTTGTCACTAAAAAATGCCCATCTAATTTAAGATTTAGTTTTTTTTTACATAAGGTTGTTTTTGATTTAAGTAAAGTTAGTGGAATCATATTATTAAGAAGTGATTTGCTAAATATGTTCTGTTTTACCAAATTTTATGAGACATCAGTTTGTTATTCATTAATTAAGTACCTTCTAACCATGTGTTTATTTTTATAAAATACTACAAAATGTCTAATTTAATTAGAACAAGGCTCACTTAATTGAGTACTTACCTATAATTTTATTTTAATTTACAGCATACCTTGTTCTTTAAACTATTGGTTGAGTATGGGTACTTGCTAAATAATCATTTACTTGTTTACAGGTGAATCATGGCAACAAAGGTTGAACCTGATTACCCATTGTCACCAACTAACAATGAGTCAGGTTTGTTTTATTTTAATTTTATTTATGATTTCCTCTTACTTATTTTTCTTATTTTATTAAATTTCTTGAAAACAATCATCATCCACAAATGTAAACAAGACTCCTTCTGACATCACTTCTGTCTGTTCGTCTGTCTGCATGTCTGTCCCAGAAATTATCTCTGAAACCAATTTTAGGAATTTTAAATTTTATAATATCATATTAGGCATAATAATAATATCTCGATACTAACATAGGTACATGAATGTAGTCCCAAAGTCCTAAACTAGAATTCTCTGTACAATGGGTACTAGATGATGATACAAATATTTATATTGTATACATAAATGCATATATTTATATAAATACTGAACATGTCTGAGTCTAGTACAAACATTTAAACTTTCAACAACTTGCATGGTAGGCATCTTTGAGTTTGCATGGGTGTGAGCAAGTATTTTTGCTTTTAAGTTATAAAAATAAAATAATAAAATAATTTAATTCAGAACTACATCCATATAGGAACATTTTTGATAAAATATGACTCAAAATCAAATTATTAAAATGAAAAAAGAAAACTAACAATTAAAAATTGTTGTGTGCATGCTAATCATTAAAAACCGAACAAGTGTGAGTTAAACTTGCGAGGAGAGGGTTCCGTTCTGTACATGATTATCTGAAATTTCCTACGTTACTTTTAATACCATAGACCTCTTACAGGTTTTCCTGTAACCTATGGGTAAAGAACTATGTTCTGTATTTATGGCCCAGTAGTTTCGGATAAGAGGAATAACTTCCAATCTATTTATTTTTAAATTCTAAAAAAATTATATATTTAAGATTCTCACAAAGAGCCCTTTCATTTATATGTCACACGATATAGTGTAAAACTGATTATTTTTTTGGTGTTCAAATTACCCCCCAAAATTGTTTAAAATTCATTGATTTACGTTATGCGTCCTTGTTGCAGTCACCAACTTACATATGTGTACCAAATTTCAACTCAATCGGTCCAGTAGTTTCGGAGCAAATTGGCTGTTGCAGACGGACAGACAGACAGACAGACAGACAGACGCACGAGTGATCCTATAAGGGTTTCGTTTTTTCCTTTTGAGGTACGGAATCCTAAAAAGCTACTATACCTTACAAGAATTTTTCGAGGATAAGGATATTTAAACTTCGGGTTGCCTCTATCCATTGCTGCGCCCCTCAGGGTTCCATGTGTTGCTTATAGGTATCATTATGATAAACTATGTATTAGTGATTAAGTTTCATATGAATGCAATAAATATTATGATTATGATTATGACCTTAAACTGTATTAGTTATTAGACATTGACATAGAAAAACTTTATTTAACATCACAATCACTCAGTACAATTAAATTCTATCCCTAAAGGGGTGAAAAGGCGTACCGTTTTTTTATGGAAAATACAGCGGGCGAAGCTAATATAGCTGACGTTTCTAGGACTTACGAAATCCAATCATTATTTCTTACTTTACAAAGGGGTTTTGAAGTTGAGATCCGGAGGCCTATTTCCTCATCCCTATCCCATCCCCATTCCCCACCCTCCCTAGACTGGCAGCGCATTGGCAGCACCTCTGGTGTTGCAGATGTCCATGGGCGGCGGTGACCACTTTCCATCAGGTGGGCCGTCAGCTCGTTTGTCAGTCAATTGACATAAAAATAAATAAAAAAAGTTGTTTTTTTATTTTTTATTTGTTAACTTACTATTTTATTTTTTACTTTTTAGTGATTATCAAATGTGATTTAACAGATTCGTATTCCGAGGCTACATTATAGATTAGGCTACATTAGAATCCTCAGATATAGATTTTTTGAGGTCAGTCGGGTGCCCCATGAGTTCAGTTTGCAAATTATAGATAAACAATGTGAACTTATCAAATTACACTATGTATATTAAAAAAACCGGCCAAGTGCGAGTCGGACTTGCGCACGTAGGGTTCTGTACCATCCTTACTAATATTATAAAGGCCCGGGCACACCAAACGCGGTTGCGGCGGGTCGCGTTTCAAACGCGGGCCCGCGTTGCTCACGCCCCGCGCCGCTTTCGCGCCGCGTTCGCCCCGCCTTGCAGCCGCGTAATACAACTTCGCGTGCCCGCGCACGCTTCGCGCATAAGCGGGGGTACTTGTACAACCCTTTGCTGACGCGTGAAGTTTTAGAACGTATGAGCCCGCACCTGCGGTCGCGCTTCTGCAACTACGCCGCAGAATATACCGACTACAGCGAGGCAGAGATCACGGTGCTAAGCAGATTCCTGATGCGCGAGGCGGACAGAGTGCTCCGCTTCACTTACTCAACGGGGGGAGCGGTCGCTCAAGCACCGCAGACGCCTGCCCGTCGGGAGCCCCCTACACCGGCGCCACGCATTCTCGCCCATTGGAGTGCATCAAGGACACCACCACTATACACTGCGACTGCCGCAGAGG
Organism: Tortricodes alternella; assembly: GCA_947859335.1. Classification (NCBI taxonomy): domain Eukaryota; kingdom Metazoa; phylum Arthropoda; class Insecta; order Lepidoptera; family Tortricidae; genus Tortricodes; species Tortricodes alternella. The sequence continues at coordinate 6,527,779 of OX401975.1, read as the reverse complement.
GACGTCCTTGCCTCTGCTGCGGAGGCAACCACGACGTACCGAAATGCTGCGAACACATGCGACGGATGGACGTCGCTGAAAGATGGGAATGGGCAAAAGAAAACAAAGTCTGTTTCAAATGCCTAAACGATAGGCACCCCCGAGAAGATTGCCGAGCCCGATCATGCAATGTCGACGGATGCCGCCACTCTCACCACACGTTGCTCCACTTCGCTATGGTTCCTACATCTCAGGCGCCCCCACATGAACCGAACCCAGTGCCACATGTACCGAACCCAGTGCCATATGAACCGAACCCAATGCCACATGTGGCACCACGTGCCGCATCGACCCAAGCGCTGGTACCATCCAGACCGGCGTCAGCCCGATCGGGTGAAGAACACTTCGTGATGACTACGACCGCATCCAACAGAGTGTGTTTGAAGATGTGCCCATTCACCGTTCGAGGCCCGAGGGGCGCAGTTCAAACATATGCGCTCCTGGACGACGGTTCAACGGTGACACTGATCAACGAAGATCTCGCAATGGAGATTGGCGCCACCGGTCCGACCGTGCCATTACGAGTACGAGGAATCGGCGACGCAAAGCTTCAACCGCAGAGCCAACGAGTCCAGATAGACGTACGAGGACAAGGAGATGACTACAGAATCGCCGCCCGAACCGTCGCGAACTTAAAATTACAACAGCAAACTTTGAACGAGCATGTGCTGAAATTGAAGCATTTGAAGAAACTAGGCGCCACAAGTTACACCGCTGCCACGCCCGGTATACTAATTGGGTCTGACAATTGGCATTTAGCTATTGCCAAAGAAGCACGGACGGGACTAAGAACCGAACCAGCGGCGGTGAATACGGATCTGGGATGGGTCATATATGGAACCATCCCGCGCAGTTTGACCCGGAACAACAGCAGCGAGGTGTCGCTGTATATTCATACGATGGACGACTGTGCCGATTCGTACAGTACAGAAGAGGAAGCCGTCGCGGTAGCAACGGCGTTATCCAAAGTACATACGGACTACGTACGGACTGTGCTACAACGGGTGCGAAGAACCGCCAAACGGTATACACCGTTCGTAGCGCATCGACTCATCGAGATCGCTGAGCTTACCGAACCGCCACAATGGCGCCCGTCGGCAACTTTAACGATTTTAAACGTCGTCGACGACGCAACTCGCGCCGGCAGTATGAACGAACCACTGTCAACCGACCGCTGGTTTATGGGACCAGCTTTTCTTCTGGAATCTTCCGACGCGAGGCTACAACTGCTGCCGCCAGTCTTCGCCGGGGGGAGAATGTTGCGGACGGTGACTACTTTTGCTCATGACGCACGAACCGCGAGGAAAGGGGAGGAGCCACGCGAACCGCGTGCGAACGTACCCCCACTACTAGAGGCTAGTTGTGGGGGTATATATACTGGCAAAAGTTCAAAACTCTCACTGCGAACGCCAGAGGAAGAACAAGAACCAAGAACCACCGAACTGGAAGAATAGAATACTTAGGAATAGTTATGTTATTGCAATTCATCAATTTTAAGTAAATCTATAATACAGTCCACTAGTTTTTCAACCATCATCGAACCGAGCCATCGAAGAAGTACCCACTGTGGGAAGGCCCCATCCCCCACATAGTTAATCAATTGCGAAGGAAAGTTCTGTTCTGCATTATGTCAAAACGGAAAATTAAAGTACTGTCATTAAGTGATAAACTTAAAATAGTGAATGCGTTTGAATCCGGAAAATCGCGAAATGAAATTCAGAGAGAGTTTAATTTACCAGAATCCACCTATTATAAAATTAAAAAATCAAAAGACTATAAAGTCTGAGTGCTCTAACGGACATGGAAATATTTGAGGACTAGAGTTTCTGAAGTTCCCAATATCGAAAAGTGCCTTTTGGACTGGATAAAACAAACTCTCGATAAGAACATTCACATAGATGGACCTTTGTTGAAAGAAAAATCAAAAGAGTTTGCTACAAAACTGGGAATCCAGAATTTTTCTGCTAGCAACGGCTGGTTAGAGGGTTTTAAAAGACGTCATGATATAGCTTTCAAAAAAGCAGCTGGGGAAAGTAAATGTGGACCAACGTATTTACTACATTCGTACTTGCTGTGACTTGTTATTGCTGCGTACCTCTATAAGAGAGAAACGCTACCCATGTACCTGCATTAGCGAGAAACTCGGGTTAGTGAGAAACCTCTATAAGCGAGAATGAGATTGTGCTCCCTTGAACTCTCGCTGATCCAGGTTTGACTGTATATAATTAAATATTCTGTGAATATTTCAAGCGTCTACCTACCTGTTGCCGTTATCAATATCGAGTAAAAACGAGCAAAAAAGTCACGTTAGATGGGAGCCCCCTTAAATATTTATTATATTCTGTTTTTTAGTATTTGTTGTTCTAGCGGCAACAGAAGTACATCACCTGTGAAAAGTTCAACTGTCTATCGCGGTTCATGAGATAGAGCCTGGGGACAGACGGATAGACAGACAGACAGACGGACAGACAGCGGAGTCTTAGTAATAGGGTCCCGTTTTTCCCTTTGGGTACGGACCCCTATAATGTATCATATTTTATTATAAATATACATTTGAAAAATTAAAATCAAATAGAGAATTGCTTGATCATCTGAAATACGCATATTATATTAATTCTCTCCGTGGCGTGACGTCAGAAGCGGACAGCGCACGGTACTTAACTTACCTACCCATCTCGCGCCATGACGCTATCACAGTATAATTAAATAAGCAGTATTTTGTCTCGGCAGTGTACTTGAAATAATTACCTACTGCCGCTCGGTATGTAAACACGCACTAGGGCTGACTACTTGACTGTCTTTTTTTGGGTTACGTATTTGATAATGCTATATAAATTTTTCATAGTATCTTCATGAAATATTACCGCAAATCTTGTAAGTTTTAATTTGAATTATTTCTACTTAGTTCTTATTTCTAGTTTCAAAAGTGACTGTAAATCAGTATGGAGTAAAAAAATGCCTTTTATGTATTTTGGTTTTAATATATCAAAAACATAAGAAATTCTCGTGCTATAATTTACGTAAATAATAGCGCGGGAGCGACGCACACTGTTCGCGCCCGTACGTAACCCCGGCGCACTCGCGACTGTTTTGTACCGAAGTATACCAATATTTCGAAGCGCGTCGTTTCGGTCGTTTGTATGAAGATGTAATACGGCTTACTTAATTAAATTATACTGTGACGCTATGGTCGCGTCATGAAATTTTACCTAATTATTTTTATATGGGCGCGGCTGGGTACCGTTTTGCGAAATCGCTCGGACATAAAAGGGTAAAGCTAAGGTTTGCTAGGATAGCGATGCCGTAATTTAGCGGCCGCGTTGTTTGACACCGCTCTCTAGGATATCATGCCCTGTTTTCATGGACAACGTTTTACTCGTCGCTTTATGGCGGCCGCTAAATTACGGCACCGCTATCCTAGGAAACCCTAGCTTTAGTTAGACAATGTGGAATACAGGCCCTGGTTATACTTTATTCCTAAAATAGCGCCGTCCGTGTTTTTTTTCCAAAGATCCATTACCAGAGACAGTTATTCTTTCATGTATTTTCAAAGAAAACTGACAGACGGCGCTGATATCCTAGAGGCTTTTTAAATAAAGGGTAGCTCCCTAGCGCCATCTACGCATACGGGGTTTTGAGGTGGTCACATCTCAATGTATGGAGTTGACCTATCTGGTTATCTTATCAGAAGAGAATTGGGACATGTCGTAATAATAAAGCGTGTGTGTAGTTTAACCCAATTCTTTGTAGACATGTGGATTCGATTGTATGAGTTTTTTTTCATTACTTATTGAAATATCATTTTCATAGTTTTCTCATTCTTAAATGCTTTGTTAAAAAAACGATCAAGTGCGGTTGGCGCACGTTCTGTTTCGCGATTTTTTTGTTCCCCTCTACGATTCCATACTCAAATCTGCAAAAGATAATGTTTATAGTACACAATCTTAGAGCTTTCGAATGATACCCATACCGTGAACATCACGCAATCGTATGTTTGATCGCCCGTTCGCACGACCAACGCAACGCGGCAGTAGCTAGATCGTGCCATTGACTGGACTAGGTCAAGAATTACATACTTTTCTAAGACGTGTTTTTTAATGATCCTTTTTTCTATTGCTTTCAGACGGGGAAGAACAAGACTCAGTAGATTCAAACTATCAAGAAGAAGCTCCAAAATCATCAAACGTCAATGACATCTTAAAGAGACTTCAGAGTTCTGGAGCTCTCATTCAGAAACCCAAACAAGAGTTTCGCTGCTACACATGCGAGGAAAATTTTCCAGACTTTGAAAACTTACACAAACATCTGATTCAGCACGTCTCATTGCCGTTATTGATAGTAGACAAACTGCCGTCCGACGACGAATATGCGCCCTCTGGTGACGAGTGGTCTGATGAAGAGACCCCACAACCCAAACAAGAACCCCAAAAGACACCCCAAAAGATAGATATATCAGAAATACTAAAAAAGACCGGCCTCTCTATCAAAAAATCTGGCGAAAACACTTCCTGTAATTCAGATTCAGCATTAAGTAAGCTTAGTGGACTTGGTTTCACTATTAAGAAAAGTTCAACACCAATTAAGGAAGAAAAACCTGATCTATCAACTAATGATGTCATGCAAAAATTAGGGAATCTTGGCGGTATTAAACTGAAACTAAAATCTGATGGGAATAACAGTAACTCATTTAAGGTGGTGAATGGTCTTAAAGATTTTAAAACTTCCGATGATGAAGGCGAAGATAGTGCTCACGATGACAGCAGAGAGGATCAGAAAGGAGAATCTGAAGAGGATCCAGATGAGCATGAGCATTCGGGAGACGAGCAGGATGCAGAAGGCCAAAACCCTCCAGATGAGCAACCTAATAATAATCGTTCCTTTGTAAATAAACAGGTAATCAATGTCACTAAGATCATCCCTCCCAAAGAAGAGGCTCCATCGCCTGTTAAAGTCCAACCAGCTAAACCAGGTAGACCGGCAGTCAAACAGACCCCTAAAAGAGGCGCAAACCTACCTATGGCCGTAAGAGAAACACAGCTAAAAGAGACACCTACGCAAGGTAAAGAAATTACCACGTCTGTTGCAGATAGGCGGAACTCTCAAGCTAATGCAGAAAATGTTGTAGTAAAACAGGAAATTGATGATTCAGGGTTAGAACAAGCTTCAAATGTACCCATGTTTACTGGCCAAATTAAATCTGAAAGGACTTCGCCGTCTCCAGCTTTATCCACACCAATAATCGCAAAAATTAAATCAGACCCAGACTCAGTACCTTTGAGTCGAGCTATAACTCCATTATTACCTGTAGCAAAGGTAGAGGATACTGGTGTAACTATTATTGAGATAAATGGTGATTCTAATGATGAAGATGATGACTGCTGTGTAGTGTCAGCAACTCAAGCTCCTGATGTCAAGCCCGTGATTCTGAAAACTGAAATATTACCATCTTCATATCCTGTGCCAGCATACCCAACTTCACAATCTAGCTATAATTCTACACCAGTTATGTCCTCAACCCTTTCATCAATGCCTGGACCTGCATCTACTGAAAAACAGCATTGTTTCAACTGGAACGCACCAGATTCCAAACCACCTATAGACATGCTTGATAAAAGTGCTGATGAAATTTTTGAGAGCCTATTGTCTAGTGCTACTAAGAAAGAACACTCTTCAATGTCTGACGCGAGCGAGTACATATCTTTAGACACGTTAGGGCCACAGCATTCGTGCGACATCTGCAATACTAGGTTTACTAGTATGTCACTGCTCGATGACCACATAAGAATGACGGGTCACACGAAAAGTATTATTGCACCAACTTCATCAACTCTTATGCCCTACAACCCTGCTGCAAGTAGTATTTTATCAAGATTACTTCCTGTAACTCAATTAGCAGAACAAGTTGGAAAGCTCTCCAGCATGAACAGCGGCCCTGGGTTCTCGCATCAACAGAATGTTATGATCAACATCCAAGCCTACCCTGGGGCTGGCGGCGTGATGGTCCCGCCTCAGTCTCCCTACAACGCTTACCCTGCCGGACAGAACATGCACCAGGGCTATCAGCAGATGCCAGGAAATAACATGTATGCTGGTGCGTCGGCTCAAACGGTGCCAGGCCAATATCCCGGGCAACATTACGTCGGTTCACCAGCCTACGGCCAGCAGTATCCGCCGCCGATGTCTAAGGCCGGATTTCCCCAGGGAATGCCTCAAAATTCGTTCTCTACCGCATCCTCCCCATACTCGAGTGCTTCGCCTCTTCATAGTATGCAACAAGTGGTCTACGGTCAATCACCGAGTGGTATGAATGCGCAATCACAAATGGGGCAAATGGGTCCTCCCGGCTCCTCCCCCAGCCATCCATACGCGCCCTCGTCCAGTCCGGGGGGCACGATGAGGCCGCCTGCGAGTACGGCCAGCGGAGTTAAGATTCAAAACATGCAGACTTTCGCTCCAGGACAGATGGTGGGGGGCCCCGGACAGCAACTCCATCCAGGTCAGCAAATAGCTCCCGGCACGGGTCCAGGGGCCCAAATGCCCTCTCCTAATCAAATAAGGATGGCATCCGGCGCGAATATGTCGGGTACTCGGCCTCGCATGCCTTCGGCGCGCGGCATTCGGCCGTCTATCAGGGCAGGGATCCAGGTGCACGGTCAGGTGCGCGGCGGGAAGGTCGGCGGACCCCGCATGCCCATGAAGAGACCAGCGGGCATGGCCAGCGGTCCGGGCCAAAAGCGGCGCAACGACATGCTCCTACCAGGTAAGCACGACAACGAAGATTGTCACGTTATGGCCATGCAGAAGCAACGCGACGGTCTACCGATGATTCACAGCGTGCAAGGAGCCAAAGACAAACTGAATCTCGGCAGTCAGATCTCGATAACCAAGAAAACTGTAAACAAAGAGGCCAACGCCATGGCCAACGTGCTGGCGTCGCGAGGGATCAGCATCAAGCAGAAGCAGAAGAGCCGGTCGCCGACGCCGGAGCGGCCGGTGCCGCACATTCCGAATCTGGGTGCCGGCGTTAGTATTAAGCACACATCTAAATCTAGTAGTTTCACCATCCCGGAAGCGAAGGTCGGTGCGAATATGTTGTCATGCAAAATCTGCAACAAGATGTTTATGAACCACAGCACTCTGTCGTCGCACATGGGGGCGGCGCATCCGCAGCGAGGATTCAAATGCGACGAGTGCCCCGCGGCGTACCCCAAGTCGTTACAGCTGCAGCATCACAAGAGAGTGTTCCACAACATGACCGGCCCGAATAGAGAGCTGGGTTTGCCTGTCGTGGATCTGTCCCAAGAAGAGAACCTTCAGCGATTGAGTAGTCTAGGTATTTACAGTTTTATTCCTCTCGCTAACCGGGAGCAGGCGAGCGGGTGCTTCGGCATCCCTGTGATATCGACGCATAATGTGAATAACGGTTTAACCAGCAGTCTGCAGGCGCTCGGCGCCGACGGCTTACTCAGCTTAGGTCCCCTTAAACCTTTACCAAACACGTAAGATAACATAAGTAGAATTTTTTAATTGAATTGTTCCGCCAAATTGTGAGATGAGCTCACTCATCGGACTTACAAGTTTCGTGGTTGAATGAGAAATATTGTAAAGTTTTGGATAAAGTAGTCTGATATGGAATTTAAGTAATTTGTAGCTTCAGGCTTATAATCGTAAAGTTAGTATTCCAATATATTGTTTTCTATGGAAAATTGTAACATGTCATGTTTTGCTATGTTACAAGTACTTTAGAGTTGTTAAGGTTATGGCCTTAATAATTTCTTAAAAACTATTAGTTAAGATATATTTTTCTAGCAGGCAACTTAAAGAACTAACGTGAGTTCTATTTATTCCTGTTCTTGTATATAGATCTACTTGATTTCATGGTACATGATGTATAAACCACGGCTCTGAACCTTTTAATTAAGGAAACGGAAAAAACCGAAATCACTGGTTACCGGTTAATATGGAGAGCGAAATTAAAAGACTTGTTAACCGATTTTAACCGGTTTTGGGAGCGTATTCGTTAACGTAAAACGAGAGCTTCAACTGTGCATAAAAGACATGGCTAATAACCCTAATTTTACCTTCAAAATCCTAAATAACCGGTTAACTTCGTTCAACACAAACTAAATCTGTAAAAACCGATTAAAATAAAGTAACCGCAAAACTAAACCGGAATAATTTCCGGTACGGGGTCAACGACCGAAGCTGGTTTGAAAAAATTACCGGTTTACGAGCCCTGATATAAACAACTTAATACAATCTTACGTTTTTAATTATATAGTAATATTATAGTCACCACATTTAAATGATTTATCAAGAAAACTGTCGCTTGGAAATCTCGAGATATAGAAGAGTATTATAATTTTGTCACAATTAAGTTGTATTTATACTTGGAAAAATATATCGTTTTAGTGTTATGAAATATATATACAATTACACATCAATCTCATATAACAACTATGGCGGCCCTAGCTAGGTTGTCACGAGGATAATTTAAACCCGTCTTATCTCTAAAGGCGTCTCTCTCGCACTAGTGCAGTAGATAATCAGCAGGAAAAAATCGCGCATCTAAATGTAGTGCCCAACTTGGGTATTCGTTTTGCGATTAATCTTGTATCGTGCCCTGGCCCCCAATTCTCGGTGCATTCGAGATAATCTCACAATCGAGATTAAACGTCAGTGCATACAGTCGTTTGACACTACTGTATGAATCTGACGTTTAATCTCGCAATGGACATTATCTCGAATGCACTGAGAATTGGGGGCCAGAGGTCGATTAACAGGAAAAAGAAGTACAGGTTTCGCACGACCCTCCGTTTTATATACTATAAAAATATTACTACATCAAATTCGTTCAAATTGATCTGTAGTTTTAATCGAAGCAGAAATTACAGACAAGAACAAACTTTAAAAAATGTTTTTATATGTTTAAGAAACTTTTTTACCAAATCTATCCTTTTAAAATATCTTTCAAGCGGAAAATGTTTTATGTTATCCTTTTAGTATAAGTATATAGAAAGGAGTACCGACTTAACTGAGGAGTGGTTGGTAATGGGATAACTGTATTTTCCATTTCCACCAGCGCCACGGTTAAGTCGGTAGACCTCATAGACCATGTATTCTATAGACTCTGTATAGCCCGGCCACCCCCGCTGCGAACATTAGAGTCAAAAAACTATAATCGGCGGGGCTTAGGCAAAGGCAGCGCATAAGCACAGCGCTCTAAAAACCTCGCACGCCTCGCAAGTTTGGGCTGGCAGCTTTATTTGGTAGTAAATATTAGGCAAGCAGTCTCTTTGGGATATATGGTCTTTGGTAGACCTATATTTAATATTTGATACTTGCAATGCTGGAGCCACACCTACGGCTGGCGTTATAATTACCGCAATCGACGTTAATACGTATTTTATAAACGACGATCGTGTTAATTTTGTTGGATACCTTTTGACCGCCACAGTCGGCTGCAGCCGTCAGCGGATACAGGGTAAAAAAGTCCTTCATTACCTTGACTTAAAATTGAAATTCGTGCTGCTTCTCAGACATGCTTGGCGGTCAAAAGGTTAAGAGTCTATTGCAGTACATCGGTCGCCATATGCGATTGGGTGATCGTACGGTCAGGACGTGTGTAAAGGCATCTTCAGTCGCCGGAAACGATTAAGCGATCGAACGGCCAGATCGCACTAGGCCGTAAGCGTCGGCCTCACTAGTGTAAAGGTTGCTCTTCATAATGGGCCATCGCACAGGACGCAGTCATACGTAAGAATGAGATAAAGACATCTCTGTCTCACTCTTATGTATAAATGCGTCCCGTGCGATGGCCCATTATGAAGAGCAGCCTTAGAGGCGACGTCGATACGATCGTTGTATACGGTGGGCGAACTAAATAATTGAGCCACTAAGAGGGCACCGACCGTCCAGTGGCGCCCTCGTCACTGTAATTGTTTTCTATTAAACTAAAATATTTGATTAAAATCGAAGCTGGTAAAGTTGTTCCACAACTGAATACACAATTGATAGGCTATATAACGGAGCTTTATGAAATATAACCGTCATGTAATTATTTTAACGGAAACTAGTGGACATTTTTCTCCATTTTGAATGACGTTTTAACTGATGAATATAATAAAGCTTTATTACTTAGCATAATATAAATTGTGTATTATGTTGCTTAAATTTTAATAGTTTAGTTTAATAGAAAACACAAATACAGTGATGAGGGCGCCACTGGACGGTCGAGCCTTTTTAAATTGTGGGTCCAGCGAAGATGAGATTCATTTAATGTCTTGCATGACATGGCAGTTTATTATAACGATAACAGAAATATGATTTAAATACTAGTAATATTAAGTTAAGTACCTAGATTATAAGAATGGAAGTTTTGCAATTTTGAGTTGAAAGAAGGAATATGAAATATCATATTGAATTATAGACCCTTCACTATAGTTCGAAAATAAATATATTTATGAGTAACGAATAAACTTTTTTTACTGCAATCTGTCCATTAATAAAATTCTCACATATAGGTAATTGGGATTTAAAAAAAAACCTTAATTATATTAACGCACTTTAAATGTGTTTCCGCGTGAAGAAGTAACAAACGTACACACTCACAATTTTTTACATTTATAATATTACTAGTAGTGCTTGTAATTTGTGCGCGTGGGATTGAGATGAAAAGTATCCTGTGTTGATCTAGGGTATAACCTATCTTCATTCCAAATTTCATCCAAATCCAGCTATTGAAGCGTGAAGGAGTAACAAACATACCAACACATATACACAATGTTTCGCAATTATAATAATAGTGTGATATCTATGTAATTGGTTCCTCGGAAACTGGTCTAACAATTTGGATGAGAAATTTTGTATTCAGATAATATTTTATTTTCCAAGTTTATCTAGATAGGTGACAAGGTTGACTTTGCTACGGCCCTAACATGCATGGCACAGATAAATTAGAACCGTTTATCTCTATGACTATCTCTTTCGTCGGCACTAGTGTGAGAGAGACACACTTAAAGACAAACGGTTCTAATTTATCTTTGTGCCATGCATGTTAGGGCCACTGAGGGTGTATTGGTGTGACTATGGGTCAGGTAAAATTAACGGTAGTCACACCGGTGTGACTACGGGTAAATAAAATAAACCATAATCACATCAGTGTAGTAAAGGATGGAGGTCTATAAGGGGGTATTTTGTGGCCCTAAAAATTAAGAAAAGATCAGCTTGATTGCGTGTATGAAATTTCATCATTTTATTGTTTTAGTACATAATTATATACTTAAAGTTTTCATCCAAATTCTTTATATTATTCTACTAATAATTTATTCTCCAGTAGCTAAAAAATTCACAACTTAGCATTCTTAGCCAAAATTTCGGCGTTTTTAAGATTTATAATTCTCGTGTTTTTATATGAGCGCAAAGGCGCAACACCTAATTGAAATATATTATCAAATATACTATGACACCAATTATACGAGGGGCGGCTGAAAAGTTATCCACCTAACTATGAAACAAAAGACGATCATGGCTAGTTTTTTTTTATTTTTCAATATAGTCTCCTGACAGGGAAATGCACTTATTACATTTATCAATTAAAGACATTAACCCGTTAAAAAAAAAAACTTTAGGTTTATCATCGAAAAAGTCATTAACAGCAGCCTTCATGTCGTTATCGGTTACGAATCTTCGTCCCCTCAGTTCTTTCTTCAAAAGTCTGAACAGGAAGTAGTCGGATGGGGCCAAATCTGGACTATATGGAGGGTGGTTGATTACTTCGTACCCATTTCCATTAATTGCTAGCTTCGTTAAGCGAGCAGTATACACAGGTGCAACATGCAAAAGCAGAATCTCTTTACTGAGTTTGCCCCTTCTTTTTTCTTTTATGGCTTCTCTGAGCTGGTCAAGTAAATCTGCGTAATATTCAGCATTCATTGTAGTTTTTTTTGGCAAGTAATCTACAAGCAGAATTCGTTCCGCATCCCAAAAAAATGTTGCCATTACTTTGCCTGCTGACGGGCGAACATTAAATTTCCGAGGAGGCTTTTAATCCTTGAATTTCCATTGTAATGACTCCTGTTTACTTTCGGGATCCCACTGCCGAATCCAAGTCTCATCACAGGTTACTATTCTAGAAATAGTTTCCTCCTCTTTTCCACGGCTCATGTCTAAAAATTCCTCGCAACATTGAACACGTCTGTCCTTGTCAAACGGAGTCAACATTCTAGGGACCCAGCGTGCACTAACCTTAGACATGTGCAAATGTTCATGAATTATTTCACTGACCCGTTCTTTACTAATGCCCACATCCCTGGCTAACTCCCACTGCTTAATTCGCCGGTCTTCTAAAATAAAATTTCTCACTTTGGCCACATTTTCATCGGTGACAGCGGAAACTGGTCGCCCACTACGAGGATAATCTTCAAGGCTCTCACGGCTAAACTTAAACTGTTTCGACCAGAACTTTATTGTAAATTCAGAAGGGCATGAACCACCAAAAACAAATAACATACGCAGTCTAAGTCTGCGAGGGTGTATTTCCTTCTTTAGTGAGAAATTTTATCACTGCACGCTGCTCAATTTTAATCAGATAATTTTTTTCTTGCGTCATTTTGAAAACAATCCATTCCCAAAAAAAAGCGGGAAGCAAGAAACAAATGAATGTTGGTGATTTTGAAAAAAGAATAAACAGTGAACACGACCTCATAGTGGCCAGTATTATTTTCGCATAACATATAGGCTAGATAGATAACTTTTCAGCCGCCCCTCGTACATAAAGATTAAAGTGTTGTCACTGCGCTCATAGTAAAAAAAAAATAACAAGTGAATACCGTACTCTTTCGTGAACTCTATAACTTTTTTTTTACTATGAGCGCAGTAACGCAATACTTTTATCTTTATGTATAATTTGTATCATAGTGTACTTGGTAATATAGTTCAATTAGAAAGTGTTGCTCCCTTGCGCTCATATAAAAACAGGAGAGCAAATCTTTAAAAACGGCGAAATTTTGGCTAAAACTGCAAAATTGTGAATTTTGGGCTAACTCTAATGACTATGGGGATAATCGGGGGGACTAATGGGGACTAATCATTTAGTCCCCAGCTAAATGATTAGTAGAATAATAAAAATAATTTTGATGAAAACTTAAACTATAACAATAAAATGCTGAAATTTTATACGCGAAATTAAGCTGACATTTTGTTAATTTTTAGGGCCAAAAAACCCCCTTATGGAACCTCACCCTTGGTATGACTACGGATTTGAAAAGGCAATGTTGACACGGGGATACCTCAACTCCGTGTATCTCTTTCCGGCCGGCACCTGTGTGAGAGACGCACTTAGAGATAAGCCGGTGTTGACTTATCGTCTTGTGAACTTTGAGACTGTGAGATAGAAGCACCCCATCACCAAATAGCCATTGTGTATTTTAGGCCCTGGTTTTCTCTAGAGCACGGTACTCCTGGTATAAGACCCTCATTTTGGTGGGTTTAGGAAATATAAATATACGAAAATCAGATTAGAAATGAAGTTTGATGCTATTAATATTGTGATCCCTTCAAAAGTGAAGCTCTTTTTTTTTCTGCTCAAACCCCACTGAAATCGGTTTATGTATGGGAGCTATAAAGTTAGTTAATTTTGTATCATTCTGGGTGCTTTGTCAGTGAACTGGAGAAGAGCTGACTAATTATCAGATCATTGGAATATTTTAAGCATTCCCATTGGTTAGCTCGGCTCGGCTGCATACACTTATCTGGGGATTAGGAGCTGAAAAAACCCCAGGTGAAGATGAGCAGGGCAGCTATTTGCAATAAAACCAAATAGTTTTCTCAATAAATTTATTTCTTAGATTGTGGTAAGCTATTGTGAAATTAGAATGTATAAAAATAGCACAAATGTGCATACAACCCAAACCAAGTCACAGATTCATTCCAAGTTGTTTTGTGCTTAATATATGCAGAGGACAGGGGGCGCTCTTAGCCTTTGTAAAGGAACCCATTCATCTAGAGCATATCTTATAAAATGCTTTCGGAATGTAATCAAGTGATGGCAATTATGTACCAAAATGGGGCAATGATGCTTAAGAATTCTTAGTCTAATTGACTTTACTTAATCTAGTGTTTGGCTGTAAATTGAACCCAAGTGCTAGATTGCTGTGAAGGTGTTTATTCCAGACGGATGAGCTCTACATCAAAGATGAGGGTGGAGTTTGGTGGGATGACGCCGGGGTGGCCTTGCTGTCCGTACGCGTAGTCCGGGGTGCAGGTCAACTTGGCACGCTCGCCCACTGACATCTGGAAAATTAATTATTACATTACATTTACAATAGTTATCAATGTGTTTACTGAAACTTTAAAGGGGAACTGTGCCTGTAATTTGGCTTATGTCGAAATGATCTATCCTAACTTAACTCATGCTTGAATGGCAATACCATGGAGTTGAGTTGTCTGTTTAAGAGTAAGGTGTCACATACATCCATAAGCTGACCTATTTTCTTTAGGAGTAGGCAGACCAGCAGAATCCCAATTACTTCTATTTTAGTAAGTTAGTCGGCTGTGATCGGCAGCAGATATCCATGCTCCTTACAACACGCACGGCGTGCCGTTTTCCATACATTTGGTCAGCTACAGCCATCACTCGGCATATGGGGCATGCTTTCTCCCATTTAGTGGTGGCGTTCAAAAGGTTAACTGAATTTTGATTCATTAACCTTATATATAAATTACTAATTAAACTTATTTGTTCTCACCTTTGCTACACCCTCATCCCAGCCCTTGATGACCTCTCCCTTGCCAATCTTGAACTTGAAGGGCTTTCCACGGTCGCGAGATGAGTCAAACTTTTGTCCATTGGTCAGCGTGCCAGTGTAGTGGACCACCACAGTTTGGCCCTTCTTGGGGTATGTGGACTCTGAAAATGATGAAATGATTATGATGTTAATTGACTTCCAGGATCAAGAAGGAGTAGGAGCAATTGAAGGGAAACAAAATGAATGACAATTCCGGCCACTAGCTAGTTTTAGGGTCATTAAAGGCAATGGAAGAAACATTATTAGCCAAGTGACTAAATATTTCCTAATTTATATAATTATAATAAAGAAATAACAATTAACTAACTTTATATTATAGCTATGTACTGACTGGGCGTTAAACCATATAACCTTCGCCTAGATTACACTGGCAATGCAAATTCTATAGACACCTATTAATAGATTTTTTTAGTTCAATAGAGCGTAAGACCCAATTTAATTAGGTCAAACTTAAGGGTGATTAACAAGATCAGTATGAAAATGAGGAATAAAAAATAATATGACAAAACTTTGCTTCGGGAAAAAACAGTGTGATCTTTTAATTTGGAATAGGTTAGCTGATCGCTTATGGCGGTAGCAGAGTGGCGTCTTTAAGGTCACCTTATAAAAAAATAAGGTCTGTAACCTAAAAAACGAAATCATATATCCTTAACTATTGTAGTAGAAAAATTACAAAGGATATGATTATCACCGAATCCTAATTATAAATGAGTTAAGAGGGGCTAGGAAGGATGTATAAATAAGTCTTCTAATATTCAGTAGTGTTATGAAAAATGATGTAAAATATATGATCTATGCTTACCATCGCCAGGGTTAACCGTGTCGACAGTGACTCCCATGATTGTTGTACTATTTACCACTATTTACAATTCAATTACTTATTTCATTCAGAAACCACGCGACGCCGACGCACCGCCCTCGACCACAGATAACTATAATATGTAACTAGTTATCGTTATCGCTGTCTATGACACAGATTAGAACACTACATAGTCGCTGTTAACACAGATACAAAGAGAAGAAAACATCTTATCCTACGGAGAAGAAGCGACACTCCATCTATTGAAAAGTTAAGAAAAAGCTTATTAATGTATGGAGTTTATGAAACCTATCATACCAATATGAAAACATCTAATATTAATGTTCGTTCCGTTATGATGGCTACAATGCTACTTACATAATTATCGATATTGACCTGTATTTCAGTTCTTTTTTAAAATTCTTGATTTTTGTGACCAAATGTTTCCAATATATTTTATAATTTGAGTTCAAAAGAGTTTAACCTTTAGAACGCCTTTAATTAGACGCCCTGGATCGTAAGGTTCGTCATCTGCTAACGACTCACCGCATGCGGCACCCGCGCTCGTCGGTCATGAGAATGTACATCCCGCGGAAGTGCGGTGGTCGGGGCTTTTTAAATGCCAAGACCCTCCGCAACCGCGAGGTGTGCAATCTTAGGGAGTACTTTCTCCACGCCGAATGCGGGATGCATCGCGACGACGTTGCAATTGATAAAAACCTAACCCCGCTCTCCTTGGCAAACGAGAACTGGCGCAAACCTCCGGTAGTAAGCACTCAGGATCGGAGGGCCATATGGGGGAGCAAGGAGCTGCACGGGCGGTTCTACAAGGCCCTCATGGGACCTGATGTAGACTCGCTCGCATCGGTGACCTGGCTACGCTTCGGTGACCTCTTTGGGGAAACCTGTGCAATTATGGATGAGGTAGTCAAGACGAACAACTATCGAAAGTACATTATGAAGGATGGGACAGTGGATATCTGCAGAGCATGCCACTGTCCCGGAGAATCTCTAAGGCATGTGCTTTCGGGTTGTTCGCATCTTGCTAACTCAGAGTACTTGTACAGACACAACCAAAAGCAAGG
The DNA here is from genome assembly GCA_947859335.1 of Tortricodes alternella. Taxonomy (NCBI): domain Eukaryota; kingdom Metazoa; phylum Arthropoda; class Insecta; order Lepidoptera; family Tortricidae; genus Tortricodes; species Tortricodes alternella. Next base: position 6,511,049 of record OX401975.1, on the reverse strand, counting down.
ATCATCCACCAGCAACTTGCTCTCAGGTACGGCCTTGTGGGCCCTGAAGTGCCGTACTACAAGTACGTACCGGAGCCAGTTCTCGTGAATGGCCGTGCTACGCTCTACTGGGACCGGTCTATCATCACGGACAGGACTATTGCCTACAATAAGCCTGATATCGTGCTGGTGGACCGGTCGGAGCGCCGGGCGATACTCGTTGACATCACCATCCCGCATGATGCTAACTTCGTGAAGGCCGAGAAGGATAAGCTAAGCAAATACCTTGACTTGGCCCACGAGGTGACCGCCATGTGGGATGTGGATTCAACGATTATCGTCCCGATAGTGGTTTCAGTGAACGGGCTAATAGCGAAGAGCCTCGACCACCATCTCAAGAGGCTCTCGCTAGATGGTTGGATCAAGGGCCGGATACAGAAGGCGGTACTCCTGGACTCTGCACGCATCGTCAGGAGGTTCCTCTCTCTGCAGCCCTAGCCACCGATCGCCTGGGCCCTGCTCCGCGGTCGGTGGTCCACCGTTTTTTCTATTCTTTTATTTTATAATGTTATTTTTATAATATGAAAGAATGTAATAATGAGAAAATTGAAAAAATAAAGCGGAATAATAATAAATCATTTATTTCGTTTTTTTTTTACCATAATATGTTAGTAAGACCAAATATTATTATATATTAGGCTAGCCACTGACCTACAATATATCTATGCAATATCACTGGTTGCACAATTATATTGATCGTCAGTAGATATCTTGCAAAACGAAAGTTAAATATTTTCTAACTTTTTTGGCGTCATTTAACTAAAATTGTTTTTTTGGTAATTGTTTCTTTTTTAGGTCTAATCTGGGTTCTGAATCGTAGGTAACAGTTTTATCCTATGGCTATTTTGAATAACTTTCCTCATTTTCTGCTTATGTTTCTTGTTGCGTATGGTTCTCCGAGTGTTGAATAAATAAAACACGTGGGTACAAATATAAACATTTTATAACAAATATCGTATTTCAACACGAAGTGCCAGGCGTTGGTAATAACTTAGCCATTTGTATAAATAAATTCACATGTTCAACTCATCTTTAACATCCTGCTTTATATATAGACACATTTTTTTTTATGTTGCCATTAAATATTAACAAATACTGAAATGCAATTTTTTGCAATCAATCAATCAATCACTCAATCAGCAATCGGCTTAAGTATAAAAATCATTGGGTGCTGCATTGAAATAATCATTGAATTCCAAGACCCATCTAGGTTACGTATTTTTTTTTGTTTATTAAAACCGTGTAAAATGTTCATCCGACAGTTATAAACTGTGCAGTTTTATCCAAAGAAATGTTAAAGCCTTGACGATTAATTTATTATTCATGTAACAAGTAAAAGAGCCCACAAGTGGCCAATTTGCTGAATGAATGGTTTGAATTTGAATTTGAACGTAAACCTGTTCTTTATATACTTACCTACCTTTTTATACTTAGGTATTATGTTGGCGTTTTGTGCATTATCATTTATAACCTTACTAACTATCGGTAAAACTAACTATATTTTTCATCACAACGTCTATTATAACACAGATAATTATTTAGAGCATGCAACGCCATCTATGGGCGTATTTAGTTAACACTATTCCCGCCAAATTTGAATAATATGACGAAAGTTGATAGTTTCTTACTGTGGCGTGGCAAAAATGACAATAAATCTCTACATGCTTTTTGATAATATATATTCTTTGACACAAGTGCTTTTAATACAAATTTACGGGAGGGCATAGGAGTTGTTAAAAGTAATTAATCTCTTTCAATAATATCTTTCAATACTTGTCTCTTTCAATATTGTATAATTAAATATAGCTTTGTTTGCCTTTCGTTATTCTTAATAGATTTGTTCATGTTTAATATATTTCAATTTATTACTAACGAGTTCTGAATTTATTAAACAATCCAATAAATAGGTATTTTATAAATAGACATTCTAAACATTCATATACATATAACATAAATTATATTATTTATTTAGTATAAAACAGACAGTAAACATCAACAAACAACAATAATACATATTTCGTACATTGCATCTATTTTCTTAATGTCTCCCGGCAATCATCGCATTTCCGAATACAAACGAATGCAACTGATAGAAATCCGACGACTGACGGAACACGAAGTTTGCCGACAGACATTAAGAAAATAGATGCACTGTAGGTACTAGTACTACATCCATTTATTTACAAATACATATTTCCAGGTTTCAATGCTATTAAACCTAAAAAAAGAAATTGTTATGCATCCTTTTTATACAGGTGACTTTGAAATTGTAATGCAAAACCTTTGAGTATACTAGAGCGGACGCCTCAACTTTGGCCTGTTGAGGCCAAATGGCACAAACGCCGATAAGAAAATGTACACCGCCGGACGCGGCGCGCATGCCCGCTCCGTGGTCAAGTGCTCGTTGTCATTTGTTTGAGATATGTCTGTTCTAGTGTAACGTAATACTTCAATGTGTAAAACCAATGTATCCGACTCAGTTGAATATGGCCAAAAACCCCAATTATTGTCACCCTAGAACCAGTAAGCATTTGATTGTGATATTTTTTTTGGTTTTTTGACTACACGTGATCTCCGTTTAGATATGTCAATTCAATTGAAGCAAGGTGTCCAGTCAATAAAAAGGGTTGGTATCATAACGACTACATTGTCAAAACGACTTAATTTTCATAAGGTACAGATCTCAGAAGGACCATCTCCGAAGAAAGCCTATATCTCCGAATTACTTGGTAGCAAAACCACATTTAATTGACCACATCTCAAAAAGACCAGGTCGCAAATTAACTTACTGAATTTGTTTCTGTGCAAGTTCATAGAAATCTTTTGTACTGTACACATCTATGCGAAGGCGTGGGTAAAAGCTAGTAAGAATTATATTTTGATGTTAAAATGTTACGCAGAAAATTGCTCTGATTATACCAACATTTTGCGATCTAGTCGTTTTTGATATTTTCGAGAACCAGTCGTTTTGGTACCAAGTCATTCGGAGATATAGGCTTTCTACGGAGATGGTCTGAGATCTGGACCTTATGATGATTTGGTCGTTTTGATCATGTAGTCGTTATGATACCAACCCAATCAAAAGTGGATTGGGATCTAAAACAATAGAGTTTTGCATTACGCCTCCAAAGTCACCTTAGTTTGTACCTGTCGATGAATTTCAATTGCTCATAAATAAGATGAGATCTCATACATTGCCGGAAACCTTACCATGAAAAATGTATGCAAATTCATCAACCACATTTTATTTTATTTCTTATGTTATTGACATTGATGCATGACATTCTGTATAATACATGTATGACATTGTGCATCTAATATTTAGGTGTCTTAATATTTTATACTTGTTAAAAATGATACAGAAAATGTGCTATTATTATTTTTTACTATGTGTTTCTTTTAAAAACTTTTAAATGTGTATGATATGTAGGGATACATTTTCACATGATATTTATGTATGTAAAATCTACATTTTCTACTAAACGATTATGAAAATATGTAGCGATATTGATCTTAAATATTTGGCATTTGATTTGGCTTTAATAATTATAAATTGTGAGATAATTTCAATTCTATTTCAAGTTGCTATAACTAAAATAAAAGACAAAATTAAAAAATCATAAAACACTTTTCGCTGCTAAAATGGCGTCTTTAAATAATTGTAATTATGTCTGGTACCGAAAAGATTATCGCTCCTTATTTTTAAAATGAATGATTAGTATATCACATCATTTCATTCATTTTGTTACAAACCCTGCTTACACTTACCTACTTAAGTGCTTAGGCGTTACAAGACTTCGCACATTTATTTTTAATTATTTGAAATACTTTGAAATAAAAATTCTTTTACACCGCCTCACGAAAGCATGTCGTTTGTGTGTAATGTACGAAAATACGTATAAGTGAATGAAGCCACAATAATGGCTTTTCTAAAACATAGTTATCAAATTAAAACATTAATAAACTCAGGCCCAGGCCGCACCTGCGGTTGTTTTTGTGATTCAAGGAAATCTATATAAGCGCCCAAACGGGATTACTTTTGTTTGAATGACGAAAAGAACCGCGCGCGTTAATCGCAAGTGCGGTCCGGGCCGAAAACAATACGCTTGTAGCGACAAATATGACCCTTTTATTGACTGTACTAAACTATGGCAACCGTTATCCATTGCATGAATTAAAAAAAATATATTTAGGCGTAGTTAAAAAACACAGAGGAACTGTTTTAACTTTTTCTTAACTACGCTTAATTACATACAATTTTTTTGAAATTCACCATGATACACGTTTTATCGTACGGAGTAGATCAGCGACTCGATCAACGGTATGAAAATATCGACGAACTCAGTTTGTCAATTAACAGTCAGAAGTGGTACGGACGACAGCACGATACGAGGTCATTTTGATCAGTTCGGGGTAGACTGACCATGTAGAACCAAACGCGATTTCGATCGACCGGATCGTGCCGTGTAGTACGGGCTTAAAGGGAATATAATAACATTGGTGATTTCAGTGCAATGTCGTCTCAACGAAAGTCGTCGTCGTCGCTACATTCCATGGCCAGAGTATTCATCCCAAAATCTGGGATCCTGCTAAATTCAAACCGACAAATTCGCTGATATTTGAATTTAGAAAAGTAAGGGGTAGTAAACTTGAAATCGTTACATAACTTAGTAATACACACCAGCTTTAAAAAAAATCTGACTGCTTGTATTTATGATGGAGCAATGATACTATAGCTTATTTTTAAATGTAGCCTTTGGAATTAATATGGTTGCATAATTTATGCTTCGCCAAATATCGTCTTAATGCTCAAAGATATCCTGATTTGCCACAATCATTTATCACCAATTATAATTATTATCTATTTAGAAGTTTAGATACAGTTATTTATTTTTTTCGAAATTGCTTATGTATACCAATTTTAGCGCGATTAGCGTTATTTTCCATTTTGCTCCGCAGCAGTCGGATAAGGATTAGGCAATTTTATTTATAAATGATCACATTAATCTGTAAAATGTAATGCGAACTAAGAACATTCAGCGCAAAATCCAAGTTTATTTGTAAAACTTGCATATTGGAGGTTCGAATGTAATTGACAACATTTCTGAATTTTATTTATGGGCTTCGTAAACGGGCTAGTTTTTCGACAATTTATTGCTGCAATCGGGCTATCCTCAAAATGTCCCCATTAGTGATGTAATGTGTAGTATTTTTAGGGATAGCCTGAATTGCAGCAATAAATTACTGAAAAACTGGCCCGTTTACGAGCTCCTTTAGTATTGTGCGAGTCACATGCGTGGATTTTAACGACAAGTTTATACTGTATACATTTTGAATAAATCCATGCTCACGATCGATATACTTATCTTCTGTTATTATTTTTACTTTATATATAAAAATAAAAATAGAAATAAAATTGTCAATTATACCATTCGCCGATTATTTTGCGCTCTTAGACCAAACGTCAAGCTCGAATGAATGATTCTGTGTTGACGGCGACAACCCTAGGCTGTGTTCATACTAAAAAATTCGTTCAGAAATCGGGACGGAGTGGCGGGCGCATAAGCGCGCGCTTACGGCGTGGTCATGGTCACGTCTTCCTCTTGGTGATGCTTGGCAAGCGCCAAAAGGATCATTGTTAGCTGTTTCCTGCTTATTTTGCCATCGCTGCTGTATTCTACACCCTGCAGGATGGTTTCCTCAAATTCTAGAAGATCTTGAGCGTCGTAATCCTGAAAATTGGATATGATATTTCTATTTTTAGTTTACGGAATTGTTTAAGCTGAGGCGTTACAGCTGCAATACTATAGTGGTACCTTATCATCTCTTTCTATAGATGCAGGGATAATGAACATTATGTCTAAGGAATTAATAATAAATTACTTTGATAACATTTTACTTTACATTCCATATATGTTATTATTTATTTAACCTTTTGACTGCCCCAGTCGGCTGCAGCCGTCAGCGGATACAGGGTAAAAAAGTCCTTGTTTAAGTCCTTGTGTAAAATTCGTGTTACTTCTCAGACATGCTTGGCCATCAAAAGGTTAAGGACTAAGATGAATTATTATATAAGTACCTTTTTCACTAATTCTAATAAATCTTTCAGAAATCCGCGAAGCTCCTCGTTTTCAATTGACCCATTGTTGTCCTGAAATGACATTAGGAAAGTGAATGATATTGAACTGGCTCCATGAATAGTGAATGGTGAACGTATATACTTACTCTGTCGTACAGAGAAAATACCCTCTCAATGTCATCCTTCGTCAATTTGGTCGCACCCTGTAAAAATATTAATAATAAAATAGATAGGTAGATACATTCGAAAATAACATTTGTTATTAACATATATTATAAACAAGTAAATGTACTTGTTATTGCTATTAAAAACGAGAGGGTAGTCAGTAATAGTAATGTTGCGATTGTTTCGTCAATTGCTCGCATCCAAGTGCTCATAATTAAATTAAGTAATAGTTTGTCCACAATGAATCACTTTAATCCCTATAAAAGACAATATCCCGAAGAAATCTTAACAATGGTCAAGAAATTTTGATCTTTTTGTAATTAAAAACGAACGATATGCAATCATCTATACATATAAAACAGTACCGTGACTCACTTATAGACAACGCACAGCCTAAACGGGTGGTCCTAGAAGTTTGAAATTTGGAGGAGACATTCCTCGAGTACCCTAGAGGTGCACTAAGGAGGGTTTTTTTGAAATTACATCCCTAAAGGGGTGAAAAGGGGTGATCAAGTTTGTATGGAAAATACCGCGGGGGAAGCTGTGGCGGGTCCAATAGTAATGTATAAGATGACGGTGTGCTCGCGACATCGTTCTCGTCGGTCTATTGCATTTCTTCTGACTACGGGGCCGATTTTTGAGTTTCAAGCAATAGAAAAAATAAAGCGTGTGGTGCGAACTCGTTTTTATTTTATATCGTTACAAACTTCGTAGTGGTAGAGCCAAACAGTAATCCTCACTAGATGATTACTGTTCGAATGGGCCGGCTCGACCGGGGTAGTACCACACTCTCAAAGAATATCGGCGTAAAGTAATAGCTTGCTATTGCGTTTCGTACGCTGAGTGACGAGATCCGGAGGCCTGTTCCCTCATCCCTATTCCATCCCCATTCCCCATCCTCCCTAGACTGGCAACGCATTGGCAGCACCTCTGGTGTTGCAGATTTCCATGGGTGGCGGTGACCACTTTCCATCAGGTGGGCCGTCAGCTCGTTTGTCAGTCAATTGAAATAAAAAAAAACACCATTGTCGTGGGGATGTTTGGAGTGCTCGAAATTTATAAATCGGCCATCTGTACACTGGGGCCAATTCGAAAGTGTTTTCGCTAAATTTAGAAGTCGCTAAATTTGAAATAAGAAACGTTCGGCTCGATTTTGAACCTTGGAGCTGTACAAAATCGAGTTTGACGTTTCTTATTTTAAATTTAGGCAATCTTAAATTTAGCGGACACCGTTTCGAATTGGACCCACTATTATGGGATATAAGTTGAGGGGTCGTAAACGGGCTACTTATTCGGCAATTTATTGCTGCAATTCGGGCTATACTTTTAGTTTACGTTCAAACTTTTTGTCCCCATTAGTGATGTTATGTAATCTTTTTGGGGATAGCCCGAATTGCAGCAATAAAGTGCTGAAAAACTAGTCCGTTTACGAACCCCTTTATGGTCATGCCCGGGTGACATGCTACAATATTTTTTGTCAAATATCATTGAAGTCGGTCCAATAATTAGTATAAAACGAGGCTTTAAAGGTTAGGTACTATCTTTGGGACCCACGACTTGGTTTATTGTAATTATATAACTAAGTGTATCTTGTAACTTTGATTTCATAGTGGTCGTAGTATTCACATTCCTTTACAAAAATAACCCTCAAATAAACAAGTTTAACTATCCAAGTCCTGTAGTGCAAAACATCTGAGTGTGTTTTATCAGGGTAACCTATCATGTCTCCGAATTTTCATAGTCCAGATAGTAATTCTTTATTAACTGACTTTTAAGAAAACTGACAGTTTTATCGCGTAGGGTTGGTAAATATAAATTCCAAGCAGCACCACTTTCTGCAATGTGATAATTCGGCATTGTGATTGGTAACCATTATACAGTGACTTACCTCCATCCCCTCTCTTCCCTCCTAGAGTGCGGAGTGCAACCAAGCTCAGTGTTAGGTTAGGACATACAGGCAAACAAATGATAGATTCAAGCAATAAAATATAAGGTTTTACCATAAGAATAGGTAAATACTACTAGAAGAGCATCTTCAACCCTAGCACGCGCGCTCCCGCTGTGGCCTTGAGCAGTCCGCGGACGGCCTATCTTAGCGAAAGCGCGTGGGTTACCACCATCTATCGGCACGAGGAGTAAACATGCGCGAAGATTTCAATTGAAGCTCTCAAAGGCGCCACTGTCTACGCAAAATGTTTTTTTACTATACGTACTTATCTAATGTTATTTAAATTCTTGACGACGTGCTTTACGACCAGTTAGCACTAGGTATATACCTACTTGTGATAACCCTAATTGTTGACATAGGCCAGAGAGGGGTGCGGGTTGTGTGCAAATCCATACAACGCTGCCGAAGATGCCTTTCTTAGAGTAAGTATTTATTCTTATGGTATTACTTAGTTTGTTTGGTGTTCCTATACGCTTTTTAACAAGTATTTTTACTAGATATTTAAGTAAATTAGATAGGTATAACTATAGTTGATTATCGTTGTATGGAAAGTTATGACAGGTGACGTGTTTTAATGAAGTTGGAATAAATATGATGATTTTGACCTTAATAATGTAAATTGTGTTTGAATAATGGTTTGATGTTAATTTGAATGTATGACTTTTAAAATGAATGAACAGTCAAATGTGACTTTCAATTGATTTGATTAATATTATAATGAATAATAGAGTAGGTATGTGTTATTGGTATTGTAAATGGATTATTAAAATAAAATGAAAATGAAGGAAGAATTAAGAAATTTAGGGCTATGCGTGATATTAAAAACCTTCGTGTAACAAGTTAATTATGACCAAACTAAAAGGCTTACTTGATTTTGTTTTATTAATCAAAAGCATGGTTAAATGATAATTTGTCCAGTATCAGAATTATAAACAACATTGTATCAAATTTACTTGTCACACGAATCTTAAAAACCAAAGTGACATTTACTTTATCGAAAATATACATGCATTATGCTCAATTGAAAACATTGCAAGTCATTCCCTAACACTAGCTCTAAAATTGTGTTATCTGTGGTCAATTGGCATTACACAAAACTGTGCTCATTTTTAAAGATATAGAGTCTATAATCGTTTGAAATATAATTAAGTAAATCACGCACATTTTTACAGACTTCAATGCAAAAATGAGGCTCGATTGAGTATGGAAATTGTTTTGGCTTGCTAAAGGAATTTTTCATATAAGATTTATTTTCGTATATAAATAGGCAATCTTCGTATGATAAAAAGGGTCGACGTAGAAGGGTTCAAATACATAAATTTTCGAGCGTGAAGACAAATTAAGATTTTTCGGGATTATGATCACTATCGTCTTAAAGTTAGACAGACGTTACACAGTTAGTTTCTAATGTAGTCTGGACGAGACCGCTACTTAGTGATAAGACTGCCTATTATTAACCTTTGTATTTATTTCTTATTGTTGTTCCGATATGTTTAATGTATTATGTGTATCATTAGACTCAATAATAAAATAGTTAATAGTAGAATTACCTAGATTCACTAGGTACAGTAAATTGGTCGCCGCCGCGGCATAGCCACTTATTAACTGATTAAAATTAATTTTAAATCATTCAAGCTCCTTACTTATTTATAATGATAATTACTGGCAGGGAATACATTTACTAAGAAACACACCATTATTCATTCTTTAAGTAAACTCATAATATTTAGACAAATGTTTTAAAATATCCATACTTAATCGTACGCCTGATCGAACCTTAATAAAACATCCATATCTATACAATAACCACACCAAGTTCATTAGCAAGTATAAATCGGAAACAAGATGGCAGCCAAAATGGCGGGAAACCTACCTTGAAAACCTGTCTGCAGAGGAAATTCTCCTTGACGGGCAGCAGTCTGTGGGGAACGCGGTAGTAAATATTATTGTCTATGGTCATTATCAAAACTCAAACTCATTTATTGCTTTTTTAAAAGGTATAAGGTAAGTAGGTGTTTTGTAAAAGCGCTGCTACTATAAATTGCCTGTCAGGCGTACAATAATTAATTTTCTTATGAATTAGTTCTTAGCTAAACAGGATTACATTACAAGTAAATTAAATTAAATTACACATTAAATTACATTATAGTACATATTAATCGTTACAATTTAAAAATTCATTTACATTATAAAATATTTTGTTTTTTAAATATGTTAATAATGATGGCTTCAACAATTTGAAACTTAGTTTTTTTACATTATCCGGTAGCCTATTAAATATTTTAGCAGCCATCACATAGATGCTATTTTTGCAGTAGGCGGTCTTCGTCATCATTATTAGTTTATAAAGGTTCCACTGCTGGTACAAGCATAACGAGAAAACTGGACAGTAGTTCCCACACGGGACCAATGCGGATTGGACGACTTAAGTAACATAACATTTTGATTAACTTCGCTCGCAAATGCGTGTAGGTTCCCCACGATATTTCCCTGGTAAGAGAATTACACCCTATTACATCCTTCCAGTTGAAGATTCCCTAATAACAATTACTGTTGGCATTTGGTTGGGCCACATGGGTCTCGTTAGCTGGGCAACGGTTTGATTTGGCCGTCGTTTTGAGGTAAGGCCTACAAACAAGTACAACCAAGGGCCATTGTAGAATTTCCAACTGAAACAATATGATGCAGAAATGCCAACAGTTTTATACCAACGGTAGCAAAGTCGCATTGGCCCAACATTGGCCCAAGTGGATGAGCGTAATGATAATATTTTACTGCATTGGGCCAACGTTACTTAATATCTAATAGGGCCTTCGTTTTATACAATGCAGAAATGCCAACCGTTTTTAAACAACGGTAGCGGTATTCACAATGGTCCAACGTTAGTAATTGGTTGGCCGTAATAATATATTTTTGGTATATTGGTATTATGTGGTGATGATGTTAGTTTTATGTGGGCAGCTACTAACTATATCCCTACGGATTCCCTACTGTTGGCCAGTTGGTTCTTACTATACTGGACGCTGGATTTTCTTATCTCGTTTTGCTATACATGTTTTTTATTCAGATGGAAACGTCACTATTATTGGAAATGAATTTACTCACTTGGCCATTTCAGAAAGCTGTAGTCTGCCGTCTTTATTAGAATCAAATACTTGGAGCTGAAAAAGAAAATAACAAAAACTGTGACATAATTGGACCTGGCGCCTCATTCGGGAACGCTAAGTGATTCTGTAGCGACTCGTAAGCCAGATTTCTCATTCCACTCTTCCGCACGACGCGAAATGCGTAAGAGCGAGATGAGAGATCTGGCTTACGAGTCGCTACAGAATCACTTAGCGTTCCCGAATGAGGCGCCTGGAATTTAAAAGTCGCGAAAATTGAAATAAGACTTGACAAACTCGATTTTGACAGCTCGGTGATATACAAAGTCGGATTTGACGATTCTTATTTTATGTTTAGGGAGCTTTGAGTAATTATGTATACTAGAATGGATGCCTCAACTTGATTTTTTGTAAAGCCTGTTGAGGCCAAATGGCACAAACGCCTATAAGGAACCGATCACCGCCGGACGCGGCGCGCATGCCCGCTCCGTCATCAAGTGCTCGCTGTCATTTGTTTGAAATGTCTGTTCTAGTGTAACGTAATCCTTCAATGTTAGGGAGTTTGAAATTTAGAAGACACCGCTTCGATTTGGACCCAATGTATCTATCAGATAAAATCTTAATATATAGGAAATTTATTTATGTAGCATAGTATGTTTTTTTCGTATATGACATAACATTTATCGATAATACAATACTGAATTAATTTAATTCAGCAATTTAGTACAGCATAACATTAAGGTTTTATCACCTGCCGAACTGCGCATATATGTAAAAAAGTTCCTTTTGCCTGAACAGCAGGTAAGTAGTATGATGCTATATCCCGCGGGTCTTTCGTTCAATCCCATCTATAAATTATGTACTTATTTGAAAAAGGGCGCAACATATTAACCATATTCAGTGTTTATAGTAGATTAATTTGAATTTGTACTTACCATAGTATCAGTATACTCTATGAGTTTGTCTTCTGAGACGTCATTGATTTTTTTCGCTTCTTTTAACAAATCTCGGAGGAAATTCTGAAAAAAAAAACAATGCAATAATACTGAAAAACCTACAAATTGTACGATCGTATTAAGAATAGATAATCTCTAATAACTCCTTAAAAACATACATACATCCATAATGACTAATTTTTAGGGTTCCGTACCTCAAAAGGAAAAAACGAAACCCTTATAGGATCACTCGTGCGTCTGTCTGTCTGTCTGTCTGTCTGTCTGTCCGTCTGTCCGTCTGTCACAGCCAATTTGCTCCGAAACTACTGGACCGATTGAGCTGAAATTTGGTATACATATGTAAGTCGGTGACCGCAACACGGACGCGTGACGTAAATATATGAATTTTAAACATGGGGCCCACTTTTGGGGGGTAAATCAGAAAATTAAATAAAAAAGTTATGCAATCTGTATTGTGTGACATATCAAATAAAAGGGCTTATTGTGAGGACTTTAAATATATTTTTTTCTGAATTTTAAGTAAAATAGTTTGGAAGTTATTTAGGAAAATAGGCGAAAATTGACCATTCCCTATTTCCTTATTTCCGAAACTACTGGGACTAACATTTTGAAAAAAATACAGAAAATAGTTCTTTACCTATAGATTACAGGAAAACCTATAAGAAGTCTATGGTATTTAAAGTAACCTAGTAAATTGCAGATAATCACGTACGGAACGGAACCCTCTCCACGCGAGTTTAACTCGCACTTGTCCGGTTTTTTTGCTATAGATATTTAACAGGATTCTTGCTTGCTATATCGTGTATATGAACGCAGCTTTTCAAATGGTCCTTCGAACCGGATTTAACGGGAGTTCATTGGCATTCAAAATCAGTGTAAGTTTGCATACACTTCCTAAACGTGAGCGAGCACCACCAGCAAACCGTTAATTTGACCCTGTATTCTGAGCATCGATTCGAAATCTTATAACCTACCTCTCTCGATTTCCATTCCTGACACATATTTGGAACCCTTTGGTATATCTACCAACTTTTCTGAGGAATATTAAAGTTATTATTCAAGGGAAAATACACTTTATTCCAAATGCTATAGGGAGTCCATAGAATAGTTGGTAGACATTTAAGAGGTAAACGTTAATTTGCTTTTTGATTTTCCTGAACCCGTGTCGGGTCCAAATTGCGCTGTCACTCCACGCTGTAGGGTTTAATAATTAATGTTCTAAACGTGGCTTTAATTTAATCGGGTTAGGAGTCAGGGATTAAACGTCAGACGTGACTTATTTGTCACGTTCCGCGTAACGTGATGCTGTTTCTTTGCGATAGTCAACCTTATTAATGTGTTAAGATCTACAAAATTCGATCCAAAACAAGGATTTAGATTAAGAACCACCTAAATATTAACCATAATTATATCGTTCAACGCGATTAAGAAGAGTGTGAACCGCTTTTCATACAAAAGACGATAACGATTTCCACCCCTTAAATGTTAACCGATTTTAACCAATTTTTGATAGGTTATCAGTCAGGACACAATCTCGGTCTATACGTTTTGGTTTGTTCATTATAATCAATAAATTCAGTTTTATTGCTGTTTCAGTATTCTCATTCAAAACGAATTTCGTCGATTATTTGACTTTTTTGATCTTTAACCAATATTGAAAAAACGTATAAACCTAGATTTTGTTCTGACTGACAACCTGACAAAAATTGGTCCAAATTGGTTAACATTTAAGGGGTGGAAATCGTTATCGCCTTTTGTATGAAAAGGCTAATTTTGGCCGTTGATTCACAGTCCTCTTAATAAGCGCTTCGTGGCACAACATCCCCATCATTAATACCACTCCTTGACCTTAATGATATGATGAAATGATAAGAGCTTGCAAAAGATTAAATTGAGAAAAAAACAACAAATACCGGACATGTGCAAGTTAAACTCGCGTGGAGAGGGTTCCGTTCCGTATAAGATTGTCTGAAATTTCCTATGTTACTTTAAATACCGTAGACTTCCTATTTATTTATTTATTTATTTATATATATAGGTTTATAGGCTTTCCTGTAATCTAGACGTAAAGAACGCTGTTTTCTGATTTTTTCTCAAAATGTTAGTCCCAGTAATTTCGGAGATACGGGGGGCGGGGAATGGTCAGGTTAATTTTCGCCTATTTTCCTAAATAACTTCCAAACTATTTATCTAAAAATTCTAAAAAAATATATTTAAGATTCTCATAGCGAGCCATTTCATTTGATACGTTACACGATATAGTTAGCAAACTTTTTTTTAAATTTTCTAATTTACCCCACAAAAGTGGCTCTCATGTGTTACGCTTCGTGTTGCGGTCACTGACTTACATATGTGTACCAAATTTCAACTCAATCGGTCCTGTAGTTTCGAAACATCGGCTGTGACAGACGGACAGACAGACAGACACAGTGATCCTATAAGGGTGGGTAATTGGCTTTTATATACATATACCGATAATATATACACCTTTAACTCGTCGGCTTCTATGTACCCGCTGCCGTCCGTGTCATACTCGCGCCATATCTGAAACAAAAAAGAATTATCGGAATCGGTTCACAGGGTACAAAGTTAAGCCAGGTTTAGACAGGGTCAGTGCACAAGTTAGTATCGGCGCCGAACTGACTGACCTCAAAATATTCGTATGCGAATATAGTCAGCGCTGACCTCCCAACGCTGTACTGACTTCAAATCAATTTACATTTGGTTTTTCTCGGGTCAGCGCTGACTTGTCTCGAATTCGAAGTCAGTCACTGACCCGGTCTAAATCTGCCTTTATGCTGGAGCATAAATAAAATATATGTACGGGTCGAATAGATAACCTCCTGTTTTGACGGCAGTTACTAACTGAGAAAATCGTTAAAAGCGTTAACCTTTGTTATGAAAAGTGTGATTTTGGCCGTCGGTAGTTTAAGCAGTATAAAAGCTGGTGTAAGATCATATATAACCCTTATAACGCTAAAACTGGAGTTACAATGGCTGTATAAGCTCTTATACAGCTTGTGTCCTCGGCCCGATTACATTTAATATATTATTATTTGTATGAACGCTCGTGAACCGAATCCGAACTGAATCCGAGCTGCATACGAGCAGTGAGGCAGCGGGGCGGCGGGGTATGTGGCCGGGGGGTGCGGCAGGCATACAGTTTAGTTCAGTGTGGCAGTTGGATCAGAGATCGGACTAGTACGTAAGCAATATCCGAACTCGGTCCGAGATGTCTAGATCCGTATTGATCGGACTAGTGCGTAAGCAATATCCGAATTCGGTCCGAGATTTCTAGATCCGTTTTGATCGGACTAGTGCGTAAGCAATATCCGAATTCGGTCCGAGATTTCTAGATTCGTATTGATCGGACTAGTGCGTAAGCAATATCCGAATTCGGTCCGAGATTTCTAGATCCGTTTTGATCGGACTAGTGCGTAAGCAATATCCGAATTCGGTCCGAGATTTCTAGATTCGTATTGATCGGACTAGTGCGTAAGCAATATCCGAATTCAGTCCAAGATTTCTAGATCCGTATTGATCGGACTCGTGCGTAAGCAATATCCGAATTTGGTCCGAGATTTCTAGATCTGTATTTTCACGGGTTCGGATCGGATTCGGATCGCACGTAGTGCGAAAGCGCTATAAATCGGCCGCGATCCTTGGAAGTCCACCGTAAGATAGGAAATGGATTGCCACTCACTTTCATAAACTCAACGCTGGACTCGAGGGGGTTGTCAAACCTGAAGAGGAGCAGGAAATTCTCTTCCATCGGTAACAGTTGCGCTAGCTGGAACATCACAATAGCGAATAAAACGTCGGTTCACAACAGTCATTTCTAATCAAAGGACTCTTTGAATTTATACTGTAAGTTCAAAGTAGGTTTAAGGGCGTACCCCACTGCTATGACCTTGAGCGTTCCAACTCGGTCCTTCCCCTCTTGCCTTAGTTCACGCGCCGCAGTGAATAGTATAATTTACTCAAAAACTACAAACTAAATTGAAAAACCGGCGGATGAAATTATACTGTACATTATTCTCTTCTGATTAGTAAAAGTCTTATGTATAAGCGTCGCATAATAAGGGAGCCTTTACGGATTTTAGTTTGAAAAAAGAGGTTTAATTTTTTTTTTTCTAGATTCCAGTGGACGAAAATAAAGAATAGATTCCATACTACAATACATATTTTTTTTTAAGATTTGAAAACAGCGAGATTCGCCGGGTAGGACCCTACATTAAATGTGGCAATAATATAAACTTTACTCACTCGTAGCAAGAATGGAAACGATTGAAAAGAAAAACGATTGGGTCTAGATTATTCTAGAAGGATCAGGGCAGGTGGGTATAACTGGTAAAAACCCCAGTTTGGCAGTTACCTCTCGTATGTCGATCTTGCCGTCCTGGTTGTCGTCGTAGGCCTCCATGAAGCAGGCCTTCAGCTCCACCAGCATCGAGTCCGATACCGCCTGTCCACAACAAAGTCAAAGTCAATAAGTATAAAAAATTAAACCCGCGTGGAGAGGGTTCCGTTCCATACATGATTATAGACATAGACTTCTCATAAGTTTTCCTGTAATCTATAGGTAAAGAACTATTTTCTGTATTTTTTTCAGAATTTTAGGCCCGGTAGTTTCGGAGATAAGGGGGGGGGAATGGTCAATTTTCGCCTATTTAACTAAATAACTTCCAAACCATTCATCTTAAAATTCCAAAAAAACACATTTAATATCCTCACTATACGCCCTTTCATTTGATATGTCACATGATATAGTTAGCGTAACGTTTTATTAATTTTCTAATTTTAAAATTAAATCTCATATCAATCGGTCCAGTAGTTTCGGAGCAAATTGGCTGTGACAGACGGACGAACAGACAGACAGACAGACAGATAGACACACGAGTGATCCTATAAGGGTTCCTTTTTTCCTTTTGAGGTACGGAACCCTAATAAACCTTGCAAGGATTTTGATGACGCGGTTAGCCTAGTTGGTAGCGACCCTGCCTTCGAAGCTAGCATCCCAGGTTCGATCCCGGGTAAGGGCAAATATTTGTGTGACGAGCACGAATGTCTGTTCCCGAGTCTTGGGTGTTTCCTATCTATTTCAGTATTTATTTCTCTATATAAGTATGTATATCGTCGTCTAGTACCCATAACACAAGCCTTAGAGCTTACTTTGGGACTAGATCGATTTGTGTAAAGATTGTCCCCTGATTTATTTATTTATTATTTATTAAGGATTACAAAATGGTACTCGTAAAAGGTCCATGTTAATCTGGCCTGTTTACGTCTTTACGTTGCTGAGATAAACGGCTGTGACAAACAGACAGAAAATCAATTCTCATCATAAAGGTTCCTTTTTTACCGTGTAAGAACGGAACCCTAACAATAAGCACGCTAAGCAAGTACGCCTCTATTCGGGAACGTCTAAGTGATATTGTAGCGACTCGTGAGCAAGATTCGTATCCCGCTCTTTCGCATTACGCGTCGTGCGCGAGAATCTCGCTCGCGAGTCGCTACAATATCACTTAGAGGTTCCCGAATAGAGGCGCTGTACACAAACACGCTGTGTGTGAATGGGAATTGTAAGCGTCGGAGGTCTCAGTAGTTGGATATCAAAAGTAAAGCGAACGTCGCTTCATGACATAAAAGTACTAATTCGTAGCTGTCCTACGGCGTAGCAAGCGTAGAGGCTACGCGTAGAGGCCTCGTAGGCAAAGACTTCTCGTAGCTTAGTGCGGTCTCGCGCTACCTAATGTTGCACTATTGCAAAGCATAATTTAATATTTTGTTTTAATAAAGGTTAGGTTTATTAAAAACTGAACCATAATAATATATGTTTAATTTATACTAAGGCTAAATCAAAACCATCTATAAATTAAATATTTTATAATTATTGTTCTAATTGAAACAATTTCTTCGAAAACAATTTAGTTTCAAAACTTAAGTATGATTAAACATAATTAATAAAATGGGACCAATTCTGTCAGCTAATAGTCTAACGAAGTTGTAATTAAAAATTCTTTAAAATTCTTAATTAAATTCCAATCTTCAAGGCGAAAAATAGGGAATTTTCAGATTGTTACGATATTCAATATTAAAACTTTCAGGTTTAAAACTTTTTATCTTTAGGAAAAAATATTAGAATTTTATTACGTCTTATTCTACTTATAGTCAGATTAAAACTTTCGTGAGACATTATTAAGACTAGAAATAAGCACGGCTTTACTCACGATTTATTGTCAGAAATAATCCGACATGTTTCGGACTCGTATGGAGTCCTTCTTCAGGGGTTGAGTGCGGTCGCGGTCAAAGCAACGCGCGCATATCTCGGACTATTTCTGACAATAAATCGTGAGTAAAGCCGTGCTTATTTCTAGTCTTAATATCTTGTTCTATTTTAATTTTAATATATGAACGTTTTATTTTATATTTTAATGTTATTAAAAGTGTATTTGTCAAATATAATTCTCTAATATTTAAATTATATGCTAACATTTTGCATGATGTTTGTGAAAAGCTGAACGAGGAGGAAATAATTCGTGTAACACGTGTAAATTGACCCTTTTCAAACAGGTAATTGATTTTGAAAAAAGTCCTGCTGAGCTGATCGAACCGTACTTTTTCATGTGTGAACATTGAAATATATAATAAAAACTGCTCGAACCAATTTCCGCAATGCTTACTTTGGAGGTGTCAGAACGCGAATGTGCCACCATCGCAGGTTCAGTCGCATGTCAACCACCATCCAGACACCCGTTTAAGTGACACTGTTATAATTGAAAAATTGTCCTCCCGCATCGTGCGGTGAGCGACCGCAGCACCACCGACCACACCGTCCACTATGATAATGATAACATGTGAATCAAGCAATATTAGACTTTTGTATCTATGTCGTAAGAACTAATACATCAGCAAATAGGATGTGGTTAAGCCATGGCGCTAGCGTTTGACAACCTTCTATGAGAGTTGTTGCACGAAATTGTACTGAAAGGCATATCCTTCTTTTGAGATCTTTGAAAAAAGGTAATCATTTCTAACAGATTTACAGTCTAATAAATAAATAGAACCGAAACGAACTCTATTTCGAATCTAATACCCTATTTTCGTAATCCTAATCCGGCAGTGAGTTCGTCAGCAAAATATAATATTAATTCTAGTTCCAACTGAATCGCAGCGCTTCCATTGTTGTCAACAATTTTGAATAGGAAGCAATTTCAAACTTGGAATGTCGTGCCGTCGCCGCGTTCTCATTTCAAATTTAAAGTTATGATTTAAATCGCGTTCAGAAAATGTTTTGGATCAAATCTATCTAACTTGATGGAAGAAATCTAAATTTAAAAAGTTAGTAATATTCCTACCGCCGGGCTCAAACTATCTCCATACCTAACTTTATTAAAGTCGGATCTGCGGTTTAATACACACAGACAGTTTCTCTTTTCTTTCTTGGGAATAGTATTTTAAGAAATAACACTATGGAATCTGAAGAAGGACTCCATACAAGTTTAAAACATGTCGGACTATTTCTGACAATAAATCAATCAAAGCCGTGCAAACCGAAGCATGGGCAGCAGCGTCCTTCGAGTTCTATCACGACCAACTGCGGTCGCCAACCCGCCTGCCAAGCGTGGCGACTATGGCAAATCCCCCCATTTTTGGGGGAGGCCTATGTCCTGCAGTGGATGTTTTATGGCTGATGATGATGATGATGAAAGCCGTGTGTATTTCAAGTATTCATAATGTCTCACGAAAGTTTTAATTTGACTACTATGGAATCAGATTTTCCGTACAAACCGAGGGTTAGTTTCTTTTTCTCGATCGCCTACCTAGTGGTTTATTTTGAACTGCATTTATATTAAGTTTTAGGTTGATAAATTCATCGTATTCCTTTTCCCCATACTAACTTCCACCCCCTCTTCTACCCCTTTCCAGTTTTATTTCCACAAGTTTCTACAGCCTATGTCTTGCTCAAAGCTTCCCTTACTATAATATCGCATACCGCATTAAATCCAATCAGTAATTTTGAAATTATCGCGTACATGCAATCAGACAAACAAACATAACATTCAAAAACCATTGGAATGGATTGTGTTGCTGATTCTGAAGGCCCCCATACCATTTTCTTATTATTATTTTCAATGTACAGGCGTTTTTCAATTTCCAATTTTATAATGTATAGATTATGTCTACAAAGAGTTTTAAAAAGAAAATCATAAAGGAGTTATTTCAGTTAAATACAACATCGCCGGTTCATTAAGTACCGCTTAGCCAAAGGTCGGGTCGATATCTCATATCTCAAGCAATTTATCTATTAAGCTGGATTAACTGAGACTCACATCTAATACTTAAAGCTAGTGAAAAGGCCGAGAATCCTTAGAGGGCTTCGTCCTAAATGAAAATTGATCAAAAAGATGTGACCCGTGTGTTATTTTAAGGTTTCGTTCGGAGTTTGCTAACATCATGAATGAATCCTAAGGCTAAGGCTGCACATGCAGGTGGCTTGCTTAGCGCCCAGAGCCTAGCGAGTTAGGCGAAATAATGTATCTTGATAAATTGGCGCCATTATGTTGGTGTTTTGCTGAACGAAAGTAGAACTGTTGTTGAATTGAATAGAAAAAGTTGTTTGTAATTTACATTTTAGTTGAAAATATGAATAGTAGCCTTCTCGGAATGTGTGTGATGTGAAAATGCGCCGGATATCGGAAATATGCAGCCACGATTGCAACAAATAACTTGTTGCCAGAAAATATTGTTTCTGAACACATCATGGAGGATTTATAATATGTGTGTAGATAAAGTTATGTCATGGCCGTCAGCTCGTTTGCCAGTCAATTAACATTTAAAAAAAACTGGTCCCGGTTACTTACTAGTTATCATGAATAGTTATTAAATCTTCAATAATTTGTCTACTATAGTAGTTTATGCAACCGTTGCATAAACTACTATTATCAAACTTTAAACAAATTATAATATATGATTATGTATAGTTATAAATGTTTAAATTAACATATACAATTTACATACATACATACATACATACACATCACCCCTGAAATCCCTAATGGGGTGGGCAGAGCCACAAGACTACCTGTGGCCACGTTCGATTAATGAGTCCTGAGATGGTATGATGAACCGTATGGTGACAGGTGATCAGCCCATCGCCCATACAGATAGTCCACCATGTTGGAGAGGACCCGTCCCTTAGTCGAATTTTACGACATGCCCGGATTATAAGCATCTGCAAGTATTCTATGCTATTTCTTCACTCCCAGTGCAGCAGAGGAGTGCAGCAGAGGAGGATATATAATCAACAATAAAAACAAAAACAAAAGATAAAATAAAATAAATAAATAACAAGTTATATATTCAGCTTCTTTACGTGCGTATGCTTCCTGCTGTATATAAACAACTGATATTTCCATAGAAATAGATTCAATGGAATTACTTACATGCAAACTAAAGTAATTAGTTCTGCTCATCATAGATCGATAGATAATAAGGCTTGTGGAATAAACCGCTTATTGCTTATCTCTAGTAATTCTTATTCATTAATACCGTGTCCTCTATTTCACAGATAATTAATATAAAAGAAGGTTCACTTTATTTCGATAACGCTTAGGAATTTCCGTAAAAATAGCCAGACTCATTCGATTTTGGTTGATCGAATTTAAATTCAAATTGTTTTTTTTTGTTTTTTTATTTTACTATATTTGTTGATTAGTGTTGTACGTAAATACATTTCAGAACAGTATTGTTTGCCAGTCGGCGTACAAAGATCAGAATCACCTAAGCCGTAGTACAATTATTAGATATCGTTTTGTTGGGGGCATACATCAATGGTTAATATTAGACTGTATAAATTATTATAAAATTGTATAGTTTTTTGTTGTTGTCTTGTGGACAGGAGAGGAACAGAAGACATATTTTTCCGACAACAAAAAAAAAAATTGAATTGCGTTGACATTATTGCCAGTAAACTTTTATGTATGTCCCACTTAACTACACTTTCAAGGAAAATGTGGTCACGTGGTTGGTACTAGCTACGTAACATTGCACATTTTCATTTAATATTGAATGTAATAACTTTGTGGTGTTATACGCAAGTGTCACTTAGAAAAGTAGAGCATATTTTATTGGATCATGTTTAGGTTTTACTAGCCCGTATAAAGTATCCTCAAGGCCAATAGATAAGATAACGTACTCAATTAAGGGTTTTAAAATTTAAAAAACTGGCGTTTTTTTTGTAAATAGTGTTACTTTTTTGCCTCGTTATCTGTGACAGTAGAATTACTCATATTGCACCTGGTTAACCAGGAGTTCGCCGAATCTGTGATAACACAATCTTATCAGTGACAAGACAATGGTATAAGACCGAGATACTATATAAGATCCGAGATGCTATATTGTTATCATTAACTTCATAGCAAGTCGCTGCTCAAGTTTACAATAACATTCCCAAGGTGAGTTTAATAAGTATTTATTTTGAAATAAGTTTATTTAAATAAATAAAATAATAAATTCGTCGTTCTCGTTGCGTCCATTCGATTCACTAG
Source organism: Tortricodes alternella (assembly GCA_947859335.1). Lineage (NCBI taxonomy): Eukaryota > Metazoa > Arthropoda > Insecta > Lepidoptera > Tortricidae > Tortricodes > Tortricodes alternella. The sequence goes on along the minus strand of OX401975.1, from coordinate 6,488,208 downwards.
GACTCCCAGAATAGAAAAAAAAAGTTGGCAGACGTCTAGATCGCTGATTTGTTTATGTACGATTTTTTTAAGTTCTAGTTCAAAAACGCAGGGACATACGACTTTCGACCAAATCGATTTGTATTGACATTAACTTTCATCCCTATCAATATGAAAGACGAATAAATCATATACCAAAATGGCACCCAGCTCCCTAACTATGAGCAATTCAACCATTTAGGTATTTTAACCGACACATATTTGTTGCAGATGAAAGCTGTATTCTGTCTGGTGGTGCTGAGCGCCGTCATCGCCGTCCAATGCGCGATCGTCAGGACTTCCTACAGGGCCAACCTTTACATCGGCACCATCCACCCCGGTGACCGCCCTCTCTCCAGGTATATTCCACTTAAAATATCCTTAAATACTTTGAATGCCAGGTCGCATTGTGGCGTAATGCCATAGTAAGTATAAAAAAAGAATATTCCGACGAATTGAGAACCTCCTCCTTTTTTGAAGTCGTTTAAAAAGAACAGTAGTGTATCTTCAAACAAAGGTACACGCGCGCTTGAATGCGTGCGCACTTTGTACGTACGCAAAGTTTAAACATCTCAACCCGTCTTATAAAAAAGTCTATTGATAGAAATATCCGACCAGTATTATTTCTTTCTATTCGTTCATATTTTACACGCCCATTCAATAATATACTTAAAACTGAAGAGTTTGGAAAATGGCCGAAAAGAATTTGGGGCCATTTACCTCATAAAAACTGCTTTCATATTGCTTTTAAAATATTTTATTTCTTAGGACGTTTCTTTCCAAGTCAGTCAGTTAAAAACGCATATACAAATCTCGCAGTTAAGTTTTCATTTAGTTAATGCTGCAGTTGAATTCAACCGGAAGCAATCGGTTAACTTAACCAGCGCCTCTATTCGGGAACGCTAAATGATTCTGTAGCGATTTGTGAGCGAGATTTCTCATCTCGCTCTAACGCATTACGCGTCGTGCGGAAGAGTGGGATAAGAAATCTCGCTCACGAATCGCTACTGAATCACTTAGCGTCCCCGAATGAGGCGCCAGGTCATCTATTCGGGAACGTCTAAGTGATACTGCAGCGACCGAGCGAGACTCGCATCTCGCTCTGATGCATTCCACGTCGTGCGGAAGAGTGAGAGAGAAATCTCACCGAGTCGCTACAACATCACTTAGCGTTCCCGAATAGAGGCGCTAAAGCCTTATGGCAGTATATCCGCCATTTGTGCTGTATCGTCCTGTATTGTGCAATAGAGTCTTGCTTGATACAACTAGTAGAAAAGTCAAAACTAGACTTTGTAAAACAACTTTGATTTTGTATAAGAACATTGTTACATTTCGTGTAAATCTATTTCTCTTTCACTTTCTCGTCACACACGAACACTGTTGGCAGACAGTACGGACCTCTTGGAAAATGGGTTGGTACCATCTGACGGCCAACTGTATCACCGTGCGCGCTCATTGGTCAAATCAAATAGCGCGCGCTTTCCCGGCTTCCTGTTACACACTTCCGTCCCGTTTCACGCAATCACTCCCACAGATTGCAGGAAAGCGAGAGGAAAGATGTTACACCTCAATAAATAAAGACATCCTTCTTTCCAGATCATATGCGTACCGTCCACCGGTAGCCAACACTATCCAGACCGAAGATTTCGTGTACCGTGGTAGCTTCAATACAACGATTACAGCCATCCAGGCCTCAGAGTATGGCTATACCCAGTACGCCAACATTTGGATCATGTCCGGAGGCCTGTACCACTCCAATGTGACCCTCAGGATCCAGTCCCAAAGAGGCCTAGGATATTACTATGAAATTGTTATCTGGGGACGATAAATTCTTGGCACACTTTCCTGACTAATAGATTTAAAAAATCAGTTATCTGGGGACGATAAATTCTTGGCACACTTTTCTGAGGAATAGGTAATAAAAAGATTTTAAAAATCACCAGAGTCGCCAGTGTTCGTTAATATTTTATTTTAAGTAAGTTATATTTTGTAAAAAATAAAATTTAAGACACATAATTTAAGAACAAGCCTCATGATAAGTTTGTTGATTCGATAACTATTAACACTAAAAGTCCAGTCAAATTGCGACTAGAAAATACATTTGTTTAGCCTTCCTGAGGTATCATAGTTTTTGTTTCAAAGGGCCCGGTCATTCGCGCAGGCGCGCATGAATGCGGTGCGACGGGATAGATAGCGCGGCCTTTAGAAAAACAAGAATGATAATAGACAAACTTTGACACGGCTTTTGGCTAAACAGGCACCCTGGGGCACATTGCATAACTACTTGTAACTTGTAATACAAGCGGAAGTCTCTTTCTAGTAAAGAAAGTCGAGAAGAGGCTTCCGCTTGTATTACAAGTTACAAGTAGTTATGCGATGGGCCCCAGTAGGTCTCTGCTACAGTCAGTTTAAGCATTTCTTCTGACGCGGAGACTATACATCTCCTCCCTTATTAGTAATTTATTATAATTGATTTTTGCTCATTAGGTTTGTCTATTGCACTTTTTATGTGTTAGGTTTAGTTAAAAATTTAATGTTAAAGTTGGAAAAATGCTGCTGAGTTTCTTGCAGCATTTCTTCTCAGCAAATGTCACCTTTTCAAGCGCTGGTAGATTCAAACATGTGAAAGAGCCCGTGTGGCTTGCAAAATAAATATTTTCATTTTCACTTACAAATGTTTTTTCAAGGCTTTGATTTTGATTGAATTAAATGTTTTTTACTTGACATATGTGTTTTACTAACAATATAATAATTTCAGGTCGTATACAATTAAGTTTCATTATCTAAAAGTAACAACTAGGTATAATCGAGTCCGAAATGGAAATTACACTTAATTGTAACAAGGATCACAACTCGCCAAAGTAATTTAACTTTGAACTACCAATTAGTAAATTATTAGTTGTTATTATTATTGTCACTAGCTTCTGAAAGTCGGCTATAACTATTCCTTCGGTAAATTTTGAATTTTCTTTCCTTATGTCCGATTCTAGGACCTATGGTAACTACATATCCAATTTCATTAGAGCAGCCATTACGGACAGATGTACGGACACACAGACACACACTTACGCGTTTATAATATTAGTTGTATTTATTTATTACTGCTACATAAAACCAAATGCCTGTATGAATATAGTACTTATAATTAAATAAATAAATAGGAAATGACAAAAGTCTGCGCTCAAGACTGATTTGGTACTCAAGTAAAGATTTTAGTATGAGAAATTGCTTGCTTGAGTTCGGTATCAGCATAGTATAAAGAGAAGGAAGTACGGTATCTTCATACAAGCGCACCACGCGCGGCTTGTATGTGTGCGCCAAAGTATCTATGCGTCGCCGCACGTGGCCGCACGCACACTTAAACAAATCTCTACCCGCTTAAATGAGCGTAGTAAGGGGAAGCGGGTCTCGGTCGTGTGTAAGTGTGCGTGCGCCGCGCGCGGTGCGCTTGTATGAAGATACCCTACTTCCTTCTCTTTATACTATGGTATCAGTTTTGGGCGCAGACTATTATTAAATAGGGCCTTAAACCCTGTGAATCAGTTTTAAATTAAGTAAGTGTTTACGTTGTACTAATTAAGTGGCGTACCCTCCATCACATTTTCCGATAATCAATACAAGTAAGTTCGTGTAGGCAATTTAGACACTCTTAATATAACAAAGTTGTCTTCAAACAAAAACAATTTGGAAACTCTACAACTTTACTACCGGACAACGTTGGGTAACAGTTATGTACTTTGATATTTGTTTAGCCCAAAAATATCACGACCTAGTTTAATAAAGCTTAGAATTAAGGGCTCAGTCACATTTAGGGCGTAGCAGGAGCGCGGCGCGGCCGCAGCGTGACGCCATCTGTTGTCTTGTATTGGAATTACACGTATCACGCACCTTATTTATTACAAGTACCTCTATCAACGCCGAGTAGTTTGACGACGCGGATAGCCTAGTTGGTAGTGACCCTGCCTCCGACGCAAGCGTCCCGGGTTCGATCCCCGGTAAGGGCAAATATTTGTGTGATGAGCATGAATGTTTGTTCCTGAGTCTTGGATGTTTCCTATGTATTTAAGTATTTATTTCTCTACATAAGTATTTATATCGTCATCTAGTACTCATAACACAAGCCTTTAGAGCTTACTTTGGGACTAGATCGACTTGTGTAAAGATTGTCCCCTGATTTATTTATTTATTTATCAAAATTAATTACACAAACTTGTATTGATTATCGGAAAATGTGATGGGGGTACTACACTTAATTAGTACCAACGTAAAGTCGTAATTAATTGCCTTATTAAATAACAGTCTGCACTCAAGACTAATACCGAATTCAAGTAAGCATTTCCTAATACTACAATTTTTACTTGAGTAGAATATCAATCTTGAGCGTCAACTATTCATACAGGCATTGGGTTTTCTACAGAGGTAGACCGATGACCTGCAGTGGACTGATGAAGTGCAATGGTAGTCATCTGACGCACGGCATCTTTTCTGTTACTACTTCCAATACAAGACAACAGATGGCGTCTCGCTGCGGTCGCGCCATCTCCTGTCGCGTCCGCATGGTGGCCGGGCCTTGAAAGCTATAAGTATATGAGGTATATTTATCTCTGTTAGTAAAACTACTGAAATACTCTTTATACTTAGTGTAATTGTATGTATCGTCATAAAAATTTGATAATGAATAAAGTTGGGTATCAAATACAAACCCTACTTGCAGTTCTTATACATAGTTATTTAAATTCCAATTCCCCGTATAAGGACCGCATTTGCACGACGTTTCCCGGACTTTCTTCATCCCTTTATTTATAACATTGTCGTAAAATCTTGCAAAATCTCACAGTCCTCCCCTCGTGAAGCAAAATCAGCAGTTCTCAGCTGGCTAAAGGGTCTTAACTACCAGGACACGGAAAAATTGCTCAAGAGGACTTTTGCTTAGAGACTCCATCTTCTAAACGTGCATTTATTTGTAGCATAACACACATACATTACACAAAAATCACACTCACCCAAACACCCTACACTCTCACGCACATCTATACTCACACAGTATCTCAAGCACTTCCCCCCTCCCCCTCCAACCTGTACTAAATAGTAATATTTTAGACTGTAACTTTCAATCTTTTAGTCACCCTTATGTTTTAAGTATGTAACCAGAGGATGCGAAAAATTTGTACTTTTATATTGTATTCTGAATCGGTTCGCCACGTGACAGGCATAGCCTAGTGTGGGAACGCCAGATAACTGTGTCATCTGTAAATTTGTTTTCTTTTAATAAACACTTATTTATTATTTTATTTTTTATTATTTTTAATCCTTACGGTGCTAAACTCGGAACTAAACTTAAAATACCATATTGCTAAATACGACGTAATTTTAAAACAACCTTTTCTTATAAAGAATGAGACCCAAATTGACTTATTACCAAAAAGAGCTATTCTCGGCATAAACTATTCTAAATAAAACGTTAAACGCGTTTAAGATCTGTCAAAATGCATAAAACTGTCAATCGTTAAACACAATTAACGACTTAAATCATGATGTTTCTGGTGCAAGCCGGCCTAAATTTACATTTTTTCTGCTTTTTTAAGAATGCAAAATGACAGCTGTTGCATGGTTACGTTATACTTAGGTACAACTTTTATCTTGTTTTAAAATATATAAGAGATAAGTCTATTGTCCTACCAGCGTCGTACTGTTCCGTAGCGTGGTGCAAAACCAATATTTACAGTGTACAAAGTGGTCTTTAGCATAATGGATGGAACACAGATTTATATCTACGTCGTGTCGGAGACAAAGCTATCGATTCAGAATATACAGAGCTGTTAATTTAATTATTTATTTATTTGTTATTTTCGTTGCTTAAGATCACTGGCCACTTTGTAACAATACCTATGTATAACACAAGGAATCTGTGCCTCTATTCGGGAACGCTAAGGAATTCTGTAGCGATTCGTAAGCGAGATTTCTCATCCCACTCTTCCGCACGACGCGTAATGCGTTAGAGCGAGATGAGAAATCTCGCTCACGAATCGCTACAGAATCACTTATAGTTTTTAGGGTTCCGTACCCAAAGGGTAAAAACGGGACCCTATTACTAAGGCTCCGCTGTCCGTCTGTCCGTCTGACCGTCTGTCTCCAGGCTGTATCTCATGAACCGCGATAGTTAGATAGTTGAAATTTTCATAGATGATGTATTTATTTTCCCGCTATAACAACAAATACTAAAAAACAGAATAAAATAAATATTTAAGTGGGCTCCCATACAACAAACGTGATTTATTTGCAGTTTTTAAAGATAATGGTACGGAACCCCTCGTGCGCGAGTCCGACTCGCACTTGGCCGGTTTTTATGGAATTCAATTCAATTTCCTAGATCAGTGCAGGAACCATTGAGAAATTTTCAAGTATTTTTACTAACGGAGTCTATCTTCGTAGATACATAATAATGGCCGTAACTGAATAATATCTTAAGTTCTAAAGTGACCAGTTATTGGGACTTTATCCTATTTATGTAGATAAGTTTCAAAAAACGACATAATTATATAACATGTCGAAACAGTAATGAAATGTTTTAAAAATAGGTAAAGGGGAAACATGTTCTTACCAAAATACTTTACATTTCAATAAGTTAAGATTACATCCATAATTTCTTCCTTTTCGTAAAAGTTCGATTATCGTTAAATCTAAAAGCAATTAACGAAATAACCGATAGGTAGTAATGGCCAAGCACGTTCTGATATTTGCTATCGATTTTCGTTTACGTTCAAATATTCCGAAGGGAATAGAATACACTCGATTATTACGATTCGATTGTATATGGACAACCGAAGTAGGTATACTGAATTGTGTAATTGGAGACGTCTAAATATCAATACATATAAAACAGTACCGTGACTCACTTATAGACAACGGACAGCGGAGTGGTCTGATGTTTGAAAGGAGGAGATATTCTTCGATACCCTAGAGGTGCAATAAGGAGGGATTTTTTGAAATTCCATCCCTAAAGGGGTGAAAAGGGTTGAAAAAGTTTGTATCGTAAATACAGCAGGTGAAGCTGAGGCGAGTGGGTCCACTAGTCTAATCTATATCTAACCTACTAATATTGTAAATGACAAAGGTGTTTGTTTGCGAAGAAACGGAGAAACAAATAACTAAGCTAGTCAACGAGGAGTTTCACGCTGACACCAATTCCTCCGTTCTTGAAATTTTGTAGTATGTTTAAGTAGAGTGTATAGATGATTTAAAATAATCCAAAATCCAATTTACACGTTCGGATTATTTGATAATCATACTGTCCTACCTAGCGCCTCATTCGGGAACGCTAAGTGATTCTGTAGCGACTCGTAAGCCAGATTTCTCATCTCGCTCTTACGCATTACGCGTCGTGCGGAAAGAGTGGGATGAGAAATCTGGCTTATGAGTCGCTACATAATCACTTAGCATTCCCGAATGAGGCGCCTAGTCATACTGCAAAATTTAGGTATAATAATTTTTCGTATGCTTTTGCAAATCCAATTATCTGCTCTAATACCAGCGAGACCTCAAAACACGTCAGCATCTCAAACCCTATAGACATACATAAAATATGTATACTTAAGTATAGAAAAAAAAACGAAATCACGAAACAACGAACGGAACTTTCATAAAAAACAAAGAGAGAAAGAACGCGCCGCGCGCAAATGAGTTTACCAAGTTTTTGCTTGACTTTTCCCGTTGCAAAGGTTTAACAAAAAAAAAACGATAAATCTCCACTCCAATTAGGATGAGCCTGACCTCTGAGTCCTTGAAATGCAGCCATTGTAAATAATGATTTGTGTATGTTGGCGCGTGTCCAATGCTATACAGGAAATTCCTAAATGCCTATCCTGATAATTGTAAACGAACCAGTATGTGAGACAACTTTCAAACTTATTTGGTTGTATTAGTACTCAATACTCAATCTTTATTGCGTTCCATTATGTTATTAATTAGATAGTAGGTACATAAATTAACTTACAAGTTAAACAGATCATTATGGACCCTATAGGGCACAACAACTTATAAAGCTAGAGAGAAGGCTTATGTATTTTTAATTTTTACAATAATAGGTATTATTATTTAAAATGTATCTATTAGTAAGTAGATATTAGAATGTGTTTATGGCTATTCCCTCGGGAACTGTGCATTTTTTCAGGGTTATAAGTAGTATATAGTGTTTTGAAAACTGGGGTCGTATTATGAGCTCTTAATTCCAGGCAGTTTCCGCCATAAACATACCGCCATTAACTCCTCTGCTGCGCTGGGAGTGAAGAAATAGCATAGAATGCGTGCAGATGCTTATCATCCTGGCATGTCGTAAAAGTCGACTAAGGGACGGGTCCTCTCCAACATGGTGGACTATCTGTATGGGCGATGGGCTGATCACCTGTCACCATACGGTTCATCATAACATCTTAGGACTAATTAATCGAACGTGGCCACAAGTAGTCTTGTGGCTCTGCCCACCCCATTAGGGATTTCGGACGTGATAATATGTATGTATGTTCCGCCATAAACTCGGAGGTGGTAGATTCATTCTTTGACCTTCATAAGAGCTTGTAAAAGGCAAAATTTAGAGATATTTTTACTTTGACTTTGACTTATATAATTCTCCGGCCTTTCAACGATTGCTATTAAAAATAATCAGAGTGCGTCGTGATAGAACAACAAACACACACTTTTGAATTTATTCCATTACTAGCTTTTGCCGCCGACTACATCCGCATAGAATTCGTTTGGCGGTATTCTTTTAGGTACTGCGCATTCTTCAGAGAAAAAAGTGCCCTACATCCGCCCTGAAAACTCATTGTATACCTATATCTTTGCCCCATTTTTTTATGAAGTACTGGGCACGCGTTTGAACCTAGTCTCACCTGATCGAAAGCGAAGACAGGGTCTAGGATACAGCACGCTTGCCTAGAAGATGCCCATTTAACTGGTGAAGCGATTTAGCCATAAAAATGTTAAAGACAGATAGAGTTAATTACACATTTACAATATTTGACCGCCTAATGTTGTCCTTGTTCTTTTTTTATGGTTGTTTTCTAATATAATTTACGTGGTTTTCAGTAAATAATAGTATTAGGATCGCTGGCAACTAAATAATTCCTCAATTACTCCAAAAAAATAAAACACAGCCTTATTTTCTTGTTGACCCGGGCTGGAAGTTGATACGCAATGTAACTTTAGACTCAGTGATGGCGGGCAAATATCATTTGCTACTTTTGGGTTACACTCGCCCTCAGTGTTTTAATTATCTTATCTTTTATCTACACCCATATCATAAAACCTCCATAGTGTAATCAAAAACCATAGGAAATGACCACCATTTTGACAACCAATTAGGAAAAACCAGTGCTGCAATGTTATTCCCGTATCGTTTTTAGTATAGAAATGAGATTAAATTTGGAACAGCTGTCAAAACTCAAGTGGGTCTCTATTCTAGTATCCATAGATATTAAAACAGTTATTGATACGAAACGTCAATTCAGTATGTTTTTTTAATATAAACTGCACAACATTTGATCTCGAGTGACATGAGAATAGAGACTTCATTCGTTTGTCTATGATTTAAAAAAAAATGGTCTTGACGGAGGATCGAATTGCCGCCATTATGTTGGTGTTTTGCTGAACGAAAGTAGAATTGTTGTTGAATTGAATAGAAAAAGTAGTTTGTAATTTACATTTTAGTTGAAAATATGAATAGTAGTCTTCTCGGAGTGTGTGTGATGTGAAAATGCGCCGGATATCGGAAATATGCAGCCACGATTGCAACAAATAACTTGTTGCCTGAAAATATTGTTTCTGAACCCATCATGGAGGATTTATAATATGTGTGTAGATAAAGTTGTGTATGCAACTCTGCATAATTTGGCCTTAAAACACACGTGCGATCTTATTATGAAACTCGCTAAAATCTCGTTTCATAAAACCGCACTAGTGTTTTAAGGCCTATCATTATGCAACTGTTGCATAAACTACTATAGTAGACGAATTATTGAAGATTTAATAACTATTCATGATAACTAGTAAGTAACCGGGACCAGTTTTTTTAAAATGTTAATTGACTGGCAAACGAGCTGACGGCCCACCTGATGGAAAGTGGTCACCGCCGCCCATGGACATCTGCAACACCAGAGGTGCTGCCAATGCGTTGCCAGTCTAGGGAGGATGGGGAATGGGGATGGGATGGGGATGAGGGAATAGGCCTCCGGATCTCGTCACTCACCGTACGAAACGCAACAGCAAGCTATTACTTTACGCCAATATTCTGTGAGAGTGTGGTACTGCCCCGGTCGAGCCGGCTCATTCGAACAGTAATCACCTAGTGATGATTACTGTTTAGCTCTACCACTACAGAAACCCGATCTTTGACGGCTCTAATACATAGATTTTATTGCAGACACCCCACGACTAATAGAAACCTTGCGAACTTCGAAATTATAATGTAACAGCACGAACAAGGGGTCCAAAGTTGCAATTTATTAGGGAACTTCAAAACTAGTTATAGTTGTATCAGTCAGCTAATAGCGAGGCCGTGACCTTAACCGCAATATATAAGTTTTAAACAGTTGGCCTAGGAAGATTTTCTTTATTTGTATCATTTGATTTTTTCAAAGTAAAAGTCAATGTCATACTATCTTTATTCAATTTAGGCTTTTACAAGCTCTTATGAAGGTCAAGGAATGAATCTACCACCGGTTCGGAAAAAATCTTCTACTGAGAAAAACCGGCAAGAAACTCAGTGAGGTATCATTCTTTCAAATCAGTACACATATAAGTCAACAATGATGTCTACAGTTTTATACAAATCTAAGTATATACCACAGCAGGTACGCCCATCGAGACCCAGGGATCGCCGAGATTTTCTTGACGTACCTATCGACTACCTAAAGATTATTAAAATATGTAATTGAATATAATTTGATCACATCCATTAAAGAACTGTCAGAAATAGTCAAATACCCAATTAAAAAGTAAGAGGTAGCCAAGTCCGTCCTAAAATCTTTGCATCTGAGCAGCGCCTCTATTCGGGAACGTCCGAGCGATATTGTAGCGACGCGCTAGCGAGATTCTCATCCCATTCTTCCGCACGATGCTTAATGCGTAAGAGTGGGATGCGAGTCTCGTTCGCGAGCCGCGACAATATCGCTTGGACGTTCCCAAATAGAGGCCCTGCGAAGCTACCGCCGTATCAGCCTTATCAATGATATGGGACCTGGGGCCTTTTATGAAAAATCTTTCCTTTGGGCCCTTAACTAATTTTGTTACAGGACCTGTCTAAGGCATGCTACACCACTGCATCTGAAATTGTCATCTCAATTGTCTCCATCTCTATTGCCGCTGCAATTGATGGAGGCTGTGTTCGCTGAATGTCTGAAATTTGCTTTCCATCTGTTACAAGTGTTACAACCCATCCCGACTAATCCCGTGGGAAAAACTAGCTATCATAGCTGTAAAAGCATTAAGAGACGCTGTAAATCCCCCAAGTTGTATATGCGGCGACATTGTAACACTACTGTTACGACACTGTGTACTGTGTTAAAGTTTAAATTGTGGGAAAGCGGGACCGGCTGCCAAATTTGCGGCAAATCACAATTTTACGGCTTAATTCTGAACCCAAAACCATTACTGTTGCGGTTTTTGCTGTGCAAGCTACTTTTAAAAGTGAGCGTTTATAATACTTACACGTATTTAAGTACAGTTTCACTCCAAGTCGACACAAACAAACATACGTCGCCGTAAGTCAATTTTAAGTGGCATGGTACTAAAATGTGAAATATTATAAACATTTCCCATTTTCCTAATTCAAAAGCAAGGTACGATGAATCTATAGTACATTGTGCATCTAGGGCCGTAAGAAGGGGATAACTAACGAGAGTCTGTTAGAAGCCCGACGCCGACAGGCGAGGGCTTTTATGACTCGAGGTTGTTATCCCCTTACTGCCCGTGATACACACAATGTTTATCATCACATTTGCGAGTCAATGCAAAAAAAAATTAGACAAAGAAAAATATATATATTAATTTTATTCCCATTTTACATCGTGAATTACCATCAGGTGGGTGTTCATAAACTGTGCGTACGTTGCTATCAGCGCGGGGCAGCTCCGCCGGCTGCAGCTCCCGAGCAGCTCCGCCGACCTGGCGCACTTAACTGCCCGCGGGAGTTCGAAACTCCCTAGGGAGTTATGGATTTTGTATGGTTTATAACTCCCGCTGACGGCGGGGCCCGTAGAGGAGTTAAATCGGCTATAGCTGCTCTATACGCCTGCGTATAATAAAACCCTTTCCGAGCAAGTGTGATGAAAAAATAATAATGGCCTTTTGTTTTATGGGTCCGGGCGATTCATATCCATCTTTTGTGTCCGAGCTACAAAAGTTGTTGCTCCGCTGTTTTATTATACCCCCCAATATCAAAGCTATAGCTACGTCCGTGAATGATCGTACGACACCTGATGCGTCACCAATCCTCTTTTTACCCCGCTACCATTCATCCAAAACCGTCTGCGCGTCTCCTCCTAGGATACCGTCATTCAGATACCAAACATTCGATTTAGAATGTAGGCTGTGAATAGCTAAGTTTATAGCCAAACTAAAGATGGCTGGACAAAGTTATAAGTACTCGTACCTATATTATTTGTGTAGTTATCGGCAGCATCGGGGAGACTTAAGGGTCATAAAGAGTCAAAAGACAAGTAAACAAGCCCATAGAGTCTGGACCTATAACTACATTATCCTCCCAGACGTGTTCTCTTCACCCTTATGCGATGGTCACAAGTTCTATTTGTGCATGGCAAACCAATTCATGTTCCAACTTCATGGAGGATTACCTGTTCGTAAATAATGTATTTGTTTTTGTCTGAACATAGGTAATTTATTTAATGCGGGCACTGAGTTTGTTGAGGATTCCTGATCTTTAAGTACCAAGAAAAGAATGAAAGGTTGGTTTTTATTCTGAAATAAATTGTAAAATTTGATATTATTTATACACGTTTAAGAGACCGCTGACTAGTCCTATGAATTTGACAAAAGACCTGAATGTATTTTAATTTGGAATTTGTTGCAAGGCACTATCACAGTCAATAAATATTCAAACTTATTGCTAACATGCGATCCTCTTTAGACAATGTATGAGAAACGACTTACGAGTAATTGCGTCTGACTGATGTAACTAGTAAAACACGTGCCACTCAGAGCCTACCAAACAGTGCTCTCCTATAGTGGTGACCCGTGATACCAGAAGAACGAATTATGGAGGAGGAGGTCATGTAGCTGGTGAAGCTGTTCATCAGGGTGGCGGCGCTCGAGGTCGCCGTAGCCGTAGGCGTTCAGAGGGAGCCTGGATTGGTTGCGGAGTGGCTACAACTGCGACGCCAATTTAAGTGTTTGTTTTACCTTACTTGCGGTTATTAGTACTTAAAAAGCTATACGTGAAATCAGTTGCCATTGTGTAGTAGAACACAGACGCTGTCACCGTATTAGCGGAGAGCGACGCTTGGTTACGCAGTGTGGACCGTCGTTATGATCGAGTTTACTTATGAATATGTCTTACTATAACTGTTAATAAACGTATTTCTATTCTATTCTATTCTATTATATACCAGTTTGACAAACTGAGAGTCATGTATCTTCTTTGTGTTATTCATCTGACACCTCACTCTAAACGTGCTAACAGATATACTCACATCGGGACTGATGTCCGTAAAGTTGGCGCTGGATACGAACTCTCGAAGAAACCCATCCAGCTCCGTACCCTCGATGTAGCCGTTACCTGGAAAACAGATCATAGATCAAAGGTCTGCTCAAGATGTACCAAAAAAGTTCTAAATAAGACCTTTTAAAGATACGTCTCGGGTTTTACTCAAGTTCGACGACGAGACATCGCCGCGAGAACCTATAAACTTTCATTTGATTTAATAGGGATATTTCCTGGGTAAAAAATAATTATTCTGATTAGTCCGTCAGTTAGATTATCAAAAAATATTGAACACGTATTTTTTTTATTTATCTAATCAATTATAATTGACAAAGATAACGCGCATCAAAGTTCGGGAGTGGGGGCTCATGACGTTACTTAATGGTAAAAAGTGTGCCAAATTGTGACGTCTCACGGAACTTCAACGCATTATATCTTCGTCATTTTTTGTTTAATTGAGAAAAGAAAGAATATGTGTTCAATATTTTTTTATAATATAAATAACGGACAAATAGATTTTTTCAGGAAACACGCCCATTGCAAATTTTTTATTACAAATACCAAACGTGTAGCTGAAGATACGTTAGGTTAGATATATAAATTAAAAAAAATGTGCAATGAGTTTGTGAGTTTTGATGTAATGCACATACAAACACACTTAATCTGAGAAAAGCACCAATCTTAAAGATAAAGGAAAAATCTTATCCGTTAAAACTTCTTCTGCTGTCTTGCATAAATTTAGCAAAAGCAAAGTTAGTTACTTTGCAAATTGGGCTAAAGTTCTTCTATTTATTACTTTTGGTATGTATTTTAATATAATAATAACAGCTAGGGATAGACATATCCGGATAAAGCACAGCGGCCATACTATAGATACCTGCAGAGTTTTCCGACACTGAAACAAAAACCCGTTGTAGTGGACAAACACCCTTATTCATTTGAAATGTAGGTATACTCGTAATGAATTAATGAAACAAAATGACTGCCTCGATCGATTGAGCTGTTTAGAGGTATTCAAAGTTGAGGGTTCGATATTAAAATAACAGCGACCTAGTTCTGAAGTTGTTCAGGATACTAGGCAGTCAGTAATATTATTAAGAAGTAGGCCCTTTGATAATGACTACCACTTAAATGAAAGGTATTATTAAGTTAAAACAGATGTGGTTATTTGAGCGTTTTAAAACTTCTTCGAAAGACGTAAACATAACCACGACGAAATAGGTTAACAACAATACAGTAGCATTTTTTAAAAAATATTGATGAAATAACCGACCGATAAACAAAGTCAAAGTCAAACTATCTTTATTCAATTTAGGCTTTTACAAGCTCTTATGAAGGTCAAGGAATGAATCTACCACCGGTTCGGAAAAAATCCTCTACTGAGAAGAGCCGGCAAGAAACTTGGTGAGGTATCATTTTTTCAAATCAGTACACATATAAATCAACAATGATGTCTACAGTGTTATACAAATCTAAGTATATACCACAGCAGGTACGCCCATCGAGACCCAGGGATCGCCGGTGCAGGTTACGATTTAAACCAAACGTCCCTGTCCATGATGTAGTATTTAACTGAGTAATATGCCCTAGAAATAAGAATTCGCTTTACAGTGTGGCTTTGAACATTGTGTCTGTTTGTTCTATAATGTTTTTAGGTATTTTATTGTAAAAACGTGTACAATTTCCTAGAAATGATTTTTTAGTTTTAGCCAGTCTATAAGTTGGTACTTTAAGCTTTCCGGTATTTCTAGTAGCCTTTCGCTTATCTAGATTTGTAGGAAAATTGTATAAGTTTTTTCTGACATACATTATTATTTCAAATACGTATAGCGAAGGCAGGGTTAGTATTTAAATTTCCTTGAAAAATTCCCTCAGTGACTGGCGGGTGCCCATGTTATATATGGCCCTGATTGCCCTTTTTTGCAAAATAAAAATAGACTTAGTCAGTCAGTCAGCAGCTAATCCCCATAAAATTAAACCGTATGAAATAATGCTTTTGAAATACGCGAAGTAAACCAACCTTGCCGTCGGTACATCAGTTAACTGCCTCATTTGTCTGACTGCAAACGCAGCAGAGCTCAACCTACTCGCTATGGCTGTAATATGGTATCCCCACTGCAGTTTTGAGTCAAGTGTTAATCCTAGAAGAACAGTTGACTTTACAAATTCAATGTTTTGACCGTCTAATTTAATATTCAATTGTGCATTAACATCTGGTGTGTTTACTAAAGAAAATTTAATACATTTGGTCTTTTTAGGATTAAGTAACAAATTATTTGCAGCAAACCATTTAGAAATCATGGACAGAGTGTCGTGTGGTTCAGTGAGCTCTGTATCTTTCCTATTTACCTTGAACAGCAAAGAAGTATCGTATGCAAACATGACTATGCCTGATGTTTGGCTCCGTCCCACACATGAGGGGAAATATTAGATAGATAGGTAGTATTTTGTTTATGTTTTAAAATGTTTAATACAAGCATGCAAGTGTGTGTACCAATTTACCCCAGATTGTATAACGGCTTGTATGCAGATAGAAAAAGTTCAGCATTCGCGTCTCATTTGATTCTTGGAGAATATAAAAATATCTGAAAAATACACTAAAGCAAAAAAATTGATTCGTGTTTTAGCATTCATGGGGTGAAACATCCATAGCGTTCCTTCAAAACGTGACTTTTTGCGGCATCAATAGTTAGTTAACCATTGCAGTGTCAAAAGTGTCAAGTGGGGTTTCTATAGAACACTGTTTCCAATTTGAAATATTCATGTATAATCAGAGTGATTTCGAACTATTCCAAAGTACAATTATTTGTAATGTCCGTGTGGTGCCGGCTAACAATAGTATCACGCGATGTCCTGCCGTGGGTGTCGACAGAAGGACCAACTGAAGGATGGGCAGCAGCATCCTTTGAGTACTATGATGACCAACTTCGGTCGCCAACCCGTCTGCCAAGCGTGGCGACTATTGCAAATCCCCTCATTTTTGGGGGAGGCCTATGATCTGCAGTGGACGTTTTACGGCTAATGATGAATTCTTTTATACATAATAAATACTGTAGGCAAAATTGTGAAATGGAAGGCTATCATAGCGCTTACTTTTCCTTTCTATTATAAGGTAAACTATAGCGAACGGAAACCTTCCTATAAAGGAATGAAGATAAATTGAAGCCTTATATCAATTAGGGAAGGAAATATTGCCCGCGCAGAATCGATGAAGCTTAATTATAATTTACGAGAGCTTTGAACGATGTGAATAAAGATAAATTTGCCTTTGAAGATGAAACTTGAGGATGTTGTTAATTCTAGAGGTGTCTGTGAAGCTAAAAACATTAATTAACTTTAGGTTATTATGCCGCAGTCAAGTAGTGGATGAAAAGCCTTTTATGAAAGACCAAAGAATCATTAAAAGTAAAAGTTCGTTAGAGAAAGAAGAGGCACAACAGCGGAAAATTGTAACCTGGTATTGTTGAGTGAAATGAAGTCATTTAAAAATGAGAAATGTTAAAAGGTTTATTCGTTTAACAGGATGTTTCGTCTATGCATTAAGGTTGATATCTTCTAGTAAGTAAATAATAACTTAAGTCAGAAGATCGCGCTCTTCCATAACAGTAACTGTACTGCGCACTATAAGTAGCGTTCTAGTCATTCTACATCATGTCAGAGTCCAGTTTTAGGGTTCCGTACCCAAAGGGTAAAAACGGGACCCTATTACTAAGGCTTCGCTGTCCGTCTGTCCGTCTGTCCGTCTGTCCGTCTGTCCGTCTGTCCATCTGTCTCCAGGCTGTATCTCATGACCCTGATAGTTAGACAGTTGAAATTTTCACAGATAATGTATTTCTAATGCCGCTATAAGAACAAATACTAACAAATAGAATAAAATAAATATTTAAGGGGGCTCCCATACAACAAACATGAAATTTTGCCGTTTTTATGGATAATGGTACGGAACCCTTCGTGTGTGAGTCCGACTCGCACTTGGCCGGATTTTTCGTAAGCAGCAGAGGCGCCCCGAAGAAGAAAACAGGCTTGCGCTTTTATATTATGTATGCATGTGTGTATGTGTGGGTGTTGCCGGCTAAGAATAGCATCAACCCATCTCCTCCCTTTGGTATCATAAAAGGCGACAGAGGTACAAACCGAAGGATGGGCAGCAGGGTATTAACATGACTAACTGTGGTCGCCAACTCGCCTGCCAAGTGTGGTGACTTTGGCAAATCCCCCATTTTTGGGAACAAAAATAGACGACGTAAACTCAGAGGACTAATCAGCATCGTATAAATGACCTGGGTTTTGACAAATTGACAAGATTGAAATGTTAATTAGAAATTCAGAAACAGACATTACGGTTCTCAATCCGTTTTTCAACTCTGTTGGTCCAGAGATCGTATTCCCTCCGACCCTTTTAATTTAAAAGTTAGACGGTTTGCCTAAACGAAGTTCAGTCAACCTATCAATCATTTATTTCTGGACGGGTCTAACTTTTTCATTAATCCAAGTCAATCAAGAATCAAAGCGAAGTTCGTTTGATATCGACAGATAAAGAATAAAGAAATGGAAGGAAACAAAGCGGATACTTTGAAGGATTTTTGACGTTGCTATTTTGTAACAAAGTTTCGCCGGATACCTAAAGATTTATATTTCTCTAGAGGTTTTTGCTGACTTTGTTTGGTGAGCGCGGTCGTATTATGTTTAAGCTGGATTATGTTGCTAAGCTGAGTTGCAAATCTTCGCTTCCTACACATCGTAACTAAAATATAGTGACACTTACGTTCGACATTTTTGAAAACGTTGATAATAATTTTAATTCAGTTTAGCGAAATCAAGAAATAAAACTTTACGTACTAAATATTAATGACTTCAGCGCCTCTATTCGGGAACGCTAAGTAATGGTGTAGCGACACGCGAGTGAGATTTATCATCCCACTCTTCCGCACGACGCGTAATGCGTAAGAGCGATATGCGAGTCTCGTTCGCGGGTCGCGCGCCCCGCCGGCTGCGGCTCCCGAGCAGCTCCGCCGACCTGGTGCACTTAACTGCCCGCGGGAGTTCTAAACTCCCTAGGGAGTTATGGATTTTGTATGGTTTATAACTCCCGCGGACGGCGGGGCCCATAGAGGAGTTAAATCGGCTATAGTTGCTCTATACGCTTGCGTATAATAACACCCTTTTCGAGCAAGTGTGATGAAATAGTAGTTTATGCAACGGTTGCATAATGATAGGCCTTAACACACTAGTGCGGTTTTATGAAACGAGCTTTTAGCGAGTTTCATAATAAGATCGCACGTGTGTTTTAAGGCCAAATTATGCAGAGTTGCATACATAACTTTATCTACACACATATTATAAATCCTCCATGATGGGTTCAGAAACAATATTTTCTGGCAACAAGTTATTTGTTGCAATCGTGGCTGCATATTTCCGATATCCGGCGCATTTTCACATCACACACACTCCGAGAAGACTACTTACTATTCATATTTTCAACTAAAATGTAAATTACAAACAACTTTTTCTATTCAATTCAACAAAATTCTACTTTCATTCAGCAATACGTCAACATAATGGCGGCCGTCCGTCAAGACCATTTTTTTTTTTAAATCATAGAGAAACGGATGAAGTCTCTATTCTCACGTCACTCGAGATCAAATATTGTGCAGTTTATATTAAAAAAACATACTGAATTGACGTTTCGTATCAATAACTGTTTTAATATCTATGGATACTAGAATAGAGACCCACTTGAGTTTGACAGCTGTTCCAAATTTAATCTCATTTCTTTACTAAAAACGATAAAGAAGTCATGTTATTTCTTCATCGCAGCACTGGTTTTTCCTAATTGGTTGTCAAAATGGTGCTCATTTCCTACCGTTTTTGATTAACCAATGGAGGTTTTATGATATGGGTGTAGATAAAGAAATATACGTCTTTTGTTTTTGTGTTATTTATTAAGAAGGACTTGTTTTAAGGCCTGATAACACGAGCAACTTTTTACGGCAATTAATAGTCGGCAACTCTAGCTGTCTTACTCTAAGTTCGTACGTTTGAGGAAGCCGCCTATAGTTACCGGCCACATAGTGCTGTGATTTTCCTCGTGTTGCACTTTTAGTATTTTTTAGAGAAATAAATCTTTTACTAATACAATCAAAAGTTTAGCTGTAACAATGTAACAAATCAAAAGACCAACTTTTACAATTACAGATACAGATGTCCTAATGACATCTTATTGACAGTTTAAAACATAACTAAAAATTATATCAACATTCTCCTCCTTAGGAATGTTAAGGAAAGATCGATGTGTTAGATTACATATAATTCTACTATACGTGTGTATTTCACTGAACTCCTAAACGGCTGGACCGATTTGAATGATTTTTTTTGTATGTGTTTGGGTGGCACCCTGGATGGTTTAGATTAACAAATCAGCCAGGCAGATGGCGCTGCAGTCGGTTCAAATACCGCGGGCGAAGCTGTGGCAGGTCCACTAGTAATAATATATATATTTTTAGGAACTTATGACTTTAAAACAAACAGACTAAATAGTACCTGAAATCTATGAAAAAACATTAATTTACGCAAGGAGACCTAGGGGTCTCCTTTGGGTACGTTCCCATACAAAGATGGGACTGATTCAGTTCAGTTTAAGACCTAAACCTAAATTACATAATAAGAGCGTGGTTACCCTTTCTCACATAGGTAATTGAACTTCGTTCGCAAATAGCCAATTGAGAGGCGCTTTAAAACAAAATGGTCGGCATATTTATTTCTTGCTGACGTCACTCGGATGACGGCCCTTCATGCCACCCAGACCTTGGATCTCAATGTTAAGAGTCGATTCGAGAAAAGGTCAAGCGCGAAACCTTTTAAAATTGGTAAGCACTCACGGGTATACATCAAGGAAAATCAGGATCGGTAAGAACATAAGACACATGCCTAATCTATACAATTTGTTTTTCTGCCGGGCACTCGCGTATAGCGTTAAGAGCTATTTTTGCTTGCACATAAATAAAGTCGACCTTGGCTTTTTCTCACAAAGTATGGCAGTATACGTTCTGTTCAGAATATCCAGAGGCATGGATGTTTATTCTGTGATCAAAGTTGTTTTCATTTTGGGGATATTGAAGCGAAAAAAAGTTATTCATTTGGCCATGTTTGAAGTGAACAAGTGTGAAGTTAGATCCGTTTCAGCAGCAATGTGTCGTGGTTGATCATGTTAGAGCAATAATCAATCGACACGATGTAGGTCTTAAATCCAGTGCGAAATTGAGTTCGTCTGTTTATTACGCCTTCATAGCTTAACTTCACCAATTGTCCTGAAATTTGGCATGGACGTAGCTTAAGTCATGGAGACGGGCATGTCATATGATTTTTATCCCGGGAAAATGCAATGTTCCCGAGGGAATCGCCTTAAACGAATTTCTACGACGGAGTTGCGGGAAACGCTAGTATGTTATAACACAATATCAAAGTAAAAAGCTGTTTAGATATGACTGGACTTATATTCCATATTACCTTACCATGCGGCCGCCTTTCCTGTCTAGTTAATAAAAGCTATCATATCGTAGTAAAATAATTTGCTATACAACTAAGGCAATGTCAAATAAATATTGCTTACGTGGGATGTTCCGATGACATGATATATTAAAAAAAAATCTAGCAAGATTGCTCGTCATAAAACAAGAAAAAAGATACAACCGCAATCACTTTAGGCATACAGTTATAGTTATCAGGAGGGCTACCATGATCTCTCAATGCGATTCTCTTTAGGCTCTAAACTGAACTGCGTCGATATTTCATACAACGCCATTGTATTAACAAATGTAAAATATATCGCATGGTATGCAAAAGCGACACAGTTCAGTTGAAGACCTAAAGGGACTCGGATTTAAAGACCGCGGTAATCCCCCAGAAAAGATTATCTATGACCAAGTTTAAATCATAAAAAAACGAAAATTCACATGACATATTATTTTATGTATTTAGCAAACGTAGTCTTTCTTTAAAAAGCATTACATTTTCAACATGAACTGTTCTTGAATTATTTGATCATAGTTGCACGGTTCTACGGAACCCCAAATATCGGGTATTAAGGTAAAAATCCCCATTACAAGAGGCCTTGAGCCGAAGCCATTCTCGAGAACCGAGACATCTCACTTATTCATAGCTTAATTCTTACTTAAGTCTCACTCGCTTCACGGGATATGATGTAGAGCTGCGGCTTTTATAGAAATACACTTTGCAAATATTGATTCCTAGATTTATAAAGTATTATCGATACATGCTTATACTATTCGTCATATGCCTCATTTATATGCAGTCGAAGTGAGTAATATCAGTTACACACACACACCTTTGATCTAGGTATTAAGTTAAGGAATTGATGCCCGGAAGGGCACGAACCACAGAACACAGTTCTGTGTTCTGTGGCACGAACGATGGCCATTAGGAAAAAGCCGAAGGTATCGGTTTTGGCTACACACGTTCCTCGCTAGCGCACTACGAGAACGACAAACACGTGTTAACACGCGCGCTACAATGGGCAAATATTCGTAGCGCTGCGCTTGTAGCCTCTCAGCGTCTTCCATGTTGTAGTGAAACTAACTACTTATACTTGGCAATGAAAGTGGTAATAATTTTCTCCACCACCACATGTAAAACGGGAACACAATTTATGCAAGAAATTCCATTGCGCAAATTCTTTAATTTAACAAGGCTCACTTTCTTGATGAAATGACCCGATAAAAGGGTTTGTAAACCCAAGCTCAAGGGAAAAAAAGTTGCCACCGAACATATTGTCACTCGAGAAATGGTAATATCGATAAAGTTTAGTCTATACTTAAGGGTAAACAGGGGATACACTAAGTAAGAAATAGAAGGAAAGGGTATGAATAAGAACTAACATCAACACCACGTGTTATATGACCGATATACTAATATTTATTTATTTAATAGGCATAGTTACAAGTTACAAACTTAACATAAGCATACGTGTCTAATAATTTGAACAATTTAATAGTCTGCATCTTGATTATAACTACGCACAGTTCATGCAACTAAAACTAACATGTAGGAGTTTATTACATTTTCTAGAGACTTAAACTAATCTTCACTTTAGAGGATTCAGTCTTCGTTGACTTATGAGGGCACTTCGTTCAATACTAAATATATCCAAGTCGGTATCCTTAACAATTCGTTATAAGAGCGAGACATACGTATGATAGGGCTGTTGTACAAAATATTAATTGAACCACGTGGAATGAAGAAAAGCTGTTGCGTGCGACTTATTCTACCGGTTGCTCGAAACAAGTACTGACTTAATAGGTCCAATGAGTCCATCTTGTTGTTCAGGATTTTGTGACACATGACAAGGTCGGCAGTCGTTCGAGGTCGGGATTGAAGGGTTTGGAGACTAAAGTATTTCAGCCTCTCTTCGTAACTTCGAAGAGATTTTCTTACTCTTATATCCAATGCTCTTAATGCGAGGCAGTTCAGTTTACGGCGGAAACTGCCTGGAATTTAGAGCTCATAATACGACTCTAGTTCCTAATATAATCCAGCTATGTTATTCTCATTTCGCTCGACAATCATAAATTGACCCGCGCCCTCGTAGACTTTATACGGAGTTTGATACCTATGACCTTGGCAGAGCTGCGTCGTATACGACCAATGTCGAAGTCACGCAAGTTAGGCTCGCTGGTGAGCTCGGTAACGAAGTGTTATTTAAGAAAACACCCCAGCGGCTCTAGCATGCCAGTCGCGGGGATAAGCTTAACCCGTTTATCTCTCTGACTATCTCTTTCGTCGGCACTAGTGTGAGAGAGACACAGAGATAAGACGGTTTAACTTATCCCTGTGTCAACCGTGCTAGTTCCGTGGGTGAGACCTACAATATGCATATTTTATAGTCTAGTCTAACGAACGTTTTCACGATGGTCTTATTATAAAAATCCCTTCCAAAGTCTCCGTAAAGGGGCTTGTAAATGGGCTAGTTTTTTGGCAATTTATTCTGCAGATTGGGCTTATTCCTAAAAATATTACCTATTTCATCACTATTGGGAACTAGTAAATTTCGGGGTAGCCCGAATTGCAGCAATGAATTGCCAAAAAAATTGCTCATTTACAAGCACCGTAAGTAAAGAGATATTTCAATGTTTCCGAATAAAAATAGGTATCTTTACTGTGTTTGATTGAACAGTCTACTAACGTTGAAGCCTAAGCTTTAGCTGAGACCAATCCGATAATAGCTGATTTCTGAAGTGGTGGAAATCAGTCAGAGCCCCGACAGGCGAGAATCTTCTGTTTTATAAACGGATCAATATTGGAATTGTCCTTAAGAGGCGTATTACAAAGCTGAGCGGGCAACCTCGCATCTTTAGCGGTTTTCTCAATTATT
The DNA here is from genome assembly GCA_947859335.1 of Tortricodes alternella. NCBI lineage: Eukaryota > Metazoa > Arthropoda > Insecta > Lepidoptera > Tortricidae > Tortricodes > Tortricodes alternella. The sequence continues at coordinate 6,464,089 of OX401975.1, read as the reverse complement.
AAAGTGTAATTGAGTAAAAATCAAAATTGTAGTCTAAATAACATTGTCCGTCCGGTGTTGTATTTCGTTTGTACGCATCTGTTCCGAAATTCAGAATGCCAGAAACGCACAATGCCAGTAACTCACAATGGCAGAACCTCATAATGCAAGTAACTCATGATGTCAGAAACGCATAATGCCAAAAAACGCATTACGCCAGTAATAATGTGCATGTAATCCAATATTTTGTCATGATGAGGAATGTAATTGTGTATTTATGCGAAAATGTATTTACTTATTGCGTAAAGCGCGTTTAAAATAGCTACGTTAAGTAAATTAGCTGCATTTTAGCGAAAGAAATAATTTTTTGCATAAATATCTATACATAAACACCTTGATAGTACCTATCATATATATTATTTCTAAAAGATATTTTTTTGAAGACGCTCCATATCTCCGTTAATTCTTTACCAAAATTAATGATTTAAACGTCATTTTAAAGTTTATGTTCGTCGCTTTGTCACACAAATAGATTCAAATTAACGTCTTCGTTAAAAAATAAATAAAAAACCACGCGATTTGCAAGCGCCATCTATTGACAGTCTGTTTAACTAACATGTGTGTTGGCTATTTGCACATGCAGACTAATGTGAACAGATGGCGCTACTATCTTTGTGTCATTCATGTTAGGGCCGATGGAGGGTACTGCGTTTACTCGTATTATCTTTGTCAAAATTATCCTTCACTATATAGGTATTATAATAGTACGTATTAAGACTTTCAATTATAAAACAGAGCGTGGCCCCCAGCCGCGTACGTAAATAAAAATCAGCCGCATTGCAAGCACCATCTATTGACAGTCTGTTTAACTAAAATGTGTCTTGGCTATGTGCAGACCAATATGTCAATAGATGGCACACCCGCAAGTACTCCGTTAATTATTATCTTTGTTAAAATTATCTGCTATTGACGAAAATAGACAAATAGAGCACTAAAAATACTTGCATTTACTTATTCTCACGTTAATATATTATTATTATCCGGTGTTTGATCACGATACTGTGCGAAAATTCGCACGGGTCAGCTAGTTTAGACAAAATATAACATAAGAACTCTCATGTCGTTAAATTTAAGTAGTTAGGTAACTACTGAAAAATACGTGTTCATTATAAAATGAATGAACAAGACCTTCCAATTGAAAAGCGATACCAGCCTTTCGCCATTGATATCTATCTGACCGGGATATTGAGCGAGCAATTTCATGCCGTACGGGTTATTACGGCAAATACTCCGCAATATTCGAAGGGTATTCAGTTGAAAAGGTAGGCAAGGTATTGGAGCTGTAATCGATTATTGGTCGGGTAATATGGGTAAGAGAAACGATGAACAATAAAATACTACACGGTAAAGTGAATAGAAACCAATGGTGTGATTCTCTAACATCAGCGGCTGATCAGCGGATTAACGAAACTATTAATTTAGACTGTAAGAACAAAGTCATTCGGTCTAAATTTGAATGTGTCCGTCATCGCTGATCAGCCGCTGCGCACGTTAGAGAATTAGATGTCTCGTCTCTCATTTCGTCCGTCAATCATAAATTGACCTGCACGCTGGTAGGCCTTATGCGCAGTGAGGTGCCTACGCCGGTGGCTAGCTATGTCGAAATACGACCAAGGTTGAAGACACGCACAAACATATAGTTTATACACATTGACGGTTCAAGTTTGGCTCGCCGTTGAGTTCATTTGGGAGAATCACACCCCAGGCCCTTTCATTAACCTAAATTATAATCGTCTTGTCAATCAGAATCAATACGAAACCGATTATTAGCTATAATATCGTCAGTGGACACGTGTATAATAAATGAGTATTATTAACTTTGAGTACCTAATAGGCTACTTTCCTGAATCAATCTACTTAATTAGTCCGTCATTTACATTATAAAAAATATTGAACACATATTTTTTTCTTTTGTCAATTAAACAAAAAATGACGAAGATATAGTGCGTTGAAGTTCCGCGTGACGTCTCGACTTTATACACTTTTTACCATTAAGTGACTTCATTAGCCCCCACTCCCGAACTTGGACGCGCGTTATTTTTGGCAATTTTGATTGATTTGATTAAGCAAAAAATACGTGTTCAATATTTTTTGATAATGTAACTGACGGACTAATTAGAATTACATTTTTTTTTATACAGGAAACATCACTATTATGTATACTAGAGTGACGCCTCAACTTGATTTTTTGTAAAGCCTGGTGAGGCCAAATGGCACAAATGCCTATAAGAAAACGATCACCGCCGGACGCGGCGCACATGCCCGCTCCGTCATCAAGTGTTCTAGTGTAACGTAATACTTCAATGATTATTAATATTCTCGTTATATCGCATTTCGAAATCATATTGGATTACTTTCGTAAGTATTTCATGATTGTAGCGTGCAGCGGCGTTTCCCGCTTAGTGGCTTAAAATTCGCTAGGAAGCCGAAATCACACTAAGTAATTTTTTATCATTATTTCAACCGAAAGACGTCCACTTCCGAACATGGGCCTCCCACAATGATCTTTACAAAGCCGTATCTTCACCAGTACCATTACCATGAGTTTACGCAAACCGTTCTCGCTATCGAAATCTATCGGAAATACTGATTGTTACCGATACAAGTAAAAGGGACCGAGCGATAGTTTTCGATAACGAGAACGGTTTGCGTAAACTCATGGTACTGGTACAGGTCATGAGTCTACCGTGTGGGTGGTCTGCCCACTCTGCGTCTTCCAGTTTACGGTCACCACTCAAAAACTTTTCTTAGATAAGGCAGTGTTATCTCCGAAGTTTGCCAACCCAAAAATCTCAAATTATTCATGCTGAAAGAAACTTACATATATTTTACAGGAAAACAAAAATGACGTTCCAAATATGGTTTTTGAGGAAACAAAACAAAACGGAACTTTGCAAAGTCGACACACTCGACGGTTGCGTAGAGATAGGGGCTTGCGAAAGTTATTTCATAGGTAGGTTATAAATGAAAATTTAGTTTCTAATAACAGGGTATTAAAAGCTATATTTAAATTTTTAGGGCACCGTACCTAAAAAGTTCTGTCTGGTAAAGGTAAGTACGGGACCCTCGGCGCGCGAGTCAGACTCGCACTTGACTCTCACACCGATTAAAGACCTTGGTGATTACCGATTGTGAGCAAGTTGCCTACAAAGCAAGATGCCTACAGGCAGGATGCCTCAAAACCAAGACGGCCAAAAAGCAAGATGTCTCAGAAGCTAGATGCCTCAGAAGCAAGATGCCTTAGAAGCAAGATGGCATTACTACTTAGGCATTTTGCTTGGTAGCCATTTTAGCAAGTAGACCAAATGGCTAGACGGCATTTAATCACTTAGACATTTTGCTTTGTAGGTATAAATAATACTTAGGCATCTTGCTTTGTAGGCAACTCGCTCATAACCCGTGATTACTGTTGTCAATCTATCCACTACCGCGGAGGTGTGAGAGAGTAACTACGTTCCGTATCCCCTGGTAACTCTAGACTCGATGGTAATTTGATTAATTAGCGAGTTCTGGCTTCTATCGGACCGGCGGCGGCTAATTGATAACCATACCAACGCATACTAAGTTCAACACATCTTTGCGCGCGTCGCTATGTGTGCGTGAGATGTATGTATATTGTATGTATGCAGCTTTGATTTGTGTGGCGGTGACGTGGTACGCTTCGTCAGAGCCACACAGGCTCACGCTCACATAGCCACGCACAAAGATCAGTTGAACTTAGTGTGTATAGGTATGTTGTGACAGTAGGCGGGTTATACAGCGAGTGCTAATAGGCTAGCAAAAAGTTTTTTCAATTTTGACTTTTATCTTAATTTATAAGCATTATAATACCCGGCGCATAAATTGAACTTAAATGGCGGCTAGCCGCGCAGGTAAGTATGGAAAAAAAAGCGTCGCACCTCATACCGCACCTCGATTGAGACGCGAAAATGTGTGCTGCGCATTCGAGGTCAAAGTTCAACATACGTTCCGCGAATTATACTTTGTTATGACATGATAACAAACGAAGTATACCTACATAAAAAGTCAGGATCGCAACTTCGCAACCCATCTCTACCATCATTTTTATAGAAGGTAAGTAACGCTTCGTTAACCCTTTTTGTGTGGAATATATGATAAAAAAATTACTTCGGCTTAATGATGCTATCTAGGGCGTAGCAATTAGTTTTTATGGGGATGACCATCATCATTCATCATACCATCTTAGGACTCATTAATCGAACGTGGCCACAAGTAGTCTTGTGGCTCTGCCCATCCCATTAGAGATTTCGGGCGTGATGCTATGTATGTGTGTGTACTAGGTAACATCACGAAGACTATTTAAGTCGTCGTTATTGTTCCACATCGTATTCCCTAGATCTATTATATTAACGTCTTACTATCCATTAGGGCGCGTATTATTACGGGCATACTGACATGAATAAGTGACAACTCAATGCCAACACGAGGTAACCTCTATACAGGGTAACTTTGAAGACGTAATGCGAAACCGTTGCTTTAAGGAGATTGTAAATGGGCTAGTCTTTCGCCAATTTATTGCTGGAATTTGGGCTATTCCCAAAATGATTACCTATATATTCACTATAGGGAACAAAAAGTTCAAATGTAAATTTTAGGGATAACCCGAACTGCAGCAATGAATTGCCAAGAATTTCGCTCGTTGAAAAGCACCTTTAGTTACATCTTTCCTAGGTTAAGAACGCTTGCACGTTCCTGCAGTGCTGTAATTAAGAAATCCAATTTTTATTGATTTAACATTTATTCTAATTTTTTTCTTTAAAAAGGGAGACCCTTCTTGCTCATTGCCTTCTGAAATAATTAACTTTGACAGACGACATTCGTCAAACTAAGCAATTATGACAATCAAACACTAGTTGGTTTGTTATTTTAATAAACCTTGCTCATTGAATAATATAAATTTTCATGCATCAGAATATCAGACTTCAGTCTAAAGCAAATATTGACTTGCAATAATGCTGCTGTCAGTCTTGCTATGTCAGAGAAAGTCTTAAGTCTGCGAGTAAGATTTGAAACTACTTAGTCAAAGAACTTTCGCACTTCAGAAAAGGCTACTTCACACCTCGTACATCTTTCAGTTAAGAAGTTTGCTACTTTTGAAAGGCATTCCAAGGACTCGCACGTGCTCTCAAACTTCTCACTTACTTTAACGCCTGTTATACTCATTTGTTAAAGTCTAGTTTTGCACTTTGCAGCAAGCTAGAACAAACGACAATCGTTCTGTGCGCTCCGCTGGCGCCGCGCCAGCGGCTTAGATGTTCGGATGTCAAGTGCATACTGATAAATTGTTTAGTGCGCGTGTACCTAATAAGGTGATCTATAGGATGTTTGGGATTAGCACGATAGAGTTTATTGTTAGCAAAAACATGCTTTAAATTTAAACTGGATTACCAATGTATGGGCAAAAAACTTTTCCCATAACATCAGATCCCAAACAATTTTACTCAAATTATCATTTGGCAAAAACTCATTAGTCAAAACAGCTTATCGCAATTTTACAGTTAGCAAAAGTATTTTTTGACAAATAAGTACTTACGTAAGGGACACAAGTTCACCCTAACCTAACCTACCCCTGATAAAGCAAAATGATGCCAAATGATAATTTGACCAAATGATAAAATGCGAAATGGAAATATGCTAAAGATTCGTTTGGGAAATGAAACTACTGCGAAAAGTTTTTTGGGAAGTGAAAAATGGGGATAAATATTTTGTCCAAAGAGCAGTACACCATTTAATCATAATCATAATCATTTATTTGCGTAAAACATTAAATGCATGCAAATATTAGATACAGCCATTAGATTATAGTTGAATTAAACGATAAAACAGAAACAGTAGTAAAAAAAAAAAAACTTAAATCTTAGTCAGAAACAATACAAGCTTAATTTTAGAATTATACTAAATATTTATGCTGTTTAATCTAAGGAGTTGGCAAAATATTCTTTCTATTTAAACTTGCCTTGCGTAGTAGGTAAAGTCACTTGTTTTACTGAGCGGGCTGAGATGAATTAACGAGAAGCGACAGAAACACCAGCAACAGGGCATTTTTGTATCTTATCCTGCCATGGCTATCCCACTGTTTGATTCTTGATATAAGCGTACGCAAATCGATAATTGTTATCGAGTAACTTTTTAAATTCGTATGTCGTCCATGTTTACGGTATAACTCATATCAAATTTAGGCAGTAGCTTTCATTCACAAAATGAAGAAGGACAACTTAAAATTTGCGGTCGTGTACACAACCCGGCCGTTTTTTTGCTTCGACTTTTTCACATATTTTTCTTACTTAACTCAGGGTAGGCTGTAGTTGAAAATAAGTGTGTCGAAGATCCCCGGCCGACCGTCCTTCAACGTCAATTCGAATTTCTCCCCGGACGCCGACGTGCGACGCCGCTGCCATGCAGGCAGGCTTTCTAGATTTTATATAATACAGTATTTCAGATGTAAGATTATACATAATCTCTTAGAAAGTCAAATTAAGGACCTCATACGCATACGCATTCATTGCTATTATTTACTGTTTCTTGGTGATTGGGCCATGAGTGGGCCGCTTCGACTATTTCTGTACCATAACTACTTACAATTTATTTTATAGTTCAACTGTGCCATTACCATGAGGTTGTGAATACAGCTCTTGAGTGTGACATTATTATGTTATTATTATTCATCTAGTCGATAGTTCAGGAGTATGAAGATCCCGTTAAAAACTCCATAATTTTATAACTAGTTTGCCCACACAATTAGTTTAACCCTGATATAATGTTCATTAACTGCCTAATAAATGCAATTTTGTGTATGGATGTATTAAATGTTAAAGATAGCACATATCTAAAATAAATTCTTAGAAAACCTTCACTGTTAGAGGCACTCTACTCCACAGAGTTCAGTAGCTTCTTCTGCAACTGCATAATATATCCCCGCTGGAGCCTTCCGGGAATCATCTTATATGTACACTTAGCTACTAAGATTGGCTCACTCACAATATGTACCTAATACGTATTCCGTGCTATTTGTTGTATATTTGGAGTAATTTACGGATGGTTACTATGAAGAAAAATTATAAGCAGTTTCTTTGACAACGTATAATGGATAAGTGTTATATAAAAGACTGTAATAGAACTCTATTCAAATTTAAAACACGTTTGATTATAAATTGATAGTTAGACAGTTGAAATTTTCACAGATGATGTATTTCTGTTGCCGCTATAACAACAAATACTAAAAAACAGAATAAAATAAATATTTAAAGGGGTTTTAAGAGGGCGCCGACCGTCCAGTGGCGCCCTCATCACTGTTATTGTGTTTTCTATTAAAGGAAAGTATTTTATTAAAATTGAAGCCGTATAAGTTGTTACGCAACTTAATACACAACGTATATGCTTTGTAATATAGCTTTGCAAAGTATAACCATCATCTAATCAATTTAATAGAAAATAGTGGCCGCTTTTTTCTGTTAAATTGATTAGATGATGGTTATACTTTGCAAAGCTATATTACATAGCATAAATACGTTGTGTATTAAGTTGCGTAACAACTTATACGGCTTCAATTTTAATAAAATACTTTCCTTTAATAGAAAACACAATAACAGTGATGAGGGCGCCACTGGACGGTCGGCGCCCTCTTAATAGATAATGGTACGGAACGGAACTCTTCATGCGCGAGACTGACTTACACTTAGCCGGTTTTTTCAAATTTGACTTCAGCTCTACTAATCAAGTCTGTGTAGCTAATGACCGACGTCCCAAACGCCACTTAAGCATTTGATTGGAGATTAAATAGTTCAATGTCCCTCAACTAGTTGTCAACTTATACATAAAAGTCACTTAAAGCTTACTTTAATTAGAGATCAATTTCAGTGGCGTTTGTGAATTTGGCCATAATCGTCTGCAACTATCTGGATAACTTCAAATAGTTTTGGAATAGGTACCTAAATAGGTTTGGGTTAGGTTAAATTTATAACAATTAACTCTATTAGCAGAGCTTTCTTACTTTTGTACTTGTATGAACTTTTGTACAGCATATCAAATCAAATCAAATCAAATATTATTTAATGTTTATACATACATACATAGCATCACGCCTGAAATCCCTAATGGGGTGGGCAGAGCCACAAGACTACTTGTGGCCACGTTCGATTTATTAGTCCTAAGATGGTATGATGAACCGTATGGTGACAGGTGATCAGCACATCGCACTTACAGATAGTCCACCATGTTGGAGAGGACCCGTCCCTTAGTCGACTTTTACGACATGCCAGGATGATAAGCATCTGCACGCATTCTATGCTATTTCTTCACTCCCAGTGCAGCAGAGGAGTTAGGGTTTATTGTTGATGATGGGTAAAAACTACGGATAATAACATAATTACATTTAAGGTAAAGGCACCTATTAACGACCCCATGAAAATCGACACCCATTATCGTGGTGTTTTTAAATACGTGTTTTATTAGCAAATGGCTGGACTGATTAAGAATCTTTTTTCACAAGACCAAAGCGTACTCAGTTGTCTATTGGATTTACTGGCGCGGGTGCGTATGCATCAAGCAAAGAACTTGCAACTCGTCAATTCCAGCACCGGCGACGCAGGAGCAGCTTATCCCATACAAACACGTTAGGTCATACGTAAGTGCTCTCGCATCTTACTTAGCGATTTGCGTAATAATTGTAGTAACTAATCTAATGCTATGTTTTTTAAAAGATTTATTATAGTTTCGTTTGCGACTTCGAAATACTATTTTTCTGATATTTTGTTTGGGAATATGTAAAAAATAGAATATAAAATACCTCGGTATTTGGATCCATTTTTCACTGTGGCTCCTAATTCCGAGGTATACCACGGTAATACGTAAATACTTTAGGTTCAGTTGGCATTCTTTTTTAAATTAATTGTCAGTATAGTATCTAAACTTTTTGTGTTATTGAAATCTTCATCTATCTAAGCAGCTAAAGAGCTATATCCGTGGTATGAAAAATATACAAGAAGGTCTTAATTTTTGATAAAAACGTAAGCATTATATTACTGGTTTCTATAGACACACACACACACATTCCGATTTATTCAAGATTAGTAAGAGTCGGAGATAGGTTCCTCTTATATTACCTATTACCGAGTGACAACGTAATGAAATAACTAATTTAGGGTACCGTGGTTCTGATATCTTTGTAATAACCATTATTTTGATTTTGGTAGTTTTGCTTATCTATCGGAATCTGTTGTTCTTCCTACTCAGCTATAGTTTTTATATCAGTGGGACTAATACTAGGTATATACTATATATATTTTTTGAGTGTTGTGTGTTACGGTAAAACCAATTTAAATTCTAGTGTAAAGTCAGTATGTTTTTGATTTGTAATTAATTATTATTAGTTGACGACGCGCTTAGCCTAGTTGGTAGTGACCCTGCCTCCGACGCAAGCGTCCCGGGTTCGATCCCCGGTAAGGGCAAATATTTGTGTGATGAGCATGAATGTTTGTTCCTGAGTCTTGGATGTTTCCTATGTATTTAAGTATTTATTTCTCTATACAAGTATTTATATCGTCGTCTAGTACTCATAACACAAGCCTTTAGAGCTTACTTTGGGACTAGATCGATTTGTGTAAAGATTGTTCCCTGATTATTTATTTATTTATTATTATTATTATTATTAGTTACTTGTAACCAAACATCGCTTTTCGATTTAAATGATTGATTATTTTGTTATAATTCTAAAACTATAAGTACCTAAGACTTCATTTATATTTCAATATTCTAAAAATAAATTGTCAAAGAAATGTACGGAACCAAAACTGTCATTAATTCTTACCCTCGGCAATAGGAACCAAATTCGCGGTATTAGGATCACAACCTATTCAATACCACGGTAATAGGGGATTTAGGCATTTTGGCTTTAATAAATATTTAACCATTAGTTACTACCTAGATTTAGACCATAAACCTACAAAATAACAAGTTAAATCTATATACTTTCATTATAAAAATCCTTACCCTCGTTACGCTGTCTTGATACCCTTAATTTTTGGCTCTTAGTTGAAAACTTGCTTAACTACCACGGTAATAGGTGCCTTTACCTTAGTATCACCATGATCTGCCTATTAGAGCCGTACAATAATATACAAATAAGATTAAAAATCCAAATTTAAATACACTAAAAGATGTCAAGCTCATTAAAGTATAGCATGGATTACATTGTCATGTTATCATTAAATTTATCAACTACCAATTACATAGTGGCGTACTTTGTACTTGTACGAATTATCGTAGAGCGTAGTTAGCGTAGGACGTCACACACTAATGATAATCGGCCATAAGCTTGAGCGGTTGACTAATTTCGTTGCTTTACGTAGATGACTCGGTAGCCTAATGGTTTAGAAGTACGGTACGAGCGCTAGCGGCCCCGGATCGATCCTGCGCCAGTGTCCATCTTTTTCCATTTTTAGTTTATTTGCAAATTGTTTAAATAATTAGAATCAGGTCGGGCGACGCCATTGCAGCTCATATTCTTAAAGAGATCATACCTGTGCTTAAGACATGTGTGCATTTGGAAATTACCCACATAATTGTGATGTGAATAATTAATAGCCTAACTTATCGAAATTGTGGCAATTAAAGATATTATTTTGTTTGAGATTGTGTTTACGGCGAAGGGGTGAGTCTAGATATTAAGGCGCAGTGTTTACCTAATTTCCGTATCCCTTAATTATGTTCTCACAAAGGGATTCTTGTTTTAGCCTTCGGATATGCCCTTCGAGGTTCGTTATTAAGAACAAGATAAACCTTCTCGTGAGGTCCTCGCTAGCCGGTGGCATTTCGGATTGGCAGGGGTCCGCCAGTCAAACCCTCCTGGCGCTCAACAATTAGTAATTAGGTTTTAGGAATAAGTTAGTTAATAGTTATTTAGGTTAATATTCTACTTGAAATATATTTTAATTACGTTCATGTATTGATTTTATTTATTAGGCAAGCTAACCCATAACACTATGTATAACAAAACAATTTGAAAAAAAAAAACTATCTTTTTATCAAAGTAGTATGTGACGAACTTCAAAATGCAATCTATACATATAACATCTATACATATAATAAAATCGTAAAGTGGAAAAAGTCTGTACATTGAAGATAACAATGAAAAAATGCTATGAGGGCTTCAGAATGAGCAGCAGAACAAATCCCAATGGTTTTTGAATTTCATGTCTGTTTGTCTGTTTGTCTGATTGTATGTTCGCGATAAACTTTAAAACTACTGGATGGATTCCAATGCGGTTTTCGATAATATATCCAGGAACACTTCAGGCAGGACATAGGCTATAGAAACTTTTGGAAATAAAAGTGGAAGGGGGTAAAAGAGGGGGTGGAAGTTAGTATGCGAAAAACTGTTTGGATGAGTTTATTAACTTAAAACTTGGTATAAATACTCTTCAAAATAGAAAAATAGGTATGCGGTATAAGACAATATGAAACTACCCGTAAAAATGGGGCCTTGGGGCGTTAAACTTTGTATTGGAAAAACCGATTCCATTTGTTTATCTACTTTAAACTTGGTATATATGCAGTTCAAAATAAACAATTAGGTAGGTAACCGTTTCTAAAATAAATTATTGTGTGTGTGTGTTTGTGTATGTTTGTTACAACTTAGCTCCATATGGCTGAACGTATTTTCATGAAACGTCGTATATAGTTAGACCTTAGCTTCTGGAATAGAAAATAGGGTCATTTTTGTCCCAAATAACTCAAAAGTTGTTGAGAGTATAATTACAACCGAATTCCACGCGGACGAAGTCGCGGGCGGAAGCTAGTTTATCATAATTCTACGAAAAACCAGACTTGATCCAAAGCCTATAGAATCTTAAAATGTTTACATATAGTTTCAAGTAATAACCTCGTGCTAAGAATACTTTAAAACTTATGTCAATGTTCATAAGGTTTATTCTCAAAACTCACCATCTCTGTCGTAGTGGCTCCATACTTCCATGAACTGGTTCGCAGAAAGTTTTTTCAGTTCCCTTGAGTCCGGGTCTCTGAATTGCCTCATAAAGTTATTCGCCCGTTCTAAATTCAGCCGTTTGGCAGAAGACGTCGAGTCAAAGCTCATTTTTAAAAAGTTAATCCTATTTCAAATATGGAATCTGGTACTGGCAATCACAGTTTGTATTTGAATATGTGTTTTTTTTTAATACTCTATTATAATATATTAGTCAGTGTGTTTTTATTAACGAAATTTGGCGTTTTATTGTCAGCGAAGGTACTTTATTGTAGTAAATAAATGTTTTCTTATCGATGTTTTAAGGTATGATTCAGGTCTTCATTTCATCTGTAACAAATAAATAGCAATGTTAGTATTCAATTTTCATATAGCAACACTGTACAGCAAAATTAAGTTGGAAAAGTATTTTATCTACACCCATATCTTAAAACCTCCATTGGTTAATCAAAATCAAAATCGAAAGTAGAATTTTGTTGAATTGAATAGAAAAAGTTGTTTGTAATTTACATTTTAGTTGAAAATATGAATAGTAAGTAGTCTTCTCGGAGTGTGTGTGATGTGAAAATGCGCTGGATATCGGAAATATGCAGCCACGATTGCAACAAATAACTTGTTGCCAGAAAATATTGTTTCTGAACCCATCATGGAGGATTTATAATATGTGTGTAGATAAAGTTATGTATGCAACTCTGCATAATTTGGCCTTAAAACACACGTGCGATCTTATTATGAAACTCGCTAAAAGCTCGTTTCATAAAACCGCACTAGTGTTTTAAGGCCTATCATTATGCAACCGTTGCATAAACTACTATTTTTATTTCCAAGTCCAATCGCCTAAAGTGTTCGTGTTAAAAATAGACACTGCTGAAGATTCGAAATAAAACTAATACTTATACTTAATAAGAAAAGACAAGTAAGTCCAGTGTATATGGACGTCTACCGACTTTAACTTGGACTCGAGCGTTGGCGGGGGGGGCGTTCATTAACTACGTGAGATATTTATTTGAAAATTTGTACCTGTTTTGGGGGTAATGCGAAATGCAAGATCCAAATCAGAAAATTAAAAAAAAAATCGTCAATGGCGTCACGTCACATATCAAACAGAAGGGCTTGTTATACGTATCAAAACCTTTATTTATATTACCATTAAAATTAGAATTCGTTTATTACTGCTTTACTTGTTTTGTCCAGTAGATTCGAGAAAAGAAGTTTGTGACAACAGCGACAACATCGGGGTGATCCTATAAGGGTTTAATTTTTTCATCGAATAAACCCTAAAAAGGAATTATAGGGTCTTGATGTCAGAAGTTACACGTATACCAACTTTTCTGTGGACTGGCAAAATTCTCAAAGCAATACAATACAATATACGAATGCAAACTTTGAAACTCCACACGTGAAAGTCCTATTAAATGTGAAAATTCAATTCATACCCAAAATTAAATTGGCAATGATATAAAATTGCATTTAAGTACCAAACTCCTTATCTTATTAAATTCATGAAACCATCTTAAAATTAGTCATTAAAAAGTCTTGAGCAATTTAAACTTGGCTAAATGCTACCCTAAGATCAAAAGTCAAATAAGATAAGAAGTTTCACCATCAATTTGAAGTTTAAGAGGACTGTGATCCAACGGCAAAAATCACCCTTTTCATACAAAATGCGATAACGATTTCCAACCCTTAAATGTTAACCGAGTTTGACCAATTTTTGATAGGTTGTCAGTCAGAACAAAATCTAGGTCCAAACGTTTTGGTTTTTTCACCATATTCAATAAATTCAGTTTTATTGTTGTTTCAGTATTCTCATACAAAAGTAATGTTCGGCGATTATTTGACTTTGTTGATCTTTAATCAAAATTCAAACACGTATAAGTAGACCTAGATTTTGTTCCGACTGACAACCTATCAAAAATTGGTCAACATCGGTTAACCTTTAAAGGTGGAAATCGTTATCGCCTTTTGTATGAAAAGCCGTAGGTTCACACTCCATTTTGAAAATGACACTATTTATATTGCGTTAGGCCCGCCACACACATTCGTTTTCCTGATTCGGTTTCCGAATTCGTTTTCCGTATGCGGACACCCCGAACGCAAGCATTTCATATAAATAGTTCTACATGACACACACGTTCGTAATTTTTCCGTACGGAATTCGTTCGAACGTGTGCGTCATGTAGAACTATTTATATGAAATGCTTGCGTTCGGGGTGTCCGCACACGGAAAACGAATTCGGAAATCGAATCAGGAAAACGAATGTATGTGACGGGCCTTAAGGAGCTGGAGTTTTTTTTTCAAAATGGCGTTTAGCCGCAATTTATCAGGCTCGGGTCGTAAAGAGTTGCATTTATCTTGCCTTTCCTGGTTCAGGAAATTGCGAAGTATTTACAAGCAGAGTTTTATCTTCCAATAACTCAAGGTTCATTGCCTCGACGAATTGTTCGTTCTATACAATCGCTTTGGATATACGGTCGTTATGTTAATTCGTAACATCAGTAAAATTTAAGTATCAGTAAAATCTTAACCTTGAAAAGCTTGATAGTTAGGTATACGAGTTTTGGGTTCGGTGATATTCCGCGATATCGAACGATATTTTAAGTATTAAGACTCCCTCATAGCATTTAGTGTTGGTATTTGGTCGGGCCACATGCGTCTCGTTAGTTGGACAACGGTTAGATTTGGCCGTCGTTTTGAGGTAAGGCTTACAACCAAAGGCCATTGTAGAATTTCGAACTGAAACAATATGATGCAGAAATGCTAACAGTTTTAAACCAACGGTAGCAGAGGTCGCATTGGCCCAACGTTGGTAAGTGGATGGGCGCAATGATAATATTCTACTGCATTGGGCCAACATTACTTAATGTCTAATAGGGCATTCGTTGTATACAATGCAGAAATGCCAACCGTTTTTAAACAACGGTATCGGTATTCACAATGGCCCAAAGTTGGTAATTGGCTGCTCACGCGCCGAACCGCTCGCGCGCCGCACGCCCGCTGAACACGTGTATTTATTGTAACTGCGCCTCTATTCGGGAACGCTAAGTGATTCTGTAGCAACTCGTGAGCAAGATTTCTCATCCCACTCTTTCGTGCGGAAGAGTGGGATGAGAAATCTCGCTCATGAGTCGCTACAGAATCACTTAGCGTTCCCGAATAGAGGCGCTGATCGATTACGCCGCGCACCGCGCGAGCGGTTCGCGATCGGCGCGCGAGCGGGCGCATTCGCGGCGTGTTCGTCAGATGTGGACGGACCACAATAAAGACCCCCCCCCATAGTAGTTTTACTTCAATATCTATAATGTACAGACATCGGCCTGCTAAAATTTTACCATATGTAAGTATAGATACACTGAGAAAAAATGACAACCAAAAGTTAATTGTATGTAACGTAATGGTTTATCTATAAAGAACAAAACTGAATGTAAAGTATTATGTAGTCGCTTATTTAAGTTACAGATAAACGAAAGTTCGGTGTCCTTTACAAACCATTTTTTTCAATGTAGATCTATAGATATAATTATAGTGCAACTAACGCCCCCGCCTCAGTTTCGTCTGCGATACTTAATTCTCATGAACCCTTAAACCCCCGCTTTTTCCCCTTCACGGTGGAATAAAAAAAACACTTTCTTAGCACGCACCTATAGTGGGTATCCTGCCGCAGTACAAACTGACGACAGTGTATTTACCATGAGTTTATGCAAACTGTTCTCGTAATAGAAAACTATCGCTCGGTCCCTTTTACTTGTATCGGCAACTAGGTATTACCGATAGAGTTCAACAACGAGAACTGTTTTCGTAAACTCATGGTAATGGTACTGAGGTCATAAAAGCTGGGTGAGCGTTCCTTTTTGTAACTCACGCTCGATAAGGCCATGCAAGTGCGAAAAATAGCACGTTTCTATTGATTTATGAGCAAAGTTCTCCGTTCGTACTGCGGATACTATAGTAGCTAAAAGGTTCGTATGTGCCAAATTCCAATTTAGTAGTGAGGTTTTGTACATGTAGAAATTTCATAATAATTCATCAACAAGTAATAATTCGGTAGTATTTTGAATGTATACATCATTATGGTTTTTTGTGGGTGCCTCGAACGCATTTTTCATCGGTAGGTATTTTTATCTAATCGCAGGCCTCGATCGTGTTTTGCCATGTGTGCATTTTTTATGAACGTAATTTTCCGTATGGGCAATTTGCCTAGTACCTAGTAGTATAGTGACTTACAGATGTAGTGCATAATTAGTTTCCATCGTGTTTTATCGGAGGAGTTCGTATTTATCGTGCTCTCTCAATTAGCTTCAGCAGGCCCCCAATTCTCGGCGCATTCGAGATAATCTCACAATCGTGATTAAACGTCAGTGCATACAGTCATTTGACACAACTGTATGAATCTGACGTTTAATCTCGCAATTGACATTATCTCGCATGCATCGAGAATTGGGGGCCAGTACCCATCATACCATGCTGTCATTTTTCACTTTGACATTTGACACTAAATAATAAAGTTTCATATTAATGAATATAAAAATGTCACTCATTTAATACAATTATTAAGTAACACTTCGGGTCCCGTCGTCTTCCGATTGATATCCGAGTTTTACCGATGGAAACATATTATTCACTATATCTGTACTAACTTTTTGCTCCATAGATAAATAGCCTAATTGATTTTTGTCTTGATTGTATTTTGTCATAGGTGCATTTTTAATTAACGTATTTTGGACTATGGGCGATACGCACTAAAGACGATATGTTGGAACTCTTTAGATAGGTAAATAATTTCAAGTTAGCTTCCAAAACTACTTGCAAAGTATTACAAGTGAGGAGTTTGTTTGTATCTTATTGTGACGAGAAAATCGCAATTATAAAATGTAAGTATGTTTGGGACGAAAAGCGACAACGACAAGAAATATAGAGATGATAAAATATGCGTTTAAGGTAAATTACGTTCATAAAAAAACACACATGACAAAATGCGATTACGGAAAAAACCTATCGATGGCAAATGCGTTCGAGGCACTCATCTAACAAACCGTCATTGGTTTATACATAAGCATATAGAGATTGAACGTTTCTTGAGGGAAGACTACGTGGACGATGTCGTTGGCGTCTAATAAGTTCGATAAACTATTTAGGACAATACAATTAGTTACCACCTTTGACTAAGTCGGGTAAAAACTACCAATCCACCAAAATAGCCCTACCCAAATCACCATTTGGATAGATAAAGGCCAGACTAATTTAATTGGTAATCAAAATGAATCCAAAATTCAACCTTATCGCAGTTCCATTGCGCTCACTTTCTATTTTACTTTTTCATCCATTTGCGTCCCTTTCTTAACGCAATGGGCACTAGTTGCGCCCAGTTAAAAGGCACTTGGATGGTAATGACTTGATTCGCGTGCGAAGCGGATAGGCACACGAACTCTAATTTCGTTGTATTTATTTTTGCATTATGGGCCTAATTATGGATTGATTTTTTTAATTCAAAGACTACATTTTTCATTACTACTGGGAACAAAAAGTGTAAGAGGCGTGTGAACCTACGGCTTTTCATACAAAAGGCGATAATGATTTCCACCCCTCAAATGTTAACCGATTTCGACCAATTTTTGATAGGTTGTCAGTCAGAACAAAATCTTGATTTTTTCAATATTATTAATAAATTCAGTGTTATTGTTGTTTTAGTATTCTCATGCATGTTGATCTTTAATCAATATTCAAAAAACTTTTAAACCTAGATATTGTTCTGACTGACAACCTATCAAAAATTGGTCAAAATCGGTTTACATTTAAGGGGTAGAAATCGTTATTGCCTTTTGTATGAAAAGGGTCATTTTTTCCGTTGCTTCACAGTCCTCTTAAGTGTAAAGTTTTGGGGATAGACCGAATTGCAGCAATAAATTGCCTAAAAGTTGGCTCGTTTACGAGCACTTTTAAAAAGTTTAGAAAAGATTCGCTGCGAGAGCAAAAGTCTAGTTTAAAAATCAATATCAAATACTTTTGTGCACATATTTCGACGTCTGAAAGCTATCTCCGACAGGAATGTAGAAACAGCAAAAATAGTGCCAAGTCTTTCTGCGAGTCTGATTTTATTAGCGTTACTTGTTTGTTAAAGAAATGATTCACATTACTTGTCAGCTATAATATCGCACGTTTAAAAATAAAAGGAAAAAGTCAAAATTAAATTAACTTTTGTTTTAAACTTTACTCAAACGCGTTAAAATTGAATTTGGAATGGATTTGTATTTCACATTATTTCTTTTTATTTTTAAACGTGCGATATTTGCTTTAGCCGAATTTTCTAATAATTAGTAATTTTACTGACATCAAATCCACATTAGCAAAGATTTCAATAAACATATAAAATTCCAATTGTCAAGCGTAAAAGCCGCAATTTGTGGTAAATCCGAAAACCATTTCCACAAAGTAAAGACAAAGTGAAAATTCAGAGCAATGGTTCCGACGTTTAGCGCCAATCACTCGAGTTAATAGGCTCTTAAAACTTGGCTGCGCGAGGCCGCTGGCACACACAAACGTAAAGTTGTTCGACAAAATTCAACATATCATAATTATAATAATAACCATTTATTTCGGGCATCTGTGGCCCAGATATTATTACCTTACAGCGGCCCTAACATGCAAGACACAAAGGTAAGTTAAACCATCTTATCTCTAAGTGCGTCTCTCTCACACTAGTGCCGACGAAAGAGATAGTCATAGATAAACGGGTTTAACTTATCTTTGTGTCGTGTTAGGGCTGCAGACTAAAATACATATTGAAATATCTTAAAAGTAATTAAAATTATTTAGTGGACGAAAAAGCGGAGGAAATATAAAAAATAAACACTCGACGGCCAATACTAGGATATCTTGGGTCATTAACATCACACAAAGATAATTAAACGAACTGTCCTGACCCACTTGTGATAAAGATATTTCAACTCAACTTCGCGCGCGGCGCTACGTGTGCGTGAGCTTGCATGTATATTGTATGATGCAGCTTTGAGTTGTGTGGCAGTGACGTGGTGCACGTGCTCACGTGCACATAGCACCGTGCGCAAAGATGACATAAAGTATCTGTACCTACTTGTATTTGGCTCAGGGCATAGTTTCTATCAGACATGAAATTCGCCAACACATCTGCCCTTGTGAATATCAGGTAGTTTAATTTTACTTTAATTTTAAATTAATCATCAGAGTTAAATTCAAATTCAGATCGTTTATTCAGCAAATTTGCCATCTGCGGACTCTTTTACTCTTCACATTAATACAATAAAATGAATCTATCAGCGCTTAGGACAGAACCATCATTACTGAGAAGAAAGTTCGCAGGAAACCCAGCAAAAAGTAATAAAAAATGACTATGGTTGCATGAGATTTTTTTGTAGCAAGGAGGTGATTTTGCGCTTAAGTACCTGATGGCCACTAGCGCCGCTCTATGGCCAAACTCATGTGTACCTTACCTTATTGAATATCACTGGCCTTTAACTAAATTCAAATTTGGTTTGTATGGCGACCGGCGGCGGTGGGATTGATCGTAATGGATTCAACGGTTTCCCGCCCAACAGGCAGGCTAAAAGCAAGGGAAAAGGTTTTTTATCGAATTAGTTCAGAAATGTTATGTGAAATTGTATTTTCGTGAAGGAAGATAAAAGTTGAAAATATAAACGTGTGAGGAAATGCTTTTTAAACCTAAAAGCTGTTTATAATACGAGAAATTAACAGTAAGATCTTAGCTGATGAGAGAACGGACTGAGAAATAAAAGCTACAGATAAGATACTAAAGGGAAGAACTTGAATGGGTTAATAGTAGTTTATGCAACGGTTGCATAATGATAGGCCTTAAAACACTAGTGCGGTTTTATGAAACGAGCTTTTAGCGAGTAACTTTATCTACACACATATTATAAATCCTCCATGATGGGTTCAGAAACAATATTTTCTGGCAACAAGTTATTTGTTGCAATCGTGGCTGCATATTTCCGATATCCGGCGCATTTTCACATCACACACACTCCGAGAAGACTACTTACTATTCATATTTTCAACTAAAATGTAAATTACAAACAACTTTTTCTATTCAATTCAACAACAATTCTACTTTCGTTCAGCAAAACGCGGCGCGGCGGCCAACATGGCGGCGATTCAATCCTCCGTCAAGACCATTTTTTTTTTAAATCATAGACAAACGGATGAAGTCTCTATTCTCACGTCACTCAAGATCAAATATTGTACAGTTTATATTAAAAAAACATACTGAATTGACGTTTCGTATCAATAACTGTTTTAATATCTATGGATACTAGAATAGAGACCCACTTGAGTTTTGACAGCTGTTCCAAATTTAATCTCATTTCTTTACTAAAAACGATAAAGAAGTCATGTTATTTCTTCATCGCAGCACTGGTTTTTCCTAATTGGTTGTCAAAATGGTGGTCATTTCCTACGGTTTTTGATTAACCAATGGAGGTTTTATGATATGGGTGTAGATAAAATTTATTTTGACTGGTTTTTCGACGTAGTTTTGACTTTGTAAGTCTGAAGACATAAAACTACAAGGTCAGTTTACCAAAGGTTAATTTATAATAATAATAATATTTTTATTTATTTCGGACAAATAGTGTCCATAATCAGATCCGATACTCCCCAGTTTATTCCTTAATTTAAAAGTCTCTAAATTTGAAATTAGACGTAAATAATTAATTTATTCATTTTACATTGACATTCAGAGTTATAATGTTAAATAAAAACTTCATCCACAACATGCTTCGTCAAACAGTAACAAGGATAAAATCCGCCACAGGGTTCGTCAGCTGTAAACAAACACACAAATATAAAATAAAATAACTAAAAACACTTTTACACCCCGCCACCAAAAGGTACGCCTCGGAACGCCCCTGGCTCAAAAGTTCCCATCACACTAGCGGCATTGCCGCGTTGGATAGCCAAAGAGATCCTCTGTACCAGGAACGATCCAGAGCGGGGATCGCAGCCCCTCTCTCGCAGACGACGACCCACCTCCCCAATGAAATCCTTGGCCTCTGAACCCCAAGGACCAGCTGTTTCGACAGCTACCGGAACAAAGTCGTACGTTGATCCTTAATCGTACGTCCATAATTAGATCAGTGAAAACACAACATTGAAAGAAATTTTGCAATAGCAAGACGTGTTAGGCTGTTGACAGGGGATATGCGAGTGAGGTTTATGTTAAGGTGAATGACTGAATGAATGATCGTTTATTTGCCAGAATATGTCATACAAGATCATCATTCTAAATTCGTCTGGACATTCAGTCGACAATTCGACATGCAGTTTTAAATTATTTAATTTATGTGATCGAAGACAAATCCATCAATTACCATTTTTCGTTGTGCGAGACTTAAGAAAAACGACTGATCTTATTGGTGGATTTTATCAAATATTAACCTTGAAAGTAAAAAGGTGCTTTTGCATCATAAGGTCGTCCACCTAAAACCCATGTACCATCTAAAATGTAACAAACAATAAACCAATTAATCATCCACACAGTATATGATTACAAGCAGTAAGTCAACACGAACCAAACCACAGAGAAGAAAATATATTCGAAAAGATTGGCAGCTTGGAAAAAACTTAAAAAAGTAAAACCTGACCTCTGAGCAAATAAATATGTCTGGTATCCGCCATATTGTTGTCTGTGACGTCATTATAGTCTAGAACACATTTTGACTTAATACACATATTTGTTGAAAAAAGTTAAGTATATTTGGTTGTATAAGGTAAGGTCACAATCTCACATACAGATACAAAGCCTGTGAGGTTTATACCCTCGTCCTTTTTGCTTTGCCGTATTTGGGTAAAAAAGATGAGAGAGAGAAGAAGAGAAGAGACATTATCTTGGTCTAATGTTAATTTTACACAATCGATCAAGGTTTCCTGAATGAGGGTTATAAGACTTTTACGTTAAGCTGTTATGGGGGCGATGAATGACCGCAAAATGGATTTTTGCGCCCGCGATGAGAGGGTGGTAAAAATATGGCGACAGTTAATAAAAAGTATCATCTATCATTATTTGAACGCATAGTATGCTTGAGTCTTCGTACACTGTTAATTTTATTTTATCAATTCATAACTGCAAAGATTCTAACAAGATACAAACCTTAGACTTTATATCTTCGAACTTTGCGTGTCTCTGGCTATTTATAGATAAGAATATTAATGGGCGTCAAACTTTGAATATGCCGAAAGCTGTCTGCTCATAAATGTAACACGCATATGAACTTATAAATTATTTACACAATCATTTCTGAACGTAATGCACGAATATACGTGAACACATTATATTGTCTATGAAATATATTTTAAGTAGAAACGTATTTGGATTTTCGTCGAATGAGGGAATGTAGCCAATTAAATAATTAATTGAAAAAAGAAAGAAAAATTACCTATTAGCATTGAAATGTTGATTCACCCACCGATTTCAGATTTCGAAATCATTTTGGATCGTTCCTAAAATCATTGCTAGAACGCATTTTTAAACCTTATAAATATGCACCACTCAGTACCATCTGTTTCGCTCAACGATTCCACTGCACTGTCAGAAGTGCGATTCTTTAACGTGCACAGTGGCTGGTCAGCGGATAAACGAAACTATTAATTTAGATTGTAAGAACAAAGTCATTCGATCTTTTGAATGTGTCCATCGCTGATCAGCCGCTGCGCACATTACAGAATCACATAGCAGGGGTGTAATTCTCTGACGTGCGCAGCGGCTGATCAGCAGATAAACGAAACTATTAATCTATATAATAATATATAAAAGAAGAAGCTGACTGACTGATTGATCGGGTGACATATCAACGCACAGCCAAAACTACTGGAGCTAGAAGTCTGAAATTTGGTACAGGTATTCTTTAGGTAATATAGGCGCCCGCTAAGAAAGGATTTTACGAAAATCAATCCCTAAAGGTGTGAAAAAAGAAGTTAACAATTTGTATGGAAATCCGTCATTTTTTAGCTTATTAACGTGAAAATGAGAATTTAGGCTTCTGAATAACAAAGGTGCACTGCAAAAGCATTTTGAAAAAATCAACCCCCGTTGGGGTGAAAATTTAGTAAATTGATTTTGGGGTAGTTTTGAAATTCCATCCCATAAGGGGCAAAGTTTATATGGAAAACCCCGCGGGCGAAGCTGTGGCGGGTTCTCTAGTTTAGACTATAAGAACGAAGTCATTTGAATGTGTCCCTCATCGCTGATCAGCAGCAGCGCACGTTAGAGAATTAGAAGCTTAGATTATAGAAGTAAAAGATACGCTGTAAATTAATTGAACCTACGACTGTAATGCTACGCTGCTCCCGCAAACATCAGCGCCCTAATGAAAAAACAAGATGGCTGTATTTTATTAGTACGTCGATTTCAAATATGTTTTTTCGCCTTACGTCAGCCAGTGATAGTATGACCAAATTACGAAGATTGTAATAATGCTGTCACAAATAAACACTAAATTGCCAATATTATTTAGTATCATAACCTTACAGGCCAAACAAATGCGCATATGTTTTGTATGAATCCGTGGCCTGTATAGTTGACGTTTTAGGCGGCATGGCTTGACGGTTTGATACTCGCTAGCCTTTATTAACTTGACAGCAAAGGTGGCTGCATCGTAAACATGTGCCATGGTATGTTGTTTAATGATCCAGATAGGTTGTTTCAGTTAGGGACATCGAGTGTGACGTTATTTATTCACTTACTACTTATGCCCGTGACAAAATCCGCGTGGAATAGGTTACAGTTATTCCCTCCGGAACTTTTGAATTATCTGGGATAAAAAGTACCTTATGTCTTATCCCAGGGCCTGGGTTGCATATATGAAGTTGCAAAAAAATCAGCTCAGCGGATACGGAGCTGAGTGGTAACAAACACCCACGCACGCACGCACGCACGCACACGCGCGCACACACACACACACACACACACACACACACACACACACACACACACCGAATTGGCCCACTACCGTTATAACAAAACTCGCAACTAGTGCATTAACGTCTAGAATGCTCCGTGATTTCTAGACATTCGCAGCACTCTAGCAGAACCAATTGCCCTCGCGCATCACAAACGTACAAAGTAGAGACAAAATTCTCTTCAAAGGAAATTCTATTTTGTTTCCCCAGACTGCCAAGTGAGACACAGTAGTTACAGTGAACAGTATAACAAGTGCTCGCGGTGACTCCGTCTACACTTTTGAACAGTGAAATTTGGGTGAAATGCAACCTCATTGTAATAAAAAAAGTTCCTTTTGATTGTACCGAGTGACATTTGTCTTCAACCTTTGGATTTGACGCTCTTTGCCAAGGACGTAGGTACCTAACTCCGCATAATGCTTACGAGAGTGCGGGTCAATTTGTGATTTACGAATGAAACTAGAGATGGATCGAGCGACGAAATGTGTAAGGAGAATAACATAGCTGGGGTTTGATCCTCTAACTAGCAGCGGCCCTAGCAAGGTTGACGCGAGGATAAGCTAACACCGTCTTTTCTCTAAGCGCGTTTCTCTCACACTAGTGCCAACGAAAGAGATAGTTAGAAACATAAGACTGGGTTAAGTTATTCCCGTGTCAGCCATGCCGGGCCGCAGGGCGAAGGCTCGACGACGAGTTCAATATTGGCAAAAATTAGTTTTTTATGCGGTAGGAGTCTTCGTTGGCGAGCGTGACCCTATGCACGTTACACATGAATACATTAGAAGGTCAAGCTAGCGTTGAAACCACGCCGCGTGTGCCGGAGCAATTGCACTGTCATACAAATTCCGCAACAGGCACGAACTGCGTTACATGTGTCAAAGACTTTATGTATAGAACAGAAGCCTTTCACAAATTTTATAGGATATTAGCTCAAAATTGAAGATGTTATTACATGAAATATTATTATAAGACGAGCATTGTGCAGATGGCATTAGATTGAAGCAACCTGGAAAAAATGTGTTACTGTTTGTACACATACTACTGTGAAGGCATATAAGAACTGGTATGTAGACAGGTGATGTTAGAGCGAGGACTCTCGTGGAGAAAATGCTTTTATTGCTTCCAAGAATGTGTTATTCCAGGCGTCTTTCATTTAACGTGGGCAACAAAGTTACAGGGAATGTAAGGTTAACAAAAATTAACACTTCTATTGTACAAATTACACCGTCTGATTAATGTTCTTAAGCTTTGCTGTACTATAATCATAAAGGCCTTATTTCACAAGTGCGACAGGTCTGACGTGATTCAATGTATAATCAAAATTGCAAATCGAACTATACTTTAACAAGTATAGTATGATTAGTTAATAATATGTTTCCATCGGTAAAACTCGGATCTCAAACGGAAGACGACGGGACCCAAAGTGTCAGTTAATTATTGTATTAAATGAGTGAAATGTTTATATTTTCATTAATATGAAACTTTATTATTTATAGTCAAATGTCAAAATGAAAGCATGGTACGATGGGTACTGGCCCCCAATTCTCGATGCATTCGAGATAATGTCGATTGCGAGATTAAACGTCAGATTCATACAGTTGTGTCAAATGACTGTATGCACTTTAGTTTAATCTCGATTGTGAGATTATCTCGAATGCACCGAGAATTGGGGACCTGCTACGAACTAATACGAACTTTTCCGATAAAACACGATGGAAACTAATTATGCACTACATCTGTATTTACAATTACAAAGTCCAAATTGAAAACGCTGAACTTCAATTTTGCTATAAACACGAGGGGATTCGGGCTGTAGTCGCCATTACACTGGTAATAAAAACCATAATAATTTACAGAGCAACACCAGGAACGTACTAAAAGTATAGCGTGGTCTGTGACATTTTATTCATCGTGCTTGCTCGTAATTATTACGATTATATGCTAGAAAAACGAATCGTATGACTAAAATACGATCCGCGGGCGTAATGGATTTTGTATAGGATATTGTGTCGCACTAGAGTGCGCAGCCCCCCAGGCTCTGCCGACGCAGGAAATTTAGATCTTTTGCTAGTACAATAGTAGATAACCCATAGATTTAAATCTTTAAATTAAACTTTACAACGTGTGCGTGAATCTAGAGAATAGTGTCATCTCCTTTTCTCCTACAGTAACACTTGCGTTCCCTTTCACGCATCCGCTATTTTTCGATCATTTAATTTTAAGAACGTTAGAAAATGACAATCGATTGTATTGTTGAAAAATACTAGCACTTACGGATTGAATATTATGCCTGTCGCTTCATTAGTGTTTCTTAAATTGATCCCGTATCTTATAAACGAGAAAAACGACATAATGAGACTCTTTTCATCGCTTTTCTTATTATATTATAGTTTACAAAAACTAAAAATACACGCCTTTGTCAGTAACGCACTAAAAAGTACAAAAGATCCTCATCGCCAAGGACTCGTCAAATGAGCTCAAACTCTAGGGGTTTGCTATTAGGTATTGAAGAGTTCCACTATCCTGGCTTCACGGTCAGATCAACTTGACGCTACCATATTGTTGTATTGTTTTCCGAATTGCATACACTTGGAAATTTTCAAATCGTTACGACAATTAGAAGTAGGTTAAAATTGACTTCAAAGCGTGTTAATTACTTCTTAACCGCTTTTAACACATAATTTACTATCATATCTCGAGTAAAAAGGCTTATACAAAGTCTTTCCTTGAACAAAATTGGCGTCGACTGTTTATCGGCGGGGTATCAATAGTCGCAAGCGCTTGTAAACAGCTCATCCCTTATTCATGGATGCGGCTTAGTCCGCTATGTGCGGAGGAATTTGTAACAGTTTCCAATAGAAATACTTGAGTAGAGGCATTTTATCGTCCAGTGTCATGAAGGGTATGTCCCGTCCTTTTTCTTAGACACAAATGAAAAATGAAAACAAACGGCAGCCACGAGTTTCCAGTAGTTGTATAGCTGGCTCTCCAAAATCAAAAACCTGGCAACACTGCACGGCAGATGTATGGGATCTGACATTGGTGTTGACAGCTTTAATTTGTAAAATTGTAACTTGTAGCTTTGTGAAACGGGTCACTGCAGTGATATTGTATAACACGTTAGGATATGCACTGAAAACCCATTTGAAGCATTAGAAATGTTATTTTTCGATCTTTCATCATTACTATTAGTTCCATTTTTGTTTTCTAATGGGGGCTGAAGAGCCACTCTGGCAGCACACAAGAGCTTATAAAGTATATGAGCTTATAAAGCTCAAACTAGACTTATAATTGCTGTATAAGCTCTTATACAATAAGTCTGTATCAATACAAATAAATAATAATAATAATAATAATAGGGGACAATCTTTACGCAAATCGATCTAGTCCCAAAGTAAGCTCTAAAGGCTTGTGTTATGGGTACCAGACGACGATATACAAACTTATATAGATAAATATATACTTCAATACCTACGAAATATCCAAGACTCAGGATCAAACATTCGTGCTCATCACACAAATATTTGCCCTTACCGGGGATCGAACCCGGGACCACTAGCTTCGGAGGCAGGGTCACTACCAACTAGGCTAACCGCGTCGCATAAGTGCCTAACCTATACCATTACCATGAGTTGCGCAAACCGCTCACGCTAGCGTAAACTATCGCTCGATCCCTTTTACTCGTATCGGCAAAAAGCAGCATTTCCGATAGCGAGAACGGTTTGCGCAAACTCATGGTAAGGGCTCCGACCCTAATATGTATGAAGGGTATTAAATATTCAAAATTATGACGACATTCAAAAACGCGTGCGCGGAAATAAATCACCTATGGCAGCCATTACACACTCAATCTAGATCGAGATCCGTGATCGTGATCAGTGATCTTGATCCAGATTGACTGTGTAAGGTGTTTTATTTATTTATTTATTTATTTATAATTAATGTACAATAATAAGTTTACAGTTTGATAACCAACACACCTATTATGTTAAATACAATTCACAACAAGGAGAGACAAATAAAATAAAAACAACACACACATCATTACAAATTACAACTAACATAGCAACATATTTATTTTAATTTCCAGCGACTGCCAGCTGTCAGCAAACATATCAGCGTCTTGAACCTCGCATACAAGCGCATTTATTAACTCTATCGCCCTAGCCGTAGGAGAATTCCGGGCGCGATGCGTCCGGAACCCCTCCAAAGCTGCGAACAGCGGGTGCCTGTGGGATTGACAACACCTTACACAGTCAATCTGGATCAAGATCACTGATCACGATTACGGATCACGATCTAGATTGAGCGTGTAATGGCTGCCTATAAGCCAAGCCTAAAACCTCTCATATTAATAACATGCGTAAAACGCCGTCCTGTCGATATAATGAATAACGTGTTTGATACATTTCTGTTTATTGATTCACTTCGGAATCCATTTCCGCGAATCTATTTATTCATGTGTTTTTATTTGTACAAGGATTTGAATGCGGCTGAATGAGTGTGATTTCGTTTCTGGATGGCAAAATTCCAGAATTACAGTTTGGTAAACATTTACTATGATAATATATTATGTCATAGGTAAAATTCTATTAAAATTATAAACGCGAAAGACTGTGGTGAAGTTTGTTAATCAATCACGCAAACGGTTGAACAGATTTGGATGAAAATTGGCATGTCATCATCATCATCATCACTTCAGCCGTAGGACATCCACTGCGGGACATAGGCCTCCCCCATCGATTTCCAAAAGGGCCGGTTGGAAGCGGCCTGCTTCCAGCGTTTTCCTGCGCTCTCTTTTAGGTCGCATGTATAGTATTTTTTTTTAATCAAAGATAGGTTTGCGTTTGATCTCAGTCTCACCTGATGCTAAGTGACGACGAGGTCGAAGGTGGTACACGCTTACCCAGTGCCTATTCACTCTCGCCTTGAAAACACCAAGGTTAGTTAATATCCCAACTTAACATATTATAGATAACTAGCTTCCGACCGCGACTTCGTCCGCGTGGACACCCTAATCACCTAGCGATATGAAATATACTTTACGACCTATACTCATACCTACCAAATGTACATAAAAAAATTCATAGAAATCGGTCGAGTCGTTTCGGTGGGGTGCGACCACAAACACCGTGACACGAGATTTTTATATATATGAATAGGTTTTTTATCTCAAAAAAATTAAAAGTTCCCGAAAGAATAACTATTTAACCAAATTCAACGCGGATCAAGTCACGGGCAAAGGCTGGTGATAGAAACAGTTTACACGTATAAAATTGTTTACAACAAACACATACAATAAGATAGAGATGCACATCTAAATTTTATCCAGCGTCCGTTTTGTAGACCTACATCAAATTGGACGCTTATTGAAGAAGCATTATATATGAGAGAAATACATACACATATAAAGATTATCTAGCGGCATCTCACTCGCTCGCTGGCATACATTAGACTCGAATACAGAGTTATAGCGGGAATATTACCACCAAAGAAGAATGTGGGCGTCGGAGTATTTTTTCCCTGTTATCATTTAAAAATACTTGTTCAAACAGCAAGCATTGTGTATTAGTATTAAATGCACAAATTGAAATCGGTGCACGATGTTCCAAAAATAGTAGCCTTAATAGGCTGGTTTTACAACAACTCCCGAAAAGCGTTCAATTGAACCTAAACAAATTAAACGTGTTCATCAAAATTTACGTACTATTTATTTTATTTATTTATCTGATAAACTTAGAATCTGACAAAGCATAATTGTCGCGCCATTTACCTGCGAGCTACGCAATATCGAAGTTTGGTGTCATAAACGTGTCGCGGTAGGAGCGTTGCTAGAATTCTTGGCCCTTCTTTATTAGCCAGGCATTATAAGATACTAGCTTTTGCCCGCGACTTCTTCTGCGTAGAATTCGGTTATCGTTATTACATTTAGGAACGTTTAAGTTTCCGAAAAGTATCCCATATGTTCAGTTAGGACATCTACCCATCAATTTCATCCAAATTCGATCAGCCGTTTGTTCGGTCAGAAAAAAAATGATTTTTCCAAGATTAAAAGTATTCTGTCCTAAGTTAGGATACTAATTATCTACTTGTCAATTTTCATTTAAATCCTTTTAGCCGTTTATTCATGATTGAGTAACAAACATGGTCACATTCTTTCACATTCATAATATTAGTAGGATGCGTGCAAGTATTTATACTTAATATTTTCCGTCCTTCGCTATACCTAGTATGTTCTAAGCACCACATTACATTACGTTGATATAGTTTGGACTAGGGTTGTCACGTTAATGCTGAGTTAGGGCGTGCGGTATGTACATAACCCTACATTATGTTGGGGAAATCTGTACAAACTGAATTACAAGAGTTTTCTTTGGAATGAATTATGAGACCTTAGGTATATGGTAGCATAGTAATGTTGGTTCAAATTAGATATGAGCGCCACGCCGGCGCGCCGCCGTCGCCGCAATCAACAGCCGCGCCGTCGCCGCCGGCGCGCCACCATCGGCGCGCCGAACGGGTGATCCGATCAATGCGATCAGTCGAAATTGATTCGCCGCGGAATGAACCCACGTCAAATATAAAACCAAATGGCGACTGCTTCGACCGCGAATAATACAATAAGATATTTATCGATTAATTTTAGATCAATCGATTTAGATGGCAAAAGAAGAAGTGTTTTATGTGACCTAATATTTTGCGATGCTTGCTTGAAAGAATATCAATGAAAATGTTCTGTTTGCAGAGTAAGTCTTTACAATTTTTTTATTTCAAATATTATTACTTTCTACCAATTATGATAAATTATTTTCGCTATGAATTAACTGGAAGTGCTATAGAATTGTTTCTTTTTTTGGCAAAAAACATCTCGTTTTATATTCAATAATTTTACTTAAAAATAGAGTCGAGTTAACTTGGGTTTGGTGTCATTCCCCTTAGTAAATATACGTTAAAAGCTGTGTGTTTTATTTTCATTTACTGAAGTTGAAAGTAATATTAATTTTATTGCTTAAAACTGAATCTGTCGATTACTTAAAAACTTTACACAATATATTTTTTAGGTTATGGGTAACGATTGACTAAATTTTTTCAGAATTGTCGTGAAGGCGCACTGCAGAAATATATACCATTATATGTTATTATTAAGTTAGAAGATATTTTTACGTTGATTGTTTTAAAAAAAACGTGTTTAGTTAAAAAAAATAACCCTGATGTATTGCAAAGTCACGCCGCCGACAACGCCGCCGCCGCCGATGGAAATGTTCAACCACGCCGCCGCCGGTTAAAATGCCATCGGCGCTCATATCTAGTTCAAATACATGCTGGTGCTATGAGGAGTTATGTTAAGAATTCGAGACTCATAGAAGTTCAAATTTCCTAATGATTAAGACTGTGAACCGACGGCAAAAATCACCCTTTTCATACAGAAGGCGATAACGATTTCCACCCCTTAAACGTTAACCGATTTTGACCAATTTCTGTTAAGATATCGGTCAGAACAAAATCTAGGTCTATACGTTTTTTGAATATCGATTAAAGCAATAAAACTGAATTTACTGACGATAGTGAAAAAACCAAAACGTATAGACCTAGATTTTGTTCTGACTGACAACCTATCAAAAATTGGTCAAAATCGGTTAACATTGGGGTTGAGTGCAGTCGCGGTCAAAGCAACGCGCAATTGACCGCGACCGCACTTAACACCTGAAGAAGTCAGAGTCCGAAAAATGTCGGACTATTTCTGACAATAAATCTGTGTATTTCAAGTATTTATTAAATATATGCTATTTATTATAGGTTTTAATTCTCTTTTTACCCGACTATGGCAAAGCCAGAGGAGGGTTATGTTTTTAACAGTGTATGCAAGTTCATCTGTGCCCTCATAGCTCGTAAACTACTTCTCGAGTTTCGGCAAGGTGTCATTCGACGCATTTTGTTACTCCACGTGTCATAAGCTATTATGACATCTCAATAAATCCAATATGGCGGATTATATAAGTAAACAAAATTTTATTGAATAGCAACATAACAAACTTATACAACATAATAATAATACTAAGTAATATTCAATTTAATCTAAAAAAAAACTAAATTAAATCCTAAACGGTCCCCGCGGCATTGTGCCGAAGATGCGGCAGTGTCTACTCGCTGTATCGCAATGTTGTTATTATAAGTTCAAACATCGAAATTAATAAGACGATAACATTCCAAACATATATAATAATGAAAATTAAAATGAAAATATTTATTTTGCAAGTAAGCCACATGGGCTCTTTTACATGTCTGAAGCTACCAGCGCTTCAAAAGGTGACATCTGCTGAGAAGAAACGCCGCAAGAAACTCAGCAGTAAATCTTTTTTTTCCAACTTTTAAATTAGAGTTTTAACTAAAACTAACACATGAAAAGGGCAGCAAACAAACCTAATGGTTACAAATTAATTATAATAAATAACTAATTATGATTAGGTACCTACCTATGTATCTACCTACATTTAAATTTGTAATTTGTAGTTGTATATTATTTTTCCACTTCATTTTAATTAAAACCTTAACTTAGCAATAAATCTTGTATAGCTATAAATAAAGTTCAGAATTAAATCAGTATTAATTTACGTTAAGAACATTCGACCGAAATTAAATTTCAATTTGAAGCGTCCTTGTCCCAACTCAATTTACCTATCAAATCAGCGAGGTGTCCCGATGTGATCCGGTACGGCCCTCTATCTCTCGCTCATCTGGGCGAGGTAATGCAGGCCTTGACCGGAATTAAACGTGATATACGATTATGAAGGTGTTAGTCAGGAATATGGGATGAGATTTGGGAGATTACCTGCAAAATTAACTGGGCGAAACATCATAATAGGGTTGCGTAGTCATTTTTAACTACAAACTTGAGTTTGCAGCGATTTTTATATACTTGCCTAGTATGAAATGTATATATTGTCATGAAGTTTGGTGTTTCTTATAATTTCAAGGCGGAAACTGACTGCGGCACACGCTGTTCACCGACACTTAGTTGATACAAACAAACAAACATTTATGTAGTTGAGAAAAGGGTTTAAATGTATTGTTTCGAGAAAATTGTTACTTTTTCTCATACCAACTTCAACCCCCACTTTACCCGCTTCTAGTATTATTTCCAAAAGTTTCTATAGCCTATATCCTGCCTTAAGCCTATATCCTGCCTTTAATATAATATTGAAAACTGCATTAAAATCCGTCCAGTAGTTTCATATTTAATCGCGCACATACAGACAGAAAAACAGACATGAAATTCTAAAACCATTGGTATGTGTGCGCTCATTCTAAAGCCCCCCATAGCATTTTTTATATAGCATAGCAGATTTGTCTATTTTAAGATTTTATTATATGTATATTGTATAGAGTAGACATTTGTGAATTCGGCCAAATAATTTAAAATAAATTCAACCATACTTCGGTCTTATTCGGTAAACAAGTTTCTAACCTCAAAATGTGCAGTATTTGGGTGAAACAGCAATTTTATCCTGAATAAAGCAAATCTAGGCTAAAAATTGTCAAAGTAACGTCTAAAATATTGTCCCTGGTTCCTTTATTTGCAACAAAACAGCTGCTTTAGCCAAACTTGTTTACCAAATAAGTAATACAAGTTTGAATGAATCCACTTTAAGCTATGTGATTCTCTAACGTGCACAGCGGCTATTATTATGTCTTTTAAGTCTAAAACAGTTTTGTTTATCTGCTGATCAGCCGCTGCGAGAATCACACCACAGGATAAAACTAGTGTACCTACAGAATTGGTTCCACACACTTCTCTCTGTACTGACGATCTGAGTTCAGTCTTGTAATTACCGAAGCCATTCATATTCAAAATTTATGACGCAAGTTGGCAAGTAATATTAATCTGCTAGCGCTTCGGACGGGACCATCGTTACTGAGAAGAAGCGCCGCAAGAAACTAAGCAAAAAGTCATAAGTATTTTCAATCATATATATATAGGATTTACATCATATAAAATACTTTAAAAATATCATTACAGCCAGTCGCAAACCCACTACAGTTTAACAAGGCGGTACTCAACCACGAGGCCACGGCCGCTTCCCAAATAACCCTTCCTTATAAATATTGTACCTAACGCAAAGAGACCTGAAGAAAAACGATGAGATTCCATTGATTTTGTAGAACAAAAAAGTATCTTACGCCCTTTAAACAAAGTATATTATTGTACGAAAAAATCAATGGACACTCATCGTTTTTACCCTGGACTCTTCAAATCCTATATTTACAGCTAATGTACAATGTATTAGGTGCTAAATAAAGAAAACAGTGTAATACGATTGCCTGTTTTAAATATATTTGGTAAACAAATACTTCGCGTAGGTATGCCGTTTACTACGTGTAGGTATTTATGTTTCTAATCGTAAATATTTAAAACCATCAGTTAAGGACTTTATTAAATTTTTAGTATTTCGCAACGAAAAAAAGCAGATGGTTCGATTGTTTCTACGCAAGCTGAAGAATTTTGACGACATAATCAACTGTCTGAAAGAACAGCCTTCCTAGACAAATATATTTGTGTCTGTGTAACCTTGAACTCTCTGACGGCGCTTAAGCCACCCTGGCTTCTGCAGTCATAAACGCACTTAAATTATACGATTAATATAAAATTAATCTTTAAAAAAAATTAAAAAAAAAAACAAAGAAGAATTAGATCAATGTTTGCTCAATACTTTTTATCATTTAAACCTTCTAGAATTACTCCTTCAGTTACTTTCTTACAGACATTTAATTCATTTGGCGCTTACGGCGAGCACATATTGCCTACGCTATCCTTCTCTTTCATGCGCGGGAGTAACACAATCCATCACTATCCAACGCACCCCCCCCTCATGAATTAGGGCGTGGCTTGCGTATCGCGATGCAGGGCCTTAATCATTTTTTATTTATTCAAAAAGTCGTATATTTTGGTCGGTTTTCTTTTTGTTTTAGTTTCCCAAATGAGTATTTTTTACTTTTATTAAATTATTTGATCAAAACGTTACTCACTTTATTATATCACGTGAAACACCACTGGCAGACTGACTGACTCACATGTTAACGAAACTCAAAAACGATATACTTAGAAAAGTTAAATTTTCAAAGTAGATTTTTTTGGGATTTAAGTGCGCACTAAAAAGGGATTTTTCGAAACTCAAACCCTGCAGGGGTGAGAAGGGTACTCAAAGTTTGTATCGAGATTACTGTAGGCGAAGCTAGTATACTCGTATATATAATTGATGATAAACAGAAAAAATAAAAGAAAATCGCGCTAGTGTTCAAAACACCCATCAAAATCCGGTGTACCGTGGAAATTACAAAAATAAATTGAAGTCACATTTCCTAAGGTTGGTAATACAAAAATACAAGGCTTCTTAAACTTGCCTTTTCTTTCCTTTTTAGGGTTCCGTACCTCAAAAGGAAAAAACGAAACCCTTATAGGATCACTCGTGTGTCTGTCTGTCTGTCTGTCTGTCCGTCTGGCACAGCCGATTTGCTCCGAAACTACTAAACCGATTGAGTTGAAATTTGGTATGCATATGTAAGTTGGTGACCGCAACACGGACGCGTGACGTAAATATATGAATTTTAAACATGGGGGCCACTTGTAAATTAGAAAATTAAAAAAAAAAGTTATACAACCTACATCGTGTGACATATCAAATGAAAGGGCTTATTGTGAGGATCTTAAATATATTTTCTTTTGAATTTTAAGTAAAATAGTTTAGAAGTTGTTAAGGAAAATAGGCGGAAATTGACCATTCCCCCCCCCCCCCCTTATCTCGCAAAGTACTGGGCCTACAATTTTGAAAAAAATACAGAAAATAGCTCTTTACCTATAGATTACAGGAAAACCTATAAGATAGGAAATTTCAGATAATCTTGTACGGAACGGAACCCTCTCCACGCGAGTTTAACTCGCACTTGTCCGGTTTTGTATTTTATTTGTGTTCCACAACTTATCCCTTACAGCCAAAGTCAAAGTCAAAGTCAAACTATCTTTATTCAATTTAGGCTTTTACAAGCTCTTATGAAGGTCAAGGAATGAATCTACCACCGGTTCGGAAAAAATCCTCTACTGAGAAGAGCCGGCAAGAAACTCGGTGAGGTATCATTTTTTCAAATTAGTACACATATAAGTCAACAATGATGTCTACAGTTTTATACAAATCTAAGTATATACCACAGCAGGTACGCTCATCGAGACCCAGGGATCGGCGATGCAGGTCACGATTTAAGCCAAACGTCCCTGTCCATGACGTAGTCTTTTACTGAGTAATATGCCCTAGAAATAAGAATTCGCTTTACAGTAGATTTGAACATTGTGTCTGTTTGTTCTATTATGTTTTTAGGTATTTTATTGTAAAAACGTGTACAATTTCCTAGAAATGATTTTTTAGTTTTAGCCAGTCTATAAGTTGGTACCTTAAGCTTTCCGGTATTTCTAGTAGCCTTTGGCTTATCTACATTTGTAGGAAAATTGTATATATTTTTTCTGACATACATTATTATTTCAAATACGTATAGCGAAGGCAGGGTTAGTATTTCAATTTCCTTAAAAAATTCCCTCAGTGACTCGCGGGTGCCCATGTTATATATGGCCCTGATGGCCCTTTTTTGTAAAATAAAAATAGACTCTAAGTCAGCAGCTGATCCCCATAAAATTAAACCGTATGAAATAATACTTTTGAAATACGCGAAGTAAACCAACCTTGCCGTCGCTACATCAGTTAATTGCCTCATTTGTCTGACTGCAAACGCAGCAGAGCTCAACCTACTCGCCATGGCTGTAATATGGGAACCCCACTGCAGTTTTGAGTCAAGTGTTAATCCTAGAAAAACAGTTGACTTTACAAATTCAATGTTTTGACCGTCTAATTTAATATTCAAGTGTGCATTAACATCTGGTGTGTTTACTAAAGAAAATTTAATACATTTGGTCTTTTTAGGATTAAGTAACAAATTATTTGCAGCAAACCATTTAGAAATCGTGGACAGCCTATAAGAACCGGCCTACTGAGGCCTATAACGGCAATCGCCTATATAACTATTTCACTCAATTTATTAAGGCTCAGGACCTTGTATAGGCTATTATCGCGCCGGATGCCCGGATACCCGGCGCGGGTGACGGGTAACACCGGGTAAAATATATCGGTATAGAATACATTACATAGGGAGCTATTACTGAAATAATAAAATGTATATTGCCAATAAAGTTTAAATCTTTAGTCCCAACTACCTACTCTTATAATATTTATACTTATAGTCTTCATTATCGCTAGTTAGTGAACTTTCACAGATCTGTAAATTTTTGAAAATCGGGTACTTTGTACGTACCTTATCTTTCATAGACTAATTTTTAAAAAACCGTACAAGTGCGAGTTAAACTCGCGTGGAGAGGGTTCCGTCCCGTAGGTACATGATTATCTGAAATTTCCTTTATTACTTTAAATATCATAGACTTCTGTTTTCCTGTAATCTATAGGTAAAGAAAAAAAATCTGTATTTGCTTCGGAAATAAGGGGGGCGGGGAATAGTAAATGTTCGCCTATTTTTCTGAATAACTTCCAAACTATTTATTTTTAAATTTTATAAGAATACATTTAAGATCCTCACAGTAAGCCCTTTCATTTGATATGTCACTCAATATAATTTGTGTAACTTTATTTTTTATTGTTCTAATTTACCCCCAAAAGTGGATGCGTAACGTAAATAAATGAATTTTTAACATGGGTTAAAAATTCATTTATTTACGTTACGCATCCGTATTGCGGTCACCGGCTTACATACATATGTTTACCAAATTTAAACTCAATCGGTCCAGTAGTTTCGGAGCAAATTGGCTGTGACAGACGGACAGACAGACAGACACGAGTGATCCTATAAGGGTTTTGTTTTTTCCTTTTTAGGTACAGAACCCTAAAAAACGTATCAAAAGATAATCTTACTATAGTCTATAACAAGAAGGGTATTAACCTTAACTTAACTTAACCCCTCTTATATTCGCTTTAAGCCAGCGTATTTTCATAATTAACAAGTAAATGCGGGCGCCAACATTCGCGCAATGTCGTCAAACCTAACATAAAAAAACACAGCTGAAATTAATAAGAGCTGAATCTTTTTTTAAAGTCCAGTCATTCTCTTAAAATGTAAATTTTAACGTACAATTCAATTTTAAACATTCTCAGAAGTGTCTATTGCTAATTTCGCCTTTAATACAATGTTTTAGTGTCCAAAATGCTGCGAGTATTTACACCTTTTGGCTGTTTCGTATTGAGCCTACATTTATTTGCGAAGCCGACAGTAATGGGATGAAATGAGATCTTTTGAATTGAAAGAAACTTTTTGCGGAGTTGTTCGACTAATTGTCTTTTAATGTAATAACAGAGAACGAACGGATCTTACCCGTCTAAAGCTTAATTATTAATAAAAATAAAAAAACAAAAAACCCGACTGCATAACCTCAAAAAGAAAGAAACAAGAAATGTATTCTGCCAGGCTCGTGGGGCCGATATGGAAATAGCAGTAGGTGACTCTCCTTAAAATCCAATAAATAATACCTATTTGAAGTCACCGACTGCTATTTTTTATATGTACCTACTTTCTTTTTATGTCGAAGTGTCAGTAAATAAATGTTTATATTGGCGACGGCAAATCATTAACAAAACACTCAACAACCAGACCCTAAGACGAATACAAGACACGATTAACTGAAACGCGCACAAATTTCTCATTTGTATCAGCTTAGGCATCCTACAAAAAGTCTGCTTCAACTAATCTCAATTTGTGCCTGAATTTTCTTAGTATACATACGTATTCTCAGCAATATAACATTGTCATTTGCCCGATATGTTATGCCGAGCAGGGACGTGGGATACATAATTTATTTCTCATCGATTTCTTTTGCGACCGTGGCATTTGTGGCTTAAGAATTGGTTTAAGGTCTCTTTTATTAAATTTTACCTGTAAATAATAGTTATTTGTTATACAAGAGTGCAAAGTTGCTTTTTAACCGCGTGCTCATTTTTGAAGACCGAGCAAGCGAAGGATTCTAAATTATTCTTAATTAGAATCCTGAGCGTTAGCCAGGGAATCAAAAGAGCACGAGGTGAAAAATCTTTGCAATCGAGTGCAACACGTAACTTTTCATTCCACCTCAGCGAGGAAATGACTAAATGCAAAAAAAAAAACATTTGCGCATTATTAACAGTTTCAGTCAATTCTGTTGGCGTCAAATAAACTTCCTCGTGGCTAGAATCACTCATTTTAGGTTTTTCACTTGTTTTTAACCTAAGGTTTTAACAATATGACGCGAAAGAAAATGGCGCGCGCAAAGCAAATTAAAAAAAAAGCACATCAAGTTTCCGAGTCTAAGTTTTTAAGAATTTAAAAAAAGTTGTATGATAAATTCGGCACCCTGGAGGTAAAAGAAAATAGGTTTAATGATCAAAACCTCCCAAACTTAGTGCACAGTGTTTTAAATTCAATTTACTTTATCCTCTAGCGGATAAAAACGGCTTTTGCACTCAGATATCGAAGAGCAAAAATACTCTTTCCGAGATAGGGGACTCAAAATAACATTAGAGCAGTCTAAAATAAATTCTTAGAGTAAAATCGAAAATATGCGTCCGTATTTCCACAAGATTACCTTAGGGGGCGTTCATTAATTACATCGCGATTTTGGCGATTTTTCAGCCCCCCTCGGTGAGGTGTCATGAGATTCGACTCGACCGATTAGGACCTACAACAGTTATATTTATAACAAACTGTAAAATTCTTTAATGCCTTTTAAAGGTCATGAAACCTTTATTAATTGGAAAGAAGATTAAAACGTTGAAACGGGGCTATAAAATATCTCATTCTGTTTTTGGCAATAAAAAGAGCTTAGTATGAAGCCATGAAATATTCAAAGTGAGGTGTGGCCGGCGTGCCACACTGCAGTAAGAGTCTGCACGAAAGCCAAAAAACCGTCCGTACTCTTTTAAAATATTAAAATAAAATCATGAAAATAGAATAAGAATCTGTTTATTTTATTTTAATAAAACTTAAACCCGGTTTTTGCCGGCAGTGTCCATTTTATTTTGAGTAACAATAGAGCATAATAATATATCTAATGAGTATGGGAATCCACAGCCTGTCACTTCTTGCCCTTGACAATTAATTACAAGTATAATAGTATTATAAAGCACGTCTATTGCAGACGATAAAATAACGAATATGTGACAGCTACAAACATCTAGGCTGAATATTAATAAACGTTAACCTGACTTAAAGAGTTACTAAAGACTGGTATTTATGATGGCTAGATAGATAGATCGTTTTAACTTAGTCTTAGTTTATTTTGTACATTATTTAGTTTTATTACAACTTAGGTTCCATTGTTTTTTATAGTTGGAAAGTTAGAAAGGTAAGTACCTACCTACCAATTTTTAAAGATGAGCTGGATTGCATATCGTTAAATGAAAGCGAAAGAAAAGTCGAATTCGAGTGGATTGAGCATCGTCTTTTAAAGGAGAAACTCACGGTTTGGTTTCCATACAAAATAATATTATAAACTTATTTATTCAAGTTTTCTGTTAATGGCAAGTCCTCATATCAGATTGTTCGAGTCACGACTTAATTGAAAATCTAAATTTTTAACATTTAACTGCATGGCTCGATGGTGACGCAGTTGTAGTGTAATATCCATGTATATGCCCGGGCATATGTGACAATGATTTTATTTTGGCCATAAAACTTCCCGGGCGTACCTACAACTCACCAAAGGTATATATAGGTCATTTATTTCTTTATGAAAATTACTCTACGAATTTATATGTTAAAGATAATGAATTCACAAAAAGATGGTCTGTTAAAATTATGTAATAAAAATGACGTCGAGAAATAATTCTAGGAATAATCAAAATGTCATGAATTAAATCAACAACAAAAGAAAACAGACAGAATAATACAATAAAATAGAAAGTAAAAAAACACAAATATGTCAGTAAGTCATCATTAAATAATAACAATAAAATTATAGGAATGCTTAGGAGGCGAACAAACAACCAAACATTCATTCGTGTATAAAATATTATATTATGTGCATAAACATTGAACAAGCCGATGCCGTGTAAAATATTAAAATAAAACAAAGTATTGCCTCTGTGCAGTTTCCCAGTTCAGTTTGCGCTGCGGTTATTGCAAATTGCTCAACATAGAATATACTAGTGGCTCTGTGAGCTGTAGACCTCGCGACGAACTTAACTTTGCCGTTGGAAAACTGATATCTCCATACATCGAGATAGATCGGGCCAGTTTACCAACACCGCAAAGAAGTTTGTAATTGCAAAAACCCCCATAACTCCGCCGTTTTGAAAAAATTCGAAAAACTGAATCGACAAAAAGAAATATAATTATCAAACCTGCTTACAAAATTTCACAAGAATCGGTTCAGAACTGCGACCTGTAGACGAGAACAAATGGACAGACACCGGACATCCGCTGGACATACGAAAGCATTGTTGCCCAAGCTGAAACGGAGACGCTTCGCTCGCTTCACTCGCTCGGTCGAAAATTGTGGCGTCATTAGTAACTTTGAATGAATTAAATTTATACATACTTTTCGCAAAATTTCGGGCCTGCAGCTTTGCAATGCTACATGCCCGAAATTTAGCGAAAAGTATGTATAACTTTGACATACCACGGACTTTGAATTGAGAAGCGTGAGTTGACATTGCCAATTTAAAAATCGATTACCTTTACTTTTTAAAATGTCATTAGTTTCTTGTAGACCTAGGGCCGAATGTCACAAAGGCCACTCGAGTTTCTTTAATTAAAAAGTGATGTTTATGTAAAGTTTGACAGCTGGTTGATCCTTATTTGGTTACGAATTCGATGACTACTCACTAAAATCCTAAAGTTAGGTATCGTTTGTTTTTCCAAATTATTTTCCAATTCGCACATTTGTGAACTTGTATGCTAACATCGCCGAGTTGCTGTATTTACCAGATCTTTTAAGCATCTCTAGATTTATAAACCATCGAAGGTCAGTAAGTGGAATGCTAATATATTATATTTGATATCTCTACAAATTTCACCTTCACACTAAACTAGCTAAAAGTCAGAATATTTGACTGTCTCTTTTGGAAATGAGAAACTCCTACGTCGCTCCGAAGCACTGTTATTTTCGACCCAGTGAATCGGATAATCCGCCGGTCCAATATGTACCTACAGCAGTCTTTCAAAATTACTCAGATATTTTTTATGAAAATTGTGAGAAGAACTCAGATGTCAACCGGAGAGAGGCGGTGATTTTGAGGCGAAGTAGTTGCTCTCTTAATTGCAAAAAATTGTCTCCGATTTAATGTTTTCATTACTATTTGATATAGAAAATGAGAAAGAAAATTATTTTGTAGACAGACAACCAACCACTTTCATCATCTTGATGCGTACATACATACATAGCATCACGCCCGAAATCCCTAATGGGGTGGGCAGAGCCACAAGACTACTTATTGTGGCCACGTTCGATTAATTAGTCCTGAGATGGTATGATGAACCGTATGGTGACAGCTGATCAGCCCATCGCCCATACAGATAGTCCACCATGTTGGACAGGACCCGTCCCTTAGTCGACTTTTACGACATGCCAGGATGATAAGCATCTGCACGCATTCTATGCTATTTCTTCACTCCCAGTGCAGCAGAGCACTATGCATGCATGCATAGTTTAAAATAGGGAAATTCGTTTTTAAAGTATTTTTGTAGACTATCAGCCAATTCAGAAGAGGAACAGCAAATAAAAAAAAAGTTAGTGTTATTATTTATTGCTATATGCTTTATTACTTCTTAATATCTATCTCAGATATTCCACACCATATTTAAATCCGCGCTGACTCAATCCCTGCAAATTAAGTGACTAATCCCGGTACTTCATACACTACAAATAGGTCGGATTGGATGTTAATCCGTGGGATATTAATCCATCAGATGGATGAGCTTGAGAGAGGATTATACTCGTTAGTTTTTGTCAGATTCAGCTGGTCCGGAGAGTATTATTTGTTAATGGCGATGGAATATTCAACTTGTATTTGTGTGTGTATAGAAATGTATGAATTTTGGGATTAAAGTTGCTCGCGTCTGTTTTATTTCCGAGGCCCTGATTATGGAGACACGTGATCCAAAACGGTGGTGCAAAACGAGCAACACTACAGGTGGTAGGTTTTGACAGGGACTAGTCCACCTCCTTGTCAAAGTCATGCCGCCAAGTGACTCAATTCGTGTTCCGGCATGATGATGCCTTGGGTAGCCATTGGAGAGGTTGGGTCTAGACAGTTGCACCGAACAAGCGAACGCGCTTTCAGTAAGAGTTTCGGGGCTTCAACTTCATTCCTTTCCATGCCTATTTACACTTAAAGTAAATGTTCCGTACCATTACCTTAAAAACGGCAAAAAAATCACATTTGTTGAATGGGAGCCCCCTTAAATATTTATTTTATGCTGTTTTTTAGTATTTGTTGTTATAGCGGCAACAGGAATACATCATCTGTGAAAATTGCAACCGTCTAACTATACCGGTTCATGAGATACAGCCTGGTGACAGACGGACGGACGGACAGACGGACAGCGGAGCCTTAGTAATAGGGTTCCGTTTTAACCCTTTGGGTACGAAACCCTAAAAAAACAAGGACTATGCTAAACTTTCAACTTCCTATACTAAAAAGTACGTTAATTCAGATTGTCAATGCCATTTAAAAAAATCGATACTTATCTTTTTTATCTTAAAACGCAAAATATTATTCCACGGTCAAGGCTGACGGGACACGCAGGCAGCGTCATGCGACGGTTTGTGTACTACCAAATACTAAATAAAAAATTACTTGTCTCGTTCACATTGTTACGACATGAGTGAGAAGGGTAGAGCTAGGTTGCGAGTGTTTCGACAATCCGTCAGGATTTTCTGTTTGTACGCATTTTGACGGGTGGCGATGGAAGGTCGTGCATTCAAATCTTAACTAGGGTAGGGTAGCATTAAAAGGGTAGCCAGTTTAAGGTTAATGACATAAAATAAGTAATTTTATTGTATAGTATGCTTGTATGAAATAAAACTTTATTAAAGAACGAGTAAATTGCGAGATGTTTACTATAATACATACAATATCATTATAATAACTATCCTAACTTCTAAGATTACCCTTCCGGTAACAACAAAAATAAAAATAAAATGAATTTAAAATTTATAACTTGGCTGACAGACTAATTAATTATGGTTATATTCCCGGGATAATTTTATAAAGGTCATAATGTAGCCGGGCATATATAAAACTTGTTGAAAATGGGGAATATAGGAGTGGCATATCTTTACGAAACTGCAGTGCATTATACAAAATATTTGTGAGTAAAATAATTAGACTACTTTTAACATTTTCGTTTTAAGACGCGTCATAATTCATACTCTTGCCCACGGCGCCCAGCGACTGTTTCGGAATGCTAATCGATGAAGTGACCGGGACAATACGCTCTTCTATACACCAACATTTTTTAAGATCACCTAGGATGATTCTCCCCATCGAGACATTAAACTGTTTTTCTATGCGACGAAGATTGAAGTGCGCGTGAGAGGATCTTATACACGTAAAATAGATGATTAAAACTAAATTGATCAGAGTTACTCATTTAATTAGGTGAATGCAACGATTGCCTCGGAGGCCAAGAACCGCTTCAGAGCCTTTATTCGGGAACGTCCAAGCGATATTGTAGTGACGCGCTGGCGAGATTCTCATCCCACTCTTCCGCACGATGCGTAATGCGTAAGAGTGGGATGCGAATTTCGCTAGCGAGCCGCAACAATA
Source organism: Tortricodes alternella (assembly GCA_947859335.1). Classification (NCBI taxonomy): domain Eukaryota; kingdom Metazoa; phylum Arthropoda; class Insecta; order Lepidoptera; family Tortricidae; genus Tortricodes; species Tortricodes alternella. The sequence continues at coordinate 6,419,250 of OX401975.1, read as the reverse complement.
TCGCTTGGACGTTCTGCAATAGTAAGTATGTTGCTTCCCTCATTATATTTTACTACAGACAAAATCTCCAAATAGTATGTTAAGGCCACTAGTACAGAGTATTCGAGTCTAATGTAGTGAGAGTACTGAATTATGGAGTGAACGAAATTAATTTCGGCTGAAAAACAGCGCTGTGGGGTCATTCGGGTGCGAGCAGCATTATGTTGACGCCATAACCATTTGCCGCAAATTTATTTGTTTGTTGTATTTCTAAATAACATGTACAATTTTTATTTATTATTTTTAATTTGTTTTTGTGTATGGTTTGTATTACTTGGCAATAAACTAATTTATTTTCTTCTCTACAAAAGCATGAAGAATACATAAGTAATAAGTATCCAAGATAAACACTACAATGCGTCGTTCAAAACCAATAGCGAAAAAGGGAAATTCGTAAAAGCCATTGTGTAGGATTTTCTTTTAACTTTAGGAAATCTAGTTTCAGTTTTTAAACTCTTATAAAATGTAACGAAAAGGGGTCTCACAAGTTTGACGACGTTGCCGTAGGAGTTTGTGCCATGACAACTTAGATAAAGAGAAATTTCCTTAAGACTAAAAATAAGCACCGCTTTACTCGCGCTTACAAATAGTCCGAGCTCGGGCGCAACGCGTCGCGCGGCGGGCAGTGCGTGCGGGTTACTTTGACCGCGACCGCACTCGACCCCTGAAGAAGGACTATATATGAGTCCGAAACATGGACTATTTGTAACAATAAATCGTGAGTAAAGCCGTGCTTATTTCTAGTGTTAGTAATGTCTCACGAAAGTTTTAATCTGACTGTAGAATTTTCCTCGTAATGATTTTTTTTCATTGTCTAAAACCTACTTATTTATACAGATATGTGAATTAAGTAAGGAGCTGGCGGCACTGGGTAACTTAATATATATGGATGAAGGGAAAGTTGTTTTTAGCAAACTTTCTATATTAGTCAAAGCTCAAGCATCCCGGGAGCTTTACACGAGTTCTATAAAGTTTGATACGATTATGAAGCACTGAAATATTCAAATTTTATATGGACATTCGCTGATCAAGTTATGGAATGTTTAAACCAAGATCACACATGACGACTTTATTCAGGGTGTTAATGGGTATGTACACATATAATTACAAAACAGATATAAAAATAAGATGCCAAATTCGTAGCTGGGCACAAGACCGTTAATACGTTAATCCTTAATCAACGAAGTTAACATTTCAAGTAACGGATTAACTTTTAAGTTAACTTTAAAAAATATTAGCTTCCGTTAAAAAAATTAAGCCCGTTTACCGTTGATTAAGTACTTACTATTTTACTGTTTTACTACTATTACTTAACTATTTACACCCTTCTTTTCTGTTTTTTAGGGTTCCGTACCTCAAAAAGAAAAAACGAAACCCTTATAGGATCACTCGTGTGTTTGTCTGTCTGTCTGTCTGTCTGTCTATCTGTCTGTCCGTCTGTCACAGCCAATTTGCTCCGAAACTACTGGACCGATTGAGTTGAAATTTGGTATACATATGTAAGTTGATGACCGTAACACGGACGCGCGACGTAAATATACGAATTTTAAACATGGGGGCCACTTTTGGGGGGTAAATTAGAAAATTAAAAAAAAAGTTATGCCATCTATATCGTGTGACATATCAAATGAAAGGACTCATTGTGAGGATCTTAAATATATATTTTTTTGAATTTCAAGTAAAATAGTTTAGAAGTTATTTAGGAAAATAGGCGAAAATTGACCATTCCCCCCCTTATTTCCGAAACTACTGGGGCTAACATTAGAAAAAAAATATGGAAAATACTTCTTTACCTATAGATTACAGGAAAACTTGTAAGAAGTCTAGTCTAGTAGTATTTAAAGTAACATAGTAAATTTCAGATAATCATGTACGGAACGGAACCCTCTCAACGCGAGTTTAACTCGCACTTGTCCGGTTTTTTATATCCTGCCTAAACTTCCGTAGCCCATACCAATATTTTATTTATAATAAATCACGAACGCAACGAAATACAAAATGCAATCTATCACGAATTAACGATTAAATTAACTTCCGTTAAATGTTCCGAAATGTAACGCTTTAACGTTTAACGATGTTTTTAGTAACGGATAAACTATTAACAAAGTTAACTATTTGATTAACGGTGCCCAGCTATGTCCAAATTAGCGAAGAAGGGCTGCGCCGTTGGCAAAGCCGGATAATTTGGCTGCAGGGGCCCGTTTCTCTTAGCCTATTAGCTTAATAAAATTAGTGTTTTGTCTCGATACACTGAAAAAAAAAAATACTGTACCGACATACGTAATTCTGGATGCCACATACGTAATTCTAGAGAAAAACGTACCTAACGTAAGTAGAGACTCGGCTACATGGATAATGTTGCGGACTACAAACGCCTGTATGTGTTTTTACATTACCACGTAACAATCAACATTATTTCGGATGCTTCGACATTATTTGGACTTGGCTGCGAATACTACGGTAATGCAGGTATAGCATCAAATTTTTTCTCAGTGTAATTAAAAGTGAAAATGAAACAACACAATTAGACTAATATGCTTCGAGAAACGGGCCCCAGGTCTTATATATTTGTGCCGTGTTGGTACGTGTTGGAACGCACTTAGGGTGGCATCAGATTATTGTGATGATATGATGGTTATTATTGTATTACTCAAGAACCGGAGGGATTCTTACAATTGAATTTATTACAGTTAGATCAAATGTAACTTCAGGGCGTCTATTCGGGAACGTCTAAGTGATAATGTAGCGACTAGCGAGCGAGATTCGAGTCCCGCTCTTACGCATTACGCACCGTGCGGAAGAGTAGGATGAGAATCTCGCTCGCGAGTCGCTACAATATGGGTTCGTCTCAGGTTGTCCAGGTAGCAAAATGACTAGATAGGTTGATTGACTACATCGCATAATGTCTAGGTCGCATAATGCCCAGATTTTTATTTGACCACATCGCGCAATAACTAGGTCGCAAAATGCCCAGATCTTTATTTGCCTACCTCGCACAGTGACTAGGTCGCAAAATGCCCGGATTTTTTCAATCTATGTATTATGTATTTTGCATAATTTATTAAACCTCGCATAGAAAAGGCGTCTCAAACTCTCATACTCGTACCACTACAGTGCCGATTTACGCTAAATAAAAAAATAAAAAAACAGCAACATCTGAAACGTTACAGACAGAGTAATTAGTATTTTACACTAAACTGTACTGGTGTTACGCGATGTGGTCAAATAAATATCTGAACATTTTGCGAACTATTTATTGTGCGATGTGGTCAAATAAAGATCTGGGGATTTTGTGACTTAGTCATTATGCGACCTGGACAACCTGAGATCAACCCTGACGAATGGCGTCGATTGGCGCGTACTGTCTCAGGCACAGCTAGTCAGCTATTTTACTTAATTCTACTAGTCCTACTAATATTATAAATGCGAAAGTTTGTTTGTGTGAGTGTGTGTTAGTTACCACTCAATTCCGTAGCGGCTGTACGGAATTTCATGAAACTTGGTAATAGTTATTATATTACGTCCTGAAATAGGACATGGGTACTTTTTATCCAGTAAAATTCAAAACTTACCCAGGGATTAACTATACCTATCCGAACACAACGCAGACGAAGTCGTGGTCAGAGCTTATTAAAAAAAACCAGTCAAGTGCGAGCCTGACTCGCGCGCCGAGGGATCCGCAATTACGTATGAAAAAGAAACAGTACCGTGTAAGTACGGAACCCTAAAAAAGAAAAAAAAATAGCTTTTAACAACGGGGTAACCATTTACAACCTACCTATGAAATAAGACAAAAAATTACTTTCGCAAGCTCCTATCTCCGTTCAATCGTAGTGTGATACGATTTTGCAAAGGTTATTCCGTTTAACTTTTTTTTATGTGACGTAATTACAAATTCACGGTTTTCGGACTTTTTCCTTTACTTGTTCTGTAAGACACTGCTTCTTGCCAAATTTCATGATTCTAGGTCAACGGGAAGTACCCTATAGGTTTTGATTCCCTTTGGATTCCCTTGAAAGTATCAAAATATGAGACATAAACGGCCATATCTTTTGATTGCGGTGACTTAGAAGGTTGATTTTTTCATAGCTACAAGAGATTGCAGACCTGAGTATTTGATATTAATTTCAACTTGATACCTCTACGCGTTCCTGAGAAAAAGGTCTTGACAGATAGACAGACGGACAGACGGACAGACGGACAGACAGACAGACAGACGGACAACCGAGTGATCCTATAAGGGTTCCTTTTTTCCTTTTGAGGTACGGAACCCTAAAAACTATGGGACAATAATGATATTGTGATTCTTATAACGACTAGAGGATTGTATGTTTTTGCCTCTTTTTTGCAAATAAAAACGCAGTCAGATATCAACAATATCTTAAATAATAAAAAAATAACCCTGTTGTTAATGAAAACTTGTTCCATTCGTGGTTTAAGCTTCTTAATATAAAAAGAATTTAGTAGTAGATTAAAATTAATTTTAGAACTTAAGAGCTTAATATATTTCGGCCGGACTTTCTTTCTTCAGGTTATTTAATAAAAATATTTTTTCTCGGTTTTTTTTAAGTTAATAACACGTATATTATGCGTAACGAGGGTACACTAACATTAAATAATAGAACTGATATAAAGCTGTCGCGAACAGCCATGCCCTTGTTCACAATAGATATTTTCTTAATGAAGCCTTAAAACACCTGGCTATACACTGAAAAATACATTTTCACCTAAATGTATACAATATCCTGAGCACAACTCAATGTCAGCCGTGTCAATTCAACACGTGGCAAAGAAAAATATCAAACCAAAAATATTCCAGTTACTCAACAAGAACTTACCTCTAATATCCACAGCTAAGCTCCAAAAACCGACCACGTAAGCAAAACCCAACTGTTATTATCAATGTTTATATGCGTTCGCGTGAGCGATTTGAAACGGCCGCGGGCACCCAACGCGGCGAACTGGCCACGAATGAATGAAGCCTGCCTGGGGTTGTTGAGAGGGCGGGGCTGATCTGGGCTGAAAACTCAACTGAATTCAAAAGGAGGCAGCCACACTGCTTCGTTATACAAAAAGAAACAACCCACAATAGCCGGTTAATGGAAAAGTCTGCTACGCTGCGTTGGTAATAGCCGACTCGTTTCGGGAGCCGACGTCGTCAAGTCACTTTGCTTGTTTCACGTGTTTGTTTATTCCGCCAGGGTGTGTCTGGAGGTCCATTGTCGTACTCATTTGGGTGCTATTGAAAATTTTTGCGGCATTGTCACCATAAAGCACGCGTTATAGTGTAGTTATTGTACATTCCACGGATAGTAATGGCGGTTGTTTATTAGAAATATGAGCAATCCTTTGTAAAGAATGGACTCGCCTTGTGCCGGGTAAGAACAGAAAATTCATCGTAATTGAGTGCCCGGGGAATTCAGTAAATGGAAATTCTTTGATAAGATATTTTAATGAAGATTATTAGCTTGGTGTTCTTTTATTAAAAGGAGGATTATGAATTATCGACCATACGCTATGCTTTCGCATATCCGGTTGTCCGGGTGTCCATTTGTTCACCTCTAGGTCGCATTTCTCAGCAGATTCTCGTGAAATTTTATGAGCAGGTTGGATAAATATGTAGAATTTTTTGTTGATTCAATTTTACGATTTTTTTCAAAATGGCGGTGATATTGGGGTTTATGGGATTACAAAGGTATTTGCGGTGTGATGGTAAACTAACCAGAACCTATGTCAATGGATAACAGTTTTTCATCGCACTAGCAAAGTTAAGTTTGTCGCGAGATCTACAGCTCACGGAGTGGAGCCGCTAGTAAGAATTAATGTATATTTAAACGACTTCAAAAAAAGGAGGAGGTTCTCAATTTGGTTGTAATTTTTTTTTTAATGTTTGTTATTTCAGAACTCCGTCATTTATAAAACGATTTTGAAAATTCTTTTTTTAATCGGTAGGGTATACCTTCAGTTTGGTCCCGTTAGTCAAAGTCGAGTTATGATCAGAGGATCTATGAGGAATCGATGGAATTCTTCAAATATTATAGGCAAGCATAGAGCAATTTTAGTATTTTCTGTAATATAACTCAAGGAGTTACGTTCCAAAAGCATTATTTGATGGTGGTTGGTGGAACTGTTGATGAAGACCATAGATGATCACCAGAACTCCTAAATGTTGAGTATTTCACGGTTGGCGATTAAATTGCTGTATAAAGTTCTGAAGCAACTCATGTCCATGAAAATTCATGTAGTAATATTGAAGAATCAGGAGAACTCTTCAACGATTGACATCTTTGCACCGTGGATAGCAACAGTTTGTAAATGGTGATGAGCAATTGGCATTATGCTATTGTTACTTATGTAGTAAATGTGTGTCGTTAAAACACAGGATAATTAATAAAATGTGAACAAAAAAAAAAAATAACAAATATACGCGTCGAATTGAGAACCTCCTCCTTCGGATTTTTTTTGAAGTCGGTTAAAAAACTTAGATACTTTTCAAAGGCTATTTGAAGTCGGTTTTTTATTTTATAATTATAGATTATAAAACATCATCACACATTCGTAATTTTTTAATTCGTCAGTGGTAGTGCAACTGCCTTCTGTGCTGGAGGTTGCCAGTTCGATTCCCGCTAGGGAAAAGCTTTTGTGATGAGTGCGAATGCTTGTGCCCGAGGGCAATATCGCGGGAGGGAATAGCGAAGCGGAGCCGCAAGCGTCTGTAGCGATGCTGCATCGCGACTCTATTGCATAGTAGCGATGTAAAATTGTCTGGGGGGCTCTGGTATACGGCCAGCGACAGCATTGCGTTAGTAGCGCGGCCTTTATGCGACTGTATCGCGACTGCAACGTTCCAAAATGTCGCCGTGGACGAGCGCCCTTATAAGCTATCTGAAATAGCGTACGGTGTCCCAGTTACCTGAGGTTTTATGTTATACCTTTATATTTTGTATGACAAACAACAAGATACACTTATATATATGAAAGTACCTAAAATGAAACTGTTTCCCCGCAGACGCAATGCTCATAATATAAGTGCTTTCAAATATTAACTTGATTTAATTTTCTATCCGGACTTTAGGACTAAGTTTGGAAAACTAATTCCACTCCAATCAGCACTAATGGTATCCGGTATTCAATTACTTGATAGTCTAAGATCCGAATTAGAAACGATTTGCACCCATCTGTTTAATGGACAAAATGATTTTATATCAAATTTAGTATGTTTAGAAATATATTGCGAGTGGGTTGCCTAAAGAAATCCTGGCCAAACTATGATTTATTAAAAATTTAAAAATTAATTTTGTCAAATAATAATCTAAATATAAATTTAAGATTAATTATAATAAAAAGAATATACCTATATAAACTATGACTAAATTAAAACGATAAAATATTTGTCCAAAACTTTTTATTAAACATTGCACTAAGGAGTTTAACGAATAAATTAAATACTAACCGAAAGTAAGAAAGCGGCATGGGTGGTCGTATAAACTTCTTGATCAACAAACCAACCATACAAAATAGTGCAATAATGAATTTTGTATTCAACTTTATTGCTCTAGAGCAAAAAAGTGCTGCTTTGTGCTGAGTATTGAAGGACATAATAAAGTAATTAAAGCGTAATTGGAAGAAAAATACTCTTAGCTATCCCTGAAAGTTTCATTAAAATCCATTCGTAACAAACATTCAGACAGACAGCCATTTTCCGGCCACTCAGCCATTTTTTCAGCCACTCAGATGTTTGTATTGAAATCACAGACAGAACTTCAATTTTATTTATGTGTATAATCTACCGCAGTGTCTCAAGACGAATTTCTTTGACCAGTGCGTGTTGCCCAGTGATGACTTACGGCACTGAGACGTGGTCGCTCACTATGGGCCTCATAAGAAGGCTCAAGGTCACCCAAAGGGCGATGGAGAGAGCAATGCTCGGAGTACGGCATAGCCCAAAGAATTGCTGAACTTAAGTAGCAGTGGGCGGGGCACATTGCTCGTAGAACAGATAACCGATGGGGTCGCAGAGTTCTTGAGTGGCGAACTCGTACCGGGTAGCGCAGCGTGGGCAGAACGTGCACACGTTGGATTGACGACCTGGTGAAAATTGCGGGTCTCCGATGGTGCCAGTTGCACAGAATCGGTCGTTGTGGCGATCATTGGGGGAGGCCTATGTCCAACAGTGGACGTCTTTCGGCTGAAATGATGATGATAGGTAAACCGGTTTTGAGATAGGATCGTATTTCAAAGAACTGGCGAATGTTACTGCTATAAAAAATTCTAATATCTGGAGTTTGGGATAGTGATTTAATTGTTAACGAATTCGAGGTATGAAAGAGACAAAGCGTGAAAGTGAAAGTTAAAGTTACTGCTAAATTAAATAAACTCCAGTAAAGTTGATCGTATACTGCGCAGTCCGCGTCCATAAACCCTACGTGTAACGGGCAATATTTAGTAACTTCCCAATAAACATGGACGGAGCTCGTAAACAATAACGGCCAATTTTCCGCCATTCCCGATTTACAAGCTATTTACTATAACTGTCGTTAATTGTTTTATGGTTAAAGTTGTCAATCTTTTAATAGCCTAATGGGCGAATTTACAAACGCCACTCAAATTATTCTTTCATTAAAGTGACGTGTAGAGGTTGACAACTAGTTGAGGGACATTTAACTATTTAATCTTTAATCAAATGCTTAAGTGGCGTTAATGAATTTGCAACTACAATGCCAGTATCTCATTTGTTTACGACTTTGCTGCCATTCGGGACAGTAGAGATCTGAACCAGGGCCTCTCTACCAGCTTTTATGCACGGACAGGAATTAATCATATACAATACAATACAAATACTCTTTATTGGACCCCACAAAAAACATATTGGAAAAAGACAATGAAATAAGTAACAAGGTAGAAAATAGGCAGTCTTATCGCTACGTAGCGATCTCTTCCAGACAAGCATCGAAAGAAGAGATGGCATAAGAGAGACTTAAAAAGGCAGGTAGTACAAACTATAGTAAACATTTTAAATACATTAAACCACAAATATATTACTTAAATACTAACATGAGCACATACTATACACAGATATATACATAAATACATACATACAAATATATACAATAATAGGTAGGAAACATAATCAGCTGAACAAAAAAGAGAAAGTAAGATTAAAGCACGGACAAATGAGGGAAAGAATGGACAGATTACAAAGGTAAAGGTAAGGTAAGGTAAGGTAAGGTAGTAGTTTTTGAGTGTGGCGGTCAGTTTAGCTAAAATGAATAGGCACCTACATATAAGAGGCGGCCGAAAGTCAAACTCGATTGCCCAGGCAATGCCCATGGAAAGGGCCGAAACCGAAACTGGAACTGAACGACCCATGCGCGCCGGCAGTAGGGTGCAAGGGGGTGTACTCCCCCCTCCCCTGTCCGTAAAGAAAATACACAGAAAAAGATTATTCAATATTGCACCTCCCTGAAAGTAATCCAGGGGGCGCCTATTTTCAGACCAAACATTTACAAATAGCTCCTAATATCGTAAGACAAAATAAGCTAAAGAATAAAATTATCTTTCATCTGGTTTCAGTACCCTTACTATGAGTTTACGCAAACCGTTCTCGTTATCGAAATTTATTGGAAATACTGCTTGTTGCTACAAGTAAAACGGACCGAGCCATAGTTTTCGATAACGAGAACGGTTTGCGTAAACTCATGGTAATGGTACTAATCCTATTAAAAAACTTATTTGCGAGTGGTAATCGTAGGCCTTTACCCTTAGGGACCCTGTCGCTCCTCTGCTGCACTGGGAGTGAAGAAACAGCATAGAATGCGTGCAGATGCTTATCATCCTGGCATGTCGTAAAATTAAGTCGACTAAGGGACGGGTCCTCTCCAACATGGTGGAGTATCTGTGTGGGCGATGGGCTGATCACCTGTCACCATACGGTTCATCATACCATCTTATAGGACTAATTAATCGAACGTGGCCACAAGTAGTCTTGTGGCTCTGCCCACCCCATTAGGGATTTCGGGCGTGATGCTATGTATGTATGTATGTATGTATGGACCCTGTCGCACTACACCCGAATAAAATGTAAAATATTTAAGTAACAGTTACACTGCTGGCAGTGGCAATCTGTCGACTGAGATAGGCTTGGCTGGCACTCAGCGGGCGGGGACTAAGTTCATTGCAAGTTCGACGGCCTATGGACTCTTGTTCCCTGTTCATACACTGGTACTGTGAGGTTTTGCAGTATCATTTGAAATTTCACTTATAAGGTATCGGGTCGCGTCGTATGAAGTTTTTTCCGCACAGTGACTCGATTTACTTGTTTGAGAATGTTTGGCATTATTTGCTTTATAGCAAAACTAGCTACTTTGTTCGCGTGGGATTGGGATGAAACGTATTCTATAAGTTAATCCATGGCATATGCTATCTCCATTTCAAATTTCATTCAAATCTGTACTTAAAGGTACTAAACACACACACACACACACACACACTTCTGCATTTATAATATTAGTTTGATGAGAGATAGGTCGAGTTTTACTAAACAAGCATTCTTCGGGTATTACTTCGCACATAAAATAAAAATCTTGCTAAATATACGCAACCACAAAAAGTACTACCCAGATGTCTAATAAAAATGTATGAAGACTTGGCAGTAATATTTACTGCGTATATTTTACAGACTGCAAGAAGCAACAAGTGGTCTCTTGGCACTGCGGCTACATCAATTCACTTGCTCACTTTAAATTATCTAAAGTGACTTGTGAATTTTTAATAAAGATCTGTAATGTTTTTCCATTTCGCACTAGAACTTAAGTGAGAAATGGAAAAATATATCCACTCAGTGACTTACAAATACGTAATAAAATAGGTAGTCGCATTATTCATCTAAGAGGTGTAAAATACACCTCTTAGATACCTAAAATATCGAAAACAATAACATTTAATTGAATTAAATGAATGCAGTTTTACGTCTAAGAAAAAAAGATGTGCCTTTTCCGTACAAATTGTTTGTTAATTTTGAGCGGCAGCTGTCAAATAGAATCATTAAATTAAATTACTTTGAGGCGATACATTAAAATTATTGTTTGACATAAAAAGCCAGAATTAGGTTGTTCCACTGGTTTGCCACTCGAAGGGCAAACCATTTTTCAACTCATGTAATCATAGTTTCCATCAACGATACAGTGACGCCCCGTATCCCTGATAGGAGGCATCTGATAACTGTCACCATCCACCATCGCCATCCCACCGATGACGCGCAGAAATAACATCCGGCATCGATTGATACTCCACACGATCGTGCGCACTTCAAAGGTACGGATCTACCAACTTCTCTGTGGACTGTCATAATTCTTATCCAAGCAAAACTATACTTTATTCCAACGCAGTAGGAGTTTTGACAGTTCATTTGAGTCCACAGAAAACTTGGTATACCTATATACATGTTATTTTAGTGTCGCCATGTGCTGAAGTCCGTTAATAGCTGTGATATGGTGTTTATCGATTTATGTCTACGTGAGTTTGTATGGAGGCGAGCGTGTTTTATTATAGTAGTGTAGTGGTAGAGCCAAACAGTAATCCTCACTAGATGATTACTGTTTGAATAGGCCGGCTCGACCGGGGTAGTACCACACTCTCACAGAATATCGGCGTAAAGTAATAGCTTGCTATTGCGTTTCGTACGGTGAGTGGCGAGATCCGGAGGCCTATTCCCTCATCCCTATCCCATTCCCATTCCCCATCTTCCCTAGACTGGCAACGCATTGGCAGCACCTCTGGTGTTGCAGATGTCCATGGGCGGCGGTTACCATTTTCCTCGTTTGTCAGTCAATCAATTGACATTAAATAACCGGACAAGTGCGAGTTAAACTCGCGTGGAGAGGGTTCCGTTCCGTACATGATTATCTGAAATTTACTACGTTATTTTAAATACCATAGACTTCTTATAGGTTTTCCTGTAATCTATAGGTAAAGATCTATTTTCTGTTTTTTTTTTTAGCCCCAGTAGTTTCGGAAATAAGGGGGGGGAATGGTCAATTTTCGCTTATTTTCCTAAATAACTTCTAAACTATTTTACTTAAAATTCAAAAGAAAATATATTTAAGATCCATACAATAAGCCCTTTCATTTGATATGTCACACAATATAGGATGCAGAACTTTTTTTTTAAATTTTCTTATTTACCCCCCAAAAGTGGCCCCCATGTTTAAAATTCATGTATTTACGTCATGCGTCCGTGTTGCGGTCACCAACTTACACATGTATACCAAATTTCAACTCAATCCATCCAGTAGTTTCGGAGCAAATTGGCTGTGACAGACGGACAGACAGACAGACAGACACACGAGTGATCCTATAAGGGTTTAGTTTTTTCCTTTTGAGGTACGGAACCCTAAAAAGTATGAATATTACTACTTTTACGCTGGATACCCTTTGCAGATTTATATGTGAGCCAAAACCATTGTTTTAGGTACATCTCACCTAGCCTAACAAAGCTTGCACGTTCTTGCAGTGGTCGAATTAAGAAATCCACATTTTCTTGATTTCACATTTATCCTAATTTATTTCTTTAAAGATGGACACTCTTGCTCATTGCCATTTAAAATTATTAACTTTGACAGATGACATTTGTTAAACTTAAAAAGTATGACAATCAACTACTAGGTATAGGGTGACAATACTAGAGCTATTTTTATATTTTTATTTAGTAAATTAGCTACAGTTAAATACTTTTTTAGGGTTCCGTACCTCAAAAGGAAAAAAGGAACCCTTATAGGATCACTCGTGTGTCTGTCTGTCTGTCTGTCTGCCTGTCTGTCCGTCTGTCACAGCCAATTTGCTACGAAACTACTGGACCGATTGATTTGAAATTTGGTATACATATGTAAATTGATGACCGCAACAGGGATGCGTAACGTAAATTAATTAATTTTGAACATGGGGCCCAGTTTTGGGGGATAAATTAGAAAATTTTAAAAAAAAGTTGTGCAACTGAAATCGTGTGACATATCAAATGAAAGGGCTTATTGTGAGGATCTTTAATGTATTTATTTTTTATTTTAAGTAAAATAGTTTAGAAGTTATTTAGGAAAATAGGTGAAAGTTGACCATCCCCCCCCCCCTTATTTGACGTTGGAGTTATTGCGTTATATCGTTAGTCTTCAACTGAGCTGAAAACCATTTGCTTTAAAAATAAAAGCCAAAAAATATTAAATATAAAAATATAAAATATTAGGCGAGTAATCAGATATCAGCAGATTCGGCTATATAAAAACACCTAGTAAATACAAATACCAAAGTTCTATATATAGTAACTCGCAATAAAGATCAATTAACCGATAGCTGGAACTAAATGCAAGATATCTGTTTTCCGGGCGTGATTTCTTCCCTAAACATATACTTAATAAATCTCAATCACAACCAGAGCCTTTTATTCCTAGCCAATGAGCCAAATGATTGCCTATTAAGAGCAGCTATATTACCTTAATTATTTCGGCCTTATTTGGTAGGAATTTATTAGGAATCTGTCTATTTCTATCTCTAATCTGTATCTCTTAATAGTATAAAACAAAGTCGCTATACACGTCAATCTAATTGTCTGCTTAGTTCTTTTAAACTACGAAACGGATTTTGATACGGTTTTCACTGTCATTTACAGAATTTCTACCGAAACGTTTATACGTATATGTGGGCGGCAATCCATGTTTGTTTATTTTATATTTAAGGGTAGTTAGTTATAAGTAATTAAAAAATAGGAAGTAAATTATAAAACATAAGCTGATTGATATTTAGACATTTGAAATAAGTATGAAGTAAATTAAAAGACACTAAATATTATTTTATCTACACCCATATCACAAAACCTCCATTGGTTAATCAAAAACCGTAGGAAATGACCACCATTTTGACAACCAATTAGGAAAAACCAGTGCTGCGATAAAGAAATAACATGACTTCTTTATCGTTTTTAGTAAAGAAATGAGATTAAATTTGGAACAGCTGTCAAAACTCAAGTGGGTCTCTATTCTAGTATCCATACATAATAAAACAGTTATTGATACGAAACGTCAATTCAGTATGTTTTTTTAATATAAACTGCACAATATTTGATCTCGAGTGACGTGAGAATAGAGACTTCATCCGTTTATCTATGATTAAAAAAAAAAATGGTCTCGCTGCCATTATGTTGACGTTTTGCTGAACGAAAGTAGAATTTTGTTGAATTGAATAGAAAACGTTGTTTGTAATTTACATTTTAGTTGAAAATATGAATAGTAAGTAGTCTTCTCGGAGTGTGTGTGATGTGAAAATGCGCCGGATATCGGAAATATGCAGCCACGATTGCAACAAATAACTTGTTGCCAGAAAATATTGTTTCTGAACCCATCATGGAGGATTTATAATATGTGTGTAGATAAAGTTATGTATGCAACTCTGCATAATTTGGCCTTAAAACACACGTGCGATCTTATTATGAAACTCGCCTATCGGCTCGTTGCATGAAAACCGCACTAGTGCTTAAGGCCTATCATTATGCAACCGTTGCATAAACTACTATTACGGAATTGAATGTAATGTGAGTTACTTTTACATGCGAATTAAAATGTATTTAAATGAAATGTAATTGCTTGGAGGTTATTGTTACAATAATTATTTGTGTAATTAATTGGTTTGTTTAAAGTAGTTAATTTGAATTATATATTAATAGAATGCTTTATCGTCAATAGTCAAACGAATGTTTATTCCATTATTAGCCTTGTCATATTGTTTTGATTTAAAATGTAATAAACCAATTATCATGTAAATAAATTAGATTAATTATTAAATTATGATTTATAATGCTATTAAGCTATGGAATCATTAATACAGACGTGTAATGATCAATCCATCCACAACGCGCCACTACGCAGGTGATGTGAAGTAGTGGGGATTGAAAAAGGATTATTTAAGTCGGATCATTCTATTTTTAGACTTACTTCTTTCTGGAACTTGGACTGTGTAAGCTGTTACTCTGCCCGTTTGCAAATAAAAGGAAAGTACTATTCTGGAATAGTAGTTTATGCAACGGTTGCATAATGATAGGCCTTAAGACACTAGTGAGGTTTTCATGAAACGAGCCGATAGGCGAGTTTCATAATAAGATCGCACGTGTGTTTTAAGGCCAAATTATGCAGAGTTGCATACATAACTTTATCTACACACATATTATAAATCCTCCATGATGGGTTCAGAAACAATATTTTCTGGCAACAAGTTATTTGTTGCAATCGTGGCTGCATATTTCCGATATCCGGCGCATTTTCACATCACACACACTCCGAGAAGACTACTTACTATTCATATTTTCAACTAAAATGTAAATTACAAACAACTTTTTCTATTCAATTCAAAAACAATTCTACTTACGTTCAGCAAAACGCCAACATGGCGATCCTCCGTCAAGACCATTTTTTTTTAAAATCATATACAAACGGATGAAGTCTCTATTCGCACGTCACTCGAGATCAAATATTGTGCAGTTTATATTAAAAAAAACATACTGAATTGACGTTTCGTATCAATAACTGTTTTAATATCTATGGATACTACTAGAATAGAGACCACTTGAGTTTTGACAGCTGTTCCAAATTTAATCTCTTTTCTTTACTAAAAACGATAAAGAAGTCATGTTATTTCTTTATCGCAGCACTGGTTTTTCCTAATTGGTTGTCAAAATGGTGGTCATTTCCTAAGGTTTTTGATTAACCAATGGAGGTTTTATGATATGGGTGTAGATAAATACATTTTATTGATTGCTTGCTACCATTTCCTTTTCTTAATCTAGTCCTAATTATGGATGATGATGTATGTGGCAATGTGTTGGCACCCAATAGCCCCGTCAACCAGGCGAGCAGTAGGTTATCGCCGACATATATGTGTACGTACATTATAATTAAATTTATTAATAACAGAGACAAGTTGATGTTTTGTAATAAAGTCAAAACATAAAGATGAGGGCGGGGGGCGGCTGGTTCTGAGTGATAGATAAAACTAATCTTATTTATCGTCTTTTCGCGTTCGGGTTTTATTTGCGACTTTAGCTATTTCATCATACCAAGTGGTGGTATTTTCACCCCTTAGTTCAGTTCTGGCGAGACACCACATGGAAAGCGCATAAATAGGCGCTAAGTATACCCAACTAGTTGTATAGAAAGGTGAAGAAGACGGAGAAGGTCCCAGTAGAAAAACTCTTAAACAACCCGGTGTCAACATAATACACCAGTGACACCAGTGTCCTGGGAGAGTTAGCAACGATCTCTTAATGTGATTCTCTTTAGGCCCTCAACTGAACTGCATCGCTATTTCGTACCACGACATCGTATTTACATAATAATATGGTGAGGTATGAAATAGCGACAAGGTTCAGCTTAGGGCCTAAAAAGAATCGCATTTAGAGATGGTGGTAACCCCGCTGTTTCGCTTAACCCTCGGGCTTTAAAAGCATTTTACCGATCTCGAATCCCAAACTCAAAACACAATTATAAGAAGCAAACACAATTACTCGCATGCGGCGGCGTTTTTATAGTGCTGCAGCAATTTGTTATAGCTGTTCGCTATATGACAAACTTTCGTTCAAATTATAGCTTTCTTGGTAACAAGATTAAATAAGGAAAGTATTCTTTTGGGTTCCGCAGTCAAACTATATACTTATAGTTTTGCCATGTCGTATTTCACAGTCACATTTTCTGGAAAACTATTTTAGTAACACGTTTGTTCCGCGGACGTAGAATAACATAGCAAATTATTTTCGCCGTCTTCCCTGGATGCTTAATATCTTGCTATTATTACATTTGATATTTTGATATTTTGATATTTGGATAAGGTCTCCAAATATCAAAATATCAAATGTAATAATAGCAAGATATTAAGCATGTTATGTTATGTCTTTTTATGTATGTGCGCGATTTACAGTTATACCGTTGTACCGATTTGGATGAAATTTGGATATAGTTTGAGCCTTGGGGAAGGATATAGGCTACTTCTTTTTACGATAGCCAACCCATGGCCGTGCCTTTGCCTTCGGGATCCACGACTCCTCGCTGGCATTCGCGAGGACTCGTACAAGAATTTCTAACCTAGAACCTACTAACAAAGGATTTCTACTCTTGCATTTATTTATATAATCTAGGAAAGGACATCGTTTCATACTACGCACAGCGCCATCTAGTGCGTAATGTTATAACTTAAAGAAATAGGTTGTTGTAAAACCTCAACAAATTTTCATCGTAATCGGATGAATGACAGGAAAGCGTAGGGGACGAACAAACAAACTTTTATATAGTAGATAAAGGGTTTAAATGCATAATTTCAAGGGTTTAGGGAAAGATATACTCTTTTTCTATTTCTATACTAAATGCAACTAGCTTTATATGCTTTTCTCATCCTCCAGTTTTATTTCCAGAAGTTTCTATAGGTCGTCCTGCGTAAAGTTGCTCTTAATAATATGTCGAAAACCGCATTGAAATCCGTCCAGTGATTTAAAAGTTTATCGCGCACGTGTTCTTGTCAGATCAGACATAGATAGACATGAAATTCAGAAACCATTGGGATATGTTGTGTTGGTCCGTCGCTGGCTTTTTGACTCCAATGCCACAGCAGTATTTTGTCTCGGCAGTGTCCTCGAAATAATTACCTACGGACGCTCGGTATGTAAACACGTAGTAGGGCTGGGCTGCTCACTGACTGTCTTCCTTGAGTTACGTCTTTCATAATGCTATATTAAAGTGTCTATCATTACTTCAAATTTTGTAAGTTTTAATTTTACTTAATTAGGTTTACTTAGGTTATATTTCTAGTTTCATAAGTGACTGTAATTCAGTATGGAGTAAAAAATGCATTTACTGTTTTTTGCTTTTATTAAAATATCAAAAATTGTCGTGACATAATTTACTTAAATTTTTGCACCACCTGCCAAAGTTAAACTTTTTGCTCATTATTTTCTCTGTTGTGGTTGTCTGGAAGAGATCGCTATCTAGTGAAAAGACCGCCTATTGTTCCCTTACTTTATTTTGTTAGTGTATGCTTTTTTGTTCTTTTTGTGGTTTTCAATAAAGAGTATTGTATTGTATTGTAAATAAATTCATGGGAACATCTCACAGTATCCACGTGCGTACCCGACCGCGGCGCACTCGCGACTGTTGTGTACCGAAGTTTACCGAGATTTATTAGCGCGTCGTTTCGGCCGTTGGTATGCAGATGGAATACTGTATACTTGATTATACTGTGGCAATGCTGGCAACGGGGCTCGCCCGGCTATGCAGAGTGTATTAGTTATATGCTCTGTGGGTCCACATTACTCTTAAAAAAAAAAACAATAATCAATACCTCGTCCTTGGGTTGAACTTTAACTGCAGGTTCTTCCTTTTTAAACGACTTCAAAAAAACCGAAGGAAGAGGTTCACAATTCGACGCGTATATTTGCTTTTTTTTAACAAATTTCGTTGCTAAGTTGGCGACCTGGTTAAATCAGTTCTTTTTGCGACAGTCAACCCATAAAAGGATGAAATAAGGGCTAAAAATAATTATGGCAAGTTCGGGGGTGCGTATCTGGAGGGGAAAAAAACTAAAATTATAAGGTAATTAATATGATAATTCTTTATATTTTAAAGGACGACAGACGAAGTTGCGGATAAAAGCTAGTGTCAAATAAACCTACACACATTTTATCTTCGATATTTTTATCTTTCACAGTGATACATTTAAGAAGCGAAATTTATCTCATAAAATAATCCACATGCATAGACTGGACCGTCAGATGTGGTCTTTTAAAAACCATAAAACATTTGGCTAACCTCAATAGACTAAACATTATCTAGATGAAACGAATATAATTAACTAGTAACCTAGTAATAAAATATTATCTGATTAGGTTTATTTAATTAGTTTATTCCAATCCAGCTTGCCTATTAATCATTAAGCCAGAAATATTATTGATGCCCGCGGTTTTGTCCGAGTAGACAAGTTGAAATTTGGTACACATATGTAAGTCAGTCTCCGAAATTACTGGGCCTAAAATTTTGAAAAAAATGCTGTAAAATAGTTCTTTACCTATAGATTACAGGAAAACCTATAAGAAGTCTATGGTATTTAAAGTAACATAGGAAATTTTACATAATCACGGAACCCTCTCCACGCCCGTTTCTCTCACTTGCCCGGTTTTTATAAGTCATGCTTTTACCGATGACAATACCTGCACTGCACATAATACCTTTGAATGAATGAGCCCGAATTGGACTGCTGACAGACGTGGATCTACTCTATAATTCAACCTTCACAGATCCGAATAGGACGTTCGTTGTTAATAATATATGTGGACTAATGCTTCTACGTATATGAACTTAAATTGAATGTAAAATTTTAGTGATCACAAATAACTAAATAGATTACCTACTGTACTAATATCTACAAAGGCATAAGAATGACATTTCTTTACTGTGTATTTTTTTTCCTTTTGTTTTTATGTCAATTGACTGACAAACGAGCTGACGGCCCACCTGATGGAAAGTGGTCGCCGCCGCCCATGGACATCTGCAACACCAGAGGTGCTGCCAATGCGTTGCCAGTCTAGGGAGGATGGGGAATGGGGATGGGATGGGGATGAGTGAATAGGCCTCCGGATCTCGTCACTCACCGTACGAAACGCAATAGCAAGCTAGTACTTTACGCCGATATTCTGTGAGAGTGTGGTACTACCCCGGTCGAGCCGGCCCATTTGAACAGTAATCATCTAGTGAGGATTACTGTTTGGCTCTACCACTACAAGAAGGATTAAAGTACAGTAATAAAGGCCGAGCGACAACCAATATTGACCTGTCAATGTAATTGAATAGTCTATATTACGGACCTACACCATATATGCAATAGAGGCAAAAAGACATAAGCGGCGGGGCTATAGGCAGGCACGGGGTGCGCATAACCGCGAATGCTCCAATCACAGCGCTCTAAAAACCCCGCGCACCGCAAGTTTGGCAGCTTTATTTGCTAGTAAAAGTTAGGCTAAGCGGTGTCTTTAGGATATTTTGCCTGTGTTGACAGATAGACAAACCTAAGGTCTATTCGCCGAGAGTTAATAAAAAGTTAAAGGGATAAACTATAATATTTTTTTTGAATATTATTATTGAATACCCTGTATATGTCCCATTGCTGGTATATCACCGGACGATGACGCTGACGATGATGGTGCGCGTGCTCGCCCGCTCGGCGCGGTGCCGCGCTTGACAACAACTGCCTCCCTCGTACCACGAAACTCAGTGGGCGCGGTGATAGTGACGCCCGTCATACAGTTTGCGATAGGTAAGCGACAGTCGGTATTTCGAGACTATATCATAATATTTATCAACTCTCGGCGAACAGACCCTAGTACCTACCTTTATCGTTTTGCTAGTCGCCTTTCCACCTGAGGTCTAAACCACGTACGGAGTACAGTATAGGTAGTATTATAATATTCCGTGCCCCGATGGATAGTGAATTACTCGAATACTGGAAACCGGTTCTGTATGCATCAGCAGCGAATCCGCAGCAGTTGCAGCGAGCGGAGCGCGCTTTCTAGGAATTCGACATTTTGGGAGTGCGAATTGGACACTATGGGCGTAATGCGTTGGCACGTGTTTCATGTAAAAACTGTTTACGCAAAAACACACATGCGTGATAGAGCAACGATAAACAAACAGCGAGACAGCGATCATAACGCACGCAAATTAAATAGGTAAATGAGTCAACGGTACAAGTAAGGCAAGCGGCCACTTTGATGTTTACTTATACTATTAAAGTTACCCTTAACCTGGGAGCTTGACTGACCCTAGTGGGGGGTGGGGGCGAAGTGTCCGATCCGAAATTATAGTATTCCTAGACGATACGCTCAATAAGTCCTATACTTACTGGCTCGTATCGATTTTCTATGCATCAAACAGAGCGCCGTGTACAAGAGAATCACATGACGATAGAACAAAATATTGTAATAATGGTTCCGCGCCAGCGCACTCTAGCGCAGTGATCCATTCGCAATTTCAATGTATGCGGAAGAATGTTTATCTATATATAATACATAGAAATCTCGTGTCACGGTGCTTGTGGTCGCACTCCTCCAAAACGGCTCGACTGATTTTTATGAACTTTTTAATGTATATTTGGTAGGTATGAGAATAGGTCGTAAAGTATATTTCATACCGCTAGGTGTCTACGCGGACGAAGTCACGGGCGGAAGCTGATAATATAAAGTCGCCTACTGACGATCCAGGCATATAGAAAATCTAATTATAATTTATCCTGTCATATCCTATACTACTAATATGTATGTATGTAAACTCTCAATTGCACATAAGTAACACA
Organism: Tortricodes alternella; assembly: GCA_947859335.1. NCBI lineage: Eukaryota > Metazoa > Arthropoda > Insecta > Lepidoptera > Tortricidae > Tortricodes > Tortricodes alternella. The sequence goes on along the minus strand of OX401975.1, from coordinate 6,397,845 downwards.
AAAATTCTGCATTATAACATAAGCAAAACAAAGTACAAAGGCGAGGTTATCCCTAATGGGATCTCTTCCAGCTAACCTTGGAGTTGAGTTAGTATTATATGCGAAAGATTGTCTGTGTGTGTGTGTGTGTGTGTGTTGTGTGTGGGGTGTACGTATGTTTGTAACCACTCAGCTCCGTGAAGGCCGGGGTCTGACCCACCTCAAATCTCCACAGCAACCCGTGTTCACCATTATATTTCCAAACGCTCCATTTCCCCCAGTACCAAAACCAGTCTAAATATAAAATAATTGTAAACGTATCGTTCTGCGCGTATTTGTAATCGTACTGAGCTTGTTTACTAAACTCTACGCTGTTTATTATGCTATGTTGGTTACATGACGTTTTCGAATGGCATTTCGGAATTGGCATTTTGTTTGTTTATTTGCATTCTGAAAATGGATTTGGTGCGCCCATGCTATCTGTGTGTGGCATCATAAGAAGGCTCAAGATCACCCAAAGGCAAGGGCGTAGCAATGATTTTCTTTTGGGGCAGGCAAAAGATGTACCTAGTTTTAAATAAGTGATCCGTTTAAATTCTAGAGTAGCCAGAAGGATTCTACGGTGGGCCAGACTCTTCTACACCCTTTGCTACGCCCTAGCCCAAAAGGCGATCGATGAGGTTATGCTCAAACTATCACAGCGAGAGCGAGAATTGCTAAACTTAAGTGGCAGTGGATGGGCTCGTAGAACAGATAGTTGATGGGGTCCAAGGGTCTTTGAGTCGCTCACGCGTACTGGAAGGCGCAACGTGGGCAGACTAACCACACGGTGGAGTGACGACCAGGGTGTCTATTCGGGAACGTCTAAGTGATACTGCAACGACCCGCGAGCGAGACTCACATCTCGCTCTTACGCATTACTCGTCGTGCGAAAGAGGGGGGATGAGAAATCTCGCTCGCGAGTCGCTACAACCTCACTTAGCGTTCCCGAATAGAGGCGCTGGTGACAATTGCGGGACTCCGCTGGATGAGAGCAGCATAGAATCGGTCTTTGTGGCGATCATTGGGGAGGCCTATGTCCAGCAATCGTTTTTCGGCTGAAATGATGATAATCATGATGCTATCTACACATAAGCAATGAAATTTGATCAGTGTTTGTGCTAACTCATGTATAAAGTGACCTGTTTTTCGCTCTCCAATGGCTTGAAGAAGCTTGCAGTTTTAGAAATGCTCTATTCACATCCCAGGGGCTTGGCATGCTGGAATTTGTGTACTGGCCATGAAATTGCTTCAATACTCAAACAAATAATATCAGTAACAAAGGTGATCTGATTTTTATGCCATTATAATTGTTTCCATCTTATTTTCAAAGCAAAGCTTCATTAATGAAGAATGAAACTAACCCGGGCGCCAGCGGTAAGCGACCCTCATGATAGAATAATTATACAAAAACTAGGCAACTGGGGTGTTTGTCAAATAAAAATATTACCACGCGTTAGCGAGCCCTGACATTAAGCGGGTCAAGGCTATTGAGCTTTAAAATTCAGGTCCCGCAAACTGAGGGTAGGTAGGCTACTTTTAATTGCGCAATGCCATGACTTTGTATTGCTAGCGCTGTCGCACTATACATATAAAAAGGGACAACCTACCCCAGGAAAAAATTCGCAATGCATTATGACGCAAATACTCACAATATATATTTGACGTTATTTTGTTTGTAAGGAGAAAATTGTCACTGTTCCCGTCTTTTATATCCCTGGCAAACAAACCAGGCAAACCGGTTGCCTGCGAAAAGTTCCCCGTCGCGTGGCACTTGCTAAAAACATACATAGGCTGATAAACACATTACCCTCCTTGGCGTCGCGCAGTCGGGTAAAAAGAACCGTCGTGTGAGGGAGTAGGGCCACCTACATATTACAAGCGTCTACCTGCAGATTTAAGATAAGAAATAGCTGACGAAACGTGTAGGCGAAAACTTTTATTGGATCAGTTAAAGAGTAAGTACATGGAACAGACTATTTATTCATTTGACATTATTTAACTTTTCTCATTTTAAGTGTTCCGTACCTCAAAAGGAAAAACCGGTACTCTTATAGGATCACTCGTCTGTCTGTGTGTCTCAGTGGCCAAGCGTCAAATATTTCCTAAGGGAAGCCGGAAGAATTAAAACCGTACGTGCGAGTCTGACATTTAGTTACAGTAACATGGACTTCACTCACAGCTAGCCGTAGCTTTCTAGCTTGGTAAAGTCGTCAGGAATCGGCTTGTAGGCAGGCTTCGCCACTGGTGTGTCTCTCCGTCTGTCACAGCCAATTTGCTCCGAAACTACTGGACCGATTGAGTTCAAATTTTGGTGTACGTATGCAACACGGACGTGTAAGGAAAATAGATGAATTTTAAACATGGGAGCCAGTTTTGGGGGGTTAACCAGAAAATAAAGAAAAATAAAATTGCAGACTATAGCGTTTGACATATCAAATGAAAAGGCTCATTGTGAAGATCTTAATTTTATATAATTTTAAAATAAATGCGTTAGAAGTTATGTAGAAAAATAGGCGAAAATTTACTATTCCCCCTCCCTTTATCTCCGAACCACAGGGCCTAAAATTTTGAAAAAAATACAGAGAATAGTTACCTATAAAAAGTCTATGGTATTTAAAGTAACATAGGAATTTTCATATTATCTAGATTATATAATCTAGATAATATGAAAATTCCTATGTTACTTTAAATACATAGGAATTTTCATATTATCTAGATTATATAATCTAGATAATATGAAAATTCCTATGTTACTTTAAATACCATAGACTTTTTATAGGTAACTATGCTCTGTATTTCTGGAGAGATGGAACCCTCTATATAGAGGGTTCCATCTCTCCACGCGAGTTTAACTCGCACTTGTCCGGTATTTTTATCTTACAATTGTTATTATCATTGTAATTGCTAATTTATATTTTGAAATTACCTTTTCATTTGTGATTCTGCCATTTAATATTAGTTAATTTAAATTTGGATTATAACTTTTTAGGGTTCCGTACCTCAAAAGGAAAAAAGGAACCCTTATAGGATCACTCGTGTGTCTGTCTGTCTGTCTGTCTGTCTGTCTGTCTGTCTGTCTGTCTGTCTGTCTGTCCGTCTGTCACAGCCAATTTGCTCCGAAACTACTGGACCGATTGATTTGAAATTTGGTATACATATGTAAATTGGTGACCGCAACAGGGATGCGTAACGTAAATTAATTAATTTTGAACATGGGGCCCACTTTTGGGGGATAAATTAGAAAATAAAAATAAAAAGTTGTGCAACTGAAATCGTGTGACATATCAAATGAAAGGGATTATTGTGAGGATCTTAAATGTATTTTTTTTTTAATTTTAAGTAAAATAGTTTAGAACTTATTTAGGAAAATAGGTGAAAATTTACCATTCCCCCCCCTTATCTCCGAAACTACCAGGCCTAAAATTTTGAAAAAAATACAGAAAATAGTTGTTTACCTATAGATTACAGGAAAACCTATAAGAAGTCTATGGTATTTCAAGTAACATAGGAAATTTCAGTTTATCATGTACGGAACGGAACCCTCTCCACGCGGGTTTCACTCGCACTTGACCGGTTTTATTTTTATTTAATTACTGACGATCTCAATTTAAATTGTGCAATTTATAGTGTTATCTTATATTGAGAAATAATTAAATCTAATCTAATCTAATTAACGATGAAAAGAAGTGATAAGCCGCCACTAAAGCCTAGTTCTGACTAGGCAAGTATTTCAGTCGAGTGGCGAGTAATTTAGTAACTAAACGTGTCTGAACAATGAACATTTAGTCGATTAGTTTAGGAAGTAATTTTGTCGACTCGATCCTTTTTAACCGACTTCAAAAAAACCGAAGGAGGATGAGCGTAATGGAGCGACTTCATCGCGCTAAATGGCGACCAAGCTCTTTAGAATAGATTTAAAAAAATACAATATTGCCACTACTTTGTGGTCTTTAATCCTCAACTCTTATTGTGTATCAAGCATAATAAAATGTAAATAAATAACATTACGGCGTAAACTACACGTCCGCCGACTAAGCACTAAATGTTGTTATGAAGCGACTAGCGAACAAATAATAACTATGGAGCTTCGGACTATTTTATCGTAGACGACTTTATCAAATTCTTATGTCTGTAATTTTTTTTATTTTAATTTGACGTATAATGCGAAAGTGCTAAGGTTGTTTTTGCCACGGACGTATGGTGGAAAATTATTCATGCGATAAAAAAACCGGCTAAGTGCGAGTCGGACTCGCACACAAAGGGTTCCGTACCATTATCTAAAGAAACGGCAAAAAAAATACGTTCGTTGTATGGGAGCCCCCCTTAAATATTTGTTTTATTTTAATTTGAATATTTATTTTTAAAATGAATATATAACTAAATATTCTGTGAATATTTCAAGCATCTACCTGTTGCCGTTATCAATATCGAGCAAAAGCAAGCAAAAAAATCATGTTTGTTGTATGGGAGCCCCTGTTCTGTTTTTTTAGTATTTGTTGTTATAGCGGCAACAGAAATACATCATCTGTGAAATTTTCAATTGTCTAACTATCACGGCTCATGAGATACAGCCTGGCGACAGACGGACAGACGGACAGACAGACAGACAGACGGACTGACAGACAGACGGAAGGTCAGCGGAGGCTTAGTAATAGGATCCCATTTTACCCTTTGGGAACGAAACCCTAAAAATGAGACGTGAAATAAGGTAAGGGTTTCGTAGATATTTGCTCTATAAATCGAAAGAAATAGACGGATCGGGTTGTAATGTTTGACCGCAGCAAAGTTCTGAGCCGTTGATTTGATCTTCAAAGAACTTGGAAGCTACCCACCTAATGTGCCAAAGACACCCTAAAGTACTCGTACACAAAATGCCAGTCAACAGTCATACAATTTGGTAACAACGATTTTTAAATATCCCGCGGAACCCCATAAGCACATTTCTTTAACCTCTGTTTGTGTTCCGACCCTGGATACCAAATAGATGTGTTATGTGTTTGACCTTTGTTTGTCTTTTGTTCAGAAAAATTTAGCCTTATTTGCTAGTTTATATCCGACACGGAAAAAACAGTGTTTTTTGCGTCAAAGTGACTTCAGACTAAGTTTTTGGGTAAATTGGTATTTAAGGTCGTTAGGTCTGTTCTTCTAACAGTAAAAAATAGTTTGTTTTGTTTATTTATAGAATTGTTTCATAATAGCATTATCATATTACGGACGAATCAGAGGTAAAATTTGTTTGTATGTGTGTTTGTTTGTCGGGGGAAATCTCTGGAACTAGTGAACTGATTCTAAAAGTTTTTTCATTGATAGAAAGCTACAGGTACAGAATAGATAATAGTACTTACACACAGAAGAATCACTGGCTAACAAAACCCGTATTTAGGTACGAAAATATGCCTACTTATTCCTTCTCATGCCTTGTCCCTCCATCGCATAACACGTGCTCTTCCGTGGACGCTAGGGTTCAGTGGCGCAGCCTGCCTACAAGCAGATTCCTGACGGCTTTACCAACCTAGAAAGCTACGGCTAGCTGTCAGTGAAGTCCATGTTACTCTAACTAAATGTCAGACTCGCACGTCAAGTTCTAATTCTTCCGGCTTCCCTTAGGAAATATTTCACGCTTCGCCACTGCTAGGGTTGTCAGTTTTTATTCGCGTCACCCAACAACACCAATCATGGCTACTTGATGACGCGCGCGGCCAGCGAGCGAGCGAGCGGCAACCTACTGCGATTTACATCTCCGAGCCGTCCTACGGCCGAGCGTACCTAAAGTGCGGAGTGAGACTCCTCGCTGTAGGCGTGAAATCTCAATTTTGCTACTTTTTCAATTTACGCGGTATTTACAAACTGCTCATACATGGTTTAGTTACTTATCGTCGGTGATAATTAATGCAAAACCGTGCAAAACAGCATGCAAACGTTGAAATACACTGTCCTAGATAACTTAGAATTTTGATGAACAAGGATTCTGAGCTTGATAAAACCTTTTTCGACAAAAATTAAAGCTTCATGCATATTGCTTATGTCATATTGCAAACTGCATTTAAATTGTCATTTCACTGTCAATGTCTGACGTTTTTGATTGTATTGTATATCCATTATTGAATTGGTTCATTTGTATGATATTTATTTATTATGTTTAAATACGTTTTATTATAAATAAAGCAGCAAAGCAGGATATTGGGTTCATAGTGTGTTCTGGTAAGTCTAAATAACAGCACTCCACTGGCAACGGGAGATCACCAATTTATCAGCACAAGAACACTTAACGAAAAGACTGAGATAAATAAGTGCTGTGCATTTGAATGGATCTTGATCAAATTCTCAACTCAAATTCAAAACTCAAAACGTGTACCTATTCAGCAAATTAGCCACCTGTGGACTCTTTTACTCGTCTTTTACAGCGCTTTGGACAGGACCTACATTTGATATATCCTTACTTGTCTTATTTGGTAAACAAGTTTCAATCCTCCTCTGCTGCACTGGGGGTGAAGAAATACTTAGCATAGAATGCGTGCAGATGCTTATCATCCTGGCATGTCGTAAAAGTCGACTAAGGGACGGGTCCTCTCCAACATGGTGGACTATCTGTATGGGCGATGGGCTGATCACCTGTCACCGTACGGTTCATCATACCATCTTAGGACTAATTAATCGAACGTGGCCACAAGTAGTCTTGTGGCTCTGCCTACCCCATTAGGGATTTCTGGCGTGATGCTATGTATGTATGTAAGTTTCAAACCTAAAAATGTACCTGTTTCGTGTGAAACATCTGTCTCAGTATTCTGATACAAAACGAATTTCGGCCATTATATGACTTTGTTGATATTTAATCAAAATTCAAAAAACGTATAGTCCTAGACTTTGTTCTGACTAACCTATCAAAACCTTTAAAAATCGGTTAAGATTTAAGAGGTGGAAAACGTTATCGCCTTTTGTATGAAAAGGGTGATTTTTGCCGTTGGTTCACAGTCCTCTTCAATATACACCTCTATCTTGTAGGACATCTTATGCGTGGTAAGCTAGGTTATATAAAATCATATAAGGTGATATTAATCAACATGTTATGGAATCAACAGATGTAAAGGAACTCCAGTCCAATGATGAACGTACTTAAGTCCATGTTCGGGGTGTGCAGCAGCTCCGCCGAAAAGGGGGAGAACCACGACACAGTGCGTCGGATATTCGGCAACGAAATGATCATGAAGGACAACACAGATCGGCATTCACAGTAATTATTACACGGACGTATACAATGGGAGGCTTAGGGGGTCCGGAACCCCCCATTCGTGTCCATCTTTTGTGTTCGAGCCGCAAAAGTTGCAAAAGTTTCCACTTAATTGCTTTTATTGGCGTTATTTATATACCTAATCAAACATTAAAAACCGGGACAGTGCGAGTCTGACTCTGCGGGTCCCGTACTTAACTATGAAGTAGATGAGGGATAACTTTCCCAAACTAAGTAATTAAAATGTATTTTAAACTAACGTAGGGACTCCTTCCCAGTCCCTCTCACTATGAAAGGAGGCCTGAGTCCAGCAGTGGATCGTATAAAGGCCGTTGATGATGATGAGTTGATACTTAGAGAGTGTGCTTTAAAGGTAGTAGGTACCTATGAAAGTCGGTACTGATGGTTATAGATTAAAGATGGCTTGATCCTTCCGAGATGGATTTAGGATAGGTATTAGCCTCTAAAATAAAGCTTAAGGATTAGGAGATGTTCAAATCTGTATAGAACATTATTACTATTTATTCTACCATTCATATACTGAACATATAATTCTCACGGTGTTTTTGAATTGCTCGTGTTTGCGTATTGGCTCCGCGATATTTTCAGGAGAAGTAAATATGTCAGTCATATACGAGACAATCTTCCCAAGATGTTGGACACCAAAATAGCTAATCCTAAAGCAAAAGTGAACAAGAAACATGCTCCGGCGGTTGTTGTTGAAGTATGTATTATTTTATTGTTAGGTATATACAAATATAACACTTATGCTTTCATAATCTTTTAATCTGACATTGAAGATAAGTCAATAATACTTAAGTAGAGTAGTTTAAGGTGATTTCATCAGTTTAAGCACATAGACCAAGCTTCGCTTTGTATCAAAATATTGGCCACATCAGCATCCGTGCACAGAATGCGCCGCAGTCAGTTTCGGCTTTAAGGCTTGTTTTCCATGAGGGGTGTGAAAATATTTTCCCAATCAGTGTACAAGGCGCCGTTCATTTCTGGAGACCCAACTAATTCTTTTGGTGGTATTTTTCCTCGCTATGCTCTGGTGGAAAGCCAGCTTTAGGATGAAGACATTATGGATTGTCTGTATCGCAAAATTGTACTGAATTCATCGGTTCATGATAAATTACGGAATACAGAGGTTAATGATAAATTTTGCAGAATTCATAGGTTACTTAATGATTAATTTTAACAGCATCCAGTTTTAAGTTAATGATACATTTTACAGAATACAGACATAAATGATGAAAGAACGGGTCGCGTGGGGCCAAAACTCGTTGTGTTCGATGCTTCAACTGGTTAGTCTTTCTGACCAATAATTACTAACTTTTATTTAATTTCACTGAAGGTTGGTCGGATGGTTGGTCAGTTCCTGTTACCAGAAAAGGCTGAAATTTGGTACTTGTACTATATTTTAGTACGCTGGGGAAAAAAGCTTGCCTTAAAAGATATTATTTTACCAAAAATTTACGTAGGTTGTTTTTTAAACCGGCAAAGAGGTATCTTCAGTACGGCTTATCCGAGAAACTGTCAAGAAAGTACAAAATAACATGGTTTATTTGTCAGTGACAGATTCTAAAGGTGTGTTACCTCGTCTTGTTGTCTGATATCTACCACGACCCAGGAATAGGATGATGATGATGATGGGTGACAGGCGGGCGGTCTACCTGCCCCAAGTATAGGACGCACAAATCATTAATCTTCGTGTTCCGTAGGAATTTTGACATTGTTGTCTACAGTGATTTGTATAATACAGGTACAGGAAGACTAGTCCTCGTTGGAGACGAGAGGGTCAGCGTCCAGGGCCTGTCTAGCTTCGCAACCATAAGAGCGACAGCGTGCGTCTACTCCGGCAAGTGGATGTATGAAGTCCAGCTTGGGACCAAAGGAATCATGCAGGTTCAACTGCGTAAAATACGATGTGATTCTAGAACATACTTTTTACTTACCGAGGAGACTCTGGTGGCAATGCGTATCGGATAGACCCTCACAAGGTGAACCGACGAACCGGTGAACCGCTAGATGTGGGCAGCATATAACCTTGAGACGAATTATAAAACGTTCTAGTACAGAGCATTCCTAATAATAACTAATTGGGATTTTCCATTACTAAATAAATAAACAGCTATCTCTTAAAACAATAAATCCGCGACTTTGTGCACTGAGATGCCAATCCCAAAGTATCGTGACTGATACCGCATTTCTCCTTTCAACTTACGCTTACTCCACAGATCGGTTGGTGTACCGGCTCCTGCATGTTCTCAATGGACACAGGAGTAGGGGACACGGCGCATTCGTACGCGTACGACGGTGGCAGGGTTCGGAGATGGAACGTGGCCACTTCACCGTACGGCCAAGCGTGGCTACCGGGAGACGTAATTGGTTCCTGCCTCGACTTGGATATAGGGACGTTGGAGTACTATAGGTACCTGCTATTTAACGCACCTATACCTGTTAGCAAGGCGATTGTTCAGCGAAGGGAATTTTAAAGGTCAACAGTCCAAGGGGCGACAATGGTCATGTCTGGTTTAGCTGATCCATTCTAGCATCTACTTGGGTAAAAGAACGGTGGAGTATGCTGCCGGGCCCTCCTTGGCGAAGAGTCTATCTTGCCAGCGGCTGAATTTCACAACAGCAACAGGAAAAAACATTTCCAATACTCAGATCAGAACCAGTATCAAGCAATCAGAAAATTCATTTCATGCGACACACGTCAATGAATTTTCTGTTCCAGAAACGGGGTATCTATGGGGACAGCGTTTGACAAGGTGGCTCATGGCACTGGCATTGCGTACTTCCCGGCCGTGTCTCTGGCCATGCAGGAACATTTGTACGCCAATTTCGGACACGTGCCTTTTGTGTAAGATAATTGTGTTATTGTTGTTGTTGTTGATGTTGTGTTCAGCGGAAGACGGTTTTCGGGTGAAATATGATGATGTAGAGGAACTTTTATCGATTGAACGAAGCAGATTTTGCTTGTTGATGGATAACGTTTGTAAACTCTTTGTTGTACATAAAAAGCGCGTTAAAACTTAGAAAACATATATAATTTGTATCAGGCGAACGGCGGTGAAATAGTGCTGATAGGCACTAAGTATTAGTTATCTTTTGATTATACATTCACCTCCTCATTCAACTTCAGTTTCCCGGTGGATGCGTTTGCGCCGATGCAACTGGCGCCGACGCGCGAGTGCGCGCGTGCCTCGCTACTGTTCAAGTCGGTCGAAGCTCTTCTAGACGAGCTCGCTAAGCTGACTGACTCGAAGACCTCGATCTCCACCAAGAGTAGTAAGGTTTGCGAATCATTACTGGAATACTAAAGGTTTATCGAAGAAAGTCTCAATAGATCGCTTTGTTTGGGGGAATGCTTATGCTCACACCAATAGAGGTTTTTAGTAGGTATACCTTAGCTGCAATATGATGTTCGACTCGTCGTGTGTCAAAGATGTTAAAATACAATACAATACATACAATACAAGACTTTTTATTGGACACCAAATAAAACTTATCGGAAAAAGACAATGAAATAAAAATAAGTAACAAGTTAGAAATAGGTGGTCTTATCGCTAAAAACGATCTCTTTCAAAAATAAATTTGACTAGAACCGATTTCATATACCCTAAGATTGCTAGAGCACGAACATTTGTTACAGAATATGTATCTGTAGGATACGATTAATAAAAGATTGCCTTTACATAATAAAAAAATGGTTTTGTCCCACGGGATTCATGTTTACGATAAAGTTATCTTTAAGTAGTGGCTTGTTGAGCGTGATAATATAACTCGTATTCTTAATAGATTTATTCTAACACGGCGATCAATAAATCTAAACCATTTAAAAAATAATGACAGATTGAACGTGACAGCTATAACCTGGTGACTGAATCTTTCAACTGAGCGCTTGCAGCACTTGATGGTGCATGCAATCTCAGCTTTTGATTGGACCCTGGTTATTTCGGATTCAGGTAAAATCGGAATCGTCGAAGATAACAGAAGACGAGGTGGCGGTGCGCATACACAGTTCCAGCTCCGCGTATAGTCCGCGCGCCTCGCCGCACACTCCGCGCGCCTCGCCACACCAGGTCGTTGACATACAGAACCAGGAGATCAGGAAGATGTCTAGAAAAGTAATTATTATTGTATACTTTAATGGTAATCTACCGTGTCAAGCAGTGAACTAAATATAGGGTCCATATTTTTTTTCAAAATTCGGTAGTTTTATAGTTTTTTCTCCTATTACATGATTGAACAGAATAGATACTAACCCAAAAATTAAGCCGAGATAAAGTGTTCTATTCTATGGTCTCTGCCTATCCTCGAGATAAACAGGCGTAGGTTTATGTACTCACGTATTTGATTACCAGGCCTTCCTGATGTCTCTTGCACGATTGGTGATCGTGGAACTGGGTAGCGCTCTGCGTCTCTCCTACGTGGTGGTGGCTGAGCTGCTGCCAAGGTTTCGCGGCCACCTCGGCATCAAGAACAGGGCTGTCAACGTTGACCCGCACTCTGTTGAGTTCTATAATAAACTTAGGGAGGATAATTTTGTAAGTAACAGCAGCTTACTACGTAAGAAAGGCTGAAGATGAGACAATTTAGAAAGATCTGTTTTCTGAAATGTCCTGGATTCTGGATGCGCTCATTTTATCCTCAGTTTCGTTGGTTTATTTGGACTTTAAGTAAGCTTTAGAAGCACTTGATACCATTGAAACAAAGACAATACTTAATATAGTTTATTTTATTTATATCTAAGGACTGATGACTGGTGTTTGAGTGAACGTGAACAGCGCTTTCTTATTTAGTTAGTGGTTGAAGATCTGCTGTATTTAAATACACTTTTTCACTTAATTTAAAATTAATCAAATTTATTAGGTCATTTATACGACAAGACGAGATTTTTGAATAGTTTTGTGGATACGATATACATATCGTGTCGGTATATACAAATTCATTCTTCTTAATTGCTCTGACCGTGACTCCTCCAGTAATATTTAGTCTGTACAATATTTTTCCAGAATTGTCTGTCTACCATTTTTCTATCGCAACCCCAGCCTCGGTTATGCACTCTGCTAGACCTTCTGTGGACGTTTCTAGATGAGGCGGCGTTGTGCGATGTGCTGGAGCATTGCGTCGTGAGGGAGTGTCTGCTATTTGACCTTGTGTCGCCGGTAAGAACTATACAATATCTTAATCATATTTCACCACATACCACTACTTTTTATAGCTTTATTCTGATCATGTGTCGCAGACTCTTATTGCCACCTGGGGCACATTGCATAACTACTTGACACTTGTAATACAAGCAGAAGCCTCTTTTCAACTTCTTTTACTAGAAAGAGACTTCCGTTTGTATTACAAGTTACAAGTACTTATGCAATGGACACCTGAGGTGTTTGATGAACTGTTTCTGTGTAAGCTTCTTGAAATAATTAGATAACGTGTCGAAATGATGGACAAAGAAAAGAAGCTGCCATTGATGCATCTGAAACTTTCCAGTGACAGGACGATTTTGTTTGATAATATGTTCTTTAATCTTCAGGACATGAACTTCACACAGCAGACTGAAGGTGTTTACGTGCTATGCGGACTAATGCAGCATATGGAGACCAGGCATCATCTCGTCAAATACGTGTTCTTCAACAAAATTTCGTATGTACCCCATGTTTGGATATAAAGACTAGTCCATATTTGTAGTATTTTAGTAAAATCGGTGCGGTTTGGTCAAATGCATTTATATGTTAATTGTTGACAGATTCGATAATTTTCTAAACGTGAAGTGTCCTGATGACCTCGTCCTGCGCACCGTTATACGCAACCCCTGGTGGCAGCGGCCCACCCCGGTGCAGGGGGAAACTGACCCAAGGATAGCCGGTAAAGTATACAACGGCCCAAACTATAAGCTATTTGCGTATTTTGACTAGACTTAAAGACAAATATAAATACAGTTCACGCGCAAGCTACGAGGAATCGGGGGCTGGGGTAACGGGCGCGGTGCGTTGCGCCCGAGCGACTTTGCATACCCTTCACTCTACCAGTACGAGAGTTATCCTAAAGGTATGGTCATACTTATTGATACTGTTTCCGGATAAATCCTTTACTATAAATTTAATCTTCAATGCGCGTTAAAAACCCTCAGAGCTCGCGCGCGGAAGTATGTTATAATATATATATTGTAAATCCTTACCTCTATATGTATAACGTTAACTAGTTAATCTAAGTTAAATTTATGTATAAACTGTAACAACCAGGAACTCTCTGACTGCGCTTAAGCCACCCTGGCTTCTGCAGTCATAAATGCACTTAAAATATGCAAATAATGTAAAATGAATCTTTAAATTAAAAAAAAAAAAATACGAGGATTTCTAGTGGACCCTACTGGGTTACTACAATAATCAGCATAAATATAGTGAGTTATTAATTGACACTCCTGCTTTTGTCATAATCGCAGTGGTCGTAAAGTGGATTCATCCATACTGGTCTTATTTAGTAAACATTTTCTAACTTCAACATGTGCAATTTTTGGGTTAAACAGCTGTTTTATCCCAAATAAAGCAAACCTAGGCTAAAAATTGGCAAAGTGACGTCTAAAATACTGTCTCCGATTTCTTTATTTGCAAGAGCAGAGGTTTTAGCCAAAAAAAGGTGTATTTTGAGGTTAGAACTTTGTTTACCATATAAGACAAGTATGGATGAATCTACTGTAGGCAGAGAGGGAGAGTTTTGTACTATTAATAGGTGTTCTTGTAATTAGCACTACATTGTTGGTTTTGATAAATAGATAAATTTCATAACACTGTCATGATATGACCGTCTGGGTTCGTAGCGGACATTGACAAAGCCTGGACCCTAGTCCTACTCCTACTTCAAGCTTGTCTGTACTTGTCACCATTTCTGTACTTCTGTTATATGATGTTTGTCACAGAACACAGAAAGAGGTTAGAAAGGCCGTCTGCCATAATTCGTACCGAAACCGCTGTCGCCGAAGCATCCCCGCTCGACGTTACAACTACTAGCGCAAACGAAATAACTACGAGAATACGCACACACCCACAATAACCAAAGTCCGCTCGTGATTCGTGCGTTCGAATAGCCAGCCGTTGCCCCGCCCATACCGCTTCATTGACAAAAGCAATTTATTTTACATTTGCACTAGGCCTCGAGCATATCGATAATAGTTATCGATGATGTATCGCGCCCTCTATGCCGCGTTTTGAAGTGTATACTACTATTTCGTAGTTAATCAGGCGCTGTGTAAGGCGGGTTGCGTGCTGTGTCCGGCAGGTCGCGCTGTGTCCGGCGGGTTGCGCGCTGTGTCCGGCGGGTTGCGCGCTGTGTCCGGCGGGTCGCGGTCGGTCCGGCGATTACGCGGTTTTTTGTCTAATTTTTATTTCTTTATATGCAGCCAGGATTGCAACAAATCACTTCTTGTCAGAAAATATTGTTTCTGAACACATCATGGAGGATTTATAATAAGTATGTGTGTAGATAAAGTTAAGTATGCAACTGTACATAATTTAGCCTTAAAACACTCGTGCGATCTTATTATGAAAATCGCCTATCGGCTCGTCTCATAAACCGGCACTCGTATTTTAATGCCTATCATTATGCAACCGTTGCATAAACTACTATAAATATGCGCAAATACAAAAAAAAGTTTAAGTTTCTCGTGTGTAATTTTGAAACTTAATCATTATATTGTTATTTATTATTATATTGTATTTACTTTTTTATGTAAATTAAATATAGTTATAAAAACCCACAAGCTATTATAATATTAAGTTTAGACATTATACACCGGCTTCACATCAAGCCCGCCACTTCTAGGTAAATTGTTTTTATATTATTAGGAACAACATTGATAAAAAATACAGAAGTTAACTTAAATGATAAATAAATTCAAAAGACTTATTATAATAGGGTATAACAGGACCAAATGTACTTAAGCTGAACTCAGAGGAATTAACAAGTTACTTTGTAAACCAGGCTTAAGGTGTATTATGGTCGCAGCTCTGTAAGTGCATTAAAAGTATTTTTTTAAAACACTCTTATCATTAACTATCGCTTTTTTGGTCCATTCATCAATGCAGAAAAATAAATAACTTATCGAACACATTGTTTATCTATAGTCGATAACACTAACTTTGGCCACATCACTAGTCTCATTACTTCGTCACGTAGGCAGTTTTTGGGAAACCATTAAATAACTTAGTTTTTAGACTTACCTGTGAAAAGAAATTCCATCTTTTGACACATTTGATACTTGGCTTCTGGCCCTGCACGTAATTATTGCACAAGACGACATTTTCAATTAATTAAACCGGATTTTACCGCAGCTCGACACTGTGACGCATCGCGCTCGCGACTGACTGCGCTGACAGCGAGTCGTGTTTGAAATAGCTCATTTGCTCAACTGCGCGGCACGCGTGCCCCGCCCACATCGCCTTTCTAACCTCTTTCTGTGTTCTGTGATGTTTGTAAGTAGGTATATAACGTTTGTGTGCCGATTGTAGGGAAGATTACAGAGAATACTTTAGATCTTTCTGTCATTTACTTATCTGTAATTTCTTACTACCTATGTAATACGTAAGGTAGTAATTTTTTTTCTTTTTTCCTTACTTTTTCTGTTTTGCTATTTCCATATTGTCATCCCGCTTTACTTTATCTGTTTCACGTCAATATAATTTGGCACCATTTATTGTGTTTATCAAATCTAGCTAAATGATGTTTTTATTCTATTTAAGAACAATTTGTACAGTAATCATTAAGAATACAATTTCTTTTCCCATCAGAAATGACGGAAACAGGCACAATAACTAGCTCTCGGACTCCGATTGGCAAAGGTAAAATCACGAAGTTCACCCTCTTAAATCACTATTATAATAATAAATAACATAGCTGGGCACCGTTAATCAAAAAGTTAACTTCGTTAATCGCTAATCCGTTACAAATAAGTTAACTTCGTTATACGTTAAAGCGTTACATTTCGCAAGACTTAACTGAAGTTAACGTTAATCGTTAACTCGTGATAGAAATTGCATTTTATATGTCGTTGCGTTAGTAATTTACTTATAAAAAAAATTCGTATGGGCTATAGAAGTTTAATCAGGACATGAAAAATTTATAAAATAAGGGTTGTAACATTCGATTTTGTATTAATACCTACCTAATTATTTAGAGATCAAATTCAAATCAAAAGCTCGCTGTCATAAGCCGCGCGGTGTCCTTTTGGCAAATAGTAGGTACTTAATTAACGTTTAACTGATTTAAATTGTTTTAACGGAAGTTAATGTTTAAAGTTAACTTAAAAGTTAATCCGTAACTCGAAATGTTAACTTCGTTAATTAACTATTAACGGATTAACGGTATTGTGCCCAGCTATGTAAACAAGTAATGTAACATTTAAGTATCAATATCGCCTGGCCAGCGGATTGAAACACTTAACTTGTTTTTATCATACATACATACATAGAATCACGCCCGAAATCCCTAATGGGGTGGGCAGAGCCACAAGACTACTTATGGCCACGTTCGATTAATTAGTCCTAAGATGGTATGATTGTTTTTATCGCGAGCATAAAACATTTCTCTTTCCCCACTAAGTTTAAAATGGAGACTTACCACTACCGTAGCTTTAAAAGCAATACCAACTGATAACTTTCCTATGCTCGTATCTTACTAGACCTCAAAGTTGCAAAGACCACCGTGACTACATTACAATAAGACTCAAAATTTAAGACGACGCATTGGTGACATACGAGTTCAAAAAAGTCAGTCGATACAACTTATTGTAGGGAGTAACGGCAAATTCATGTCACCTGATGAAACGGCAAAGGAAGTCCAGTACAAGGAAGACTGTTATAAAATAACTAAAGCCATAGCACCTTTGGAACAGCTCCAGGTAAACAGTAATCTATCAAATGTTTACGTATTGCGCCATGTTGGTTGATGGCCTGTACACAAAGTCCAGCATGCCCCGGCGGGCCCTGACAACGCCATGATTGGAGCGTTTCAGAAACTCCAAGCCCGTGACTGGAGCCGTCAATGGCCCAGCATCCTGAGTTTTGGGTACAGACTGTGAAATCCTTACATAAGCTATAATAAATCTGTAGAATTGACGGGTCTGTACAACGCCTGAAGGGATTTCCCGTCAGACATTTTACGTTCAAAAACATTTCAAAATGACATTTTTAGAAGTTTTGATTCTGTCTGATGTTAAATCCCTCAGGCACACGGCTAGCCTTAAAATAAATGTTTATCGAGTTATTTAAATAATCTTTTAGTGTTTTAACTTTTCATTTAGTCTTTTCAAGAATAACTAATAGGTTTGTGACTGTCACTAACAATTAATAGAATCAGTCCAATGAATGTGCAAAACTTTTTGTTGGGAGTTATTTTATTGTTGTTCGCAAAGTGCATTAGTGGGGCCAATTCGAACGTGTTTTCGCTAAATTTAGAAATCGCTAAATTTGAAATAAGAACCGTCAGACTCGATTTTGAACCTTGGAGCTATACAAAATCGAGGCTGACGTTTCTTATTTTAAATTTAGGCAACTTTAAATTTAGCGAACACCGTTTCGAATTGGACCCAATGAGTAGATTAAAATCAATTAAAAATATGAATAACGTATGCTTTATTAAAATACGTGCGTATTACCGCAATATGCACGTACCACACCACACACTAAATGCGTTGCATTTATAAGTATTTAGAGAAAAGTGAGAAACTCCCTAAAATAAATGGTGTTCTGCCGCAGTTGGAGTTCCTTCTGATACTCCTGGACAACAGTGATGGCACAAACATGGTGCCGTCGACACGGAAGATTTTTCTAGATAAGTTCCGGCGGTACATCATGGACAACTGCATTTTGGACATGGTAAATTCATCATCACACCGGGTTGACATCTAATTCTCGTAAATGGTTGTCCATTGATCGGATCAATTTGCTTCTATTTTAGATATAACAAATATGGACTTCATAGACATTTTAAGTGAAAAAAGTAGGACGATCCTATTAAGAGGACTATGAATCAACGGCCAAAATCACTCTTTTCATACAAGAGGCGATAACGATTTCCACCCCTTAAATGTTAACCGATTTTGACCAATTTTTGATAGGTTGTCAGTCAGAATAAAATCTAGGTCTATTATACGTTCTTTGAATATTGATTAAAGACCAAGAAAGTCAAATAATAGCCGAAATTAGTTTTGTATGAGAATTGTACTGAAACCACAATTAATTAAGCGAACCTTCGCTGAATTCTACAGATGTGGCCTCATCATAATTGCAAATGTGACGTAGTCCAGCGCGGTCAGTGTATCGCACGTCTCATCTACTGTGCCCTAAATGTGACTTTGCATCATAAAATACGTCTTGCACGCGTTCATCGTTTCGCCATAAGAAAATAGAGTCTTTTGCGCACACGTTCGAGACGCTTGCTATGACTCAAACGTACACTAAGAGCTCTGATTTATATCTGATCAGGAGCACATATTTCAGCGGCTGTTCAACATATCGCGCAATTCTCCCGCGATATCGTGGTGCTGTCACGCGCGGCTACTCAGCGCCGTGCTCAAACTCTGGCACGAGAATCCGCTGGGTTACACGTACGTACACCATACACACGCCAGGCTAAACAGTGCGGTGTGAGTACAATGCAACAAGACTTAAAATGGCCTTCGGGTTTATACTGCTCTCCGGTCGCTCTCATGAGCCGTTTTGTGAGTCTAACCGATGCGACCCGAACCCGAAAATCTTTTTAAGGCCCTGCTTTAGGATCCAGTAGTTAGGATTCGGTTTCCGGGGTCATAAACCCCCAGAGAGTAATTGTCACACGTGCTTTAAGCGGTGACCTCACATTTGGGCTACGTTATCGGACAGTCGCGAAACAAAAAAATACGGCTGGACGGATTTGGATACAATTTGGCAGACAGATAGATCATAATATTGGAATAAAAGATACTTTCCAACTCAATCCCATGCGTACCACGTCGCGGGCACAGCTAGTATGACATTTTTTAAATATGATATAAACTATTTTTTCTTGTAGCAATATGCCCCCGCACATACCAACTAAAACTTTCATCGACGGCGAGCTCGATTTTTATAATGTGGATCGTCTTGGAGGCGTCCTGCCTTTCCTCGTTAGGACGTTACGGTGAGAATATATTGCTACGGCAAAGCGAGCCTTAAATGTAGACAGACAAGGCCGTCACATGGCGGCGTGGTGCCGGCGCGGCGTGAGCGCGGTGCGACGCCATTATGTTGTATTGCATTGGTGTGATCGGGATAGACAGCGCCGCGCTGCTGCCGCGTCGCCATAATGCCGCAGTGTGACCGGTCCTTTAGGCTGCCTTTCCTGTGAGGCGGAAACAAGCGGAGATGAACTGAGCTGACCAATCAGAATGCTTGAAATATTGCAATGACATAACAGAGCGATGTGATTGGTCAGCTGGGCGCATCTCCGCTCATCTCCGACTCAGTGGAAAGACAGCCTCAAAGTGTTAAGTGTGGCAGGTTCTACGTTGCTTTAAATTCTATCGAACATGAAAGAGTAGCGTTTCTAACACTGTTTTATTAGACATATTTTTTCTGATTGAGGGGGCAAAATGCACATTCTGGCAACAACGTCGGAAATATCTATCAAATTACGAGAATATTTAAATAGTTCGTATCGTTTCTGATTCAAAATGTTATTCTAAAACATTTTTGATTTTTGTTCAGAGAATAGAAAACTTTTTTGAGAAATTTTGACAAAGGAAAGGCGTAGCGTTTTTCTGAAGGCACGTTAAAAAAAATCGATTGAATAGTAGGTGTAATTGAGTGATGCATTTAAATATGTGAACATATTCCTATCGCATTAAGCCAAGCTAGTATATGTACATTTTCATAAACTGAACTATTTAACTATTATAAAAACAACGGGGGGTGACCCTCGCGTAGGCTGCTACATCGCACAAAGGCTAAGCATAGCTATTCAGCGGGGAAATGCAGCTTGCGTGATGGGCACACTGTCGCGGGGTACAGATTTTTTAAAATTTATTTTAGATAATTTTAGTTTATATCTAGTTAGTTTAGTTTTTACTTTAGTTTCAGTTTATATCTTGTTAGTTAGTACTGTTTATTGTTTTATTTTAATTATTATCCTGTATCAATAAAAAATATCAAAGGGTTTAAAAAATATATATATATAAATATATATACATACTTTATATATATATATATATTTATGTATATAAAGTACATATACCCTCGTAACCACACTCTCACAGAATATCGGCGTAAAGTAATAGTTTGCTATTGCGTTTCGTACGGTGAGCGACGAGATCCGGAGGCCTATTCCGTCATCCCCATCCCATCCCCATTCCCCATCCTCCCTAGACTGGCAACGCATTGGCAGCACCTCTGGTGTTGCAGATTTCCATGGGTGGCGGTGACCACTTTCCATCAGGTGGGCCGTCAGCTCGTTTGTCAGTCAATGACATAAAAAAAGAACTTGATAGATACTTCTGAAGTTGCCAATATATCACGACTTTTCTTTCCTTTGTTGAAACATCTCGTTGTAACGGTTACATTGTTTGTTTAAATAATATTGCTTTCAGACAGGACTTGGTTGAAGTGTTGGGGGAAGACAGCCCTTTCGTGCAGAGCTTCGAACCCAGCTACAACAGAGGCGGAGGCATTGACATGGGTAGTTATCAACCGGATCTACTTTTTCAATAGACCAACAGCTCAATTACGTAGCACAATTGATATAGGTTTGGCTCGAAATGCAAACCAAGTTATTGTTAGTCTTTATTCTGTGTAAATAAGAGTACAATTGGTTTACTTTTAGCGAAAGCGATACTAATTGGTGTTATGTAATTGAGCGGCAGGGGGGTTACTACGATCTCTTAATGCGATTCTCTTTAGGTCCTAATGTCAACTACGTCGCTAAAACGTACCACGACATTTTATTTACATATGTAAAATATAAATGGTGAGGTATGAAATAGCGATACAGTTCAGCTTAGGGCCTAAAAAAAATCGCATTTAGAGATCATGGTAACCCCCCAGGACGATCATACCCGTAGGATAATAATATATAGGTAAGGGGACGAGAGTTAAGTCACGCATTCTGACATAATGTCATGTCTTGGACACAAGAATTTTAAAGTTGGTGTTCTATTTTCGTACCGATAGCAAAAATTATTGCGGACTGCTTGATCGACGCCGGCTAACCGTTTGTTCTATCTATCAGTGGCGGAGCGTCAAATATTTCCTAAGGGAAGCCGGAAGAATTAGAACCGTACGTGCGAGTCTGACATTTAGTTAGATTAATATGGACTTCACTGACAACTAGCCGCAGCTTTCTAGCTTGGTAAAGCCGCCAGGAATCGGCTTGTAGGCAGGCTCCGCCACTGCTATCTATTGTCTTAATTTTTGGTTCATATGTATCCACATAGGTGCTTTGTATGTAGGTTTGTATGTATAGGATATATGTTTTAACTTGTACTTTTCCGCTATTCGTATTCGAAAATATATGCAATAAAATTATATTCATTCATTCATTCACTACCATTTTTGCCATTAGAATTTTGTGTACATGTGTGTGTAATCATTCGCTTACTAAAATTTACTTTAATACACTCCGAGGGCGCAACACACTGAACCATGTGTAATAGTGTGTGTATCACACTTTATTTCTAACGAAATTTCGCGCGACTACTTGACCAACCTCAACGATGAACCTACGAATTATGAGAAAATGACACGTCTTTGTTTATTTTATAGGTTTCCAAATTACAGGTGTGAGTGAGATGGCCGCTGGGTCGCCAGGGCTGGCCACGTTGCCTCAGGTTATATCCTCAATGGCTCGGTTTTTGCACACATCAATGCCACCGATGGCTAACAGGTACGTATAGCTATACCAGTTATTCAATTCGCCCTGAAATAGCTTTGTTTCACGTTTTACCTGTTTTCGTTTTCACAAAGAAACCCGCGTGAGGAACAGAACATAGGTACGTTTACACTCAATTTACTTATCGGTATGGTTCGTGGCTTTATGCCTCTGGGAACTTTGTCCAAATGTTCAAACGCCAATTTAAAATTGACCCGATATTAAACACTTAGTTATTTCTCCATCAATCAGTGTAAATCTATACATATAAAACAGTATCGTGACTCACTTATAGACGAAGCACAGCTTAAACGGGTGGTCCTAGAGGTGTACTAAGGAGGGATTTTTCGTAATTCCATCCCTAAAGTGTTAAAAAGAGTTCATCCAACTCTGTATGGACAATACCGCAGGCGAAGGCTTTTTTAATTCGACCACATAGACATAATTACTAGAATGTATAGTAAATAACTAAGCTACATATTCTCAGACTAAATATCCTAAAGGGGCGCGCGGGGTTTTTAGAGCGCTGTGATTGGTGCGTCCGAGGTTATGCGCTCCCCGCGCCTGCCCGTAGCCCCGGCATTTGTAGCTTTTTGCCTCTGATGCTGGCAGCGGGGGTCGCTGGCCTATGCTGAGTCTATTGGATATAGAGTCTGTGATCATATTATTTTATTTACCAATGAACTTCGGGAAAATCTAACTCTAACAACGTCACTTCAGGTCCACTGGAGAGACAGCCCTGGCGTTGAAAAGCACTCGCTCCATGATGCCCGGTGCGGGTTCCGTAGATATCAGGTTAGCCTATCTGAGGCTGCTGGACGGTCTGTTGGCGTTGTACCATGGTGCGGCTATTAAACATGCTGAGAAGGTAGGAAAAATTAAAAAAGTAAAAAGCACCCGTGACCAATGTATAAAATCAATTTTTACATCTATTACAAGGACTGAACCAACGGCAAAAATCAGCCTTTTCATACAAAAGGCGATAACGATTTTCACCCGGTACCGTGCCTCAAAAGGTAAAAACGGAACACTTATAGGATCACCCGTGTGTCTGTCTGTCTGTCCGTCTGTCACAGCCAATTTGCTCCGAAACTACCAGACCGATTGAGTTGAAATTTGGTACACATATGTAAATCGCTGACCGCAATACGGACGTGTAACGTAAATAAATGAAACTCAACATGGGGGCCTAGCGTGTGACATATCAAATGTAAGGGATCGTTGTGAGGATCTTAAATATATTTTTTTCGAAAAAAATGCAGAAAATAGTTTTTTACCTATAGGTTACAAGAAAACCTATAAGAACTTAAGAAGTTTGTGGTATTTTAGGTGACATAGGAAATTTCATCTAATCACGGAACCCTCTCCACGAGAGTTCAGCTCGCACTTGTCCGGTTTTTAGAGTTTGGGTTGAAATAGATCCCGATCTCTGAGCGAGATCGTATTTATGCTCATTTGATTTTCAGCTGTGTGAACTAAGAGACAACCAACAGGACATGGCGGATTGCCTGCACGACATCGAGCATAGGATGATGACGATACGAGCGGAGCTGCAATCTGCTACATGTCAGTGTATACAAATAATAGAGTACTTATCTATAGCAAAATCTTGAGTAGTATATCCATATGATCCGGAGAGTTGATGTAACGTATGCATGTCAAAAGCGGTAGAGATACTTCATGACAAGTCAGCTTTGCTTGTGGTGCTATATGTGCGTGATCTTATGTTGCTCGGACGACACCTGTTGCGTCATGCCACACAAATCAAAGCTGCAGATTTACAGGCGTAACTATGGGACCTGGAAATGTCTTGACACTTCGGGATATTTTCGGATTATCACTCGCGAGTTAATCCAAAAAAAATGTTTTACGTCATCAACATTTATACATTGGAGATTAATTTTGACATGATAATATTTACCTTTTTAACTTTGTCCAGCACTTATAGGTAAAATTTTTTGGTACTTTTGAAGACGGTAAAAATCATAAAATTGTTAACAGTAAAAAGAGAACTATCCGAAACGGAAAAAATCAAAAGAGAATTGACGGAGAAAATGTTACAAGAACTAACTAGATCCAAGATTGTATACGAGGTAAAATTCGTTGCTTTTTACTTAGCTTTTAGCGTTGGTTACTTTAGTTTTTAATGTGTAAAGAAATTAGTGCTTAGTGAAAGTTTCCTGGTATCTTCCTTTGTCAAAAGAAAATTCTTGAATTATGCAGTACCCGGCTAGTATTGGTATACCAACTTTTTTATGGACTCTCCAGTTGACTGTCATAATAGGTCTTATTGCATTGGAATAAAGTTTTGATTTTCTTAGATAAAAACTTTTACAGTTCATTAAAAAGTTGGAGCTGTTGTGTCTTTTCCGAAATAAAAGCCTTCGACTATCAATGGTAGGAAGTAGTAGATTGTGTCACTAGCGAGTTAAATGACATATTTACGTCGAGGGCGTTATATTGGACTCAGAGCGAAGCGAACTCTAAAGTAGAATCCTAAAGCGTAGTGACTAGTGAGGTATCGCCCAAGATAAGAATAATTTTTCCCGCCACAAAATTCACAAAATGTAAATAAGCATTGGTAGGTAAGGCTCAGGAGCGTTCAAACCAACATTCCACGCTATCATTGTTTGCCTGTTCTGACGCACGCAGTTTCTGTCCCAAGTAGTCTTGTGAACGGTTACGAGGGGTAACACGATGAAGAGAAAGGGCAGCAGGAAACAAAGAAGTAGATGATGAGGGTGAAAGTTAAATGATTAATATGAGAGGCACTCTGTTATATTGGTAAAAGATTCTTACAAATAAACTTTTGTTATTAACTTAGGGTATGAAGCACTTGAAAGGATCACCTTACTTACAATTCTCTGTCTCGAATTGACTGTCGATGGTAAAGTCTTCATTGTAGGAAAAGTAACAATAAATATTAATGTTATTTCACATGGAGCAATTGATGCTTATTATACCAGGGATAGTTTTGGCTTAAAAGGAACCTTAAGGGTTAGTAATAATAATTATGAATAACGAGACTTTAAGGTATTAACTGGGTGTGAATAAAGATATTTGAATAAATTATGCACTGAAACTGCACTGGATGGATGCACTGACTGCTGCAGCTTAAAATGCGATGCCGAAATAACAATAATAATAAGCGAAAGAAGTACTTAATATGCCAGAATTTAGATATTTTACTAGTCCTTGTCAAACTTTGTCAAAAAAATGGATGGGAACGGTCTTCATTAGCTTAATATTCACAACACTCGAACGGTGGTTGAAACGGTACTGAGCCTAACCCAAGTACATATTCTCTTCCAAAGAAACTATGATTAAGTATAGTGACACTAGGCAATTTCACATCATGCATTAAAATGCCATGTTTGTAGTAACGTAAGCGACTGTCAGTCTTGGTAGAAAAGATTGTAGTGGATCACGCTGTCATCTCACCAGGAGAAACTGGAAGCGGGCGCGGTGCAGATGGCATGGGTGATCGGAGCGATCTGGACGGAGCAGCGACAGTCAGATTTAGCCAAGCATTTTGCGGGCACACTGCATTCCATGAGGCTCGCCTCCGATCTGGATTACGCGGCGCACACGCAGGTCACAGACTTTATATGTATAGTACTGATGACACGTCATGAAATTTATTGTAACTTTTGTACTACTATTTCACTTAACAAGCAAAATATGTTTCAACTTCTCCAAGACCCAAAGTTCAATTCTATTATTGAAACATTATTTTGGCCTTCATTATTTTACACTGGTTCGGAATACGAATACTTAATATTAAACCTGCCAGTTCGAAAGTAACTATTAGCATCATACAAATACATAACCCCTTAGAAAAAAATTCGGTCCAGTACCAAATTCAATCTTACTGCCAGTGTATAAAGATTATCTTTTCATCAAAAGATTTTGACGACGAGCTTCTTTGAAAGTACTGACGATATTATAAATGAAACACTGTACATAATGATAATATGTAAGAGTGTTGTTGACTAAATGTTTATTATTAATGTAGGTGGCCAGCAAGGAAATTCTTGCCGGAAAGAGCTCTATATTGGTTGGTGGCAGTTACGCTTCCCTGCAGCTGGAATATACGTCCAGTTCTGACCAAAGGTATATTTTCTAATTCCCGAATCAATAAAATCATTGAACGCAATGCATGCATCGCATCTAGCACAGTCTCTTATCATCTATGATAGATTGTTGAAAAATAGTCCTCAGAGCCCGAACTCAACATCAGCAAGTCCACGAGTCGCGTCAAACACGACGAATCAAGTCGGATCGTCGAGTCGTAAGTTATGTCTTAACCTGCTGCTCAATTACGTAACACCAATTGGTATCGCTTTCGCGAAAAGTAAACCAATTGTACCCTTATTTACATCGAGTGAAGACTAAATTGGTTTGCATTTCGAGCCAAACCGATACCAATTTTGCTAGGTAATTGAGCTGCGGCATCCTAAAAAAAATTGTGTATTTCATTAACAAAGCTATCCAAACGCAATGGTTTTAAAGCAGTTGAAATAATTAGATATGATGTGATTTTAAGATATAAACAACGGCTGCAGCTGTTCACTGTGTGTACTGGCAAACATAAGAAAATTAAAATATTTATTGCAAGTAGACCATAGCCATACACGCTTTTTCACATGTCTGAATCTGCCAGCGCTACAAAGAAACTAGACAGGAAGTCTTTCTTCAACCAGATCACAACAATTCCAACGTTGCAAGTGTTGATCGCGCAAGTTAGAGCTGCCTACGCCTGTTTTTATAAGAAATACAACGAACAGACAACTCACGACATTCGAAACTTGATTATTCATTGATCATCATCATTTAAGAGCCTGGATCTTGTCGGTGCTCTCTATGAACTTCTGCTCTCCACTCTTTTCTTCATCAACTTCAGTCTTGAGAAATTTAAATGACACAATATCACAGAAGTAGGATCCCGTGCCTAATTTGAACAAGTTGAAAAGCACGATCTCTTAGTGAGGTTTACTCTTTTTTATTCTATATATTTTTTGTAACAGAAAACAACCCGCGAGACTTCACTGACTCTCTATTCGCTTTCGTGCCCGAGTACCACGTGGATGCCATGTTGGAGCTCTGCAACACGCTGCGGCTTTACATGCATCCCACTGTGCCAGTGCAGCAGATACCAGGTATAAGAACATTGGTCACGAGGCTATAAACAGAGCGTGCGCAGGGAAGTCTTTTTTCAACTTGGGTACTTGGGGCATAACATGTGCCATTATGTCTCTTAATGTGATCCCATGACTAGTCTTGCACGACTGGGTAGCACTGCAACGAGTTCAATCGCGTGTGCGGATGACGTGTTTGCTGGTGTATATAAAATTAATAAGCTGGTAAAAGCAGAAGTCAGCTGCCTTCTACATTTAAGGCCATTGTTCACTTGACAAGTTCACGCACACACGCGTGATATTGCTTACATATCGTGTAGCTGTTGTATCGTCCTAGTAAACTTAATCCATGAACCATATCAATTACGTCAAGTCTGCTCTTTTTGGTAGAACTCTCTCTGTGAGGTAGCTGTATTATTCTTAATCCATTAACGAGCAGACATGTATAAATTTGCTAGTCAATTTGGCTCGTCAGAATGGGACGAGCTGGTGGTATCCTGCGCTTCGTTCCTCTGCTCCGAGTTTTCGGACCAGCGCATCGTGCTGGCCAGCACCAGAGAATCGCTGGTGCAGACGCTGGCCTCGTTCGCCACGCAGCCAGCCACAATGCGGGCCATCGAACGGGTGCCCTTGAAACAGTAATCTCCGTTCATGCGTTCATCTACGCTTTTAAACTCTGTTTACTATGCGTAGATCGCTTTGAATGTAGTGATTTTGTGTGTCAACACATATTGTCAACCTTCGTTGAAAGACATTTATAGATCTCATCTGCTATGAACGTGCACTCACACATTCGATTTTCGTATAGTTAGCAGAGTGTAGTTTGCTCTAAACAAGAGGTTAGACCAACGCTTGCATCACGGTCGCACTGATAATCGAGACCAAAATATTTTGCCTTTCAGCTTCTGAGCGTTCTAGAAGTTTATGTCTGATTCAAATTTATCATGTCGATCAAGTGCCGGTTTGGTCTGAAAGGCTGATCATCTAGTAGTACCTTCATAACAACTACGTGGCCTACATACGGCCTACTCTGAAGCCCAAAATTTGAACTTTGCATTGCTCCGTTTTTTTCTTGCGAATATTTCACGCTTCAAATTTCGTTCTTGGGAGTAGGCCCAGGCCTCCTATCGTGATAAAAGGCACTAGGCATTAGTCCCCACGTGAGAAATTATTTTGCATTATAAAATTCAAATCCAAATTGTTTTGCATTATATTCCAATGAATAAGGATTTATTTTGTATGAATACCCTGGCTTGATTCTCCTGTCTGGGAAACTATACAATATGGCTAAAATAAATAAAGTATACAGACTGTTTATCAAGTACTTAATCCAGAAGTCAAAGTCAAAGGCAAAGGACTTGTAGAAAACCATATTGTATAGGTACACTACTTAATAGTATACTTAATAGTACTCAAGTATCACGGACAGAAGAATTATTGTCAGCAACAACATTAGCCTACTACTTTTTCATACGTGCACCGTTAAAATAAGCACAGATATTTGGTATATTCCATAGACAGATGAGCATGGTCCAGGAGCTGGTCCGTCCGTATCAGAACCGTGCGTGGGCGCAGTCCAACTGGGTGCTCGTGCGCTTCTGGCACGGCTCCGGGTTTGGCTTCAGACATCGGCAATGGCCGCATCTCGCCGCTAGGTAAACCCCTTTGGGTGTAAATGTTAACAGAATTAGAGCCTTACGCTAATAATTGTAAGTGGTTATTACACTGTCGTTTATAGCTGATTCTGGCGGTCAAAAAGTTAAGAACCGAAGTGACGTAGGTGAAGTTATAATGCCATAGATTTTGAATTAATTTGTGGTTTATGCATGATTGAAATTCGAACGATTTATTCGTCGCTGTTAAAAATATGTACGAAATTACTGGGCTTCGTGTTCTTTTCAAATGCAAACCTGTTCTAGAGTATAAGATAAAAGTTTGGAACTTTGGCACTACTGCTGCCTGGTTCATTAGAAAAATCGATAGTATACAGATGAGGGTTTGATTAATTGATCAAATCCATGGCAGGCTATTTATGCGATTTAAGAACAAATATAGGCGGGTTATTTACTAAAAACCGTTTGTACGTATATTGAAAGTATCTTAAGAAAAGTGTTTTTTATGGACAGTCCCGGTCCCTCATGACACTACATGTATTTATACTTAAATGACACGATGCCATAATGATGAGCAATAGATTATAATCGACAAAATTTAAGGTCGTCAAAGTTAAACAATTTAATTCCCATACCGTACATTGTAGCGAAAAGCCAATGATACTAAGAAATACTTTCAGATATGGTGATAGAGAACCGACAGTCAACAATCTTGGTGCTAAAGTGGACGCAGGACTTATGAGCCAATGTTTCGGTATATTTCTCTTTTTATTAAGATCCGGGTTGCCCCGATTAAGCTTAGTGGCCGCTCTTACGTCGCAGCCGCTAAGTACAATAAGGTCCAAAATATCAGGATAATACTCACTTCAAGAAACAAAAATTGTCCCTCCAGTGACCAAAAGTTAACGAGAACGACTGCTTAATTTTACGATTTCTTCACACAGGCCAAAACTATGCCTAATGTCCTACATGCGGATATACTTAGTTCAAGCAAAAAAATCAGGCCTCGGAGTCCTTAACTTTCGGAAACAGGAGGGGACAGTTCTCAACCTAAACGTGTGTATGACCCATCAATACGTGCGTCGTAGATCTAACTCATTTTATTTTCTCCGATTGCTTTTAATGTAATCATTGGCTATATTAGGCTATTTAAAGGGCTCTGAATTCATTCAAAATTGGAATATGTAAAAAGGTCGTCTTCATATACTTGGTCGGTCCATAAACATTTTGAAACAACGGCGGTATGGTATGGAAGCAATAGCAGGCGGAGGAGTAATAGTAATATAATAGTAATATATAATATATAGTAGTAGAGACGCTCGAGCCAGCACCAACAGTACCAAAAAAATTATAACGCCTGAAAGTGTCATTTAAACTCTATGGTCCGTTGATTACGAGCAATTGTGATCAAAATATTATACTAATTTTTATTAACATTTCTAGGACCATGTCCGTCTGAAGTAATTCAGACCCGCATCAAGGAGTATTTATCAAGTCATCCCAAGGAGGCCGCGTCCTTCTTCAACTCGCTCCTCAGCCAGTTGAACTGGGCGTTCTCTGAGTTTATCACAATGATGCAAGAGGTAAGAATAAATTAAAACTTAAACGATTTTTACCATTAACGTTTCACAATAAAAAAAAACACTCATATGGAGTTCTTCAATGGTTGAGTGCAATCACCGTTCCTGGAAAGGTCTATCGAAAGTTTTAATTTCACTATTGGAAGTAAGACTATCACATGATCCCACAAAGTCATAGAAAACATGATATTTTTACTGTTTATTATTCTGAGACTTCAATTGCTAGTAAAAATAAAATACCTCCGTAAGTGGCTTTATACGAGTATGCATCATAAAATAGTTTGAACCGACAGGTTATGCAGTTTGGTAAATAATATAATTTGAGTTTAATAGATCGCTTACAAAATACCTGAAGTCCCGAAATGCTGCCAAAATGCATCAAAAGAAGTTTCGACTCAATGTGCCACGCTATATCGCATTTCGGTAACATCGTTTAAACTTGATGTTAGAACTCCTCTCGCAACATTTTGGCACCGATAGTTACTAGTTTAGAATATTCGTGTCCAACTTTATTCGCTTGGAAGTGTCATCTATGAAATGGACAATAATTGTTTTGGACAAAGTAATGGTTTATTTGTAGTTAGACTTTTTAATTTTAGAGCTTAAAGTAGGAGAATTTTTATATTCTTAAAGATGAAGTAGATTTAGGTTTAACAAGGGTCTTGAGTTGACCACCGGTTAAGTCAATTTCTTATTTCGCATGTTTAGTACACCTTTTGATTAGAAAGCTGACGTGTGATGGTACAATTCTTTCACACTCAGCCAAGAAAAGCATAGAAGGCTAAAATAATTGAGTTTCGCAGATGGACAGAGTCAATATAGACGCTCATCTAGAGTCACGTCAGATCAAACTCTGCGCCACCTGCTTCGATCTGTACCACGGTCTGGCTCGGGCGTTGGAGATGACGTTATGCATAGTTCCTACAATTCTCACCAATCTTGAGGCTAGCGACGGCCAGTCCGAACTGCTTCTGGGCAGGACTTGTCAGGTACGAACAGCGACAGGTTACTTGTCACCCTGTTGCACTTTTACGATAGACTAGGCCTAAGAAATGACGTGACAGGCATTGCATTTACTTTGACTAATATGTTAGAAGCTTGCGGAGGCCAGAAGACTGCACTTGATGGGTATAGAACTCGGTAAAATTTAAACAGACTAACTTAACTCCTATAGTACTTATTAGATCTCTAAAAGCTTGAATAAGCTGCTTCTGGACCGGACATGTCACTGTGCATCGCCTTTTAATTACCTTACGGCGGGTTGCATTACTTACATCAATTATTAATTGTTAACGGACCGGTAAACATTAAATATGGCACCCATGGTTATTTACGTTAACGGACGTTCTATTTATAAGCCACAGTAGACCTATTTTGGAACCTATATCATGCAGAAACTACTGCAATAAGCTCAAAAAGTACAACTTCGAGCGATTGAATTCCTAAGCCTAGCGTTTCAAGATAAGGTTTCGTCCAGATTCTGATGGCGGTGGTGTCCCGTGTGTGTGTCCGCGCTGGTGGCGGCGCTGGGTTCGCCCGCCTCGTCTCCCGCGGGTTGCCCGACACTGACCGGGTGCACTATTATGTGGCGCTCGCACCCGTGGCCGGGTGCCTGATCAGGATTATGAACCCCAAGTTACCAAAGGAGGTGAAAATTTGATGGATTTTGGACTTGGTCCCTCTTGTGAGAAGTTGAAATAAACTGATAATAATTTTTCTATCAGCAAAAACACATATGGACATGTTGGCAAAATAGGATCTGGGCTCCCGTTATCTAAGTATACCATATTTCATATAATATCTTCCGACAAGATATGATTTTTATTTGCCTACTTTTACCTTTTAATGAAACTTAAGTAACGGACAAAATACAATTTACGTTAATATTATTTAGATGTTTCTTTTGTATATTTTAACTAACTACACATACTAATGAATACTGTAGAAAATCGAAGCTAATGAATGAATAGTTTTCTTGTAGCACTTGGAAAAAGTAATCAAAGCACTTGTGGTGGAGCCCTTGTTCAGACTCGACGGGCTCGACTTTATGCTCGGGAAGGCGAAAGGCCACTTCTCTTTCTATAAGTGTTAGTAGCAACTTCATTTAATCTGTTTTCTCTCTCTCCATTACTAATACATTTCTATTTGTTTAAGATTTATACACTGAATCTTTTTCTACGCGTGTCACTTAGCGTTTCATTTCGTAGTGTACAGTCAGCGTCACAAGTTTAAAATAGAATAGAATGGAAATTCTTTATTTCGAATAAGGTTGTATTACTATTTTACGCACTTTAGCTTGTCGCTTTGACACGATGTGTAAGCTGACGTATGCTCGTGATACATAAACTCAGGGCATTTTAAATGGTGATACCTACACTTGACAGCTTTCTAGTTTTGATGGTTTAGTACAGTTCGGTTATCGTTATTCCTAAGGGATATTTGAAATTTTCTATGGTAGAATAGAATGTACCTTGTTTACTTAATCTCGGATATACACTATCCATACACCAATTTTCATCCAAATCCGTTCAGATTGGGTAACAAAAATTCAAGTATCTATACTTATACATTT
Source organism: Tortricodes alternella (assembly GCA_947859335.1). Lineage (NCBI taxonomy): Eukaryota > Metazoa > Arthropoda > Insecta > Lepidoptera > Tortricidae > Tortricodes > Tortricodes alternella. The sequence continues at coordinate 6,364,807 of OX401975.1, read as the reverse complement.
TTAATATAAGAGAGATGCCACGCGGTGATTTAATTTCGTCTCGTCTCAGTACCGCAGCTTTTTCTGCGACGTCGCACCGTCAAGGATTCACATCAACGAAGTTTTCCGTACTGATCTTAAGACAAACAATATTAGAAGGGCTCAAAAATTCCTTTCGACGGTGCAGACCACACTGCGCTCATGCCCTGCGTTGCAATGCGCTCCACCGTAGCATTGTACCATCACTCCTCTTTCGTCTCTCGGATCCCTTGTCCGTTGCGGGTGCATTAGGTACGTCTGGCATATCATGGATATATGTATAAAATACGAGGAAGCGTCAACGTTCAGTCGTTGCGAAGCACTGTGTGGCGTCTCTCTAGGTAGGATTTCAGACTGTCAACGGTGCGTGATCAGAAACCAGTTTTTCAGACTCCGTAATTGATGGCCAATTTCAAGCAATATTAGTTACAAAAAAAAGCCAATTTTTTTGTTAATTTATCCCTTCGAAGGGTGAGCTATGAATAGTCAGTAGGGGTAAATTAGCAAAAAAATAGCTTTTGTTTCTTGTACCTAATATTGCTTGAATATGGCCATCAATTACAAAGTCTGAAAAACTGGTTTCTGATCACATCTTCAATGTCACCCTGTATATAGCGGTCTATAGCTAAAACACAGTTAACTTTACTTGCAACTCATTCCAATTATTCTCATCAGACCCTGATGATGTGACACCAGAAGAGATGAGAGCCTTAGAAGTGGTGGTGGACCAGCTTCGGTTTGCCAAAGCAACGCTGCCGAAGGTACTTGTTATCAGAGATGCACCTAACATTCGGTTTCGTTATTCGGCACGTTCGGCATTATTTTAGATGCTCGTATTCAGCCAAATTGTTCGTTTCAATTACCGAACAACGAACTTGTGGTATTCATATGGGCATTTCGCCAGGGCATCATGTTTTCGAGTTTGGGGCACAAAGCCTCGGCGCATCTCTGCTTACTCTCTGAAATAAACTATATTCTGTCATTACTGAATTAGCCCTCTGAATGGAATATAAAATAAACTATGCCTCAATTCGAGTTTTGTAATCGATCGGTTTATCTATTGTTATGTTCCGTCTTATGTTCCTTCCAGTCGGAATGCACAGAGCTTTTAAAGTTTGTTTTTCTCAAAATGGAAAAAACTGGTGGAACTGTCGATAAGAGTTCAAATTATGTTGAGACTAGCTTTTTTCCCGTGACTTCGTCCACGCGGAATACGGTTTTCACTGTTCCCTCGGGAAACGTATACATTTCCGGAATAAAAAGTAGTCAATGTCACTTGGGATAGCGTAGTTTTCTATTAAAAAAAGATTTTTATAATCGGTTCAGTAGTTCCAGAGATTACCCCCTACATACAAACAAACAAATTTGACCTCTTTGTATAATAATATAAATAGTGTAGATAAAAAGTTGTGCAAAGAATACCATTCATTATCTGACTCTGGCGGGCGACACCGGGCACTTATATATATTCAGAGAGCTCTAGGATATTCGAGAACGTTTGAGAATAACAATAGGTTCTGCAGCTGTAGCATAATTTCGAAATGCAATCCAAATAATCGTTGTTCGGAATGAAGTTCAAATACTCGACAACAGATGGCGCCACTACACTTAATTTCCAAGTTCCAATACTCGACAACAGAACAAATGTAATTTAAGACTTTATTGAAATTGGAATTTTAAATTTCGCGCCATTACTACACATGCTGCAATTGCTCGCAGCGCCTTTCGAAATGCAACCCAAATAATCGTTGTTGTTCTGAATAAAGTTCAAATACGCGACAACAGATGGCGCTACACTTAATTTCCAAGTTGAAGGGTTGGAAAAGCCTTTATTTCTTTAAAAACACGCCCTTTAGGTTAAAACGGACATTTTCTTGTTCGAGGGGGGATAAAGGGCTATCACACTATATAAGTCCCTTTATCGTGCCGGGACTCCTTTTTAAGTTTTATCGGCACGCACATTTTATTAACTTTGTTTTATTATATAACTAGCTTTTTTCCCGCGACTTCGTCCACGCGGAATTCGGTTTTCACTGTTCCCTCGGGAAACGTATAAATTTCCGGAATAAAAAGTAGTCAATGTCACTTGGGATAGCGTAGTTGTCTATTAAAGAAAGAATTTTTAGAATCGGTTCAGTAGTTCCAGAGATTACCCCCTACATACAAACAAACAAATTTTACCTCTTTGTATAATGATATATATAGTGTAGATAAAAAGTTGCGGCAAAGAATACCATTCATTATCTGACTCTGGCGGGCGACACCGGGCTCTTATATATATTCAGAGAGCTAGGCTCTAGGATATTCGAGAAAGTTTGAGAATAACAATAGGTTCTGCAGCTGTAGCATACTTTCGAAATGCAACCCAAATAATCGTTCTGAATGAAGTTCAAATACTCGACAACAGATGGCGCCACTACACTTAATTTCGAAGTTCAAATACTCGACAACAGAACAAATGTAACTTAAGACTATTGAAATTAGAATTTTAAATTTCGCGCCATTACTACACATGCTGCAATTGCTCGCAGCGCCTTTCGAAATGCAACCCAAATAATCGTTGTTGTTCTGAATACAGTTCAAATACTCGACCACAGATGGCGCCACTACACTTAATTTCCAAGTTCAACTGCTCGACAACAGATGGCGCCACTACACTTAATTTCCAAGTTGAAGGGTTGGAAAAGCCCTTATATCTTTAAAAACACGCCCTTTAGGTTAAAACGGGAACTTTCTTGTTCGAGGGGGGATAAAGGGCTATCACACTATATAAGTCCCTTTATCGTGCCGGGACTCCTTTTTAAGTTTTATCGGCACGCACATTTTATTAACTTTGTTTTATTATATACTAGCTTTTTTCCCGCGACTTCGTCCACGCGGAATACGGTTTTCACTGTTCCCTCGGGAAACGTATACATTTCCGGAATAAAAAGTAGTCAATGTCACTTGGGATAGCGTAGTTTTCTATTAAAAAAAAATTTTTATAATCGGTTCAGTAGTTCCAGAGATTACCCCCTACATACAAACAAACAAATTTGACCTCTTTGTATAATAATATAAATAGTGTAGATAAAAAGTTGTGCAAAGAATACCATTCATTATCTGACTCTGGCGGGCGACACCGGGCACTTATATATATTCAGAGAGCTCTAGGATATTCGAGAACGTTTGAGAATAACAATAGGTTCTGCAGCTGTAGCATAATTTCGAAATGCAATCCAAATAATCGTTGTTCGGAATGAAGTTCAAATACTCGACAACAGATGGCGCCACTACACTTAATTTCCAAGTTCCAATACTCGACAACAGAACAAATGTAATTTAAGACTTTATTGAAATTGGAATTTTAAATTTCGCGCCATTACTACACATGCTGCAATTGCTCGCAGCGCCTTTCGAAATGCAACCCAAATAATCGTTGTTGTTCTGAATAAAGTTCAAATACGCGACAACAGATGGCGCTACACTTAATTTCCAAGTTGAAGGGTTGGAAAAGCCTTTATTTCTTTAAAAACACGCCCTTTAGGTTAAAACGGACATTTTCTTGTTCGAGGGGGGATAAAGGGCTATCACACTATATAAGTCCCTTTATCGTGCCGGGACTCCTTTTTAAGTTTTATCGGCACGCAAATTTTATCAACTTAGTTTTATTATATATAATGATATATTGTTACGTAAACGTGGGGTACGTTGAGACAAAGAAAAAAATTTATTTAACTTTCAAGCGGTTGCGCGATATTTTGTTTACGGCGAAAAGTATATAGAAGGCATCGATTCAACGTCGCGCGACTGCTTGAAGGTTAAGGAAATTACAATTTAAAAAAAAAAAAACCATCAGAATTAATTAAACACACTATTAAAAATACTCACATTTGATATTTCACAATAAAGGCTCACAGACAACTTTTTTCTTCTTCGCTTCAAAATCGAGAATTAATTAAACACACTATTAAAAATACTCACATGTGATACTTCAAAATAAAGACTCACAGATAACTTCTTTCCTTTTCGTTTCGAAATCGCTTGTTTCACTGTTCAAATCGAACTAACTCTGACGGCTGACACCGGGCTCTTATATATATTCAGAGAGCTAGGCTCTAGGATATTCGAGAAAGTTTGAGAATAACAATAGGTTCTGCAGCTGTAGCATACTTTCGAAATGCAACCCAAATAATCGTTTGAATGAAGTTCAAATACTCGACAACAGATGGCGCCACTACACTTAATTTCCAAGTTCAAATACTCGACAACAGAACAAATGTAATTTAAGACTATTGAAATTAGAATTTTAAATTTCGCGCCATTACTACACATGCTGCAATTGCTCGCAGCGCCTTTCGAAATGCAACCCAAATAATCGTTGTTGTTCTGAATACAGTTCAAATACTCGACCACAGATGGCGCCACTACACTTAATTTCCAAGTTCAACTGCTCGACAACAGATGGCGCCACTACACTTAATTTCCAAGTTGAAGGGTTGGAAAAGCCCTTATATCTTTAAAAACATGCCCTTTAAGTTAAAACGGAAACTTTCTTGTTCGAGGGAGGATAAAGGGCTATCACACTATATAAGTCCCTTTATCGTGCCGGGACTCCTTTTTAAGTTTTATCGGCACGCACATTTTATTAACTTTGTTTTATTATATAATAATGATATTGATAGCCAGCCAGCCAGTTTGTCAACGTTATAAATCTTTATATATATAATTCTTCTGTGAGTGTGTATGTCACTGAACTTCTCTCAAACGACTGGACCGATTTTGATGACATTTTTTGTGTGTGTTCAAGGGGATCTGGGAATGGTTTAGATTCACAAATCAGGCCGGCAGATGGCGCTGCAGTCCGTATGCAGGACAACGTCTGACGGGTCCGCTAGTTTATTAATAAAATGCTTTTACCCTTTTGTCCCTGGGGTAAGCCCCAGCTCCCCTCATATTTTGACTTTGACTTTGAAGGAGAAGTCACCGGGCTCGAGTGGGACACAATCCGACCTGCTTTGCACAATCTGCTACGCGCGCCCTGCCGACACTAGTTTCATACCGTGTGGACACCATTCTTGCAGGTAAATTTTCAAGTTTCCCAGCAAAATTTTCGTAATAAAATAGGGCATGATTTTGATTACCGAGTCGCGTAACATATTTCTTGCCATAACTTAAACCTTAAAACATAATTGAAAAAATTTAAATGATGATGAGCAATGATTCGATATGATGAGAAATGATGAGATTTGGGGATAGAACACATATTGCACCAAATTTTTAATAAAGCCGTTTAATCTGGTTAATATGTGTTAAAACGTATGGCTTCGACAGGTATAAGACCAGATTTAACATTTTGGTACAAACCGTCCTTAAAAGCATACTTAAATAATTGGGGCCAATTCAAAAGTGTGTTCGCTAAATTTTAAATTCACTCAATTTAAAATTAGAAACATCTAATTCGATTTTGACAGATTTCTGCTGTACGAAATATAGTTTGAAGTGTTTTATTTTAAGTATAGGACATTTTAAATTAAGAAGATACCATTTCGAATTGGACCCAATTTAAGAGTTATTGGTGAAACCATTTATATTTTCGAGGCATCATCGCAATGGCCGGATGTGTGCTTATTTCAGAGCGTGTGTTATGCAGCATCTTTTGAACAGTAAACAGTGCTTCTTCTGCAAGGCGGAGATCGAAACTGTGAAGGAAATCGAGCCCACCAACAACTAAACCGTCGGCCATCTTTTATTCAGTGTTGCGGCTTACTCCATCTTGTAGCGTCACTAACCTATGGCACTGATATTAATTTCAGTATTTCAATGCTTAGCCAGGGCCTCAGCAGGCTGCACGTTCAGGACGTTAGACCAGAGACCGTTTCACTCAGGTCGAGGTACTTAACAGAGCGTGCAGAAGCAATCGGGCATTGAAAATCGGTCGGCTTCCAACGACCTTTATTGGGACGGCAGCCAATCCCCATTTGCCTGACCGTATAGAACCGAACGCGATTTCGATCGACCTGATCAATTGACCTGTGTCGGGCTGTCGTTCTGACCGTGTAGGAGGGCCTTTATTTGGGCACAAACAGTGCAAATTATCATAATCGCATTACCATAGCGACCAAAACTTACTAATTTAAGTACATTTATATAATTTTTTACATTTCGAATAAGGTAAGCGCAAGGGGAGCAGGCATAAGTTTGCCAAATATTCTATACCTACTCTACATTGTTGGTTATAATGTTCCCCATGACAATAATTATAGTTCCTGTCCCCAATTGTCCTCCTACCCCACCTGACCTTTCATGATAGTGTGTAGAAGCATAGTGTAAAGGTCCTGAAAAGTTAGAAATAAATTGACGATTTCTGCGCTCTGATATTTTTACCAGACTTCAAAAAACCGAAGGAGGGTCTCAAATCGACATGTATAATTTGTTTTTTTATTTTATTTATTTATTTATTTTATTTAATACTAGTTACAACTTGAGGTTTTTTCTCAATGCGCGTGATTTGCTACGCAAAAGTCTTTATAGAATGTATTATTTCTGAACTATTAAGATCTACGAAGCAATTTATGAATCTTTGGTGGTGTGGATAGCATTGAAATTATAAAATTTAAGAACGTTTGAATGACCCTCAGTATAAAATCTTAATTTGGTTTTCGGCCATTTTACACATAAGTTGGTCAAGCTTAGTTAGTGTACACTGAACATTTTAATGGCCACTGATTTTCGCCATCTTGGATTGTTAGTGGCGTTACAAAGGAAGGAGTTAACAACAGGACACTAGCCAATCCTTCCTCAGATTTTTGAATGACCGTATTTGTATTTTTAATCGACGTCATTGTAATAGCCATTTTCGTATATATTATTTATAAATTTAAAAGGAAGTTTTATTACGGTGATGTTTGCCTAGAATAATTTGTCAGTTCGGAAACGAAATGAAAGAGAAAACATGATTTTATCAAGTCTTTTATTCCTTTAAGTACGTAGATAGAGTCATTACTTGTTTTCTGTGTATAAATACATTTATGTAGCTTCTTAAACGATTTGTTTTTACAAATAATTAATTATCTTTGGTTTACCTAGAGTAATATTATAAAAAAAGTATTTGTGTATTTGTATGCAGGGGGTAATCTCTGGAACCTACTTATCTGATTCTAAAATCCATTCGTAATAGATAGCTACACTAAGTCTGAGTGACATTATGGCCGAATTCAGAAAGTGGCGTTTCTGCATACATAAGCATTTGATTAGAGATTAAATACTTATGTCCCTCAACTAGCTGTCATCCTATACAAAAACGTCACCCAAACGTCACTTTAATTAATGATCAATTTGAGTGGCCTTTCTGAATTTGGCCATAGGCTACTTTTTATCCCGGAAACATCATAGTTCCCGGGGAAACAGTGATAACCAAATTTCCTGTGGACGAAATCGCTGGCAAAAAGCTATTGAATTATATACCTACTACTGAAAAACATAAAAAACACTTTATGTATGACATTAACTTTCTATTTATTTTATTTATTGCATGTTAAAATAATACACTTTATAAATTTACAAAATACTTTATGACTTTACTTGGATTATGATTATTATTAATTATTGGACATTTATTTGTAGAGGTTTGGGAGAATTTCAAAAAAATATTACGTAATTAAGGCGTTGTTAAGAAAAAGTTAAAAAAGTTCTTCTGCGTTACGAAAATTAGCAATACAATTATATGCCTTATGGCTACAATTAATAAGGTATACAATTGTATGGTTATTGGTTGTTGTAACTTTTTCTTAACTACGCCTTAATTACGTACATTTTTTTTGAAATTCACCCGTAACTCTTATGATGAGTATTTATCAGAAGATTAAAGAAAAAGAGATCAGACGAAAATCAAGAGCAACGGTTTTCAGGGTCCTTTGTTGAGTCCTTGCGGCGCGTACGCATAGAAAGCGGCTGCGGGGCACTCGCACGTCCCTCTCGGCCCGGGGGCGCCGCGGGGACCAATACCACCTGAGAAAAAATAAAACTATAGTACTAGTAAAAAGTAAAGTAAAGTTGAAAGATACTTATTGCCACATTAAACAAGCACATAATTTTGAACACAAAATAAATTAAAGTAAAATAAAATAAGAAACAACATAAAAGGACTTAAAACTAGGTAGCAAAAGGCTCAGGACTCAGCGTATGCTGAGAGCATTACACCCACAGCGCTGTTTTGCAGCCTGCACCTTGGCTCTCTGAAAGTGATTCATATTTCACATGCCAGGTAGGGCTTTCATTAATAATGTACCTAAATTTAAAGTTATAACATACTAGGTACCAATGTTCGCGACTTTAATTACGTCGATTTGAATTTGGCGCCATAGCAGGCAGCCGTTACGTCATATAAAAACACCGCTCTAGCACGGAATAGACGATAGTACTAACTTAAGAAGAATCACTGTCTAACAAAACCTGTTTAAGGTACGAAATACCTAATTATCATAGCTGGGCACAAGAACGTTAAACCGCTAATTGTTAATTAACGAAGTTAACATTTCGAGTATATGATTAACTTTTAAATTAACTTAAAAAAAATAACGGACTCATTAACTTCCGCTAAAACAATTAAATTCCGTTAAACTTTAATTAAGTACCGACTATTTGCCAGAAGAACATTTGGCTTTTGTTAGATAGCTTTTGATTTGAATTTTATCTCTAAATAATAGGTATTATTACAAATTCTAATGCAACACCAGATCACCCACACGGTGTACTGACGACCTGGTGAAATTTGCGGGTCTCCGCTGGATGCGAGCTGCACAGAATCGGTCGTTGTGGAGATCATTGGGGGAGGCCTATGTCCAGCAGTGGACGTCTTTCAGCTGCAATGATGATGATGAATGCAATACCATATTTAATTTACTACTGTTAAATGTTTACTAATACTGCTAACTTTACTACTAATTACTACTGTTACTAATGTTTTACGTCCTGCCTAAACTTTCATAGCACATACGAAAAACTTCTATAAGTAAATTACTAACAGGGGGGCTAGCACGACATGCCCGCGACTCGTTTGTCGCTCAGTGCGTCCCTTACATTTTTCACTAGTTTGATAGAGACGCACTGAGCGACAAACACATGTCGTGCTAGACGTGCAGAACGACATATAAAATGCAATTTCTATCTAGACTTAACGATTAACTCCCGTTAAATCTTATGAAATGTAACGCTTTAACGTTTAACGAAGTTAACTTGTTTAGTAACGGATTAGCGATTAATGAAGATAATTATTTGATTAACGGTGCCCAGCTATGCAAATAGCGAGACAGCGCTATACGCAGAGATCTTTTACCAGCGCGCAAGTTAAAGAAGATAAAGTTGAAAACTAATACCCGACTACAACTTTTATAATGATGAAAATGTCCTCTTGAAAAGTACCGTCATACAAGTTTCAGTTTTCGAGCGAGCGGGCGCCTCGACTTAGTTTTTTATAGATTTACAGAAGGGTTCATTTTATAGATGTAAGTTACATTTCGTAACTGTTGAGAGGAGAGGTGCGAAGAGGCGCATACAGAGAGATACATGATTTAGTTTTTTTAATTATATTTGGAAGAGTGGCAACACTGGTTTTTAAAAAAAGATGTCGGTTTTGAAATAAAAAAGAAATAAGAAGTCTTGTTTTTTAAGAATAAAAGAGCTACCTTATCACAGAAACGTTTATTTCAAAAATCCTGGCAAAACACATTTATATTTTTGATTCCTTCACAATTTAAGCTTTCATTTAATAGAAAATTTAACGCGCGTATAAAAAAATTGCTTAGATGAGCATAATCGTATTGTTACAGCCATCATGTTTGATTTCTTATGACTTCATACAGTGTTACATTTCTTATGAATACTAATACGAAGACAACGACATGAAAGTCGAAATATAAGAAGTATTTTAGGGGCAACGAGGGAACAGATGTTCTAGATACAAACTAACATCCATACACTACACAGACTGCTAAAATCATAACCGTCCTATTTTTGCTTTTCCGTAGTCGAGTAATGATTCATTAACGGTGAAAGTATTAAGTGGAGAGCTACTTTAAAAACGAGGGAAACGTGACATTGGTGGGGGGCGGAGATGACACTTCCTTACGAAGTAATCGTATTGTTTTCTCTTAGGTTGTTTGACAGCGATGCGTATGCGAGAAAAATCCACAACAAAGCTCGGTTCATTTGTTTATACTTAAATCACAATAAATATTTGTGGTGTGTCCCTCGCTGATCTTCTATGCACATTTCTAGTAGGCAGCCCCTTGGATTGGTTTTCAAAAACATATTTTAGTTTAAAGTGTGTTCGTCAAGAGTTGATAAACAATAACAAATTAAATCAGCGCTTCTTAAGTCATTACTAATAGCGACCCGCTAATTATTTTTACCGATGATAATAAGAAATTAAAAGGAAAAACTATATTTTTTTCATAGAATATTATTATTGAATAGCCTGTATATGTCCCATTGCTGGCATATCAGCGGACGACGACCATGACGAAGTCTCAGAGTCGGTGGAAGAATCAAGGTCGGTGACGTTTATCATGAAACGTTCAATTGCTTAGTCTACCCTGCCTTCAATTTTTAAAAATCTATCATTTTGTTTTACCGCCCGCCCGGGGTGGCGGCGCGCTTGATAACAACTGCGTGCCTCGTACCACGAAACTCAGTGCGCGCGGCGATAAGCGACGCCCGTCATACAGTTTGCGATAGGTAAGCGACAGTAGCTATTTGAGACGATATCATAATATGTATCAACTCTCAGCGAACCGACTTTGCTTTACACGTTCGTCAGTCAGTCTCCCGTTCCATTTCTACAGACCAAACTAGACGAAATATGAAACCTTCACAAACCTTCTCGTCCAGTTTCACCTCTTTCTCCAGTTCGCCCTGTGGAACCCGGAGGCCCAATAGGACCTGGAAAAGTATAAAACATAATATAATTATTTATTCATATAACATTTCCAGACGCTTTACGAACACGACAGACAAGTAAGAGCAAGTTCAAAAAATCCCGAAAATAATTTATTTCAAGAGAATATTCGCAACATTTTTAGGGTTCCGTACCTCAAAAGGAAAAAACGAAACCCTTATAGGATCACTCGTGCGTCTGTCTGTCTGTCTGTCTGTCTGTCTGTCTGTCTGTCTGTCCGTCTGTCACAGCCAATTTGCTCCGAAACTACTGGACCGATTGAGCTAAAATTTGGTATACATATGTAAATCGGTGACCGCAACACGGACGCGTGACGTAAATATATGAATTTTAAACATGGGGGCCACTTTTGGAGGGTAAATCAGAAAATTAAAAAAAAAAGTTATGCAATCTATATTGTGTGACATATCAAATGAAAGGGCTTATTGTGAGGACTTTAAATATATTTTTTTCTGAATTTTAAGTAAAATAGTTTGGAAGTTATTTAGGAAATTAGGCGAAAATTGACCATTCCCCCCCCCCCCTTATTTCCGAAACTACTGGGGCTAAAATTTTGAAAAAAATACAGAAAATAGTTCTTTACCTATAGATTACAGGAAAATCTATAAGAAGTCTATGGTATTTAAAGTAACCTAGTAAATTGCAGATAATCATGTACGCAACGGAACCCTCTCCACGCGAGTTTAACTCGCACTTGTTCGGTTTTTTCATTGTTATTTTTGTTTCTTTGTTACGTTAGAAAAATCTTACATCGAAATCCGTTGCTGCAACGAACCTGTAATTCCTCTGGGTCCCTCTTCACCCGGCAGCCCGCGCCCCTCCTGCCCCCTCTCCCCTTTGTCGCCCTTGTCTCCCCGAGGCCCGGGGCTGCCCATCCTCCCAGCCTCGCCAGCTGCCCCTGGATACCCTCGGGGACCCGGCTCTCCGGGCTCACCGTGTAGACCTGAGATATTGTCAAGCATTAAAAGACGCAATGACCCTGGTATTCAAATCAAAATACATAATGACAGGTAATAGTACCTATAATATCCATTTCGCCACCTATGTTTTTGCATGTTACCCTAGCGTCTTATCTCTGTCCGCCGCACCGTGAGTGCAAACAAATGTATAAATTGCATAGTTACTATTTACTCACTTACCCACCTTTATTATATTTTTTAATTTTAATATACTATAACCACTGTACGTTTAACTCTAAGTTTTATCAAATACATAAATGTTCTCATTTAAGTGAATTATGTAATTCTTATGAGAATAAACATCTTAACCAATAATACATAATACGGTACACAAATAGATGTTGCAATATTGACCAGAGGCGTAGCGGGAGGGTAAGCCGGTGTATCATCTCTATTTTGAAACATTATATTATTACTCATTAAATATATATGCAATTTTTGTTTGAGTTATGAATGTATGCACCGTCTTACCCTCACACTACGCCACTGATAGGACGTTATTGCAGGATATACTTTCCAATAGACAAAATAAATAAATTCCTATTATTTATTTACTTCGTCTATTCATAAGTAAAAAACTTGAGTACAAAAGGTGAACTTAATAGCTGGAGACATTTTCTACCAGTCCAAACCTAACAATATTATTTATCATAAAACATCGCTTTTATAGTATAATTCAGCTGCAAAAAAATATCCATGGAGTCATCATACATAACACGTAAGGTCTGTTCGGCGAGAGTTGATAAAAAAAGTAAAAAGTCGGGGCTTCTTAACTCATTACAAATAGCGGCCCGCTAATTATTTTTACCGATGATAATAAAAAATTAAAGAGAAAAATGATATTTTTTTCATAAAATGAATACAGCAGTACATAAACCTTAAATCAAAAATAAATCTAAAATTAAAATTAAAACTAAAACTACACTACAAATAAAAAAAAAATCATAGAATATTATTATTGAATAGCCTAACTGTATAAAAAGAAAGCAACACGCGAACAGAACACCCCAATGCCACACTCGAAGCCAATGACATTATGAATGACGTTGACCAATGACGTTTTAAACATGTGTCATAGTTTTTTTTTCTGTGTCGATTCTTTGGCCGAAGCCAGTACAGATTATTGAATTTATATGACATTTGACGCGGACATATAAGACATTAATTTGCAATATGGCGATTGTGTATATGAACAAAACAAATATATTTCTTTCGCCGCCATCCGCCCGGCGCGAAACCGCAGTTGACAACATCTGCATCCCTCGTACCACGAAACTCAGTGCGCGCGGCGATAACCGACGCCCGTCATACAGTTTGCGATAGTTAAGCGGCAGTCGCTATTTCGAAACGATATCATAATATTTATCAACTCTCGGCGAACAGACTGTAGATATAAGATTTGAAGAACGTTTAATTTCTCTTTTCTAATCAACTTTTTTTTCGTGGATATGTTTATAAAAATATGCTTGGCGCAAATGTATTGTGCTCTCTAGCATATTTCTTTATTAATAGAATTATTAGAAGTAAATTTTCATAGTTACCTGGTACACCAGGCGAACCGGGTTTCCCTGAAGGTCCTCGTTTGCCAACTCCAGGTGGTCCGGGAGGACCCACCATGCCAAGCGTCCACTCCCTTAGATGATCTACAAAAGTTAATATAAAAGCATTTTTATTGAGGTCATGGGTAGTGTTGAGGGTGTTTTGGCCTAGCACACTAGCTTTCATTGCGCACATTTGGCACCTGTCTTTATCTAATAGAGTGGTACGAAAGGGACGAATACTTCATGTGCGCGATTAATAGTAGTATACTAGGGGAGCAAAAACAAATAAAGTTAAGTCCTTATTATCAAGCTGGATGTCAGTTCAAAATACTCGTACAATTCGCGCTAGGTAAGTTTGCGTGTGTGAAGTAAGTCTTTTTGTACAATTACCTTTTTAGGGTTCCGTACCTCAAAAGGTAAAAACGGAACCCTTATAGGATCACTTGCGAACTATGGCGTGTAACATATCAAATAAAAGGGCTCGTTGTGAGGATCTTAAATTTTTAGATAAATGGTTTCATATTTTTTAGCAGAATAGGCGAAAATTGACCATTCCTCTTATGCCCGAAACTAATGGGCCTAAAATTTTGAAAAAAAGAAACAGAAAATAGTTCTTTATTACAGGAAAATCTATAAGAAGTCTATGGTATTTATAGTAACATAGGAAATTTAACTCGCACTAAGTAGTCCGGTTTTTGTATGTGCAAACCCAGAACTCTAAGCAGGAACCCTAATTTTATAGGGCTTAATAACATTTATCATAGTAAATTCAAAGACCTTACCCCTAATTAAATCTTCGCATATATTTCTAACTTCACTTTCAGTTAACGAAGCAGGCTGAAATAAAAATCGAACAAAATTACAAATGCATTTTAAATACATTGCACATTTACTAGTCGCAATTGATATTTTCAAAATATATATTGATGTATCAGGGTATTTCACGCATTAAGCCTAGGTACCTTTTATTTATTTTTTACCTGGCTTAGCATGCTATATGGCGTGGGAGGCCCCGGCGGCCCTCTTTGCCCCGGGGCCCCGGGCGCTCCATCCAGGCCGTCCTTACCAGGCATGCCGGGGAACCCTGGCTCGCCTTTCTGCAAAACATAACGACTTTACGGTCTTGTTGTAAAGTTCCTAAATGTTAGGGCAAGTAATTTCATTGTCAGGTGGTTATGTGGATGATATCACTGTAAGAAAAGGAACTACTACTGTAGATTGAGACGATGAGGCGTTGAGTAAGATCTACATCTTACTCAACGCCTCATCGTCTCAAAACAATTATCGGAATTACACATCCGACAGTTTCTTTTTCTCAACTTCTAGATATTACCATGGTAATATCTAGAAGTTATTTGCCAATAGGAAACTGTCGGATGTGTAATTCCGATAATCGTTTTGAGACGATGAGGCCTTGAGTAAGATGTAGATCTTACTCAACGCCTCATCGTCTCAATCTAGAATGGTATCATAGTAATGATACCATTTCAGCGTATTCAAAATTGAAACTTTAACACAATTTTTCCATTGTACTCGTAAAGTAAAGGGAAACAAACAACAAAAAAAAACAGAAAATATCCCTTCGTCATTACCTGTCCGGTTTCACCTGGTGGGCCAGGTGGGCCCGGTACGCTGGTGCCCCGGGCTGAACTAAACCCTGGCGTGCCTGGAAGGCCGGGCAATCCACGTTGACCTTCTGGACCCTGCCAATAATATTCAATCAATGAAGAAAAACGTAATGGTCACTGGATGATAATCATTGGCGTATGAGGATCTTCAAATCACGAAGAAAACTTTGCTGAGGTTTCACTGGCGTCAGAAACGGCATGTCATCATACCTGTCGTCCTTCCGAGCCCCTCTCTCCGGCTGCTCCTTGTGGCCCCGGTAGGCCTCTTTGGCCAGAAGTACCAGGGATGCCTGCGGGCCCCTTTGGACCTTGCGGACCCTGGAATCACACATTGTTGAATTTATTATGGAGAGATGAAAATAGGACAGAATATAATGGAATACAAATTATGTATGTTGCATTAAAAAAACAATCTAGGTGTTATTTTGAAGTATTATTTTCCCATTACTCTCTCTCTGAAAAGATTTCCATTGATAAGGGATTCATAGAGAAAGTTTAAGTTTAGTTTTGAATAATATTTGTTGAATATCGTACCGCAGCGCCATTGGACCCTGGTACTCCGGCAGGTCCAGGATTACCATCTCGTCCCGGCCTACCAGGAGATCCTCTCTCGCCCTTTGCACCTGTAATATATTAACACATGGCGGGATCATCCTCGTCAGGTTATGGATACTACTTTCAAACTTTTATTACTGTCAGCACGGGGGACGCTGCTTTTGAGATTTAATGTATAGAAACATTTTTGTCGTAAAGACAGAGCCTCAAGACCAATACAAGTTACGCTTCATCTATGATATTTGATTTATACCCCAGGAAAATAAAGCGTTTGAAAAAAACCAAGGTTCGCCTCTAAAACACGTAATATACGAGGCACTAGTTCAGTGCCTCACTGTTAAATCCTTTTTTCATAACAGTATAACAGGTAATTATAATTAATTTGTTCTTCTTTTATAATTGCACTGCACTTTTTAGGGTTCCGTACCTCAAAAGGAAAAAGGAACCCTTATAGGATCACTCGTGTGTCTGTCTGTCTGTCTGTCTGTCTGTCCGTCTGTCACAGCCAATTTGCTCCGAAAGTACTGGACCGATTAAGTTGAAATTTGGTATTCATATGTAAGTTGATGACCGCAACACGAACGCGTGACGTAAATATATGAATTTTAAACATAGGGGCCACTTTTTGGGGGAAAACTAGAAAATTAAAAAAAAAGTTATGCCACCTATATCGTGTGACATATCAAATGAAAGGGCTTATTGTGAGAATCTTAAATATGTTTTCTTTTGAATTTTAAGTAAAATAGTTTAGAAGTTATTCAGGAAAATAGGCGAAAAATGACCATTCCCCCCCCCTTATTTCCGAAACTACTGGGGCTAAAATTTTGAAAAAAATACAGAAAATAGACCTTTGCCTATAGATTACAGGAAAACCTATAAGAAGTCTATGGTATTTAAGGTAACCTAGTAAATTTCAGATAATGATGAACGGAACGGAACCCTCTCCACGCGAGTTTAACTCGCACTTGTCCGGTTTTTTTAACTTTGGTTATGGTTCTAGTTACGTATTTTACGATATGTAATAAATAACGCTTTATTCCTTTATCAAGGCGGGACCTTCCTAGGCCAAGATCTCTTCGGTACTGATGATCAATTGTCCAAATCGATCTATTGATCTAAATTTTGAATTTGGAATTGAAAAGAAATTGAAAGAAGAAGAACAAGTTGTCAGTATTGAAGGAGTTTTGTACGAGTCGCGATAGCGCCTCGTTACAGTGATGAGCAGTCTTAAGTTCTGCTTGTAAATACCATTCATTTTACCTGCACCTACATGCTGCACTCTGAATATAAGGGCTAGGTATAGATAGATGACAGGAATGGTGCAGGATGAGGGGGCACGTCAAACTGCTGATTTCAGTGCAATTCAGTGCAAGTGCACTGATTCTGAATTTATTACTAGGGATATACTGTGCTGTATTATTACCCTGTATGAGCGAAGCGTTGACGTTAGCTGCGGGTCCGGGAGGGCCGGGGAATCCTGGCTCTCCCCGAGGCCCGGGCTGGCCTGGTGATCCTGGGATACCCTTGGCGTAAACACAAAAAGGTTAACGATTGAGGAAACTAACATTCAACACAACTCGTACACGCTAACCAGTATCGTAGCCGCGTATTGGCATGTCTGTTGGTTATTTATTATATTATTGTAAATAAACAAAACATGTTAGAACCTACACTGCGGCTTTATCTTTTCTAGTAATGTTTAAAAGAAACCGGCCAAGTGCGAGTCGGACTCGCTCACGAAGGGTTCCGTACCATTATCTATAATCAAGCAAAGGAAAATTACGTTTTTTGTACGTAAACCCCCCTTAAATATTTATTTTATTTTAATTATTTATTACTAAAGTGAATATATATCTAAACATTCTGTGAATATTTCAAGCGTCTACATGTTGACGTTATCAATATCGAGCAAAAGTGAGCAAAAAACTCACGTTGTTGTATGGGAGCCCCCTTAGATATTTATATTATTCTGTTTTTTAGTATTTGATGTTACAGCGGCAACAGAAATACATCATCTGCGAAATTTTTTACTGTCTAACTATCACGGTTCATGAGATACAACCTGGTGACAGACGGACAGAACAGCGGACGGACAGCGGAGCCTTAGTAATAGGGTCCCGTTTTTAATCTTTGGGTACGGAACCCTAAAAACTTTTCTAGTCAGTATTAGAATACACTCTACGGCGGAGTAGATAATGTTGGTTGGGTTGTGTACACTTAATTTGAAGTGTAGGGAAGTTAGGTTTTAGGCAAGTTCTCGTAAAATACACTTACGTCTTTGCCCTCGGTTCCAGTGAGACCAGGCAATCCAACCAGCCCAGCTTCTCCAGGTTCGCCTATTAATAAAAATAAGATCATGTATAAAGATATATTGAGAACTGTGCCTTTTAGACACAACGTTTATTGCGGACGCAATGAGAAAAAATTACTGTACCGACATAAGTAATTCTGGATGCCACGTACGTAATTCTGGAGAAAAACGTACCTAACGTAAGTAGAGACTCGGCTACATGGATAATGTAGCGGGCTACATAGATAATGTAGCGGGCTACATAGATAATGTAGCGGGCTACATAGATAATGTTGCGGACTACAAACGCCTGTATATGTTTTTACATTACCACGTAGCAATCAACATTATTTCGGATGCTTCGACATTATTTGGACTTGGCTGCGAATACATTACGGTAATGCAGGTATAGCATCAAAAATTTTCCGAAACATTCGGCCTCACGAAAGTTGAACTGTAGCCAGAGAATGACAAAACGATAAATCATTTCCAGCTATCGCTTAGTGCATAGCTTTCTTATACTAGTATGAGCATGCACTGAGGGATAATTTATCGTTGCGCCATTTATGCCAGGGCCACAGTTCGAAAGCGATTCCAAAATAATGTTGATGCTTTATGCACCTTAATCCATGCTACAAAGTAGGCTACTTAAGTTCAACTGTCCGTCTCTTTCTCTTAACCCTTTGAACGCGATGTCCAAATGAGAAAAACCGTGCCACAGATGCCAACGTCGCAAATGTATGGAAAACGGCATATTGTGGCGTCAGTGGCACGAAAATCCGCTATTGTATATAGCCGACTGTAGCGTTCAAAAGGCTAAACGGTTGACACGGTTTCAAGTGTCCCTAACCCTAAAAAGGGTACGTAAGTGTACCTGATAAGAGTTATGGAGTAAAGGTCCATATTAACATTACCGACCACTTTTGAAATCAGACACGTAAAATCGATACGAAACAAAAAAATATTCCTACGGACTACGAGAGTGATAAATGTGCAGCAACAGCAATCTTAAGTAGCAGTTTTTTTAAATAAAATTACCTTTCTGTCCGGATTCGCCCCTGTCTCCCTTCGGCCCTCGGCGTCCAGCTTTACCTGGTGGTCCTGTGACACCTACGACCGATCCCTGCAAATGATCTTTTTGAATTGAGGATATCATTAAATTACGCCAAATAATATTAAAAACAATTAACCGGTCAGTAGCGTGTTCAACCAATACTAAATATTTCCAACAAAGTAACACTAGATGCTGTTCTGGGTTTGAATGTTGAATGGACTACGACCTCCGACGAATTCCGGACAGTTCATTTAAGACTCGTGTATTGTATCAACTTACATTTGTGATTTGGCCTGATGGTCCCGGCTCGCCCCTTTCCCCTTTGGCACCAACTGGCCCAGGTGGACCCATCGGCCCCTCAGTACCGCGAATACCCTGTGTTTAAACGTAGTTTTATTAGAATTTCATCCGATTACATTATACTTGCATACCATTCATCCGCTCACGGTGAAACTTTGGTGAGGTGTTGTGCGCGCGCCCAGGCAGTTTGCATTGGGTATAAATATATACTAGCTGTGCGTATATGTATAAAGGACGTCCATTGCGATTCAACGCGGTAGCGCGGCGAGCGTGTTTGGCACCTTTGTGTTGCGCCCGGAATGATGCTGGGCAGGTTTTTTGACTAAGCAATTTGTTGTTGTGTTCTATATTGAGAAATACTTGTTTTTTTGTATTTATATGAGAAATAAATGTATCCTTTGTACCAAAACACATATATGGTCATGGTCATGATCACTGTCGCATATGGACATTTGGAACACAAGTAAGTAAGTAAATAATGATGTATTGAGAAACAAAGTATAAGATTACATTATATACAGGCATTGTCCAGTGGATCCCAAACTAGGCTGAGCCTGTATCTTGGGACCCGCTTTTGAGTCGGTTTATAGAGTATGTGAGTGCAAGGTTGAACCTAAAAGAGACAAACAATAACAACAAGCGGCCCTAGCATGGCTGATGGGTATAAGCTAACCCCGTCCTATAACTCTGGCTTTCTCTTTCGTTGGCACTAGTGTGAGAGAGAAGCACTTGGAGATAAGACGGGGTTAACTTATCCTCGTGTCAACGTATCGTTGTGCCAGTCTTAAATAATTTGACGACGCTATTTTTACCTTCCCTGCCAACTCCATATTGTAGCGCAGTCGGAAATTCACAGCAGGTAATTAGTTCCTATTGCTTAGTTGGAAGTCAAGCCAAGCATCACGAAATTATATTTTTTTATCGATTTTACAACGATTTTATTGATTTTATCAGCGATCGTCCGTTTTCACGCTACTAACGAAGGACTATGTTATTGACTTTTAAATGATAAAATAACGCCGGAAATTTGCGATAGATTTCCTCACAAAAGGAATAAAACAAACAATGTGAAGAGTCAATATATTTATTAACAATATTAGAAAATAAAACAAACAGATACAGTTATTTATATGTGCGAAACCGAAATAAAATCACATACTTATATATATTTTGACATTGAACATGAAGAAGATAGACGGACAGAAGATTCCGGTCGGTTATTTGTGTGTTGCTATAAGTATCTGAAAACCAGCAAAGATAGATTAATAAAAACATCAAATGGTACATTATAAACGGTGCATTCATTGCGAACAGGGTAGTCGAACATTATACTTAAGAAGAGCGCTTTAGCAGGAAACAAAAATTAATTTTACATTTGACTACTACGTTGAGTTGGAAACTGGAAACAAAATCGTTAGTGAACCGCGAAATATAGTTTGTCAGTCTGTTTTGTTTTCATGGCAAAATGATCGAATCGATTTTGATAAAAAGTGCCAGTGACTCCATCCAGTGGTAGCTCCATCCAGGACTAAAAAGTTCCGAAAAATTACTGCTTCCGAGGGAGCAGGAAAAAAGAATCCCACGCATACAAAATCTACACGCACACACACAAACACACATACACATACAAAATTGTCAACAGTCAATTAAAGTAAAATGAACTAAGCAAATTTAATATCGTAATATTATGTAAATGTAATTAGTATTTAGCTACGTCCTTCTTAACTTTTCGAACCTGTTTTTGAAATTTCTGTATGAATTTGGTTGCCTACGAGACAGGCCAAGCTTAGTGTAGGAACCAGTATACTCTGGATTGCAAGGTCACTACTCCCCTAGAAAATTACACACAATAGTCGTATAATCATTTCCTGTAAATTTAAACTGTATTATTTTTTAACGGAGAAAATAAATATTATCATTATTATTATTAAACTTACCAAATTGAAAAACATTTAATGATCGCCGATGCAGCTTCCTTAAGACACTTCAAGAAGGTATTACCATCCAGTTCAGTGTTCTTACTGCATTGAATGGCTTCGATTATAGTTGTGGTAATACATTTTATGTCGACTATGTTCAAGAACAATGCTTCCAGATCTTGGCGCTCGACGGTCTTGGCGTCGGTCTCGCCGTAGGAGACGCCGATGGCGGCAACGAGGATAACAGTCAGCACAAGCTTATACATTTTGATTCCTTTCTGTGTTGCGACGATTTGAAAATCCCTGAAGAAAACGATGGATTTATACAAAAAAGCCAGTCAAGCCAGGGTTCCGTACTTACCTATAAAAAACAGACAGTACCTTGTAGGTACGGAACCCTAAAAATGAAACAAATATAGCTTTTAACAACGGGGTAACCATCTACGACCTACCTATGAAATAAGACAAAAAATAACTTTCGCAAGCTCCTATCTCCGTGCAACCGTCGAGTGTCATACGACTTTGCAAAGGTTATTCCGTTAAACTATTATTTTTCTTGTGATGTAACTACAAATTTACATTTTTTGGACTTTTTCCTTTACATGTGCCCAAATTTCATGATTCTAGGTCAACGGGAAGTACCCTATAGGTTTGGATTCCCTTGAGAGTATCAAAGTATATGGCATAAACGGCCGTATCTTTTGAATGCGTTGACTTAGAAGGTTGATTTTTTCACAGCTCTAGGAAATTGCAGACTTGATTGAGTATTCGATATTAATTTTAACTTGTTACCTCCACGTATTCTTGAGAAAAAGGTCTTGACACACAGACAGACAGACAGACGGTTCCTTTTTTCCTTTCCAGGTACGGAACCCTAAAAACAGAAAATAATATCCGTAGTTGGGTATATGCTGGCAACATGCCTTCAACAATAGCATAAGTGGAATTTAATATAAATTTACCTTATATTTTGGCCCGCAATTATTCTAGTGCGATGATCGAATGACATTCTAAACTGAGGTTCCAGTATTTATAATACAGCGGTAAGGAGTTGGGAATGTGACTCCTGGCACGTGGTACTTACGTCACGGTGCAAAAACCTGTCATAAATAAACAATTAATAATTTATGTTATCCTTAGCGCGTTGTCATTAACCGATCCCCATGATTCAACCCTGGAAATTCATATCCATATTTTGTGTCCGAGCCGCAAAATTTTCCAATTCATTCATATTATTCCATCCTTCGGGGGGTGTCTCTTTGGCCTTTTACGATACCCACGGGAGGATATGGGGTGGTACTATTCTTAGCCGGCAACACATGGACGACCGGCAACACATGGACGGTGGCAACACACGGACGGCCGGCAACGCACAGAACAATCTCCCTTACACCTGCGAATCTAATAGTAAAACTGGGACGCGCCGTTTGGATAAAAAGGCGTCATGGCCTGATCATACCAAAATCCAAACCTCCCAGTTCCACACCAAAATAAAATTAAAGTCACTCGCCAACTCGCTTGTAGCCGAAAGCCCGGCTGCTGTTCTATAGACGAATCCATACAGCCTTTGTGATTCTATGGCTAGACCGGCAACGTTTCTGGTGTAGCAAATATCTATAGAAAGTAGAAGAATAAACTTCTATTTTTTAAACAGGTAGACATAACGTCGATCTAGGAGCCGTGAACAGCAGTGGCGAAGCGTCAAATATTTCCTAAGGGAAGCCCGAAGAATTAGAACCATATAGGTGCGAGTCTGACATTTAGAGTAACATGGATTTCACTGACAGCGAGCTGTAGCTTTCTAGCTGGGTAAAGCCGTCAGGAATCGGCTTGTAGGCAGGCTGCGCCACTGGTGAACAGTGAAGAAGTAGGTACGAGTATGTGTCACGAAAAATTACCACTACGGTCACTATGTTTGCGTCAAGGAGAATCCAATGTATGACGAACGCATCTGTCACAACCTATTTTCTCCGAACCAAGTGGACGAAAAAGTTGAAATTTGGTACGTATACAGAGTTATTTAGTTAGGTGAACCTATCAAGGAAATTATAGCGTAAATAAATGAATTCTGTTTATGGGGTTAAGTTTTGGGGGGAAAATTAGAAATTGAAAAAATACTCATTGTGTGACACAGTATAGGTATGTATATAATTTATAATTTTAAAATTCAATTTAAATATTAAAAATAATATACGAAAACCGAGCCTAAAATAATGAAAAAAATACGGAATATAGGTTTTCCTGTAAACTAATATCCTCATATTAGTTTACAGGAAAACCTACATGAAAATCCAGTCTTTACATTCTCACGAGAAGAGAAAAACATCGTAGGTAATGCGATGATTTATACCTATAACGAAACCCTATCCAAAGGTCTGACTCGCACTTAACCAGTTTTTATTACGTTGGTGATAAAATTGTAAATATTTCTCTAAAATATTTTAAGTAATTATTAGCAAACCAATTTAGTCCAAAAGCAACCTTCTCCAAACTTAATAGAGTGGCAAACTCTTTCTTGTTTTATTACACGTGCCATTTGGTAAATGACCTGTTTGACTTTTGAATGGCACATAGCATTACACGTGTCAAAACATAGATAATGAGGGCCTTTATTCGACATTGCTTAAGCGATAGACTTTTGCTCTCAAGTTAATAAGAGCTAAAAGTACCAAATTAGTTTGCGATATCGTTTAGAGAATGTCGAATACAGGCCCAATATAATTAACGCGAACAAAATGTATGTATGTAGAGCAGGTCCGTACTATAATCTATTGTCATCCTATACATTTCAAAGATCCCACGAAATGTTATTTGTCTGGACGGGATTTTTTTTCTTATTAAATTACCTTCAGTAACCGGTGCTTTAATAATCTTATAATTTATCAAATAAAAAAACTGACTTAAAATAGGGGATGTGACTCTGAGTCGTGGCTGGTTCACGAAACATGGCGATGCCATCCAAAGCGGTAATGCGGCTGCCATTGCACAACTTTTGCTATGGCAGTCCACTGTTGGACAAAACCCTCTCTAATTCGACGCCACTTTTTTCGTTCAGTCCCCGTCACGTTTCTAGCCATTTTACTTTTGTTATTATTTTCGTCCGAACATGAACTCCTACGTGGAAACTCGACGCCCATAGGCGCTCGCGGCATTGCGATGTGGGCAATATTTGCGCCGATAGGCGTTTTCGCCAATGAAAGGCATGAGGAGAGCCTGTTGTGCAGGAGCTTGAATGCTGCATGTCCACTATTTATTTTTCATCACACTTGCTCGGAAAGGGTGTTATTATACGCAAGCGTATAGAGCAACTATAGCCGATTTAACTCCTCTACGGGCCCCGCCGTCAGCGGGAGTTATAAACCATACAAAATCCATAACTCCCTAGGGAGTAATGGATTTTGTATGGTTTCGAACTCCCGCGGGCAGTTAAGTGCGCCAGGTCGGCGGAGTTGCTCGGGAGCCGCCGCCGGCGGGGCGCGCGACCGCAAGCCGGCGGAGCTGCCCCGCGCTGATCGCAACGTACGCTCAGTTTATGAACACCCACCTGATGGTAATTCACGATGTAAAATGGAAATAAAATTAATATATATACTTTTTTTGTCTAATTTTTATTTCATTTCCTCGCAAATGTGATGAAAAACATTGTGTGTATCACGGACAGTAAGGGAATAACAAACTCGAGTCATAAAAGCCCTCGCCTATCGGCGTCGGGCTTCTGACAGACTCTCGTTAGTTATCCCCTTCTTACGGCCCTAGATGCACTGTACTATATAGTGAACTATTATATTATGAGGAACTATTAAGGGCTATAGGGGCAAGACATGTATGATAAATCGCTATAATAAAATTAAAACACAATGTTAGCAACCAATATTTATTAGCGAAATTTTTATTAATTAAGCGTTTTTGAGTTTCATTACGTAGGAAGGTAGTAGATCGAAGAGAGATAGATAGAAGAGAGTAGAAATTCTGTTCAGATAGTGATTGGCCGGTAAGCAAAAACGTCTGAAAAAAATTGATATAACTATCAGTTAGACAAAGTAAATATTCATTACAATCTTGAGTATATTAACAAAGGAAATTGAGAGAAATAATCTATAATGTTGCCTAGGGTACTACAAAAAGTACTCCATCATTTTTAGGAGCTGAGGCAATCATTGAATTGCAGACTTCCGAGAAACCTTAAGGGTCTACAGTACAAAGCAAAATAAGACTAAGGCATAAGGCATTGCCATTTAGAGCTGTAAATCTTACTTTGTCTAATCTTACATGTGTGTCACAGCGAATACATTAAAGTGAATTCATCCTTACTTGTCTGATTTGGTAAATAAGTTTCTAACCTCAAAATGCACCTTTTTTGGCTAAAACAGATATTTCTTCGTAAATT
The DNA here is from genome assembly GCA_947859335.1 of Tortricodes alternella. Lineage (NCBI taxonomy): Eukaryota > Metazoa > Arthropoda > Insecta > Lepidoptera > Tortricidae > Tortricodes > Tortricodes alternella. Next base: position 6,339,220 of record OX401975.1, on the reverse strand, counting down.
AAGCAACCGAAGATAATATTTTAGACATCACTTTGCCAATTCTTCACCTATGCTTGCTTTACTTAGCTGTTTAACCCAAAAAAGGTACATTTTGAGGTTATAAGCATAGTATAAAGAGAAGGAAGTAGGGTATCTTCACATAAGCGCACCGCGCGCGGCTTGTATGTGTGCGCCAAAGTATCTATGCGTCGCCGCACGCACACTTAAACAAATCTCGACCCGCTTAAATGAGCGTAGTAAGGGGAAACGGGTCGTGGTCGTGTGTAAGTGTGCGTGCGCCGCGCGCGGTGCGCTTGTAGGAAGATACCCTACTTCCTTCTCTTTATACTATGTTATAAGCTTGTTATAAAAATGCACTTTTTTAACAAAAACCTTTTTTACTAACCTCACATTTTGCACACGACTACGTCTATGCTATGGCTTCATTAAAAAGGCGTTGATGGCATAGTCTTGTAACAATTTGTTGATGTTTCTCTAAAAATATATATATAAGTATATCGTATTTAACTTACCAGAATATTTTCAAAAGAAACACTTGAAAATGTCTAATGCAGCTTCTTTGAGACATTGTATAATATCGCTCTCTCCCAACAAGGCGTTTTCATGAGGTGGTTCCTCATAGCATTTAATGGTTTTGACGATGGTGTCACAAATGCACTTGATTTGGTCGATATTTGATAGTTCCGTATCATTGTTAATTTCGACCTCGGTCTTGCTGTTCCGGCCGCAGGCGACGCCGACGACGGCGAACAAGAGAAAAGCCAGCAGGAGCTTATTCATTTTGAGTCCTTTTTGTCTGTCGCGAGAGGCTGAATGACGCTAAAGAACACAGTGGGCTATTTATATGAAAAATCCAAACTAAACTATGCGCGTTTTAACGATAAATAGGTATTTGATCATTTTAATTGTGGTGTGCATATTCCATTTTATTGTTTTATTTATTCAATATTTTTATTATGTTAAAATATTCCATTTTTAAGATTCCGTACCTCAAACGGAAAAACGGAACCCTTATAGGATCACTCGTGTGTCTGTCTCTCTGTCTGTCACAGCCGATTTGCTCCGAACCCACTGGACCGATTGAGTTGTTTGGTAAACTTAATAATTATGTAAGTCGGTGACTTTATGGGGGTAAATTAGAAAATAAAAAAAAATTTAGATCGTGTGACATATCAAATGGTAAATAGTTAGAGAGTGCTTTAAGGAAAAAAAGCGAAAATTTACCATTCCCCCATTATGTCCGAAACTACTGGGCCTACAATTTAGAAAAAAATACAGTAAATAGTTCTTTACCTATAGATAACAGGAACACCTATAATAAGTCTATGGTATTTAAAGTAACATAGAAAATCACGATAATCACGTACCAAACGGAACCCACTCCACGCGAGTATAACTCGCACTTGTCCGGTTTTTTTATTGTTAGCGATTGTAGCAACGTACTGCAAAAACGACTGTGTCCGAACATAATACAGTCGCAAACTCTTCGCCTTTAAAGAACACGTGTATTTTTGACACTATCTCCTGACACATTTTTTTCTTTACACGTGTCAAAGTAATGTTAACCAAAAGGTACTTACGGGTAGACCGCTAAAACCCCTCTGGCCTTGGTCTCCTTTAGGGCCCGGGGGGCCTTCTGGACCCTAAAAACAATTAATACTTTAAAGCAGCTCTGATACAGAGTAATTCAAGCGGCATTACATACGAGTACATGGCCATATTATTTCTCCAAGTGTGTGTTATAATCATGAATTGAAACTCAAAGGATCATTATCAATACATATAAAACAGTACCGTGACTCACTTATAGACAACGCACAGCCTAAACGAGTGTTCCTAAAGATTTGAAATTTGGAGGAGACATGCCTTGAGTACCCTAGAGGTGCACTACATAGGGATTTTTTTTGAAATTCCATCCCTAAAGGGGTGAAAAGAGGTGATAAAGTTTGTATGGAAAATACCGCGGGCGAAGCTGTGGCGGGTCTACTAGTTAGGTAGTATTATAAATGTTTGATTCAAAATCGGACATTATATCTGCCTGTTGCATGATTTTTCTCGGACTTTTTTCGACCTAAATATCAGCCTCGGTGGCGGAAGGATGTCGACTCGTGATCGTGAGGTCCGGGTTCGAATCCAAGCGATTGCCATGTACCAATGAGTTTTTCTAACTTATGTCATTATTATTCACTTACGAATTGCGGACACCGATGCTCTTACAGTTAGGGAAAACGTCATGAGGAAACCTGCATATTTAGGTAGTAACCATCATCCAATTGGTCAGGTTCCCCTGTCACAAAGGTTACGGAGGTCAAACGGCAGTCGCTCCACTGTAATAACCCGACCTGCTGAATCCGGGATCATGCATGGTCAAAGCATACCCCGAATTAAATACAGGAAAAAGTGCTAGGAAGACAGAGAGAATTGATGAATGTTGCCTGCAAACAATATTACTATTGTCACATAAACTCCTTATTCACACTTAGTGCGCTCTTAGAGCAGTGACATATTTGCGTAAATCATTTGACTTTTATGATGGGGTTCAAATCTTTCTGGACGTGAAAATATGTATAAGAATAAACTTACCGGGGGGCAGGAGCCGTTGCACACATTAAGGGTAGGAACGGCCAAGCCCGCGGCGCGCGCGCCGAACTGAAAACAAGGACCAATTGATACATCACCATCATCATAGTGAGCAGCTGTAAGGCAGCAGTGTTATACAAAGGATCAGAACATGCATTACGCACGAAATATTCAGCCCAAACCGGGCGAGGGTAGCTATGATTCGATTATGTAGGTTATATGCCCGATTCACAAACGAAAAAAAAAACTTTAAATAAATTATTACAACAATGAGATATAATCAGTATAGATATAGTGAATTATTAATTGACACACACTTTTGTCTTAATCGCAATGGTCGTAAAGTGTATTCATCCATACTTGTCTTATTTGTGTTCTAAAAATTTGTATATATTGCTTAATAAATGTCTTTCTTTCTTTCTTTATTTAGTAAACAAGTTTCTAACCTCAAAATGTGCAATTTTCGGGTGAAACAGCTATTTTATCCTAAATAAAGCAAACCTAGGCTAAAAATTGGCAAAGTTTCGTCTAAAATATTGTTTCCGGTTCCTTTATTTTCTAGAAACTTCTAGTAACTTGTTTACCAACGACCTGATGATCATGGCAAGTCTCATTTCTGGTAGCCCTCATCTCCGAACAGATAATAATAAATTTCAAATACCTTCTAACATAAAAATACTTACATCCGGAAATGGCGTCGACACGAGGTAACCAGGTACTTCCTACACAGAAAGAAGATTAACCACATCATACTTCAAAAAGGTTTACAACGAGTATAAGTATTATTTATGCCGAATTAAATACAAATTAATTATTTCATTGTCAGAACTCGCTGGTCAGTATCTCTGATGGTACCGAGTTTTCGAAAACGTTACTCGCTACGAGCCTAGCTCGTCGAGCTACGCGGCAGTGAAAGGTCTACTTATAATCTAAGCAAAGATACAAAGTTGCGTTTAGGGAAAATAACATACGTTTTCTATTTCTTCGCAGCTGTCGGCACTCAGCCTGTAGCGGTTGCAGCTCATGGACAGCCATTGGAGATCTATCTGAAAGTTTAAATATAACAATTTGTCACTTAAATTTATTGGCGGATGCGAAAGAGATGAATCTATCTAAATGGTTCTAGGATTTGTTAGATGGGTTCCGCGAACGCATTATTTTGATGTAGCGTTTTCCGAGACGCATTTTTCCGCGATCGATTAATTTCTTCATCGGAATTTGACTCATAGATTTCTTCCAAGTCACATTTCTTCGCGACTAAAAAATTTATTCATTGGCATTCTACCTACTCGTGGCTTTTTAAAGATGGAAGTTATTTACGAATGTATCATACCTACCTACACTTAATTTTTGGCAATAATGTCAGCATTTTGTCTGCGCTTTTGATAAAGTAACCAACAATTAATCGACTGCGGAAAAATGCGATATGGGAAAAAGCAACGAGTAAAATTTCGATGAAGAAATTAATCGATCGTGGAAATATGCGACTCGGAAAAAAGGTACATGAAAATAATGCGGTCGCGGAACCTATCTAACAAATAAGTTCTGGGTCGCTCTAAGCACAAAGCTATAATTGCGTTACATACAATTGCTATTACACAGGCAAAGGAACTAAAGGGAGTAAAGAGAGAGAAAGAAATATTATATATACCCTTGATTATACTTACAGAAGCAGGTGTACCGTCGTCACTTGTGATGACGGAAAGTGATGTAGCGTTGCTCAAATCGTGGACTGTGACGTTTTGTGGTGGCAACTGAGAAACAAACTAAATCTTTAGTTGATAAACTCATATTGAAATTAAGATTTATTCATTGCAATTGCATGGAAGTACGAGTAGGTACCAGTGGTTTTGATGCTGAATATACTTACTTCTTGACAGTCCACCGCCAGGAAGACTGTGTCGTTGGTAACAGCTAAATGCAGTTTATGCCAGCCGGGCGTGAACAACTGTAAACAAACAGTATAGGCGTTAACAGTAGACACCTTTTTCGGACAGTCGTGTAAAAAAAACTGATTCCGACCAGACCACTTCTTAGAATTTTGTTTTGCTCGGATTCGAAAAATCCGCTTTCACACATTACTTCAGTTCGCCACTTTCAAACGCTCGAAACTAAATATGTATTAATACTGTAGAGACCTCGCCACAAGCAATTGATTCTGCAACACTCATTTTACCTTCTGCGAGTTGAATAGCAGCCGGGTCCCCTGCAGCAGGACCGCCACCCGCTCCTTGCGCGGGAGCACCGTCACGGAGAACTGAAGAGGCCTGGAGGCGCGCACGACCACCCAGGGCCTGCTCTGCTTATGCGCGTTGAAGGTGGCTACTATGCTGAACTGTGCCGGAAGACCGGACGGGAACACTTTGCTGGAATAACCAGTAACCAGTTATTTTTTATATCGTCCTTTGATATTAATGATGAAAGAGAAACCTGGAAAGACCTAAATCTGTATTTCATGTTGCATCTTTACACAAAAAAAAATGAGCCTGTGCCGAGCGAAAGACGCAAAATATGAATCTAATGTGTGATATACTAATACCCAACTCCTCGGCAATCCGCTCGATATCCACCGGATTCCTATACGGCAATTGCTAGCTCATCGTCGAAACATTACTCAAAGTTACCAAATCACATGGTTTATCCATTTACACTCCTGTGCTGCACTGGGAGTGAAAAAATAGCATGGAATGCGTGCAGATGTTTATCATCCTCTCCAACATGGTGGACTATCTGTATGGGCGATGGGCTGATCACCTGTCACCATACGGTTCATCTTGTAACATCGATGTTAAAAAAATCGTATTTAACTTTAGCTAATTCATAAAATGTAAAAATAATGGATTGCCACACTGCAGGTAAAAATATCTAAAAAAATAACACCACGCCTAATTCTTCTCTGGCATTACATTAGTGTAGATTCTGCGAATTTTCTACAGTAAAAAATTCGCCAGGTTTTGATAGTCCCGTATAGACTTCTATAGCCACGAAAAATTGTGCTAACAAAGCACTTTTTACTTCGTCTGTAATAGTTAAAGCCTATGATGAATAAGGTCGCCCTACCACCAGCGGCCTAGCAAGGTTGACATAAGGATAAGTTAACACCGTCTTATCTCTCAGTGCGTTTCTCTCACACTAGTGCCGACGAAAGATAGTCAGAGAGATCAGACGGGGTTAAGTTATCTCCGTGTCAACCTTGTTAGGGCCGCTGTGCCTAGTTGTTTGTCAGACATGCTAAGTTTAACCCTTTGAATAATTCTGTATACTAGAGTGGAAGCCTCAACTTGATTTTTCGTAAAGCCTGTTGAGGCCAAATGACACAATCGCCTATACGAAAAACGATCACCGCCGGACGCGGCGCGCACGCCCGCTCCGTCAGCAAATGCTCGCTGTCATTTGTTTCAGATGTCTGTTCTAGTGTAACGTAATACTTCAATGGTTTAACCAATGCCTTCTGTCAAAGATTAATAACTTTAAATCCCAATTCAATCCAACTGCAGCAAGGTTGTCAATTTTTAAGGAAATATAAAAAACAAATTAGAATAAAAATTATATCAAAAAAAAAGTGGACTCCTAAGCAGGTGTTGTCAACTTAGGCGATATTAATCTAAAAAAAATGTTTTGCATTTCGTCTTCAAAGTCTCCCTGTACAATTTGGACGCCTATCTTATTAGCGTAACAAGACCTTTGTTGCTTTTCTTCTTCGGATTTTATGTCAAAGCTTACCGTAACGGCAGTATGAGGTTAGCCCCATCCCCGATCCTATACGCCTGCTGCATGTCCTGGGAGCCCTGCACCAGGGTGACGCCGGTGGTGTCTGCCTGGTCCAGCCGGTACACCGCGATGAGATCGATGCTCTGCAAGTCGATGTCGCCAGGACGCATCGCGGAGCACGGCGAGTCGGGGAAGGGAGCTTCGGTTGTGACAATTTCTGAAATGATATACGTGGCAATAAACTACTTGTTTATCACAGGTATATAAACTGTTTTATCTACACCCATATCATAAAACCTCCATAATGTAATCAAAAACCGTAGGAAATGACCACCATTATGACAACCTGTACTGTAATGTTATTACAGTATCGATTTTAGTATCGTAATGGTCATAACGATACAGATATGAGCTATGCGCCGTCGCCGCAACCGGAGGGGCCCCATCGTCACCGTGTCGCTGTTTATAATATGTATGTAGTTAAATTTATGTATGCAACTCTGCATAATTTCGCCTTAAAACACACGTGCGATCTTATTATGACACTCGCTAAAAGCGCGTTTCATAAAACCGCACTAGTGTTTTAAGGCCTATCATTATGCAACCGTTGCATAAATTACTTTTATTATTCAACTTGTATAGTTTTTTTATAGTTTTGTATAGTAATTTATAGTTTGGAAATTATAAAACTCAAAAGGCATACATTAAATACATTACCTGTCGACTCTCCGTAGCATGTTGTTCGAAGACTTGTTATAAAAAATAAAACGGCATAGCTGAAAATGAAAATTAATATTAATTTTCATCTCTCACACGCGGAAAGTAGGGCATTGTTTATTTATATGCGGGGGGAAATGCATGGATTACTTTTCATCCCTAGGGAGAGAAGAAAAAACTGAACCGAAATCCTATACGTAATACAGCCAAGTCTAATGACATAATTAAGCTACTTAAATTTAATAAACTATCATGAACTATTTAAAATATGGTATTTTTTTTATTGCGATAACAATACACGTACCTATATAATATTTTTTTCGATAATTATATATATTAAATTTAGGTTTTACGCAATCAAACCACTATTAAACTGCATCTTAACAAGTAATGTCACGTTCCCGCCTTAAAAAGTCGAAGTCATAGTTGCATACGAAGAAAAAGTATGAACAAAAAAGATATATTTTGGTCTAGGTCAAGGCAATTGCATATAAATAATTCGTTCAATCAGATCGATCTATTGCAGACCTTGAATTCTATTGTTAGCCCTTCCAGAAAACAGAGCAAAATATTGTTTTAAAAAATGAATTAGAATCCAATATCCTTTTAAAATCAATGAGAATGTCTGGGTAGCTGGTGGTTTGGTACTAAGTATTCTTTCTACACACATAAATATCATTATTGCGCCCCGCTTAACAACGTTTTTCATGTCATGTCATTACCGGATGAAACATTGTCAGTGTATAGGTCCGGGCAAACCAAATGCGTTACCGGCGCGTCGCGTTCTACAGATCGGGCGGGCCCGCGTTCGAAACGCGACGCGCCGCATACGCGTTTGGTTTGGCCGGGCCTTAAATCGGAGATTGAAAATTGGTTTGGTTTGAGAAAATGTAAACCAAAAATTATAGCATGCAAAATTTTACCAAAAATACATTATTTTTGGTAAAATTTTGTATTGTAATTAGTACCTCAGTCAAAAGTCAGTTATTTTGCAAAAATTATAGTTGATACAGTTGGATATCAACTAAACTTACAAAACAAATTTAAGTATTTCATATTTCCTATATACTGGTTATATGTGTTGGTTCCATCGTGTCTTACGGAAGCAGGACAACCAAAGTCATAACATATGAATAACAACGGTACTTATGTATACGCAAATCAAGAAAACACTTTAGAAGTTTTCATAGTCTTAATTGGTGAATGCCTCCGAAAGGAAAGTCCAGATATTGAATCTTGATTCTAAGAAACTTTTCTTGCTCCTCTGCTGCATGAAATAGCATAGAATGCGTGCAGATGCTTATCATCCCGGCATGTCGTAAAAGTCGACTAAGGGACGGGTCCTCTCCAACATGGTGGACTATCTGTATGGGCGATGGGCTGATCCCCTGTCACCATACGGTCATCATACCATCTTAGGACTAATTAATCGAACGTGGCCACAAGTAGTCTTGTGGCTCTGGCAACCCCATTAGGGATTTCGGGCGTGATGCTATGTATGTATGTATGTATGTATGTATGTATTCTAAGAAACCATAGTTATCGCGCACAAAGTGCAGCTGACACTTTTTAACTAATAAACGGGTGCAAAAGGGACCAAATGCTTTATGTGCGCGATACCAGTGTCACTACTGAGTGACAGTGTACTAAGGCCAGCTGTTAATTAAACGTCTGATATTCAAACCGCAACGAAACATTTGACAAATCAATCAAATTGGCGGACTATTGAGGATTGAAGGTCGATGAAGTAGGCCGCGTGCGGGATCAATTATTTGTTGACCCATTAAAGTATTGAGATTTAATGATATGGAAAGTGGGGCAGCCATTGAATCAGCGTTGTGGAAACATGGTGATGACGGTCAGCGAGCATCGACCTGGCTCTACAAACGTCGAAGTAGAAATATAGACAAAATATTGTCTCTAAGTCTGTTCGCCGAGAGTTGATAAATATTATGATATCGTTTCGAAATAGCGACTGTCGCTTAACTATCGCAAACTGTATGACGGGCGTCGCTTATCGCCGCGCGCACTGAGTTTCGTGGTACGAAGGACGCAGATGTTGTCAACTGCGGTTTCGCACCGAGCGGATGGCGGCGAAAGAAATAAGTATATTTTGTTTTGTTCATATACACAATCGCTATATTGCAAATTAATGTCTTATATGTCCGCTTCAAATGTCATATAAATTCAATAATCTGCACTGGCTTCAGCCAAAGAAACGAAAAAGAAAAAATATATCTATGACACATGTTTAAAACGCGTTGAGTATGGATATGACGTGTCTTGTGTCTTTCTACATATAATAATGTCATTGGCGTTCATTCAGTGTGGCGTTGGGGTGTTCTGTTCCCGTGTTGCTTTCTTTTTATACAGTTAGGCTATTCAATAATAATATTCTATGAAAAAAATATATTTTTTCTCCTTCATTTTCTATTATCATCGGTAAAAATAATTTAGCGGGCCGCTATTTGTAATGAGTTAAGAAGCTCTGACTTTTTACTTTTTTTATCAACTCTCGGCGAACAGACCTTAGCTGACTTGAAATATTAAGGGGTATAACCGCCAAAGTCAAATTGTAATGAAAGCTGAAGCAATTCTGCGGAGCAATATGAATTTTATTTTTATGTTGTTTTAGTACCCTAATAGTGCGAGCCTGACTTGCTCTTGACCGGTTTCTTCGTTGAATCTCATCTCCTCCATATCTTAAGATTCATTATAATTTTCTCTATGACAACTCTTTTTTATGCAGGTTTCCAAACTCACCCAGAACTTCTGTTACATACATACTCGCAAAAATAATTAAGCAAAGTAAAATTAAATGAATGATGGTCATAGAAATTAGACATTATATCAATGGAATGTCAGCACCAAATGTTTTGATGAATCTTCATTCGTGTAACCTAGACTCAAGTTTTGATGTAGGTACAGTTGATGAGATAAATTGAGTGTTTATTCGGTACTGCTATAGTAGTTTATGCAACGGTTGCATAATGATAGGCCTTAAAACACTAGTGCGGTTTTATGAAACGAGCTTTGCGAGTTTCATAATAAGATCGCACGTGTGTTTTAAGGCCAAATTATGCAGAGTTGCATACATAACTTTATCTACACACATTTTATAAATCCTCCATCATGGGTTCAGAAACAATATTTTCTGGCAACAAGTTATTTGTTGCAATCGTGGCTGCATATTTCCGATATCCGGCGCATTTTCACATCACACACACTCCGAGAAGACTATTATTCATATTTTCAACTAAAATGTAAATTACAAACAACTTTTTCTATTCAATTCAACAACAATTCTACTTTCGTTCAGCAAAACACCAACATAATGGCGGCAATTCGATCCTCCGTCAAGACCATTTTTTTTTAAATCATAGACAGACGAATGAAGTCTCGATTTTCGTGTCACTCGAGATCAAATGTTGAGCAGTTTATATTAAAAAAACATACTAAATTGACGTTTCGTATCAATAACTGTTTAAATATCTATGGATACTAGAATAGAGACCTACTTGAGTTTTGACAGCTGTTCCAAATGTAATCTCATTTCTATACTAAAATCGATACGGGAATAACATTGCAGCACTCGTTTTACCTAATTGGTTGTCAAAATGGTGGTCATTTCCTACGGTTTTTGATTAAACTATGGAGGTTTTATGATATGGGTGTAGATAAAGTGATTTACTATATCGTCACTAAAATGTCAAAACTGCGAATGTGAATTTCAAAACAAAACAACAACACATTCCCGGTTCTGGCATTTTAGTATCGATATAGTAATTCACTTAGCGGCCCTAACATGCATGGCACAAAGATAAATTAGAATCGTTTATCTCTAAGTGCGTCTCTCTCACACTAGTGCCGATGAAAGAGATAGTAGAGGTAGTATGTTACGTTTTCACGCTGAACTGATTATGATGAAATTTGGTATAGCCATAGTTCGTGCACAGGGAAAGGACATATGGCCGAATTCAGAAAGGCTACTCAAACTGAGCTTTAATTAAAGTGACGTTTCTGTATAGGTTGACAACTAGTTGAGGGAGGCGAGAGGGTGAGGACTTTAACTACTTAATATCTAGTCAAATGCTTAAGTGGCGTTCCTGAATTCGGCCAACAGTTTTTTTTTTTTTTTAAGCCGACCCTATAATTTTGCTATAGGGGCTGGAAAATTGATTTACGCTAAATTCTTGCGGCCCGATGAGAGCCCATTGATGTCTTCTTATATAGGTATCTGGGCGATTTATGGCAAAACCGCGGAACCGATTTTGATAAAATTCGATATGGAGATAGTTTGAGCCCTGGAGAAGTTCATAGATATTTTTTTCAGGCAACCAGTCCCTAAAAGTGTGAATCTGCAATTATTTTCGAAAATACTGTTTTTAGACCAGCATCATAGAAATAAAACATCACATTTTGACGAGGATGTCCAAAAAACTAAAATCAGAACTTAAAAATAATATATATTTTTCACAAATTTTGACCCTTAATCAAATAAAAATTGATAGGCAAAATGATCTGCTTTTTTCTGTAATAGATATGCTTTTGTTTCAATTAACTTTCATAATATATATTTTAAACCTCATTTTGATTTTCATGCAACTTCCCCATTCGGCACAAACGTACCTTATTATATGGAGACGAACTATGTGTCTATGTGTGTAGGATACTTTTTATCCAGGAAGTATTTTTAGGAATGTTTATTCATTCAGAAAATATGAGAAATGCTACTTGGTAGATGGCGTTGGCGAAAGTGATCGAAAGTCACTGACAAAAGCTAGTAACTTTATAAATTAAACAAAACAACCACATATATTTTGCGCTGAGTGTACAATTTAATTGAATCACGCTGAAATGACTCGGTAACATTGCACGCAAACTTGTTTCGCCAGTAAGCAAATGAAACGGAATTGAAAGATCTCGAAACGGACGAAGACCCTTATTCCCTGATTGACTGTGTCACGACCTACATGCAAGAGTGATTTCTTTACGACCAAGCTAATTTAGGAATTATTTATTGGTCGTTATATCGATCGGCTGAGTGTTCCATGTGCCGGGGACATTCTTTAACTCCCCGGCGATCCGCTCGACGTTGAACCATGTTGAACTAAAGTTGGGTGGCAACGTGGCAATTTTCGTTAGGGTTCCGTCCTTCAAAAGGAAAAAAACGGAACCCTTATACGATCACTGGTATGTCTGTCTGTCTCAGTGCCGGATTAGCCATCTAACAAGAGTAGCAAATGCTACGGGCCCCGCACATTGGGGGCCCCGCGCACGCACGCTTGCATGAGCGTATTTCTTTTTTCGATTAAGATAGGAGCGTATAAATATAAAGTTTTTTAATTAAAATACAAGAGGCCAATGTTAAGATTTCGGTATCAAAATTACAAAAATAATTAAAATTTACTAAAGCAAACCAAGGGCTTCTTGACAGAATTTGCTACGGGCCCTGCACTGGCTTAATCCGGCACTGGTCTGTCTGTCCGTCTGTCTCAGCCAATTTGCTAAACAACTACTGGGTCCGATTGAGTTGAAATTTGGTACACATTATGTAAGTCGGTGACCGTAAATAAATGAAATTTTAACATGCGGACACTCATGGGGGTAAAATTCGAAAAAATAATAATTGGAAGCTATATTGTGTGAAATATCAAATGAATGGCTCGTTATGAGAATTTTCAAATATATATTTTTTTTATTTATTTAAGAGTTTTGTAGTTATTTAGGAAAATAGGCGAAAATTAGCCATTCATCCCCCCCCCCTATTTCTCAGAAACTATTGGGCTTAAAATATTGAAAAAAAAAACAGAAAATAGTTCATTACCTACCTAAACCCATAAGAAGTCTGTGGTATTTAAATTAACATAGGAAATTTCAGATAATCATGTACGGAACCCTCTCCACGCGAGTTTAACTAGCATTTGTCCGTTATTTTAAATTATTCTGATGAAAGATTGTTTGTGTTTTTATTTATCCGACCGCGTGAAGCGAAATTCAGGCATAGAGTTTAACAGTCTATGTATGTAGGTTTGAATGTTTCACTTTAGGTCCTGAACTACCGGATCAATTTTAATGAATAGGGCAGTCATATTGTGATTCGTGAAGAATGTGCGAGTGTCAGGCTAAAGTACAGTTGAACACAGCCTCTTCTCATAAGAACTTGTAAAAGTCTAAATTGAATATACCTACAGATTTTAACTTTGGCTTCGCCGTTTTGAATTTTTTAGGCGTGTTATATTATGATCGGAATGTCGGATTTAATGAAAATTATTAAGTTAGTAATTAAGTTTACAAAGATAAGTCTAGTTTAAAAGATAAGATTAGAATAAGATGCTGTTCTAGAACAAAAACGAATCGGTTTCTTCCGGCGAATCTTTTGAGGATAAAGATGTATCTGCGAGCTAATACCTATCTACCTAATTTTTGTTTTACCACTACACCGGACATTAGTAAAAACTTAATAGAGTCAATTATGGTTTAGGACCGGTTTTATAAGGGTTCTTCAGACCTTATGCCAGAACAGTTTTTTTTTCTGATATATGATCGAATAGTGTTACCAAGGGACCTTTATAAAAACCTTAAAAATACTGAGTATTTTAAGGTAAAGGTGCCTGCCTTTACTAAGCTTTTAGACTATGTATTACCCGCTACTCATTACCCTCTCCCCTATAAAACAAAAAAGTAACTCACCGAAACAACATTTTCACAAAAAACACTACAACATTATTCTATAGTCCAAGAGCCAGCGTCCGCTACGGCCGCCGTAGACCAGTACCAGCACACACTAGCAGGAGTCGCGCTGGCTGAAACAATCGGCAATCCTGTCGGCGAGTGATATATCAATTAATTTGCTGATGACCAGCCTTTTTAATATACCACGATGACGAGTGATCGCATCGCTGGGGCTGTGTATGAGACGTTTAAATGAAAAAAGTGCGATATAGATGTCTATAATCAAAAACTAAGGAACTATTTAGTCAGGTTTAATTTTTTATTTTGTACTTGTTATTATTAGAGGCTAAGTGAGACAGGTAATGCAATGATTATGAATAAATGACCATCGTCTATGTATATGTCTAAGTATATATTTTAATTGTTTCGTAATTAAAACAGTAATTTTGAAAACTAGAACCTGACTGGCGACGTAGAAGCATGTTTTCTAGTATAACGCCTGTTAAGGTCAATGGCACTACTCATTGTATACCAAATAATAATGTATAATTATACTCAATTTACTTGAAGTTTATTTAAGGCATTAGTAATGTAAATCACCTATATTAATTGTTAAGTTGATCATTTGACTCTTTTGGTAAGTCACGGTAAAACCTCGTGACTTACCAGAGAGAGTTGTTTCGTTAAAAAGGTCGCAGCGCGGGGTAGCGAGCGTATTCTTTTTCCGGCATTCGTAGAAGTAAGAGATATTGTGACTGTGATGGGATCCGGATTGTTAACATTGAATAACGAAATATAAGTGCATTTATTACTATCCTGGATTGGTTTGATTCCCCGCCTAGCTCCCCAATAGGTCAGAAGTGGGATTCGAAAGCCTGTTAAACTCTACATACCCTCGTTTTGGATTCGCGTAGTCGGGTAAGGGAGCGTTCAAGTATTACGTAACGCAATATTTGGAGTTTTTGACCCCCCCCCCCCCCCCCATGTAACGCGCCGTAATGTTTTTCTGTACCCCCCTTCCCCTAGTAAAATTTTAAGAGGTCATTCCAAAAATGAGGTATAAGATGCCAAATCGAAGAATAGGTAATTGTCTTACTAATTACTTCAGAAGGAGGAGGAGGAGTTGTTCAGATAGGCTCACCAACTTATTTATAAATTAATTTTTTAGGGTTCCGTACCTCAAAAGGAAAAAACGAAACCCTTATAGGATCACTCGTGCGTCTGTCTGTCTGTCCGTCTGTCACAGCCAATTTGCTCCGAAACTACTGGACCGATTGAGCTGAAATTTGGTATTCATATGTAAGTCGGTGACTGCAACACGGACGCGTGACGTAAATATATGAATACATGGGGGTCACTTTTGGGGGGTAAATCAGAAAATTAAAAAAAAAAGTTATGCAATCTATATTGTGTGACATATCAAATGAAAAGGCTTATTGTGAGGACTTTAAATAGGTATATTTCCTTCCGAATTTAATCTGAATCTAAGTAAAATAGGTTGGAAGTTATTTAGGAAAATAGGCGAAAATTGACCATTCCCCCCCCTTATTTCCGAAACCACTGGGGCTAAAATTTTGAAAAAAATACAGAAAATAGTTCTTTACCTATAGATTACAGGAAAACCTATAAGAAGTCTATGGTATTTAAAGTAACCTAGTAAATTGCAGATAATCATGTACGGAACGGAACCCTCTCCACGCGAGTTTATTAACTTTTAAGGAAGGTATTTGCCTGTAGGTGCTGTCTGTTAAACTGATTAGAGTGCGTTTTTTTATCGCGCAAAATCTACACTAAATCAACCTTTTCAGCCAAATTAACTAAAGTTGAAAAAATATCAGAAAATATAAATGATTCACGTGCACCATGTTTTTGGGAACGACTCGATACCACGCAATGTCAAGGTGCTTACAATATATGGGACGAGGAATTTTCCTAGAAATGTTCGTGTAATCCATCTGGCTTCATTCATGGAATGCGCTCATAGTCTCCGTAGTCAACGATTAAAATGTCGAGATCGTCGTGAGCCGAGTTTTAACAATAAAAAAAAACTGTCTATAACAAGAAAGTTTTGTCAAAAAAGATTCCCTATCTTTATTCCTAGTTCAGGCTGTTGATTATGACGTTATTTATGTATTTTTATATTATAACTAACAACTACATCAAATCACAGCTTCCTTAACGATTCATTTTCGTAGAACAAATTATTAATTTAGTTAAACCGAAAATTTTAGAAAATAACGGTTATTAATCGATTTATTAGCACTTACCGCTATATATAATACGTCATTCCACTAGCAACACTTCACAACGTTCCATTCCACATGGACGTGATTCGATTATGATTTACAAGCAAAACAGCTTAAAAAAATAGTACCGGTGTTGCGTGTAGCGGACCGTAAAAGTTGTGTCCGATGGTGTCAACGTGAACAGTTTTAATTTCATCATTTACCTATAAATTATTAAAAATAGCTAGAATCGGATATTCAATAACAGATCCAAGGTAATAGCGCCTGCAAACTAGTGCAGACCCAAACATTACTATTAAAACTTAGTCCAATGTGAACTTGTGTAGGTTATACTAGACTTGTGGTATTTCAGATGCCGTTGTCGTGTAGATTTTACCAGGAGAAATATCCTGAAGTGGAGGATGTGGTGATGGTAAATGTCCGGTCTATCGCGGAGATGGGCGCTTACGTCCATCTGCTGGAGTATAACAACATTGAGGGCATGATATTGCTCTCCGAGTTGTCGAGACGGCGTATCAGGTCTATCAACAAATTGATTAGAGTCGGGAAAACTGAACCCGTTGTGGTAATCAGAGTGGATAAAGAAAAAGGTAACCAACTCTCGCATAATATCCGCCTTTTAGTCGGGTTTTTGAAACTGAAATTATTAGCCTTCTTATTTGTTCTTGGCAACTGATAAAGATCAGTACAAACTGAGAACCACTGTAGTTCTCAGACTTTAAAGTTTAGAAAAAATATCAAAATTAAAACTAAATTGGGTCCATGGATGATCAATGAACCCAAAATAAAATTTGTCTAAGACTTAGCCCTAAAATCTGGCCTTTGTAAAATATTATAACTCACATTACACTTTTTTATTATCCCAGTTATCTTGTTACTAGAAATTTTTGTTTAGATATAGTTTGGATAACAATTTTTATATATGAATAATTGGAGATATACAAGGTCTACTTATGTATCTCTGTACACAAGTTGGCCAATTTTTTTTTTATTGAAAGTTAGTGCTATTAGTTGAAGATCTGAATTAGAAACAACCTGCACCATTTTACATCAATCATGTGCTATCAGTCAACCAACTGTATACTGCGCCCAATTTAAAAAGAGTGCTGACGGCCATACTTTTTATATGGCTGTCAGGGCTTTTTATATTGGGCGATAATCAATCATAGCCTGGCCAGGAATTTTTTAGGCAACTCACTCACAATATATTTTTTAACATACTAAATTTGATGTAAAATACTTTTCATTCATTTAAACAGATGGGTGAAGCTCATTTCTAATTCGGATCTGCTACTATTATAGTGTGGGGTCTTTTCTTATAGACTTATAGTACAATACAAGGTTGACCACTCCAACTTATAAGTAAATTTGGAGCCCAGCATGAAATAATTATTTCTTACTATAATTTTTATTGTATTTGTTCTTTAAGTTTAAATCAGAAGTTTCAAGTTGTTATAAAATTACCTACCCAAGTGCAGTGCAGACTTACCTAATGTTCCTTAGTTTCATCTTAAAGATTTGATTTCTATTGTCAACAAATATTGAGTCCACATAGAAAACACTACCAAGCTCAATAATTGGTTATTCAATTATGTGAGATTTATGAAAATTGACAAAAATTTCAGGTTACATAGACTTGTCAAAGCGCCGTGTATCTGCGGAGGACATAGACAAGTGTACAGAGAGGTATGCTAAAGCTAAGGCGGTGAACTCCATCCTGCGTCATGTGGCCGAGCTGCTGCACTATGAGAGCTCGGATCAACTGGAGGAGCTCTACAAGAGGACCGCATGGCTGTTTGAAGAGAAATACAAGAAAAAAGCATCTGCTTACGACTTCTTCAAACAGGCTGCCGTGTAAGTTGTTTAATGTTTACTTTAAGTTTTCACAAAGCTTGTTCCAGGTGACATAGGTATGACATTTAAATAATTTTACAATTTAATTAAAAAATATTTTGAAGTTAATCTTATAATAACTTAATGACTATGCCTGATGTAGTTAGGAATAGTGTATTATATAGAGAGACAAATCATTGTCTGCAATATTATATGTATGAAATATACCCTTAAGCAGGTTACAGTAGTAATAGTATGAAGCATTTCCCAATAATTATTAAAAGTAGATCACACATTTGATTGCATATCGGGTATTATCCAGTAATAATAATAATAATAATGGCTTTTTAAATGCCAAAAACCTACACAACCGCGAGGTGTGCAGTCTTAGGGAGTATTTCCTTAACAACGAGTGTGGGATGCATCGTGACGTGGTGGCAGCAGACAGGGGCCTCACCCCACTCTCCTTGGCAAGCGAGAACTGGCGCAGACCAAAGGTGCTGAGCACCGATGACCGCAGGGACGTATGGAAGAGCAAGGAGCTACACGGGCGGTTCTACAAGGCCCTAACAGGGCCCGATGTGGATCTGCTCGCGTCGGTGAACTGGCTACGCTTCGGTGACCTGTTTGGGGAAACCGAAGGTTTTGTCTGTGCAATTGCCGACGAAGTTATCAAGACGAATAACTACCGGAGATATATCCTGAAGGATGGTACGGTCGACATCTGTCGGGCATGCCGCCGTCCCGGAGAGTCACTCAGGCATATTATCTCCGGTTGTTCTCATCTTGCTAACGGCGAGTACTTGCACAGACATAACCTCGTAGCCAGAATTATTCACCAGCAACTTGCTCTTCGATACGGCCTTGTGGCGTCGGAAGTGCCGTACTACAAGTACGCACCGGCGCCGGTTCTCGAAAATGGTCGTGCTACGCTCTACTGGGATCGATCTGTCATCACGGACAGGACTATTATTACCAATAAGCCTGATATCGTGCTGACAGATCGATCGCAGCGCCGGGCAGTGCTCGTCGACATCACCATCCCCCATGACGAGAACCTCGTGAAGGCCGAGAAGGACAAACTCAGCAAGTACCTTGACTTGGCTCACGAGGTGACCGCCATGTGGGATGTTGACTCGACGATCATTGTGCCGATAGTTGTTTCTGCGAACGGGCTCATAGCGAAGAGTCTCGACCAACACCTCAAGAGACTCTCGCTTGATGGCTGGATCAAGGGTCGGATACAGAAGGCGGTACTCCTGGACACGGCGCGCATCGTCAGGAGGTTCCTCTCTCTGCGGCCCTAACCGCCGGTAGCTTGAGCCCCGCCCCGCTACCGGCGGCACCCTAGGCTAGGTTTTTATAGTGTCTGTATTTTTATAGTGATATTGTATTTTACTTTTTATACAAATATTATAAAACCTAGCTTAAGATTCAAGATTAATAAAGAGAATAATAATAATAAATCAGGGGACAATCTTTACACAAATCGATCTAGTCCCAAAGTAAGCTCTAAAGGCTTGTGTTATGAGTACTAGACGACGATATAAATACTTATATAGAGAAATAAATACTTAAATACATAGGAAACATCCAAGACTCAGGAACAAATATTCGTGCTCATCACACAAATATTTGCCCGTACCGGGGATCGAACCCGGGACGCTAGCTTCGGAGGCAGGGGCACTCCCAACTAGGCTATCCGCGTCGTCAAAACTAAACCAGTCCAGTGATTAAACTAAACAATATGACGGAGAGCAAACAAATGTTTCAGTGACCCATCAGTCCTGAATGAATGTGGCCTGGATGAGGAGACGAAAGAGGTCCTCCTTGCCAACATCAAGAGAAAACTGACCTCCCAAGCTGTGAAGATCCGTGCGGATATTGAGTGCGCTTGCTATGGCTATGAAGGCATTGATGCCGTGAAGGCAGCACTGAAGGCTGGCCTCACACTGTCCTCCGTTGAGATGCCTATTAAGATAAATCTAATAGCTCCACCATTATATGGTAAGTTATCCATTTTCATAAACAAAATGGGTACTGGCCAGTTTTGTTGTATTTAATAGGAAAATATGCGTAATTATATTGAAATTACATATATCTTCATGAAATATCTTCCACATAGAATCCGCTTATGGCTGTTCCATGGGGAACTGTCCAATAGTTCGGGTTCAATTATCTTATTTTCATTATTAAATGTAATGCTACCTCTGTAAATTTTCATCAAAATTGGTCCAGTAATTTAGCCATGGAAAAACATTCAGAAGCCATTGAACTTGAGCAACATTAAAAAAGGTGGACATGTACAAGTAATACAAGTATATATTACCATCCTCTTTATCTATAAAGAAAGTGAACTGTATTCCAGATTAGAATTATACACCATATAACTAATAAAATACCATCTTAGGACTAATTAATCGAACGTGGCCACAAGTAGTCTTGTGGCTCTGCCCACCCCATTAGGGATTTTGGGCGTGATGTTATGTATGTGTATAACTAATAAATAAATGTAATTTGTGTTTAAGGGTTGGTCATGCGTTATTTAAGAGGAGTGTCAACCTATGGCTTTTTATACAAAAGGCGATAACAATTTCCACCCCTTAAATGTTATCGGATGTTGACAAATTTTTGATAGGTTGTCAGTCAGAACAAAATCTAGGTCTATATATTTTGGTTTTTTCCGTATAAACAATAAATTCAGTTTTATTGTTGTTTCTGTATAGTAATTTTGGCGATTATTTGACTTTGATGATCTTTAATCAATATTCAAAAAATCATTCAGAAAAGTGCCTTTCAGATATTTTCGGTGCTGCTCTTTAACTTTCAGTGTGAGTATTTTAATATCATTTTGGTTGACCTTTTCCAGTAATGACCACTTCAACGCCCGAGAAGACAGACGGCCTCAAAGCCCTGCAGGATGCCATCGACAAAATTCAGGAGACTATCACGGCGGCCGGTGGCGTCTTCAACATACAGATGGCGGTAAGTTACACGCTTGTCACGTGTTTGAAACAATCGGTGGATATTTCGGGGTCTCTCGTACTCCTGAATCACGGCCAGAGATAGAGGTGGATGCTAAATACTACTGAAGTATGTGGTGTAAGAGTAATGAATAGAGCCACGTCTCAAAGTATATCAACCCTTATTGATAATTTATATGCTATTTTATAATGAAAGAAACTGAAACATGTTTAGGTAAATGCTGACACAAGCAAGATGCGTTTATGTCGCAGTAAACCATGTTAAAGTAGCCATATGCTACACCACTTTAGACAAAGAATTTAGAATTTACTTTCTTAAGGTCCTACCCGGCGAATTTCGCTGTTTTCAAATCCTATAAAGTATAGGTACTTAGCGTTGTGCAAGAATTTTGAAAAAATATGTATTGTAGTATAGAATCTATTCTTTATTTTCCTCCACTGGAATCTTGAACGAAGTGATAAATCAAGAGCAAAAAAAAAACCGTTAACCCTTCTTTCAAACTAAAATCCGTAAAGGCTCCCTTATTATGCGACGCTTACACATGAGAGTTTCACTAATCAGAAGACAATAATGTACACTATAATTTCATCCGCCGGTTTTTAAATTTATTTTGTAGTTTTTGAGTAAATTATACTATTCACTGCGGCGCGTGAACTAAGGCAAGTGGGGAAGGACCGAGTTGGAACGCTCAAGGTCATCGGCGTGGGGTACGCCCTTAAGTGAACGTTCAAAAGTTGTAAAGATAGTTCAACTCATCTTTGTGTGCAGCGCCGTATGTGTGTGTTTGTGTCACTCGTACGACACCAGCCGTGTCACTGACACACAAATCAAAGCTGCGTTTACAAGCTCACGCACACAACACCGTGGTAGTGTGTTAATAAGCTTGGTTGTATGTTGTATTCGGGGTTGCAGCCTAAAGTTGTGACGGCGACTGACGAGGCGGAGCTCGCGCGGCAGATGGAGCGCGCCGAACAAGAGAACGCCGAGGTGGCCGGCGACTCCGCCGAGGAGGACGAGGACCATGGTACGCACACGCACACACACATACACACACGTCTCTATAAATTAATCTTTTAACGCTACTTCAAACAAAAAAAAACCGGACAAGTACGAGACAAACTCGCGTGGAGAGGGTTCCGTGATTATATGAAATTTACCATAGGCTTCTTATAGGTTTTCCTGTAATCTATAGGTAAAGAACTGTTTTCTTTATTTTTTTTTAAATTTTAGGCCCAGTAGTTTCGTTGATAAGGGGGGAATGGTAAATTTTCGCCTATTTTCCTAAATAACTTGCGAACCATTTATCGTAAAATTATAAATAAAATACATTTAAGATCCTCACAATGAGCCCTTTAATTTGATATGTCACACGCCATAGTTTGCAAAACTTAATTTTTTAATTTTCTATACCACTCGCAAAAACACTCCATTCAAAATGGACACCAGCTATGACGTCACAGCTGTCGTTAGACTGTACTAAATGTATGGCGTTTAAACGAAATCTGCAATTATTTCCGATAATACTGTTTTTACACCAACATCGTAGAAATAAAACATGACATAAATTTGCTCCTCTGCTGCACTGGGAGTGAAGAAATAGCATAGAATGCGTGCAAATGCTTATCATCCTGGCATGTCGTAAAAGTCTACTAAGGGACGGGTCCTCTCCAACATGGTGGACTATCTGTGTGGGCGATGGGCTGATCACCTGTCACCATACGGTTCATCATACCATCTTAGGACGAATTAATCGTACGTGGCCACAAGTAGTCTTGTGGCGCTGCCCACCCCATTAGGGATTTCGGGCGTGATGCTATGTATGTATGTATGTAAATTTGATGGGGATGTCCAAAAAACTAAAATCAGAACTAAAAAACAATATATAATTTTCACAAATTTTGACCCTTAATCAAATAAAAATGAATAGTCAAAATGATATGCTCTTTTCTGTAGTATGCTTTTGTTTACGTTTACTTTTGCAATATATCATTTAAACCTCATTTTGATTTTCATGCAACTTCCCCATTAATAATGTGTGGCGCAGGTATGGGCGACGCCGGCGTGGAGGAGGCGCCGCAGCAGAACGGAGCGTCGGACGACGAAGAAGACAACTAGGCATATATCGATCCTATACATAGTACTGTCATGTTACTGCGAATATACAACTTTTATACAACGAGTTTTCTTTTAATAATAATAATACGTTTTAAATCAGGCTCAAAGGCCGTAACACGAATACCTTAAAGGACTTCTTGAGTACACGACCCCTTTACTAGTGGGTCAATCAACTTTTTTGTGTTGTTATTATGTCCCCGGTTGTCCAAGTGACACTTACATACTGTTTCATAGAAAAATGCTTAGGTTGTCCAAGGGACAAAATTTGTGTAACCATAGCAACGGGTGGCACTGAAAAGTTGATTCGCCCTAATAAAAACGACGACGTGTATAAAACCTTGCTTGCGACCGTGATCCCCTGTAATGTAAAAAGAGCTCTGACGGTCATACATTTTATATTGCAGTCAGAGCTTGTTTTACATTGGGCTTGTATACAAATGTATGAAATTTGCAACTATTTCCGAAAATACTGTTTTTAAGCCAATGTCGTACAAATAAAAACCTGTCAAGTGCGAGTGAAACCCGCGTGGAGAGGGTTCCGTTCCATACATGATAAACTGAAATTTCCTATGTTACTTTAAATACCATAGACTTCTTATAGGTTTTCTTGTAATCTATAGGTAAAGAACTATTTTCTGTATTTTTTTCAAAATTTTAGGCTCGGTAGTTTTGGAGATAAGGGGGGGGGATGGTCAATTTTCACCTATTTTCCTAAATAACTTCTAAACTATTTTACTTAAAATTAAAAAAAAAATACATTTAAGATCCTCACAATAGCCCTTTCATTTGATATGTCTCACGATTTCAGTTGCACAACTTTTTTTTTTAATTTTCTAATTTATCCCCCAAAAGTGGGCCCCATGTTCAAAATTAATTAATTTACGTTACGCATCCCTGTTGCGGTCACCAATTTACATATGTATACCAAATTTCAAATCAATCGGTCCAGTAGTTTCGGAGCAAATTGGCTGTGACAGACGGACAGACAGACAGACAGACAGACACACGAGTGATCCTATAAGGGTTCCTTTTTCCTTTTGAGGTACGGAACCCTAAAAATGACAAATTTAATGATTAGGTCAAAAACTAGTAATTCAGAACTTAGAAACAATATTTCTTTTTCCCTCCTTTTGACTATTTTTGACCCTTAGACTAAGTTCAGATGAACGCGCGACGCGCGGTTTGCTCGGCGCGCGGTTTGAGATTGTAACAAATCAACGCGCGTTCATCTGAACTTAGCCTTAATAAAAGAAAAAGTAACAGTCAAAATGATCGTTTTGTTTCTTTTACATGCATTTATTTACGTTAAGCTACCGTTCCACAGAAATTTATCAATATTTGTTACTA
Organism: Tortricodes alternella; assembly: GCA_947859335.1. Taxonomy (NCBI): domain Eukaryota; kingdom Metazoa; phylum Arthropoda; class Insecta; order Lepidoptera; family Tortricidae; genus Tortricodes; species Tortricodes alternella. The sequence continues at coordinate 6,315,011 of OX401975.1, read as the reverse complement.
CAGTTTTTGTAAATCGAATTTATTGTAAAATCGTCAATCGACCGACCCCACCCATGGTTAGGTTATGGCCCGTCCGACCCACCTTCACAGTGAACCTTCACACCAGTGTTACATCCATGTGTTTTGCGTCACTTAAAAAAATTGGGTGCAATTATTTGAGAATATTGCGTTACGTAATTTGTGGACGACCTCTAGGTATATAGCCAAATAGTTAGGTAAATAAAATCGTGAATCAATTTAAAATAAATTTATTTACGCAATAAAATGTATTTACAATGTCCTATCAAATAACAATATCAACTAAATAACAATAACGATATAAATTACGAGGTAGCCTGATCATATGGGTTTTGGTACCAATTCCTTATTACTTTGTACTGGCTTTTGCTAATAGAACGTCCATAGTGTAAAAAAACAGAGTAATTAGTATGAACGCGCGACCCCAATATATTACCTCAGCGTGAATATGTTGAGGTACCGCTCCGCAGGCAAAGCGGTCAGTAGGGCGCGAGCCCCTCACCCCGCATGCCCCGCACGACTAGCCTATCGAAACTGCCTCGTAAGACCACTAATTTTACACTATGGTACGTCATAAAGTTACTGCTCTTTAAAATCTATGAAAACAACAACTTTTCTAGGCGCAATTCAAGAAATAAGTGATGAGGTCCATAATACATTATAAAATAATCCACAAAAGCGGCAGCCACGCTTTCTTTAAAGTCTAAAATTGCACTAATTCCCTATGAACTAAACTTTACGTCCATTGATGCTGTGCAGTTTGCTTCTGTGTATTTTGTCAAAGAACAGTAGACCCGCCGCCTTTTCTATCGACTCTGGAGGTACCTGTAAAGGCGAAAAGATGGTAGGTTTAAGCGATTTATTTATTATACGAGACTTAATTAAACGCTACTACTGAGACGCCATTTGGGAAACTAAGAAGATCGATCCATACTTAATAATCTAAATGTGAAAATAACTCTGCCTCTCTGTCTGCTACGTTTTCACGGCCAAACCACTGAACCGATTTGGATGAAATTTGACAAGAATTTACTATGGTGTCTGGGGAGAATACTTTTTTGCAGTTCCCGAGAGAATCGCTACGTACGAAATCGCGTGCAATTCACACAAATAATTAAATGTTTACGTACAAAAATCGCGTGCAATTCACACAAATAATTAAATGTTTACGTACAAAAATTTCAAATGGTAAATTATGGTACAACCATCTCGAGATTAGGTATTATTATTTAGACATTAATAATCATTATAATGGCTACTTCAACTTATCTTTGCACTGGCACTATGTGTACGCGATCTTGTATGCACGCAGCTTTGAATCGTGTGGAGTGACGTGGCAGGCACAGTAAATGTCCTAAAATATTATAAATGCGAAAGTAACTCTGTTTGTTACGTTGTCACGCCTAAACCGCTGAACCAATTTTGATAAATTTTGGTATAGAGATAGATTGTACCTAGGAAAAAAACATAGGCTACTTAAATAATTATTCTACTTAGTCGAAGTCGCGGGCACCAGTTGCTATAACCGTACCATATAGCCATTGGTTGGTTGGTATGGTGGTTGGTTGGTTGGTTGGTTGGTGGTTGGTTGGTTGGATGGTGGTTGGTTGGTTGGTGGTGGGGTTGGTTGCTTGGTTGGGTTGGTTGGGTTGGTTGGTGGGTTGGCTGGTTGATTTTAAATAAAGTTGGGTTGAATTTAGTATACCATGAAGTTGGCAACAGGCGTGTCATCCGGTATCTTCTGGTTGGGCATCACGTAGGCCTCCATGTCGAGGGCGCCGCCCGCCGCCTCGCTCACCACCACCTTGTAGAAGTGCGTCGGGACCGCGACGGAGTTCGCGCCAATAACTTGGTACTTTATATAGGACTTGCCGTCCGCCTCCTTCCTGTAAATAAACATTTAATTATAAAAGAAACCAAAAAAGCTGACTGAACAACCTCTAAAAAGCGAGCATCAAGAAATTGATTCTGCCGTGCCTGTGAGATGGATATGGAAATAGCGGTAGGTGACTTTGAATAGATATTATAGGATTTTCTCGTGAGTGAGAAATATATTTAAACAGATTTGGAAACAATTTTGTAACCTTCCTGGGACTGCTGTGATACCCAAGTGATCCACCTGTTTAATGTAATGCCAATGAGAAAAATGTACCAGCACTAACTAACCTTGGTAGATATAGCGGTCCAGTACAGCAATACACGTTGATGTAAACCTTGGTGAGATTCCGGACATGCTTCTCTAGCCGGTTCCAAGCGTGCCTGTTAAACCCTTCTCCAACCTGCAGACAAACGACACTCCAGATGATCAGAAGGTACCTTCATGAACCCCATATATTGCAGTGAATAGGAAGATTAAGATTCTATGAGGTATCATCATCATCATCATCATTTCACCCATAGGATGTCCACTGCTAGACGTAAGCCTCCCCCATCGATTTTCAAAAGGGCCGGGTGGAAGCGGCCTGCATCCAGCGTTTTCCTGCAGTCGCTTTTACGTCCTCTGTCTATCTTGTGGATGGACGTCTTACGCTGGGCTTACCGGTCCGTGGTCTCCATTCGAGAACCTTTCGGCCCCATCAACCATCTGTTCTGGGTGCTATGTGCCCTGCCCACTGCCACGTCAACTTGCTAATCCGGCTATGTCAGTAACTTTCGTTTGTCTACAGACCTCCTCATTTCTGATTCGATCTCGTAGAGTAACCCCGACTATGAGGTATGTTGGTGATGATTTAAACTAGAGGTTTAGGTTTATGTTGAAATAAGTTAAGTTTAAATTGTACAGTTCCCAATGGGCATGAGCTGTATTAAAATAGAAGATCTCATTTTTTTTAATGGAATGTGTCCAGCATAGAAGTGCCAGAGATAAGTACCCGAGTCACCTGAACCTGCATAATAGTGAAGTCACAGTCGTATATCCTAAAGACATAGCTACGCCTAACTTTTGCTAGCAAATAAAGCTACAAAACTCAAGGGGCATGTGGAGTTATGTTAGGGCACTGTGATTGTTTTGCTCAATGTAATGCATTTCCTTGCTTGTAGCCCCACTGCTTATAGTTTTTGACTCTAATTTTGGTAGGGTGGTTGCAGAGCTATACGGAGTCTTATAGGATACATGGATTGTCTAGTGATGCTGTTCAGATTTATAGATTTGTGAGGCACTCATGCCCCATGAGGTTGACATAGTCACATATGTGTACTAAGCCATAAAATACAAGATTTTCTTTAATTTTTTGACCGCCACAGTCGGCTGCAGCCGTCAGCGGATACAGGGTAAAAAAGTCCTTCATTACCTTGACGTAAAGTTGAAAGTCGTATTACTTCTCAGACATACTTGGCGGTCAAAAGGTTAATGTTGATATAAAAGGCTTTTTTGCACATTGTAGAAATATTCGTGATATCACAACTTACCTGAGGTGCCATATTTGTAAGAAAGAATGTTTGCTCGAGATGTTTTTGGGCTAACTTGTGGTTGCCTGCTGCTGCCATGTGGCCTCGGTCGAAACCTGACCCCTTGTAGTCACTATTCAAAGACCTAGAAAATATATTATTTTAAGATTATTCAAATGGTCCTGCTCCAAGTAGGACCGTGTGTAGTGTCTTTGTTTATTTCTATATAGCAAAAGGTACAGTGATACCAAATGCACATTAACTGCAGCTGAAAACTTGATGTGTGTAGGGTCATTCAATGCAGCTTGGTAAGACTGATTCAAAGAATTAATCTTCATAAAAATTTAATTGAAGGAATTGTGTGAGACTTGTAGTACCTACTTGCCAATAAAAAGTTAACCTTTAATTGGACAATATAATTAAGTCTATCACATAGCAAGTTAAGCACCTGGTTAATTTATTTCTGCATATGAAGAGACCAAGAATCAAGGCTTTTTAAACTCTTTATTTATTTATACACAAGGAGAGATACAGTACTGGCATTTCAATTGATTCGTCAAATACTAATAAAATGCAATAAATGCACTTCTTAAAAAAAGACAGACCCTTTGAACGCCACAGCTGTAATCAAGAAAGCGTGCCCTGGATGCCGAGTGACGGCTGTAGCCAACAAAACTTATGGGAAACGGAAGAGACAACAGAGCACGGAAATCTGCTAGCGGCTATAGCCGACTGTGGCGTTCAAAAGGTTAAGCATCTACTCTACCAGGGGTCCACACAGACTTACCTAAAGAATGGATGTATGCTTTCATCAGGTGTAAAATCACATTTGCTCCTGTCAACAGCATTGTTCTTGGCGACGTGTGCGCTCGTTAAGTGCTCGAAAACCCAGTGCGCCACTCTGTTCCGCCGGTCGTACGATAGGACGAAGTCATCAAACGAACGCACGTTGTCCAAGCCAGGGAAACCGTACTTCATTATTTGTGAAACCTTACAAAATAATTTTGATTTATTTCTCATTGTTAATTACTTATGTCAGCACTTTAAAAAGTTATTATAAATTGAATCTAGTCTAGGCACCCTAAAAGTAACTGTCACACAATGTTATAGTTACGTGACCAGTGTGTGTTTGCTTAGTAATTTAATCCATTTTATAAATGAAACTTACCCGATCTTTAGCACCACCGGATTCCGTGTAAGGTGTAGCAGCCGATACAGTGCCGAATATCGGCAAACCAGGCATTTTACTAATACTTTTGCCATTAACAATAACAGAGTCTTCATTCGCTTTGAGTATGTCGTAATTTTGCTCGCTGTATTTACCCGCATAGTACGCAGTTAAGCCGACAGCGCTCAACTGAGCCAAATTTAAAAATCGCTTTCGAATCATTCTGTAAAGTCTTTTTAATAGAATTACATAAAATATAAACTTTGATCAATTTGAGGTTAGGTAATCAACTCTGACAGATGACAGCTGGCTGGACGGACGGGACGACGTTCCGTTTCTATCATAGATGGTTTCTATCAATATTAACGCTATTTAGCTGATGCTAAGGCTACACACATCGCGATAGAATTATCGCGATAAAACTTCGTGTTCGGCCTACGGCGAATGTGCATGGCCACACTGCTATAGAGAGCATTGCCGCAGAATTTATCGCGGAAAAATGGACGAAGCTGTCGCTCTGTATTTTATGGCGCTCAACAATTATTCTTTAGGGTTCCATAGTATAGGCTCATATTCGTAATTGGAAATAAATTCCAAGATTCTGTCATTACTCCAATCCATCGTGAACAACCATGAAATCGTAAACAATACATCGCCGCTTGCAGTTGACAGTACGTCCACTACGCACGATGAAGTTGAGCCGACTGAAGTGTGGCCGCGCAAGCGAAGTTCATCGCGATAAAAGCCTTTGATGTGCGCAAATTTACCGACAGCGGGGTGAAGGGCTTCGGCTTCGGGCGAAGTGCCGAAGTATTCGCGAATATTCGGCTACATACATCGCGATAATGCGAATATTCGCGTTATCGCGATGTGTGTAGCCGTAGCATGAGACTGAATGCAGCGCATTCAATACGAATCGCTGGCACATTGTGTAGTGGGAAAGGCAGAGGCCTATGTCAAGCAGTGAACTGAGAAAGACTCATGATGATGATGAGTCGGCTAATGGGCTTATTACACCTTCCTAAATTTAGTCACTTACGAGAGAGACGCCGCAATACGTTGGAATGTGATTGAGATATCTCCATACGTATCTAACGTATTGCGGCGTCCCTCTCGTAAGTGACTAAATTTAGGAAGGTGTAATAAGCTCTTAACTAGCAAGACGCATCGATGGATAAGAACGAAATAAGATCTGTCTCATTCTAATGTATAAATGCGTCCCTGGCGTTGGCTGATGTAAGCTAGCATGAAAAGTTAACGGGTATAACCGAAACCAAAATACATTTTCATGTATTTTGAACGCATATTTAATTTAGCTTATGTCAATGTGACAATTTAAATCAAATAATGAAGTCTATTTTATTCGTAAATAAACTTGATTATGAGTGAATTCAGAAATTATTACCAGTGATTTTATGGGACACTGAAAAGCAGAGTATATAAATAAAATCTAAAACGAGTATATAAGTAAAACTAGTTTGCAAACGTATGAGAATCCAGTTAAAAATGACAAAATTATTTCTGAAACCTAACCGCATACTATCAGCGGTATTACACCGATTAAAATATAGTACAGTACCGAAAACCGATGCAACGCTAAAAATTCATGACACAGAATTCGTTACAGATGATTACACTAACGTTACACCTAAAATATTATCGTATTTGAATCGAAACTTGCATCTTGAGAATGGTAACCCGCTGTCAATGGTGCGGCAACGAATAGTCAATTATTTTTATTCTTCGTTCACAAGTAGAAGCAGCCCAAGTTTTAGCGTCTACGATAACTTGTCACCGATAGTCTCGACGAAGCAGAACTTTGACGATTTGCTAATTCCTGGAGACCATCCAAGTAGAGTGAAATCTGATTGTTACTATGTGAATAGGAGTACGTTGCTCCGCGCACACATGACAGCGCATCAAAGCGATCTGCTGCGTGCGGGGCTTGACAACTTTCTCATGATTGGGCCTGTCTACAGAAGAGATGAGATTGACTCTACACATTTTCCCATCTTCCATCAGGTATATTTGTTCTATTTTTAATATTTAATATGTTTATAACTGTCTTACATTAATAAGTTCCATCTAATACATATAAAAAAATCAATTTCAGGTAGATGCAGTAAGATCCCAGCGCAAAGACCAACTATTTCCCACAAATAATGACTTGGAATTATTTGAGCCAACATTCGATCCCACCACGCCACATGATTTCACCAATTCAATATCAAACCCAACTAAACAAAGTTGCCATACATTAGAAGCCACAAAACTCATCGAGCATCAGTTGAAAAACCACCTTCTTGACCTTATTAAGGCATTATTCGGCCAAGACATTAAATACAGATGGGTCGACGCGTATTTCCCTTTCACACATCCTTCATGGGAATTAGAAATATATTACAACAACAACTGGCTAGAGGTTCTTGGCTGTGGTGTTGTGAGAAATGAAATACTAGCAAATGCAGGCCCAAACAACACAATTGCTTATGCATTTGGTTTAGGACTGGAGAGACTCGCCATGGCCTTGTACAAAATACCAGATATAAGGTTAATGTGGAGTACAGACTCCGGCTTCCTGTCACAGTTTCAAAATAAAGATCTAAATGCCAAGATAACTTACAAGCCAGTATCAGCGTATCCCCAATGTACCAATGACATGTCGTTCTGGTTGCCAGACTCTCTGAGTATTGACACTTTCATGAGCAATGACTTCTATGATCTGGTCAGGGATATTGGTGGTGATATTATTGAACAGGTATGTATGAGGCGCTAGAGGCATTAATAATTTGACCCTCATTTATACCGCCAGACTCATGATAGGAAACAAATTAAGCAATCCCATAAGTGCCACAGTCATATACATGACAACATTCAAATCACACTATCTATTTATCATAGCTTGTTTATATATAGCATTTAGCATAGCACAGGGCACAAGACCGTTAATCCGTTAATGGTAAATTAAGAAAGTTAACATTTCGAGTAATAGATTAACTTTTAAGTTAACTTTAAAAATTACTAACGCACTCATTAACTTCCGTTAAAACAATTAAAGTCCGTTAATCGTTAATTAACTACCTACTATTAGCCAAAAGGACACCGCGCAGAATGCGCCGCTCCCGCAAAAACCTGTTCTAACAAGTAGGTACGTTTGGGCTGATTGGCGGTTATTGCACGCAGACCATTTTTTTATTTTTTCTAATTTTGCCTTAACTGGCTCCTGTCGCCCGCACTCATGGACTCCACTTGCCGCTTACCAACAGGTGGGAGAGGAGTCACATGTCGTGATCCAATAAAAAAAAAAAAAAACGTCCTCAACCCATAACAACATTTTTTATAAGTAAACTAACACAACAACATAAAATGCAACGATTAACGTTAACTGCCGTTAAATCTTTCAAAATGTAACGCTTTAACGTTTAACGTAGTTAACTTTTTTAGTAACGGATTAGTGATTAACGAAGTTAACTATGCCCAACATACTATGATTAAAACGGTGCCCAGCTATGCTATTTTTATAATATTTTTTAAATGAACTGACTGAACGTCCACTTCAGTCATGTAACATATTTTTATGGGACTAGTTTTTCGGCAATTAAGTGCTGCAATTCGGGCTATCCTTAAAAGTTTACATTCAAATTTTTTGTCCCCTCTACTGATGTAATATTTTTGGGGATAGCCCGAATTGCACCAATAAATTACCGAAAAACTAGCCCCTTAAGACAACTGCATACTGGACATGGTTTGGCGGCATATAGCAACTATCTAATTGATGTATCAAGACTATGTATGACATGAAATCTAATTTATTTTTATTTTCATTTTAGGTAAAACTAAAAGACAAATTCGTACATCCAAAATCAAAGCGACATAGTCTATGCTATAGCATAGTGTATCGGCATCTAGAGAGAACTCTGACGCAAGCAGAGGTCAATCGGGTTCACAAAGAGATTGAAAATGCGGCCATTGCCTCCTTCAATATTGTTATCAGGTAGACTTGTTTGTTTATTTATTATTATATTTATGTTATAATAAATATATAATAGTACAGTTTCACTTTGTTTTATTAATCTCTACTCCTTTCCCTCTACCGGGACTACTCCCCGTGCCTTCTCGTTATGTACTTTGCACTGCAGAGGATGTGAGGATTGATTTCTAAAACAAATTGTTGTTACGAATGGTTAATTTACATATTTTTTGTAGAAAATGTTAGTTTTACCTTTTTAACCAAAGCGATTTAATTTTTTCTTTTATTATTTATTTATTAATTTATAAACACGCACATGCCCGGTTTACAGCTTCCGCCAAGTCACCAGGCACGGTAAACATAAGATTCAACAATAGCAACAATAGACATACAATAAAATAAAAAAATAAAAAATACAGCTAACTTAAAATAAAACATAAAAAGTATACAATTTTATTGCGAAAACCGCCAAATGCATCTGAAAACACGTCAGCGTCCTGGACCGTGTCAAGAATCTGATTCAGCAGCAATAGAGCGCGCACAGTAGGTGCGTTGCGCGCATGCATCGTGCGTGCGGCGGGCAGCGCGAACAGCGCGTGGCGCCTGCGCGTGGCGCCTGCGCGCGCCCGCGCGCCCGTACTGCTGCGGGACGAACAAGCGGACGCGCTCCAACACCGAGGGGTTGTCGACTCTGTGCCGAAGGAGCAGACAGTAATGGACCATTACCGACACCTTACGCCTCAACTCCAAGGTTTCAAGTCCAACCATGCCTATCACGAAGCCAGATGGATATAAGTAAGGGTAATAGCCGTACATCCTCTTATAAATATACCGACCGAACTTGCGCTGGACCCTTTCTATCATCAGCTTGTGGTTTGTATCGCGCGGATCCCATACAATACAATTGTACTCGAGCTTACTACGAACAAAGGCGTTGCACAATGTTATTGCAATATTGACATTGTGAAACTGACCTGCAATGCGCATAATAAACCCGAGACTCTTGAATGCACTTTTTGCAGGTCTCTGCGATATGGTCGCGGAAATTCAGTCCGCTGTCCACGATTAACCCTGGGTCGCGAATGCGATCGACGTGCTCCAAGGCAATACCGCCCAAATCATACCTGGCCATTATCGGAGTTTTAGACCGGGAAAGTGTTATTATTTTACACTTTGACACATTCAGTTCCAACCGATTCAATTTGCTCCATTCCTCTATCGCATCGATGGCGCTCTGTAGCTTAGAACAATCGCTAGAGTCGACAATTGGCTGTAGTCCTTTCACATCGTCTGCGAAGGTAAGACATTTAGCCTCACCAATCACTGAAGGAAGGTCGTCTATCATCATAACAAATAGAGTTGGCCCTAAATTGCTACCTTGACTAACCCCAGAGCGCGTAAAATACTCGCCAGAACGAAAACCTGCCTGCTTAACACAACACTACTAGGCACATTCGGAAACGAGAAAAAATCACTTGTCTGATTTACTTATACAGAGCGAACACGACGTTTCAAATAAATAAACACAAATAATTCCACAAAATCTTTTACTTATGCAACATTGAATAAATGCTACAGAAAAAAACATTACCTACATATTTAAAAACAATCTCTTATAAGCTATTACAAAGATCAAAAAAATTACTTCGTTTCAAACTTCACATTAGAGAGAATGGTTAACCTGTTGAACGCCACGGTTAATGGCGAAAAAGCGTGCCACGAGCGCTCGACGACGGCTGTAGCCGTAAATGTAGGGAAAACGGCGTGGCGTGGGGCACTGGGGCGTTCAAAGGGTTAAAGCGGTCCTCCGGGCAACGCGAGAGATATCGATCGGCGAATCGTAAAAGTATTATTATCTTATTGATCTTTGCAATAGCTAAATAAAATACAGTATCGAGTTAAGATCACATCTTTCATCGTTATTATGGTAAAATGCAAACATCGCAAGTATCCTGCAAAAAATACAAACAGGATTCCATGTCTGAACTGAAGAAAAAACGTCACAACCGCAATACGGTTAGTAAATTTAATATATGCAAAACATAGTTACATGCACAATTAAGGACAAAAGGTCTTAAATTCCCCTCTATCTTGCAAGTAAATTGCTAGGCCATTCTTAACATTTACCTACTTACAAATGAAATTAATTACTATAACAGCCAATTAAGTTGCCGTACAAACCCAGAATACACAAAAAAATGTTAAATAGGTACCATATTCAAAAGTACAGAAGCTGTCATCGTTCACAGTCAGGTAAAACACAGAACCTACTGACCATTATATTATTTCCTTATGAATACAGGGAAAACCTATTAATTATATCAATATCACAGTCAAATCAATTAAATCTCCAAAGTTGAATTAATCCTAGGAACAATGATATCATTAGCCAGAATATGGATGTGGAATTTCAGTTAGTCAACGTCCATCCAATAATCAAGCACAAAATCAGAATCTAACCTAAGCTAATTTCTGTTTAAACTAAACCCCTAGTATACAGTCCTCTTCCCCATCTTCATTGTCGCTCTGATCCGACATGAATCTGAGAATAGGTTGAGCATCCTTGCGTAATTCCTCATTGTCTGCATCAGCCGGTGAATCACCACTATCCATTGGAGCATCCACGTTTTTCATCGCATCATCTGTAACTTCACTAGGATTAGGCTCAGAATCAATAATTTCTTCATCAAGGTGATCAATAGCGAGACGAATATTTGTTTCCAAAACGTCTTCTCTAATTTCCGATTCAAATGGCGTTTCTTTCAATCGCTTGGATTTCTTAGCGAGAGGTTCATCGTCAGAAGAATAGTCGGATTCTTCAAGAACGTCCATGTCCAAGGCTTCTACGGCCATTGATTCAAGCTCCGTTTTGGAACTTTCGTCCTCGGAACTGTCCATAAGATACTCCTCTTCCATAGGTGCGTCAGAATCTACCAAATCAATCTTTGCTTCCACTTTATTCAAAGTTTGTTTTCTTTTTTCCAAGTGCGTCTTTTTAGTTGAAGGCGGTAAGTCGACAGAGAAAAGTTTCTTCTGCCGCTTAAACAATGGCGGACGAACTGCTTTAAATAATTTAATTGGTTTTACGACATTTGACACGCTTAACATCTGGCCCTTGTAAACATACTGGGCAGTATTTTTTGACGTAACATTAGATGTTGCAATATTTGATGCGTTTGTCTCCTCCTGCTGGACTTCAAAATTTGGTTTGACCATGCTATCACCATCATTTGTGTCGTCTATTTCATCAGTCAAATCAATTACTGCTTTTGTAGTTTGTGGCGCTTTCTGCTTGGGGTTCTTTTTGATGCAAACGTTGATGGGTACTATGACTCCCGTTTCAAAATCTAGTTTAAAGAACTTTCCGTTTTGTTCACACGCATACTTAAGTTCAGCGAAAGATGTTACCGGACTAAGTTCTGGTAGATTCCTGGCTTGGTCAGCATCAAGTATGATATTACCTGTATTAGGCAGAGGCACTGTCTCTGTGAGAGTTTGCTCGGCGGACGGTGGCTCGACCGCTGTAGTGTCTTCAGCTGAAATACCGGACATCACCATTAAATCTGACAATAATGATTTTCTGTTGTTCGTCTCTTCTTCACACGATTCATCCACCCTTTCGATAGTCTCGGCGATATTTTGAGTATTCTGATTTTGTTTCATATTTTGTAATTCTGATTCTGCCAAAGGCTGCGTTTCACTAACATTTGAAGGAGTATCGTCGTTTCTACATTCTAATACAGTATTTTTTTGTGTTTCACCTTCTAATGCATTATTTATCAGCTCTCCAGTAGGAACAAAGGGCTCATTTGTTGTTGTATTTGTAATGTTTTGTATTAACTTACTAGTTGTTAATGCTTCTGATGTATTAATTGTTGTTGTATCTTCTTCAAATTTTTCTTTTACGTTGTGGGATATTTCTTCTTCTTGAAACACTTCATTGGTTGCTAAACTTACTGCTGCTGATACATCCGCTGTTTGTGTGTTAGCATTCACTTCGGGCACAGAAATGTTTATAACTGGTTGTAGATCACCGCTCGTTACATTGAGGCTCTCATTATTGACAGATTCCATGGGAAGAGGAGTGGATGAGTTCAATTGTTCTTGCACTGCAGCTATAATCGTCGGTAATGTCGCCAGTTGGGCTTCACTAAGTTCCGTTCCTTGATCCAAAGTGTACGTCACATTACCCGAAGGCAACAGCACTAGTTGCACACCGTTAGGTATCGGCAAAGTCGGAATTATCTTCGGCGCCTGAAAGGCTTCGCAATCCGGTGGTGCCTCGTCATCTTTCCTAGGAAATTTTACCGTCGTCAGTAGTATTTTATTCTTCCCTAAAAATATTGGATTTTCTGAGGGAGATTTCGCTATAGTCTTGCTGTGCAAATATAAAATTTTGTCTTTTTTCGGAGCGATAGGTGGTGGATGGAGAGGGCAATTTTTTGATGCGTCTATAACTATGTTACGCTGGGAACCTTGGGAAACGGCAAGTTTCTTGCAAGAACAAGGGACGCACTTCATAGACTGAGCTGGCTGCGGCCGTGCATGCACAACTTTTGACTTTGGACTATATTTTCTTTTCGGCACTGGCGATTCTGCTGATATTATTTTGGTGAGGATAACAGGCTGCTTGGGCGGGTCAGGTGTAACCGATTTAGCGGGCACATTCATCACAATTGGAGTCGTGTCCGTATCAGTTGACTTGGAGGTTGAAATACTCCGCATCACAACAGCTTTAAAAGGAGTACTTTCTTGTAGTGTAACATGCGTTAACTCTCTGGATTGTTGTACAACGTTCTCTATGGATTCGCATGCCTTCTTTAAACTTTCTTCATCGTCATCAGAGAGCTCTATAGCAGTAACCTTAGTTTTATTATTTTCTGCATTTAACTTGTGTAGTTCGTTCCGGCAGCAGCAGACACATTGATCTGGCAAGCACATGTGTTTAGTGATTCGCTTGCGCTTAAAGATTTTCTGTTTTGCCCAGCAGCAGTATCGAACTACGCGTCCTCTTGCTAAAACTTTCGCAGCATTCTGTGGAGTGTTGGTAGTATCTTCATTAACATCTGACGGATTTGCATTGTCGATTTGATCTTGAACAGAATTTAAGTCGGCCTCTAAACCAGAGTTTGAAGAATCGTTACTGCATAGCGTAAGGCTATTATTTCTTTCCATTCGTTTTTTTTTCTGCACTTTTTTCACTTCGGCTTTCTTCTGTTTAACCGAGCAACAATTACAATTCTTTACGCTTTTTTCGCCACTCATCAAATGTAACATTTTGTTTAAAGTGTCATCCGTTATTAAAAATTCATCAATAAGTTCTGATCTTGGCGCAAACTTTGGTGTCCAGGGCACTGCAACTCGATTAATGTTATGTTTTCTTTTCTCTGTGTTTTCTTTTGGTTTACTGACTACCTTTCTCACCAAAGTTACTTGCTTTGGACTCATACCCGCAGATGTTTTGGCTCCTACATCTATTTTGGTTAGTGCTTCCTGTGTTAACAGCTTTGCTTGATTAATTATCTTTAATAATTTCTCTTTGGCTGGTGGAAGAGTTTCAGGCGGTATGATTTCTGTATCTGGCGTCATAATGTTATTGTCGAGGGTTGCTTTACTTTCAATTTTTACTAGTCCTGGCACAGTGCTAAGGTCTGTCGGCGTAGCACCGGGCACTGCTGGTTTCATATGAACTTGTGGTTCAGGCAGTTTACATTCATTAACTGCGGTAGTAGAAACGGCCGTAACCCCCTGAATCAGTGGTCTGTAGGTATCACCAGCATAGACTCTGAGTGGTGGCACTTGAGCAGTAAGCAGTTGCTGATTTATTCTCCTAACCTTCTCAATATCCGGTAAGGTAATAATTTTCTTTCTCTCGCTTACAATCAGATCAGCTGCTGCTATAGGTTGACTTGCAATCAAACCTTGAATATTTTTTTCCGAGTTGTCAATCAGACTTTGTACAGGCAATGCTGTCGGCACAACTGAAGTTATCTGCTTATCCGTTACTTCTTCTTGAACAATATTTATGCTATCACCAGAAGGTTTAAGATACAGCGTGCCACAAACCAAATTTGATTCAAATGATTTACTTACATCTACAGTCAAAGGTATACAAGCATTGAGTAATTGCCGATTCCTCGCTGAACTAAAAAATCCTATATTTAATCTTCTCAATTTAGTATTAAAGTCAGGATTTTTGCACAGTTGGATAGGATTGTATGATCGAGTTTTTGGTTTCTTTAGCATATAACTATTTATAGATAATGTTACGTCTTCCTCTTCCGACATTTCTTCATCATCTGATTCCTCTTGATTTGTAAACAGATCATCGTTTATTCCTGTATCGTCTACTCCTGAATTATAACTTTGGTACATTTTATCTTCTTGTTCAATATTAATATTGAATGATTTTTTACTTACTGGTTTACTTTCCAAGATAACCAGCTCTATATCTTCTTGACTAACCACTGACTTAAAAAGTTTGTTTCTAAATATGTTCATATGATCTAACTTCGTGGTGTAGACTACAGGATCCATTAAAAGTTTAAGGTCGAATTTATTGCTGTTGTCATTTTCCTCGTAGCTAGGTTGTTTTGGAGACGTTTTACTGACTGTTTCTGTAAAGATAATTTTTTATTGATTATGACGACGGATGCACAAAAAACTAAACAAGACAAGGGCGCAGGCAGGGTGGTTTTTTGAACATGCATTTTATTAGCTTTTACTTGCCTGACCATCCTGGCCTGCTACGCATTGTATTTTAACAACATTCAAAGATATAAACGACCAAACAGCCAACTGAATATATGAAAAGTTTGAAGTCATCTGCGGGAGGAAGGGCGGAGCAGAACAAGCTTTAAAAATACTCCTGTAAACTATTAGTTTATTAGTAATCACAGTTCCTTACCAATTATCGGTTCATCATCTTCCTCCACAAATTCAACACCGTCATCAACGAACTCTATTCCATCATCAATGAAATTCAAATCAGCCATCAAGTCGATAGCGGTAATGTTACGTCTCTCATTTACGTCAATAGTTCTAAGGTCAGGCTTCTTATCATCAAAAGTAATAATGTCTTTTG
Source organism: Tortricodes alternella (assembly GCA_947859335.1). NCBI lineage: Eukaryota > Metazoa > Arthropoda > Insecta > Lepidoptera > Tortricidae > Tortricodes > Tortricodes alternella. The sequence continues at coordinate 6,299,384 of OX401975.1, read as the reverse complement.
GTGTTTTAAGAAATGTATCCACTTTATCTTTGATTAAATCATCTACTAAAAACGAATCATTTTTAATTTGAGGAACTTCTTGTGGTTCTTTGCGACAAAATTCATCAGCTTTACTTTTAATAATTTCATCAACAATAACGTCATTATCATTCACAGACATATTGTTACTAGATTCACTACTAATTTCAGGTACCATTTTTTCGGGTAATGTTTCTGCAATATTCTCTGTAGAAGAATCAATATCTAGATTAAAGGTAGGAATGGTACCAGGTATTTCTATAACATCATCCTCAAACTCGTCTTCATTCAAAATTTGATTTTCTTCAATGTGGTTTTCACTATCGGCAGTTCGACTAGAAGATTCGGGTTCAGGCTCTGGACTGTCACTGTCTCGTATTTCAACTTCTGGTACATGCGATGTCGCAACTACTTGCACATTTGATAATCCATCTTCCTCAATAGGTTCGCTTTTTATTTTTATGCCCATTATTTCATTGTTTCTTTTTTCTACAATAGTAGATTCAGCAGTGGCTTCGTTACTCTTCTCGGAGTCAGAGTTATAATCGATGTTATCCTCCTTAGGATCCTCTGAGTCCGATTCGACGCGAAGATCTATTGTTTCAATGACAGGCTCTACTACGACGAGATCAGGATCATTGGCTGCAAAAAAGAGATAACTGTATTTAATAACACCGTATCATCAATTTTCTTCAGTCGCTGATTCATAATCATCGATTAAACGAACCATCAAAAATTTGTCCTACACGCAACAATAATATAGTTGTTGACCATAAAAAAGCGATATTAACGCATCATGCCTAATGGAATTTGAATTTTCCGCTAAGTTTTCATTTAAAAAATACATTTTAATCAATAGAGCAATAGAGTTTTAAAATCGGTTATACCCGCTCATAAGTTACGCAACTGAAAATAAGGGAGTAGATACTTACAACTGCAAGGTTTTGGTAGATTTTTCATCCTCATTTTAGATTCCTGAAAATAATAGTAAAGTTGTGTATTTAGACGAACACTGTGATTACAATTCAGTTTTGTATGGAAAGAAACCTACGGCTCTATCAGGCGCGGATACAGGAATTTTTATGTGGTTTTCGCGTGATCTTCCAGAAAATACGTTCTAATTTAAAAAATGGTGGAAATAGGATGCTTCGGTTGTGTTGTGACTCAGGGGGGACCAATTACCCGCATTGCCCCCTTGTATCCGCTCCTGCTCCAGATCGCCAATCCTCCCTTTCCCAATTAACGTATATGGTTGTGCGGTACAGTAATTAGTACATATCTTTCAGAGGCGTAGCTAGGTAACTAAAGGCCTTGGTGCTAAAAAATCTGGGATCCTACTGTTAAACTGTTTCGGTTTTATCAAGTACAAATATAAATATATATAAATACTTCGGTACAAAGCTACTTTATCATCAGTTCTTTATCCGGGTCCGAGGGCCCCATGAGCTTGGGGGCCCCAGTGCACGGCACGGCCTAGCCCGCCGTAACTACGCCACTGAATCCTTTATGTATAATTGATAATGTTTTCTTGGTGGTGCCAAACCGATTTTGAACATTTCTTCACCATTAACCTAAATTTTGATTGATTTGATAAAACCTAAATTTGTTTTCAATATTTTTTGATAATCTAACTAACGGACTAATTCGTTTTTTTTTACCCAGGAAACTTCCCTCTTCGTGCAATAAATTTTAAATAAATAGTTTCGTTAACTGTACGTATACTTACGAATTCTTCAGGTAATATGACCAATCTTTGCTCTATCAATTGTTCCCACTCCGGAAACGTGTCAGTTATCACTGCTGGGTACCTGTAAATTATTTGTATTTTCATTAACAACGCATTAAAGTATGTACTGGGTAGGTACCTACTGACAAATTAAAATTCGTCTTAAATTTTGAATACAACATTTGGCAAAAAGAGATTTGGTCTTGTTTTTTTTTTCATACGCGTAAATATAACATAATATACTTAATAACAATAACAATTAAAGGGGGGCATGAAAATATTCTTTATAATCCGGGGAAGCTCGACGCAAAAAACATTAGGAAACCCTGGATCACATAGTATTTATGCTTTCGATTATCACTTGATAATACAACAACTACATTTTGAATCACAACATACCCGTACACAATTCCGCGATAGTTTCTAAATGAGAGTGCTGTGATTGGTGCGTTCATACGTTACGAGTACCCTTGTCTGTTTGTAGTCACACAGCTTATAGTTTTTTGCCTCTTATACTTGTAGCTTTATAAAACAGAGCAGAACTGAATATTTTCTGAACCCCTAGCACGCTAGGTTTATCACTTTTTAATTAATATGCGAGTGCTTATAATAGCGAGTCAGAGATGTGATAACGCCACTGACCTCTTGGCCATGGTCATCTGCAAGCGGGAGGGCATGGTGCGCCGCGCCTCGACCAACAACCGAGTGCTGGTACAGTACGAGTGCCTACTTATAATAGCGAGTCAGAGATGTGACAACGCCACTGACCTCTTGGCCACGGCCATCTGCAAGCGGGAGGGCATGGTGCGCCGCGCCTCGACCAACAACCGAGTGCTGCTACAGTACGAGTGCCTACTTATAATAGCGAGTCAGAGATGTGATAACGCCACTGACCTATTGGCCACGGCCATCTGCAAGCGGGAGGGCATGGTGCGCCGCGCCTCGACCAACAGCCGAGTGCTGCTACAGTACGAGTGCCTACTTATAATAGCGAGTCAGAGATGTGATAACGCCACTGACCTCTTGGCCACGGCCATCTGCAAGCGGGAGGGCATGGTGCGCCGAGCCTCGACCAACAGCCGAGTGCTGCTACAGTACGAGTGCCTACTTATAATAGCGAGTCAGAGATGTGATAACGCCACTGACCTCTTGGCCACGGCCATCTGCAAGCGGGAGGGCATGGTGCGCCGCGCCTCGACCAACAGCCGAGTGCTGCTACAGTACGAGTGCCTACTTATAATAGCGAGTCAGAGATGTGATAACGCCACTGACCTCTTGGCCACGGCCATCTGCAAGCGGGAGGGCATGGTGCGCCGCGCCTCGACCAGCAGCCGCGTGTTGCCACGGTAAGACTGCCAGAACACGTAGAAGCGGCAGCGAGTCTGCTTCTTCAGCTGGTACCAGCGGCGTTGGAGCAACATGGGGGAGCATTGACGGCCTCTGGAATTACAGTAAAATGATAATTGGCTACTTGACATTTATAGTAACAAATATTAACATATTTCTGTGGAACGGTAGCTCTATCCTCATAAGTACATTATAATATAGAACACGATTTATCCATCCATACTATACTATATACTATTTAGAATAGAATAGAATAGAATAGATATTTATTGTCACACAACATACAACCAAACCCAAATACAAAAAAACATTAACATAATTACATTTATAAACTAAATCTTAGGTATAGAGTAAAAAGGAAAATAAATAAATCTTGTATGACAAAAGGAGCGGTCTCAGCGTATGCCGCCAGTGCGAGATCTGCGCGGCGCTGGTTTTCAGCCCACCCCCTTCCACACAGAACAGAATTAAACAATATAAATATGGAGAGTAGACTTATAACTAAAACTACAGCATACAAGGCATGCAAGATTTAAAAATAGAATAGAATATATACTTATACTATATACTATATTAATAATATAAATGCGAAAGTAACTCTGTCTGTCTATCTGTCTGTCTGTCGCGCTTTCACGCCAAAACGACTGAACCGATTTAAATGAAATTTGGTACACAGATAGTCTAGAGCCTGAGAAAGGACATAGGCCACTTTTTAATCCACAAAAGGGTTGTAAGGGGTTGAAAGGGGGGATGAAAGTTGTATGAAAGTATCGTCATTTTTAGAGCTAGAAGCTTGAAACTCATTTTTTAGGCTGTTGATTTGATATAAATAAATATGACATTCAAAGTTTGTAAAAGTTTTACCCTCAAGGGTGTAAAATAAAAATAAGGAATAGGGGATGAAAGAAAATGAAAATGAAAACGATTGAAAATGAGACGACGATTTTTTGTTTATTTAACTTATATTCTTCGTGAAATACTAAAAAGCTACCCAAAGACACTATACCGCGCGGACGAAGTCGCGGGCACAGCTAGTGTAAGAATAAATCAAGATTATTTAGAATTTAGTATTTTGTATGTTAGTGGTTTTGTGTAATTTATATGTTTACTATAGTATTCACCACCCTGTAGTTGCAAGTCTCTCTTATGCCGTCTCTTCTTTCAAAGGGTTGTCTGGAAGAGATCGCTACTTAGCGATAAGAACGCCTATTGTATACCGTGTTACCTATTTCTTTGTATTTTTTCAATCTGTTTTATGTGGTGTTCCATAAAGAGTATTTGTATTGTATTGCATTGTAATTTAATAACTTAAAAAATTGAATTTTTAATTCTAAGTCACGGGATTTTAAACCCCAGTCACGACGTATGACGTTTGCATAGGTCGGTTGCGTTCCGAATCACGCTGCCCACCTTAATCGTTGTGACACCGTGAGTGTTATTCGGACCGCACCCTCATACAGACTATGCTTTTTTAACGTTTACCACGCTGACGGTAAGATAGTAAGATAGCGTTTTAGCGGCAAATTAAAAAACGATAAATATTATGTGCTTTTTCCTTGAAAATGTGAAAAATTCATGACGAAATTATTTTGACATAACCTCAAATGATCTAACAACCACCCAAAAATATTTTTTAATAATAGTCAAGAGTCGAATTATTATAATTGATCAAGGTTCATGATGTTTTGATTTTGTAAATGTTAAATCTTTAATGTGTTAAACTCAAGTTGCCGCGGCCGCTGCCGGAGACCATCGCGTGTCCGGGCTTCCGGACGAAAGGTGTCGTGTTCCGGCGCTCCCGGGGCAGCTCGCCTGTCCAGGACACGACTCCAGGAGTGACGACGCAAAAGAGCCACGACTTTCCCTCGCCTACATGTGAATTGATGCCTGAAATGAATGGTAGTTATTATTATTAATAATGTACTTTGACTAACTGTCGGTTGTAGCAGACGGTGGCGGCGGCCCACGCGTGGGCGAGCGGCTCGCCGGTGCGGCCCTCGACGTCGAAGCGCTGCACCAGGTTGAACAGCTGCACCAGCGCCTTGTGCTCTCCTTTGCTTTCCACTTTATCCTGCACACACAGACATTAATTCTTTACATTGCCAATCATGATGACAACAAAGCCCTAGGCAAATAAAATTCGTGTGGCAATAGGTGTCCGTCAATAACATTATAAAAAAAAAATTGAACTCGAATTTTTTCTTTTGTCAATTAAACAATAAATGACGGAGATATAATGCGTTGAAGTTCCGCGTGACGTCACGACTTTGCACAATTTTTACCATTAAGTGATGCATGACGTCATGAGCCCCCCACTCCCGAGCTTTGAAGCGCGTTATCTTTGTCAATTTTGATTGATTTGATAATGCAAAAAATACGTGTTCAATATTTTCTGATAATCTAACCGACGGACTAATTAGAATTACTATTTGTTTACCCAGGAAACATCCCTATTTAATGAGCCTGGCGATCATGGCGTTGCACTATACTAATGGCACGCGACCCGTTTTACGAAACTATAAGTTACAATTTTACAAGCAATAACTGGCAACACCGATGTCAGATGCCCGCAGTGTTGCCAGTTTTTACTGTAAAATTGTAACTTTTGTAGCTTCATGAAACATCACATACATACATACACATACATACATAGCATCACGCCCGAAATCCCTAATGGGGTGGGCAGTGCCACAAGACTACTTGTGGCCACGTTCGATTAATTAGTCACTCCTCTGCTGCACTGGGAGTGAATAAATAGCATAGAATGCGTGCAGATGCTTATCATCCTGGCATGTCGTAAAAGTCGACTAAGGGACGGATCCTGTCCAACATGGTGGACTATCTGTATGGGCGATGGGCTGATCACCTGTTACCATACGGTTCATCATACCATCTTAGAAAATCACATCAAAGAAAGGATATTACCATTAAAATAACTTCTTTTTTCGTATTCTTTCAAATTCCAGACTCACCTATCCCCTAATTTTCGAAGCAGTCCTAGCCGGCTCGGAAGAAATACGTCTCTATCCAAATTCATATATCTATAGCAGTTTTTACCTGTGGGCTGAAAGATTAAGTTCACGGCAATACAGTCATAATTACCATAGAGACAACGTCTATATTCTCGTGCACCAGCACCAGATCGACGAGCAGCCAGTCCGTGAGCGAGAGACGTGCGATGGACGGCAGGATGTCCGAGCGGTCGTCGGCAGCGAGCATCCGGTTCAGCTTCTTTATGCAGAGCGCTCGCATCCGCTCCCTGGAACAGTTTCAGGAGTTGGTTGCTGGCAACAAGCGCGGTTCCACCGATGGGCATGCCCACAACCATAGCTGGGCACAAGACCGTAAACCCGTTAATCAACGAAGTCAACATTCGGAGTAACGGATTAATAAAATAAGTCTCTGTTGTATGTAGCCGTAAAATGTTAGACAAGCCAAATTGCTGGCACTTCGTTTTTTCCGTGTATCATTGTGGACGGTGTGGTCGGTGGTGCTGCGATCTCACACCACCGATGCGGAGGGCATTTTTTCTTTTATAACAGTGTCACTTAAACGGTTGTCATGGATGGTGGTTGACATGCGACTGAACGTGCGATGGTGTCAGATTCGCGTTCTGACACCTCAAAAGTAAGCATCGCGAGAATTGCTTTGAGCAGTTCCTTACTATATGTTTTAATGGCGACTCACCACAGCACGCGACAGTCTGTGCCGGTTTCCTTCTTCATCTCGCTCCAGAGCTCGTCGGGCGGCTTCTTTTGCCGCAGCAGCCGCGCCACTGACCGGATCGTGCGCCGCTTGAACTTGTCCAACTCCGTCATTTTGCTGTTGGAAGTGTTTCCTGGGTAAAATAATAATTCTAATTAATCCGTCAGTTACGAGTAGATTATCAAAAAATATTCAGCACGTATTTTTTGCTGTATCAAATGAATCAAAATTGACAAAGATAACGCGCATCTAAGTTCGGTAGTGGGCGCTCATGACGTCACTTAATGGTAAAAAGTGTGCAAAGTCGAGACGTCACGCGGAACTTTAACGCACTATATCTTCGTCATTTTTAGGGTTCCGTACCTCAAAAGGAAAAAAGGAACCCTTATAGGATCACTCGTGTGTCTGTCTGTCTGTCTGTCTGTCTGTCTGTCTGTCTGTCTGTCTGTCCGTCTGTCACAGCCAATTTGCTCCGAAACTACTGCACCGATTGATTTGAAATTTGGTATACATATGTAAGTCGTTGACCGCAACACGGATGCATAACGTAAACAAATTAATTTTAAACATGGGGGCCACTTTTGGGGGGTAAATTAGAAAATAATACAAAATAGTTACGCTAACTATATCATGTGTCATATCAAATGAAAGAACTTATTGTGAGGATCTTAAGCATATTTTTTTGGAATTTTAAAATGAATGGTTTAGAAGTTATTTAGGAAAATACGCGAAAATTTACCATTCCGCCCCCCCCCCCTTATCTCCGAAACTACCGGGACTAAAATTTTGAAAAAAATACAAAAAATAGTTGTTTACCTATAGATTACGGGAAAACCTATGAGAAGTCTATAGTATTTAAAGTAACATAGGAAATTTCAGATAATCATGTATGGAACGGAACCCTTTCCACGCGGGTTTAACTCGCACTTGCCCGGTTTTTGATTAATTCACAAAAGACAAAATTCGTATCCAATATTTTTTGATAATGTAAATGACGGATTAAATAGTTTTTTTCAGGAAACTAGCCGAGTATTATAGTCCTTACTAATATCATAAATGCGAAAGTTTGGATGGATGGATGTTTGTTACTCAATAACGTCAGAATAGATCATAGTCTGGGATAGCACATGCCTAAGCTAATTTTTATCCCGGAAAATTTAAAACCGAACTCCAAAAAGTCGCGGGCTAGCTAGTATAAATAATATATAGTCTGGCTATGGAAACGCACTGAAAAACGAGTGGTGATTTTTTAAAATCTTGAGCTGAATTCACATTTGCAATGAATTACGACTTTCATTTAAAAATAATAATATAACAGAAATAATAAAAGCAGCATTAATAATAATATTACTAAAATAAAGCGATGCCGCAATAATTTTATTAAAATCGCCACACGTTTTGTTTTCAGTATCACCTTTCGTTAGCCCACTTTATTAGTGTATCGCTTTTACACTGAAGTAATAAATAGAGACAAAGATAGATAACACGCGTCGACAGTCCGCGATAATATCGTGGGCAAATGCCATAACAAATACTTCACAGTATAGCTGAATCACTTTGGGGAAACATTTGCATGTGTTGGAAAAGTATAAATGTGTGGATATTTGTGTGTGTTTTAAACATGGAACACTAAACGAACACAACACTACTACAGTCGCAAATGCGTCCCCAAAAGTGATTAAACTGTAGTCCGGGAAGCTACACCAAAGTGTTATAGTTCCCTCGTTCAAATAGTGTGCACGCTCTGATGCATATTGATTGGTACACATTGAATGGTAATAAAAAGTGCATTCAAAATGAAGAATTAAAGTATACATCAGAGAATAAATATTAACATGCACACAAAGACATCATTCTCAATAGCTAAATTATTTGCAATAAGCACACAAACTGATTCGGGGGATTCCGATGATCAATAATAATAATAATAATGATCATTTATTTCAGGCATCTAGTGGCCCATACATAAATACCTTACAGACCAACATACATATTAAAACATAAATTAACATTAGGTAAGTTGGTGACGCCAAGGCGCCATGGCTCCTTTGCTTCATCACTCCTCGCCTGGCGCCGTATAAATGTATTTTGATTTGTTTGTTTAAAAAAAAAAGACCGGTGAAAATTAAAAAGATAAAGCGCATCAAAGTTCGGGAGTGGGTGCTCATGACGTCACTTCTTGGTAAAAGTGTACCAAGGCGTGACGTCACGCGGAGCTTCAACGCACTATATCTTTTTTGTTTTTTGTCTAATTGTCATAAGAAAAAATACATTAGTATTCAATTTTTGTTTATAATGTAAATAACGGACCAAATAGAATTTTTCAGGAAGTTTGCCTATTCCGCGCGGAAGAAGTCGCGGGCAACCCACCCCTAAAAAGCTGTAATAGGGACTGGAAAATAATTAGTTAATTATTTTATTAGTTGTAATTGTAATATATAAATGAATATTTATTTATTTGTCCCGTATGCGTTCCTATTACTATTTGAGATGAAACTGACGACTAGTTGCGTGCATGTAAAAAAAACCGGACAAGTGAGTTAAACTTGCGCGGAGAGGGTTCCGTGATTATATGTTATTTCCTATGTTACTTTAAAAACCATAGACTTCTTATAGGTTTTCCTGTAATTTATAGGTAAAGAACTATTTTCTGATTTTTTTTTCAAAATTTTAGTCCTCCCATGTTTAAAATTCATTTATTTACGATAGACGGCCAGACAAACAGACACACGAGTGATCCAATAAGGGTTCCGTTTTTTCCTTTTGAGGTAAGGAACCCTAAAAAGTATTCCTACTTAGGGCGGGTTTACACGTATTAAGTTTTCAAGTAGCTAACTAAATGTAAAGTTAACTTTAAGCGACTTAATTTTAAGTGTTTACACGTTAAACGCACTTAATGTCAGTTAAGCCCCGCCAAACTTATGCATTTATCTAATGTTTAACTAAATCGTGCCTGCCCAAACGTGTCAAGTGATAAATCACGCCTACCAACTTAACCGAAAATAGACAACATTCGAAAATGAAAATGAAAATATTTATTTTGCAAGCAGGCCACACGGGCTCTTTCACATGTCTGAATCTACCAGCGCTTCGAAAGGTGACATGCGGCTAGCGGATAACGGCGCAAGAAACTCAGCATTCTAATCAACTTATTTACTTGCACACTAAATTTTAACTTGCAGTATAGTACTAAATTCATTATTAACACGCATCAAGTTGCTTAAAATTAAGTTTAAATTTAGTTTAAGTACGTAATTTTAAGTGTTTTGCGTTTAACGTGTAACTTGTACAGCAGCTAAATTGTTTCTGTTTAAACGTGTTAAGTGATAAGCCACGCCTACTACCGACTTATCAGAAATAGTCAAAATTCGAATCTATTAGTTTACTCGCTCGTTAAATTTTAACTTAATACGTGTAGCTACTTGACAACTTAATACGTGTAACCAGCCATAATGGCTAGTATTATGTTGTCAAAGTATTTAACTAAATTTAAACGTAATTTAATGGCTGGTTTAGGCTTACGTGCAAGTTAAAACTAGATTAGAATTTCGGTCTCGGCGCCGAATATCATTTTGTTCCTTTCAGCGTCGAGACCCTTGGCCCGTGGGGCCCCAGCGCTCTGCCTCTTCAAAGATATTGCGAAGAGGCTCATAGACGTCAGAGGTCAGGAGACCGAAGAGCTGGTAGTTTCCTCGCTCAACGAATAGGCTAGTTCCCTGAAAAATTCTAATTAGTCCGTCATTTACGTTATAAAAAAATATTGAACACATATTTTTTCTTTTGTCAATTAAACAAAAAAGAGATATTGTGTGTTGAAATTCCGCGTGACGCACTTTTTACCTTTAAGTGACGTCGTGAGCCCCCACTCCCGAACTTTGAGACGCATTATCTTTGTCAATTGTGATTGATTTGATACAGCAAAAAATACATGTTCAATTTTTTTTGATAATATAACTGACGGACTAATTAGAATTTTAAAAAAATACCCAGGAAACATCCCTATTAGTTTACCAATTCGCTTTCGAGGAAACGCTGCCAGCATCTTCGGCACAATGCCGCAGGGGCCATTTTTAGATTTAGTTTAGGTAGTTGTATTTCATTGAGTTTAATTTTTATGTTTAGTTTAATTTAATAATATGTTTTAATTTGTATTGAGGTTTTTTATATATTTTGTTGTATCTTAATGCAATTAAATGAAAATGTATGATAAGAATTTTCTCCTTTTCCTGTTAAGTTGGTATTGGTAGGCGTGGCTTGCCAAATTTGGACACACACCATTTAGTTTAACATTAGTTAAATAGTAGTATATTCATAAGTTTGTCGGAGCTTAACTAATGCATTGTTTACACGTGTTAAGTTATCAAGCACTTAACTAAATCAAAACTTAATTTTAAATAAGTGTTTTGTTTACACGTTAAATGTTTTTAATATTAGTTAATCTCTGCCAAACTTACGAATTTAACGTGTAAACAGTTACTAAAAATTAAGTCACCTTAACATAAATTTAAATTTAGTTAACTATAGTCGCGACGTTCTAAGAGGCCCGATTTGACGTTTGTTGCTTTTCACGCCGCGATAACTTTGTGTGAACGTCTACGCAAGAAATCGAAAATTTTATTTATAAATTGAAGTATTTACGGTGTTCTCTTTACATTATGTAATGTACAATGTATTAGAAAATAAATAAATAAATAAATTATGACGCTAAGTAACATTTATAAGGATCATATTTCAGAACATATTGTTAAAATACACTCAGAAACATGAAGTTATAGAGGATTCAAAATTTCGTAGTACGACATTACAATGTTGTATCTTACGCCTGATACCTTAGTACTGTGACCGCTTCGGAACCAAAAGTAACTGATTATTCGAAAAAATCGAATCAGTTATTACGAGTTATACATTTTAGATTCATTATTATTATAATTATAGATATATATTATTCATTATTAAAATAAAAGTTAAACAAAAAAGTGTAGTGATTGATCAAAATATACATTAATAAATAAAATGAGCATTAAAAACAAATCATTAAACATAAATTATGGTGACTGTAATTGAAGCCATTTAATACTCATTCTTATAATTCAAACTAATTTCGAAATAAATTCAGGCTTAAAATACGCGACTTTATAAGTAATCGATTACAAAGCCTTAGTGATTCGATACATCTTGAAAATCGGTTTCTGCTGCTACCGATTTGCTTTTCTCATTCGTGCAAGTGTGATTTTGGCAGCTGTCAAATCGGGCGTCTTAGAACGTCGTGACTATACACCGTATTACGTGTAAACCGGGCATAAGCGACTAAATTTTAAGTGTTTTGCATTGAACGTGTAACATGTACAAACGTATGCATTTACCTTACCTATATTAAACTAAATTGTTCCTGTTTAAACGTGTTAAGTGATAACCCACGCCTACTACCAACCTAATAGAAATGAACATAATTAGAATCTACTTGTTTACTCGCTCGCTAAATTTTAACTTGCGACTTATTATTACTAAATTCATGGTTTAATTAAACGAATTAAATCGTTTAAATTAAGCCATAATTTAGCTAACTACCTCACAACTTAATACGTGTAAACCAGGCATTAGAAAAAAAGGGCGCAATGCTAGGCTAGTACCGATTAAACAATAATTCAAGCTACCTACTTAAAAATAACGTATTTAATATCCGAATACTAAGGGAAACGTTGGTAAAAAAACCCGCCAAGTGCGAGTCGGACTCGCGCACGAAGGGTTCCGTACCATTATCATTAAAAACGGCAAAAAAACACGTTTGTTGTATGGGAGCCCGCCTTAAACATTTGTATTTTTTTAATTTTATTATTTATTTTTAAAGTGAATACCTATATAATTAAATATTCTGTGAATATTTCGAGCGATGTTGCCTTTATCAATATCGAAAAAACCAGCAAAAAAAATCACGTTTGTTGTATGGGAGCCATGCGCGGTCCCAGGGGGGGGGGTCACAGGGGACATGACCCCCCCCAAAATCGTACACGTCAAATTGAAAAATCAAGTCTAAAAGTAAAGTTTAATTTATTCGACATATTTTATTATTAGTGACCCCCCCCAAAATTTCAGGCTGCGACCGTGCCTGATGGGAGCCCTCTTAAATATTTATTTTATTCTGTTTTTTAGTATTTGTTGTTATAGCGGCAACAGAAATACAGTAGAATTCGGTTATAACGACGGCCAAGGGACCGGTGATTTACTTCGTACTAACCGGTCGCCGTACTAAACGAACAGACATTTTTTTTATTAATCACATTTTAATGTATTTATTAACATTTAGGTGACTAGCAAATAAAATAAAAAATTAATTCAATTCGCAATCGTTACATTCGACTCGCCAGCTTCTAAACGTTGTATAATTAAACTTTTTCGTTTTGTAGAAGCCATTTTTGTACGCGTACTCACTCGTTACCCGCAAATTAAGTACTGCCGTAAAATAAACAGTCGCATTCCAATCAGCGATGTGCGGGAGATGGCGATTTCTTTGTAAACACGTCAACGCTTGTCGCTGTAACCGGACAATTATGTCTGAAATTCCGTCGTTAAAAGCGGATGTACTTTCATGGTGGCTCATATTAAAACCAAACATATGCCTATACTTACGTCGCTAAAGACGGTTGGTTGTTAAATGCGAAGTCGTACTAAATGGATTCTACTGTACATCATCTGTGAAAATTTCAACTGTCTAACTATCACGGTTCATGAGCAGCCTGGTGACAGACGGACAGACAGACAGACATACGGACGGACAGCGGAGTCTTAGTAATAGGGTCCCGTTTTACCCTTTGGGTACGGAACCCTAAAAATCATTGTTGATTTTCAATTCTATTTACAAGTTCACTTCCACTTCACACCGCCCGCATATACAAATTCATACAATGCAGCGCGCATTCACTAAACACCCGCTCGTGAGAGCGCACGTCTCTCTGTTGCCTCTCGCCACGAAGCCCGAATCAAGAAAATAACAATATCTATTTTTAATTCGCAAACATAACATTCATTATCGCTAGGACACTGCGAGCGGTATGACGTCTCGGAAACCCTGACATTCAGTTTCAACAAATAATCTTTCTCCAACAAAAAATTGGTTGACAAGCGTCGGTAACAGCTGCCGACGATGCGTAGCGTAAGGCGTAAATACTTAAACAAAATAAATATTATTATAAAATAATTATACTTTACCTTTATTCAGTTCAGCTTTTGAATCCTTACACAATAATAACAACGAAATACATGCGCAATTATCTGTCACTAGCGGTGATCATTTCCTTTCGAATTTGTAAGCAGTCGTGTACGCCGTGACGATTCAAAACAAAATGGCAGAAAACGTGGCTCGCGGGCGGTGGGAATCGACATGACAACAGCTCCACGAGTGCGAGTGAAACACAGAGTTCTGTCTCCCTCTTTGCCGGGCCAGCGCTCATTATTTCATTTAGGTCGTACACGTGAAACGGAGCGGACGTGTTATCGTAGAAAGATCAAAAAGTGTTATTGAAGCGTTGTTTTGTTCGGAGACTTTTATAAGCTAGAGTAGTCTATTAGAGTTAATGTAAAATAGTGAGGTGCGTACTCCGTTAAAAGTTTAAAAAGAACAAAAACTTATCAAGCGAGTTATGTTAATACAGTAACGCTTCGAATTGATTATTATTATCAAATAGGTCACCAGTGATTTCAGGTTTATTAAAAAAGTCTTAGTTATAGTCTTAAGCGTAACCTAATGTTTTGTTAGCTTTTAACTTTTATACCTAAACCCTGAAGATGTAACTGTTTGAGTAAAAATGTTAGCCGTGCATTTGAAATGTAGCCCCAATTCTGTGGTAGACTGAGCCGCTTGGCAACCAAATTAACTTTTGTTCCGCGGCTTCGTCGTTGGAGTTTTGTATACCAGTTTTTTATGTCGCATCGTGGTTCGTTGTTATTTCGCAAACATACAGCCATATTCTGATGGATAGGGAAGCGTTATAGCGTAGGTATAGGTACGTATTATTAGGCTCTATCTATATGATAATTTAGTTCAATGTGGAATGACGCAAATAAGGTATGAGATAAGAGAAAAATAAGCGCTATATTAAAGGCCGGGGCAAATCAAACGCGGTTGCGTATTATATTATTGTCATATACCATGCCACACCGCGGCGGCGCGGGACCGCCGCGGTCCCACGGCTACTTTGGTGTGGCATGGTAAATTCGCTCGCGCTGTTCGACAACGGCGCGGACTTCGCGTTCGCGCCGCAAACGCGCCGCAACCGCGTTTGGTGTGCTCGGGCCTTAAGATTTAATTCGTACTGGACTCGAACAATATGTGTTAAATACCCATGCGCTCAATCTTTTAAGGCATCTGTCTCGGAACTCGCTAAGAAATATACCGTAAATGGGCTAAAAGGTTGTAAGAATAGGAAATTCGTGATTCCGTAGTAAAGCTACGTACTTATGAAGAGTTAAACTCCTAGATAACTTAGGTTGATAAGGATGAGTGAGAAAATAAATCAACCAAATTAGGTCCGTACCTATTGATAACTATTAGCTTAATTCCTTTTCGTTTATTAACTAATACTCGTTGCAAGGAAAGGAACCATACAGACAGACTTTAATAAAACTGTAATGGAATCGAAACCGCTTGCAGAATACGGATGCCAAGCGATAATCGGCCGCTATTGAGCAGATGCTCCGCCTCTACGCGTTCTTTGCCAACTCGCACGAAGAGGGTTACGTTTATGTTCATATCTTTTGATACTCTTTCCGTATTCTTATGATTCATTATTTTTTCCTTTTAATATTATAGTACCGTAACTGTTAGGTACAGTCAACGCCAAAAATATTACCACATTTTCTCAAAGTTGACGTTTTTGTTTTTGTCTCATAAAATTCTAAGATGTGTTGATATTTTTGATGCTGACTCTATGTGTTTATTTCTTGCTCTGATTGTATTTGTGCTCTAGAAACAGTGTAATTGGGTATCTCCAACGAACCACGTTCACTTTTCTTTTTACCTATACCGATATTTTTTCGATAATAATAGCAATTATAATCACATTTATTTAATTATTTTCTATTGTTAAAGTTTCTCCGGGTCAATCACGCTGTTTATTTGCAAAATAATTAATTACTTACTTAGGTCGTTTTGTTTACAATAATTATATTATTTATGAAATTTTAATTGAAACTCAAAAATAAACTGCTAATCATGAGAAAAATACATTTTCAGCCCATTTCGCATGGAATTATGTGATTGCATTGTGATTGACTACCTATTTGAAATCATAAAAGACTTTTAATAACGAAAAGCCGCTGCCCAGTGCGTCTCGTGCCACACAGTGTAGGGTTCCGTAGCTTGTAGGATTTTATACTTACACTTTCACCTTTCAATTAACCCTGATTTAATTAGGTACCTACTGGGGCCAATTCGAAAGTGTGTTCACTAAATTTAAAAGTAGCTAAACTTGAAATAAGAAACGTCAAACTCGATTTTGACAGCTTGGTGCCATACTAAATCGAATATGACGTTTCTTATTTTAAGTTTAGGGAGTTTTTTTTAGGTGACACAGTTTCAAATTGGACCTACTCTTTACATTGTCGTATTCCGTCAAAGTCAGTGCCACTTATTCCGATCGTCCAACGAACTTTGACCCCTAACTAGTAGAGGTTGTATGGAAACCTTGACCAAGATATACTGGTCATTTAATACGCTATTACGCAGAATCTTGTTCACGGATCTTGTTCAAACCAAATTTCGTTGACAGTATTTAGTTATTAGGTACCATTTCAGAAGTATGACATTTCCAACAAAAAAAAATCGGTTCATGAGATATAGAGTTATGAACGAACGTACATAAAAATAATACACGGGTCGAATAGATAACCTCCTCCTTTTTAAAGTCGGTTAAAATTTTTAAGACCAGGCCCCCAATTCTCGGTGCATTCGAGATAATCTCACAATCGAGATTAAACGTCACTGCATACGGTCGTTTGACACAGCTGTATGAATCCGACGTTCAATCTCGCAATCGACATTATCTCGAATGCACCAAGAATTAGGGGCCAGCAGTTTCACAGTTGTTTTTATATTTTTTGCGTTCCGTTTTGCAAAGTGCATTCAAACAAAAAACTGTTTTGAAAGTGTACGCCATTTCTCTTCTCGCTCAGCGGCCCTAACATGCAAGACACAAAGATAAGTTAAACCCGTTTATCTCTATGACTATCTCTTTCGTCGGCAATAGTATGAGAGAGACGCACTTCGAGATAAGACGGTTTACCTTATCCTTGTGTCTTGCATGTTAGGGCCGCTGGGGAGAGAATAGTAGGTACTTACCCCTTTACGTAAAAAACGTCGGATAATTGTTTTATTCGGTACTTATCGTAAAAATATTCCGACGAATTGAGAACCTCCTCCTTTTTTGAAGTCGTTGAAAATAGTAGTTTATGCAACGGTTGCATAATGATAGGCCTTAAAACAGTAGTGCGGTTTTCATGAAACGAGCCGATAGGCGAGTTTCATAATAAGATCGCACGTGTGTTTTAAGGCCAAATTATGCAGAGTTGCATACATAACTTTATCTACACACATATTATAAATCCTCCATGATGGGTTCAGAAACAATATTTTCTGGCAACAAGTTATTTGTTGCAATCGTGGCTGCATATTTCCGATATCCGGCGCATTTTCACATCACACACTCCGAGAAGACTACTTACTATTCATATTTTCAACTAAAATGTAAATTACAAACAACTTTTTCTATTCAATTCAAAAACAATTCTACTTTCGTTCAGCAAAACACCAACATGGCGATCCTCCGTCAAGACCCTTTTTTTTTTAATCATAGTCAAACGGATGAAGTCTCTATTCTCACGTCACTCGAGATCAAATATTGTGCAGTTTATATTAAAAAAACATACTGAATTGACGTTTCGTATCAATAACTGTTTTAATATCTATGGATACTAGAATAGAGACCCACTTGAGTTTTGACAGCTGTTCCAAATTTAATCTCATTTCTTTACTAAAAACGATAAAGAAGTCATGTTATTTCTTTATCGCAGCACTGGTTTTTCCTAATTGATTGTCAAAATGGTGGTCATTTCCTACGGTTTTTGATTAACCAATGGAGGTTTTATGATATGGGTGTAGATAAATAAGTTTATTAATATCTTTATGTAAGTTTTTGTACCTACATGTCAACTTGTCAAATTGACAATACATTATTTATATTGTTTATGCAGATCATATTCAGGGCCCTTTCACACGACATTTTAACGCGCGTTTCAGAGTAAAGTGACAGCGACACAAAACGCGCGCCGACGACGGCGCGTTTAAATGTCGCCGTTTGAAAGGGCATTATATCAATTGCAGGTGTTTCACTATACAAATAGGTAGATAAGATATGACGTCACGTTTTACTCAAGCCTTTTAGCAACTCTATAATCAAATGTGGGTCCAATTGGAAACGATGTCTTCTGAATTTTTATTGCTGCAATTCGGGCTAGCTATCCTCAAAAGTTTACATCCAAACTTTTTGTCACCATTAGTGATGTAATATGTAATCTCTTTGGGGATAGCCCGAATTGCGGCAGTAGAGTGCCAAAAAACTAGCCCGTTACGAGCCCCATTAGAATTTTAACTTCATTTTAACAAAAAAATAAAGATTGATAATTTGTCAAGCGGTAAGGGTAACAAAGAGAGCTAAGTATGCAAAGAACTTTGATTTCTCACAGCTCTTCTTTTGCATAGCTATTAAATAACCAACATGATTTAAGGATAACTAAAACAGGATAAAATCTTGATGAAAATACCAAACTTAACAAATTTATTACTTAGTAGAATTTTTACATATTCTACACACAATTTAACATTAAATATGTTTAAGAATATTATCTTTTACATTCTAAAGACTTTACCTTAAATATTTAAGCTGAAATGAATTAGCGAAGTTAGTACAGGCCAAGAGTTAATCCGAAACACGCTATTTTTGTCTTTCAACGTCACACAATAGCCGGAGAGAGAGAGAAAGCTAGTATAACTTCGAATTTGAGCCCTGCGTCAGAGCAGGTTCGCTTTCAAGAAATCAATAATTTGCCCACGCAACATGCGCTAACTACAGTTAGTTCTGTAGCTACACACGTACGCCTCAATACTGGCTTCAATAAATACTTACATATATCTATCTCGTATCTGTATCTTACTACTAAGATGGTCGTATTACAGGGCCTTTTCGAAATCGAATTAATATATCTGAACGAAACTTATTGACTCTTCAGATAGTTTAATCTATCCTATACCTACGTAATACGCTTTTTTACAAAGGCAAACGACTCTCCTATTCCATACCTTCAACTTCAGCCTTATACCAAATATCACAAGTTTCTACATGCTAATATAAGTTTGCAATAAGTTATAGATAAATAACGAAGAGAAAATAAATGAAATAAGATAATAGCGCATCTCAGCCTCTGAACTTATTGAACTTAAATTAAGTATTTAAAGCAGCTTCAGAAATAAAAAAAATTAAACTATCGGCAATATTTAGAAATACAGATCAATATAGGTACTTTTATCACGGATAACACTAAAATATCAAGTCAAATTGGATCTTATATCCCAAGAATACAATCTTCCTCTAACGGTGCATCATAAGCTTGTGCAAGAGACATTTCAGTATCTTCCGAAGCTTCTGATTCCACTGTTACTGGCACAGTTACTTTACCCACAACGTTAGCATCCGCTTTCACAGTACTCAGAGGACCTACAACTAAAGTTTTAGCTGATACAGGCTGAGGATTGGGTGGTGGAATAATCCCAGGCTTATTTCCACCCTGCTTAGGTTTAGAGTTCACAATAGACACGAATCGGGATTGATCATTTGCTAACAAAGGAACTCCTGGCGTTCGACTGAGAACTTCTACATTATTCGATTCCAGCACCGGTATGGGTGTAAAGAAAGTATTTATAATTTTGTTGGGTTCGGCTACAGTGGCTACACCAAGTTTTGATGGCGATAGAACTCTTAATCTTTTCGATGCTTTTTCAACTTCGTCTTGCTTACGCTTTCCACTGACGTTTTTATAATTTTTAGATTCATTGGAAGTTAATAAACTAGATGTCTGGTTTCCAGGTTTTCTATACCACACAGTTGAAGTTGAAGTATCATTGCTGGCTGCAGTTTTAGTATTTTCTTGATCCTTCAACGAAAAGACATTAGCTATGACTGGTTTAAAAGTATTCGTCTCGTTTTGAGCTTTTGTGGCTAAGAATGATGCAAACGAATCATGAAATCCGTGATTTCGAATAGTCGCTGACTTTGAGAAATGTTCCACCACCTTTTCTTTTGTTGGTGGGAGTTGCATTTGCGGCATTGTGTCAGGATAACCTACGCTTGTAGTAGACTCTGTGTTATCAATGGAGTTATTAATCGCATCAGACGATTGTGGAAATATTTGGACATTCACATTGAAATTACTTTCTGATGTTTTCCCTGAACCTGAGGGAGGCTGAGTGATGTTATTTATATTAGCGGATTGTGAAATAAAACTACTTAAACTCATACCTGAATGTACTCCTAACAAATTGACTTGGCTTTGAGCATAGGAAAGTATACTAGCGAGAACTTTAATTTCAACGGTGCTCAATGTATTAATGGGAGTGTTGATAGCAGCTGACACTTTGCCGTTGCTGTTGATGGTAAGACGCACGTCTTTAAACCTTTCTAAGATAGAAGCTATCATTGAGTTTACTTCCTCGGATATCGCGTCACAGTTAACTATTTCAGGAAGGTGTATGACCTGTCCTGTAGGGACGAGGTTTGGTTGCGTAGTCATTGTGCTGGCTGGTGTTACCGACACAATTTCACAATCGTCGTCATTTTTAGTTGTTGTAGTTTCAAAAATGGATGAAGGCCCTGGTGCTTGAGCACAATATTGATGGTCCGTTGGTAGAGCTGGCGTAAGTGGAATGTTTGTGGAATTAGCATATGCATTATTTATGTTATTAAGACCAGAATTTATGTTTGGCCTTGCAACAGACATCGTTGGCAAAACTACTTTCATGCCAACCGCAGGCGGAACTTTAGCGCCGGTTTGGGACATAGTGTTTGGTTGTTTTGTTTCTGTTTCAATGTCTTTAAGTATCGGAGACCAAAAATTAGGTCGCTTAGGAAACGATATATCGGTGAGCGTCATCTCTTTGTCATATTTCGGTTCGCAACAGCAACTGCATTTTTCACTTAAACATGTGTGCCGAATTCGTATAAACTTCACAGCAGAGGGGTGCAGAGATTTAGAATTAACTAGCTCAGTTATAACATTTTCGCGTTTGAACCAACAACAAACTTCATGTACTGATTTTGACTTTTGTGATAGCTTTTTTACATTTGGTTGACCTATATTATTGAAGCAAGTAGACTTTATATAAGATTGTATCTCTCCATTTGAGTTTAATTCAAAGATTTCTCTTTCATCCTTTGCAAAATTTCTGAAAACGATAACACCTGATTTTGAAGTTTCTTGTTTTATTGTTAGCAAGTGTCTATTATCGTTCTGCTTCTTAGGTATAGGTGGTTTGTATGTTAATGCCTTGTCTAACAACTTAACTGTGTCTTTGCCCATTGGTAATTTGTTACTGGGTCTGTTTAGCAAATTACGAAGCCATTCAGTAGTATTAAGCCTAGGGGCTTTGTTTATTTCAATGATACTGCTATGAATTTCGTCTTCTAATGCTTGTATTTCTACATCAGTTTTCAGGTCTGCCGGTGGATTTAGTGAGGAAACTTCATCAGTAAAATCTATGTGAGGTTTGTCAAAATTTTCTTTTTTCCGACAGCAGCAGACGCATTCACCGGGTGGGCACGTATGTAGCGTCTTTATAAACCGCAAATTGGAATACAAGAGCACTCTGGGGTACAAAGACTGGATGTACTCATCTCTTCGAACCCAGCAGCAACTTTTGAAAGCCATTCTAGCTTCAGCTGCGGTGCGTATGTGTTGATATTTATTCATGTTGTCCTCATTATCTGTATAAAAATCTATGAGCTGACCTTTAGGATCAGTACCGTACGCGTTGAATCTCTTGGAATATGGGTCTTGTATCTCCATTAGCCCACTGGTAAGTAGACGATTGCCAGAAAAGTTTGAAAATGTTGCTTCGGCCTTCCCTTTTAAACGACATAACACATATTTTGCAAAGGTCGTGTTATTTACTTTATGCATATTCATTTGTCCATTTTTATTTGTAACTTTAGCCCATATTACCATCTCCGAGTCATCGCATTTTGTTGATTTTGAATTTGTGTTTCGAATTTGTGATTTAGTTTGAAAGAGATCCACCTTCGAGAGCTCTATGCTAAAGAGTCTGCATTGTTTGAGAAGTTCACTAGAGTTGTTATTAGCATTGGGTTCACCCTGAGTTGCGCTTTTAATAAGATTATGATCTATTTTTAAGAGTTCTAGATCAGGCTTAATGTCTAATTCTTCTTTTTCAAGGGTGCGATACTCGTGGTATATCTCATGTAGTTTTGTTTGCACTGAACGAAAAGATGTTTTACCGCATCGACGATCATCTTTGATTGGATTTATATGCAATTTGGGCTTGCTTTCTTTTAATATCCTGGTTGTAACTTCTTGCGGATGTAATGAAAGCAGGTTCGATTTTAGGACAGTCATATCGTCCAACCTTGTCGTGTATACTATTGGTGTCAATTGCAGTTTATTAATGGACAGAACATCTTCTTCTACAATTGGCTCCACTTCAATAAGGAAGTCTTCGACTTCCTCTTTGATGTCTGCTTCATCCAAAGCATCCAGACTACCTGTAAAAAAGAACACTAATTCAAAAAAGGCTCTTGATTAGGATTCTGAAGTCGTTTTTCATGTCCGTCTGTCTGTCTGTATATCACAGCCACTTTTTATCGAAGACCATTTAAGTTACAAAACTGAAATTTTGTACAATTATAAATGGTTTTCCTACGCACGAAGATAAAGATTAGATTTGAAAATATATATTTTTTACGGGAGATCCCTCCCATTCAAGTAAAAATAATAATTCGGTTTATGTCAAGTTTTGTCAAGCATCAGTGGCCTATACATAAATACCTTACAGACTAACAACTTGCATATTAAAATATACCTTAAAAAAAAATAAGATTATCTAGGTGACAAAGGGGTCGCCCATTAAACATGTAACGTAATAAACCATAAGTAAGTCTTAAAAAATTCAGAATATTATCGCGGCAGGCGTGGAAATCTTTGCATGGTAAAAGCGAGTCAAGGTCACGCGCCGCTTTTCGCTTTAGAAATCGCGCGTTCAGCGAAAAATAAATACAAGTGACATCTCAGTACGCTCCCTCTCCCCGTTGTGATATTTCGTGAATTTTCCGAACCCCCTCCCCCCCTTTCGAGCCTCACGTGATTAATGGACGACCACAAAGCAAACACAAAAACAAATTATTTCTTGTTTTAGCTGCTTCCATTTAAAATTTTGTACGCAAAGTACCTACTTACATAATTATTTATTTTTTACTGGATTTTAAAATTACCGAGCAGGTACCACCAGCTTTCTGATAGGAATTAGCTAAAGACCTAGAAATATATTAGTAAGAAACTGCCCAATACGAATTTTTTGGTGTCAAAACGCGAGTTTGGCACCATCACACACCCAGTAAGTAAATATTGCCGACATAGGAGTTCTTATTACCTACATTGAAGAAATGTCTATTGTTGGTTGATTCATGCTTTTTTGTTTTTGTGGTTCGTAGCTCCTAGCGAACAATGAGACAGCGTTGAATAAGGCTCTGTGCAAATGTCATAAGAACTAAGACGTCGGCAATGGACCTATGTAGTTTATAACCTTGTAAATAGATGGCGTTACCATGACGAACAGTATAAGACTGCGTGGAACAAGTGACTAACACTTGTTCCACGCAGTTGTAGACTTGGTTTAGAAGACGCCTACGTTTCGGAACATGCTATCCGTTTCTCAAAACAGCCGTAGCATGGCAGACGTGGGCGTTGAAGTTGTGTCGGCTATTGCTCTAAGTTTGACATATTTTTATTTAAAATATAAACAAAAACAAAGAAACCGAAAAGTTCGACAGAGAAGATGGTGGATGTTAAAAATCCATAGAAATCGGAACAGTTAATTATAAAAAAAAAATGTACGTCCTAGTGTTAATTACATAAACATACACATACATAGCATCACGCCAGAAATCCCTAATGGGGTAGGCAGAGCCACAAGACTACTTGTGGCCACGTTCGATTAATTAGTCCTCAGATGGTATGATGAACCGTATGGTGACAGGTGATCAGCCCATCGCCCATACAGATAGTCCACCATGTTGGAGAGGACCCGTCCCTTAGTCGACTTTTACGACATGCCAGGATGATAAGCATCTGCACGCATTCTATGCTATTTCTTCACTCCAAGTGCAGCAAAGGAGAATATATATATGCCTATATACAAGTATGAAAGTCCCCACTGACATCAACGCCCAGCCCAAACCCTTGAATCTAGAGGGCTGAAATTGCGGGCGAAAGCTAGTCTATATTATTAAGCCTTTAGTTAAGCTCGCCCTTAATTCCAGAAATTCATATATGATGTGATTTGAAATTTATAATAAGTTACCTGACGCTTTTAAGGAGGATAAATTAAGTATATTTAAAAAAAGGACAAAAGAGTGGCTTACAGACAAATGCTTTATTGTATAAAAGATTTTTTAGAAATGACAGATACTTAATATTTAATGATTAACTCAATTAGTTACGTTCTTAATTTAATTGAGACATTTAATTATGATTATTATTATTAGTGTATTCGTTTAATTTAATTTTGTAAATTTATAATGTACGTAGAAATGTGTGGACACCTGAAAATGTAGGGTTTGGTGTTTCCATAATTTTGTGCAATTATAACCTATGTACTTTACCTAAATTCCTCACACAATAAATGATTTGATTTGATTTGGATTTACAAAGGTGAACTTTTGTGACCATCTGTGATGTAAGTTCGTTACTCTTTAGACCATAGTTTCGTCGTTCATAAATAACCGCTCATAGTTAAAACGCGATCGACAGCTCGACGTCCAGCCAGCGTGAGCTCGTGAGCGACACTAAACACGCGCCAACGTGTAAATACGTCGCAAGCCAAGCCAAACAACCCCGTTCACACGCTTGTGTTTGTGGAAGATTGTCGAGATAAGCCAAGCGTGTGTAACGTACCATCAGACTCTCCAACTGTTGCTGTTCAACAAAGAGGGATAACCGAATTCCACGCGGACGAAATCGCGGGCAAGTTTGTGTACTTGTCTTCCCACTACTTGTCTAGCAGGTTCTATGAGGTTTGTAGAGTCCTCCATGAGGTTTCTAGAAGGTTCTATGAGGTTTCTAGAAGCTCCTATGACGTTTCTAGAAGGCTCTATAAAGTTGCTAGAAGGTTCTATGAGCTTTCTAGCAATTTATAATAAGTACCTATCTAGAAAATTCCATAATGTTTCTAGTTTTTATGAGTTTTCTTAAAGGGTCCATGAAATTTCTAGAAGGTTCTATGAAGTTTCCGGAAATTTCTATGAAGTCTGAAAAAGACGAAGTTTCTAGAAGTGTATATCAAGATTCTATGACATTGTTAGAATGTTCTATGAAGTATCTTGAAGATTCCATGAGGTTTATAGAAGGTTCTATGAGGTTTCTAGAAGTTTATAGAAGGTTCTATGAGGTTTCTAGAAGTTTCTAGAAGGTTCTATGATGTTTCTGGAATTTTCCATCAAGTTGCTAGAAGGTTTTGTGAAGTTTTTAATGGATCTATGAGATTTTTAGAAGGTTCCATGAGGTTTCTAGAAGTTTCTAGAAGGTTCTATGATGTTTCTAGAATTTTCTATCAAGTTGCTACAACATTCAGGGAAAATAACTACGCGCGCGCCGCCCTATCACGGCACAGAGTAAAGATTATACCTATACTGTGATCATGGTGCTTGCGAGCCAATATTTTCAATAGCGCGGCAGCCACGCACATCCAACGATGACGACGACGCGTGGCAGGGTTCACCAGAGACTTCTAGCTATTCTAGATATGACGCGAGAATGTTCGTCTGTATTTACCTACTCATTTTACATTTTGTTTACGGTCGATGATACGCTTATCTCTCTGCGGCCCTAACATGCAAGACACAAAGATAAGTTTAAACCCGTTTATCTCTATGACTATCTCTTTCGTCGGCACTAGTGGGAGAGAGACGCGCTTAGAGATAAGACGGTTTAACTTATCCTCGTCTTGCATGTTAGGGTTGAAGGCAGCACAACCCTTTGCCACCCGTCAAAATGAAATATGAATATGAAACTCCATTAGGCCCCTTTTGCTGTTTTTAAATATATATATTTTTCTATTGCATTAGAACCTAGACAGAAAATGAAGTCTTCACCATAAAGGGTTCCATTTGTACCATTTAACATATTAAACATTGAACCCTAAAAGTATAAAAATAAGTAAGTATTTACAGTTTGCCCAGGTATATATACCTATCAATAGAGAATAACTACGGCCGGCTTGCTCGTCCGAATGACGTTACTACGATACGACGTAAAATAATCGTAAAATGAACAATTTACGAAAAATTACTTATCTGTAAGAAAAAAGGAGCTCTCGAGAAAATAAGAAAAGGGAATCTACACGTTGAAAAAGAAATTGTTATTGTAGTTGTCATTTCTCCCGTACAAATACGTTTAGAGTGAATAGCGAGTGAGTAAGAAACTCGTAGTACCTACCTAGTTCTAACTACTAAATGTTGTATGTAGTGCAACGTGAAAACGTTTATTTTAATATTATTTCCTAATCTAACAACTACTAACATTGGTAGTCGATTATTTTCTATTAAACGTTTACCTGAATGGCAATCCAGATCAATTTTCACAATCGATAACATAACTGCACTTTTAAAAACAACTTTACGCACACACAATCACATCACTGGATGCTGTTATTTAGACACACCACGATAATAAAGAACATTTTCGAGTTTATAGCATTTTTTCTTTCTAGGTTATAATGTTGTTAAAGTTGACGTCGTCGTTTCTGTGGAGGTCGAGTCACAGTGCCGCGCGGGGAGGGGTAACGCGGGGTATGAAGCGGGGTGAAGGGGGAACGTCGGCAGCATCTGCGAGGGAGCGGGGCTGGGAGCGGGGCGCTCGGCTGTGAAGGTTGAATACTCGTTTACCGTGATGTTTAGTCAAGTAAGTTAGTTTGCTAGCTGTGAGGCAAGTAGGTAGTGTTAGGTACGTAGTTCGTTACAGCAAGCGGGGCTATAAATCAGAATGAAAGGTAGATCGTGTGCGTGAGGAGAGGAGCATTATCACCTTATAAAGGAGTGAAAGGAAAGTACATTGTATTGTAATAGCTATATTATATATAATCATGCAAATTCATGGTCAATTCAAAGGTTTAATTAACACAACCAAACAACCAAGAGTCAGCATCTGTCACTTTATAACTAAACTAACTATGCGTTGCCATTTTCGGGTAAAACAAGAAAGTTGTTCACTAGAAAATAAAAAATTCGTAAGCATTATTATTTCCGTAATCTATTTGTTTTTGTTACAAATTAAATATATTTAAACATTGCGTCCATAAAACACCTATTCCATCAGAAAATGTGGAGTGCAATATAAAATACTCCGACGAGCAGTGCGATAGAGAGAAAGAATATCGCTACCGATCAAAGAACAAACAAACAATTGTGATCGTTGGCTGTGGTCAGTGTTCATTTTTACCCGACTGCGCGACGCAAATGAGGGTAGTGTGTTAATCAGCCTTTTATGTATGTATGTTTGTTCATTCGAAGTGTCATTCAATGTGTCTTACTGAACAATCACCATAGCTGGGCACCGTTAATCAAATAGTTAACTTCCTTAAACGTTAAAGCGTTAAATTTCGGAAGATTTAACAGAAGTTAACAATAATCGTGAACTCTATATTTAGTTGCGTTAGTGATTTACTTATAAAAAAATATTAGTAGTGCATGAAAAATTACTAAAAGAGGGGTGTAACATTAGAGTTTGCAATAATACCTAAACATTTAGGGATCAAATTCAAATCAATAGCTACTTGACATAAGGTGCATATTCCCCTTTATAAACCTCATTATGCATACGGGCCGCGCGGTATCCATTTGGCAAATAGTAGGTACTTACTTAATTAACGATAATTGGAATTTAATTGTTTTAACGGAAGTTGAGTCCGTTAACAATTTTTAAAATTAATCATTACTCGAAATATCAACTTCGTTAATTAATGACAAACGAATTAATGGTCTTGTGCCCAGCTGACACTCACCGTGTCATTGGCCGTCTCATTGAAACCAATATGACTTTTTTTACGTTAATATACATATATTATATCATTACTGAAGATGAAAAAAAAAAACATTACATACGTTAATATATTGGAATATGATGCATGAATGATGTTTATATGGCAAGTAGGCTACACGGGGTGTTTAATATGTCTGAATATATCAGCATTAGTTATTTTAGAACAAGAAGAGAGTTACAGATAGAGCTTTAGTGATAGTGGCGATTATTTCATAATTTAACATTAATAAACAATAAACACCACTAAATCCATATTTATGTTAATTCAGTGAGTTGAATCAAAGAATACGCATGATACAGACAATGCGCAATAAACGCCAGTGTGTTTGTCCCTTTATGCATTACGTCAACCGCCGCTTTCTCTGTCTAGCGATAATCAAAATGGCGGCGCCGCCCGGGGACGTCAGGCGAGCGGAGCGCGGCTCTGGGCCCGCCTCCGCGCCTCACCCCCGCATGCTACGTTTACATCAAGTCCCGGGCGAGTAGCGGCCAGCTAAACTTTGTGTACCAAAGAGTATTATAATCATTAAGTTTGCTGTGTAGGTACTATTTTCATACATTTGTTTTACATGGAAGCGACATCGAGGTGCTTGCTTAAGGAGATGCACTTAGCTAAGTTTTCATTAAGTACCTGACATAAATTTAAAAAATACAACCTACCTATGAAATAAGACAAAAAATAACTTCCGCAAGGTCCTATCTCCGTGCAATCGTCGAGTGTGATACGACTTTGCAAAGTTTATTCAAACAAGTGATCCTATATTGGTTCCTTCTTTCCTTTTGAGGTACGGAACCGTAAAAATATATAAGTGACTAATCTTTGGCCAAAAATGAACAGTGACGAAATATAAACTTCTCAAATAGTAACTACGTTTTTACTTTATATAAAAACTAAAAACTACCTAAGTACCTATCCACTCTTTCTCTAAACTGCACGTCTAGCACGACCTGCCCGCGAGTCGTTTGTCGCTCAGTGCGTCCCTTACATACTTGACTAGTTAGACAGAGACGCACTGAGCGACAAACGACTCGCGGGCGTGTCGTGCTAGCACCCCTGGTAGCGCCGCAAACTGGGGTGTGGTTCATGAACTTACCGGGGCGGCGAGCCTAATTTGACCCGTCAGTGCGTATAAACTATAATCTTCGTGCGTGTCTTCGACCTTGGACGTATTTCGCCGCATCCGACCACGGACGTAGGTACTTAACTCCACATATGCTTCCGAGCGCGCGGGTCAATTTATGATTGTCGGATGAAAATGAGAGTCGAAATGAGCGACGTGATTTGTTACAGAATAACATAGCTGCGGCCCTAACATGCATGCCACAAAGATAAATTAAACCCGTTTCTCTCTATGACTATCCCTTTCGTTGGCACTAGTGTGAGAGAGACGCACTTAGAGATAAAACGGTCTATCTTATCTTTGTGTCATGCATGTTAGGGCCGGGTATGGTTCGCCAGTCTCTTCTTTACCTGATATCAAAGGCACAAGTTTCTCAATGATTTCAACCCTTCATTAGATAGCAATTCCTCTTGGAGTTTCTGTTAAAGTTTTAGGGAAACTGTAGTTCTCTAAATAAAGTAGGTTATTTCTTTTTGGATGAAATCGATAGTTTTACAGTCCTCGTTGTAACCCGTTTTATATGTAGATCTTAGAATAATAACATGTGTTATTATTCTAAGACCGAGGGATAGTTTTCTATTACGAGATCGGTTTGCATAAACTTATGGTAATCGTACTGATTTCTATTAGCTCTCATTGCCTGCCTGATATCTTTTAAATATAGACTATACTCTCGGTTTCAAATTGCGGAGAGTGTGTTGAGATGACGTTATTAAATATGTAGAAGTCTTAAGATCTCCATAAATTTCACATTTACCTTTCCTGAATTGGCCTTCTTAATTTTATCAAGATAGCATAATCGTATAGTTTTCAGTTGCGTAACATTTGCTCCACTTCTAGTTTGCTACTGAGTGAACACAACACAACGCTCACCTCGCCCGCGCCCCCCGTCACCGCAGACAATTTTGTTTCAAAATCCTAGTCATAAGTATGTATTATAAAGCAGGTATTCATGAAATGGTAATAATTAATACAATTCCTAAATACAAATACTTACCTTTATAATTTTAAAGAATAATAGGAGTGAATAAAAACTCCAACATGTAATACCTAAGTAGGTAGAGTAAGTAACTAAAAGGACTGTAAGTACTACTTAACAGGTGGGAAACTTAAAAGTAAGTTTTTGACCTATGACCAATTTAAGTATATATACATATTTATGACCTCGACTGTACCTCGAAAACATAGATGCTTTTCCGATTTCTGTATTATGATATGACCGATAATGAAAATACCGATGTCTTTCTAATTTATTTATATATCTATGTTGACAAAATGTCGTTTCAAATACCATAGACAACGGTTCTTAACAGCGCGGGATTTTTGAAAAAAGAACATTATTGTTCTAGGAACAACTCTGTCCAGTTATCAAAGGCATTCTCAATTTTTTTTTAATGAAAACTCTGTCCGAGGTACAAAAGTTTCCAGAACGATAGGAATAACAATTAATCAAGGTGATTTACTTTTTCACTCTCTTATTAACGGTTTATTTTGAAATAACTTGATTGTTTAGCTTTACCAACGTGCGTTTTTGCGACTTCGCCTCATTTAAATGCAACCGAAGTGAGCAGGGAAGCGTGCATGGAAATGGGCAGCGCGAGTGTGGCGCGAGTATGTAAATGGGTCACTTCTCCTACGGCCCTAACATGCAAAACACAAAGATAAGTTAAACCCGTTTATCTCTATGACTATCTCTTTCGTCGGCACTAGTGTGAGAGAGACGCACTCAAAGATAAGACGGTTTAACTATATACTTGTGTCTTGAATGCTAGGGCCGCTGCCGCTGCTCCTCGCGTTGCCTAGCGCGCAGTGAGCCAGGAAGTAGCATGTAAACACCCACTGCCTTCGAAAGTAGTGTATGCAGGAATTATTTCTGGCGGCAGTGCGAGCAGCAGTGGCAGTGGCTGCTGCATGTATCAGCATGTAATCACCCACCGCCTTCGAAAGCAGTATATGCGGGGAATTATGTCTGGCAGCGCGAGTAGCAGTGGCAGTGGCTGCATGTAACAACATGTAAACACCCACTGCCTTCGAAAGCAGTATGCGGGCAATTATTTCTGGCAGCGCGAGTAGCACTGGCAGTGGCTGCATGTAAATAAGG
This sequence comes from Tortricodes alternella, assembly GCA_947859335.1. Taxonomy (NCBI): domain Eukaryota; kingdom Metazoa; phylum Arthropoda; class Insecta; order Lepidoptera; family Tortricidae; genus Tortricodes; species Tortricodes alternella. Next base: position 6,267,997 of record OX401975.1, on the reverse strand, counting down.
TACCTATATGTTTAGCCAGTTGATTAGTAACCATGACGACCAATCTTATTTTGTTTCTCTTCCGAGAACATCACATTATAGCGTTGAAAAGGCATAAAAAGTCTTTCTTTTGTTATTTATAATGAAATATATAAATAACACTTTGATTTTTTCAACATTGCAGTCATTTACAGTGAATATAAGTATATAAGTAACCAATGTGTTGAAGTCGTAGTGATGTAAGTATTTTTTTACAGAAATACCTATTAAAATGTACATTACTTACTAAAGGGTACGCTAATGGTCATATAAATGGGATTTAAAAAACATAACACCTATACTTCCTCCTATTCTCTGAAGAGAGTGTTTTGGATACCTACATAATAATTCTCGACAGCTCGCGTAGGTAGAAATTGTTTAAGAACAATTTGTTTAAAAATTACAAAGTTACTAATAACTGACTTTCAAAGCTGGTAATATTGCAAGGAGAAAAATTGAAGAGATCCTAAAAGAAATAAGTAGATCAATCGGTGGAAACCTCATTTCAATAGGAAGGGTAATATGACCTGATTATCTACTTGAATATTTGAACATCACATAAGCTGCCGAATGGAAGGTTAATAAATGTATTTCCTTATTTGGAGGATAAGAGAAATTAAAATAACTATGAAGAAACTGAGGAGAATCTTACGAAATTATTTGGTAAGTTTAGTTTGCATTTTTTATTTTATTTAATTAGTTAACATAATAAGTAAATAACACGACCTTAGCTTCGCGTTGACCCATGAAGACATTCTGTGTGACTCTGACTGGCGATGTCGATCATTGTGGCGATCGTTTAGGGAGGCCTAACTATTGTAAGTACGTACCTATGTTAAGCAGGAGACTTCTTTCGGCTAAAAGAAGATGATGAAGGGGAAGTATGTTAAAATATGTAGGATAACCGAGGAAATAGGCCATCCTAAGACGTATAAACATCCACACAAACAGGCCAAATTCAGTGTTACTGAAAACCTAATGTTACAGTGAGATGGGCGGAACCCTAGGCAAGTTGTGTTCGCCACAAGTGCAGGCAGTGGGATCGGTGCTCGACCGAGTCATCTCGCAGCCGAGCAGCGAAGGCCACACCGTACTCTACAAGCTTGCAGACTACAAGAAAGGTACGGGAGAGTAAACACGTCAGTGCATACAGTTCTTTGACGCAACTGTATGCACTGACGTTTAATCTCACATGTGACATTATATCGAATTCACCGAGCATTTGGGTCCTGGGACCTGCACCACAAAGAAACTCGCTTTCGGAATTATTTTTGAAACAAATTCCGCAAAGCAATGACACTATAGCCCTCGTCGGTAGGGCCCGCACCACAGGGTCAGCATCAGCAAACTGGGTCCAAATATGTATGGCCCTAGAAGCTCTTCTAACAAATACTCAATTGTTAACTTAACATCACTGTCGCAATCTCGGAACGACTTCAAAGTCCCTCAATAATGACACGTGTATTGAAAGATACAGGCAGCCCGCTCTTGAGACTGTACACTATTAATTTCCCCCTAGGTGGTCTCCTTCTAGAAACGTATGCGAAGGGGGGTATGATAGCGGCGGAGAAGTTGATCCGCGAGGAGTTTGCAGCCTACATGTACGCAGGCGGCAAGGGAAGGGTCATCAACCGCGCAGAGTACCTGCGGTGGAAGTTCCGGGACCAGGAACAGGTCTGTACATATACACAAGAACAGCTGTGACTAATTTATATACTGATAGACACGCTCTTATGATTAAAGTTTTACATTAAACTAGTGGACCCGCCACAGCTTCGCCCGCGGTATTTTCCATACAAACTTCATCACCCCTTTAAGGATGGAATTTCAAAAAATCCCTCCTTAGTGCACCTCTAGGGTAGGTACACGATGAATGTCTCCTCCTTTCAATCCTCTAGGAGGTTTAGGCTGTGCATTGTCTATAAGTAAGTAGCGGTACTGTTTTATATGTATTGATTGATAATACCACCTAACAGCAAAAACCTTGGCGTGCAGCCCCATTAAGACTGCATGGTAATGGTTTGAGATAAGAGGCACGACATACTCTTTACGGGATCACCAAGTGCCACATATTAAAAACGTACATATTTGAGTAAGATTTTAATAGAGTGAGTTGCAAAGCAACTGTGATACTTCACACACCATATCTGCATGAGCTCTAAGCTGAAGCTGCTGTAGGTATATTATGTTTACAAATCTGACAGGTAGTCCTACCAATCGAAGCGTCGCTGTCTCCGCACGACCCGCTCTCCAAGTGGCAGGACCACATGTCCTGCTGGCAGATGACTTACCGTGGCGCGCTGGGAGAATCTCTTCTCCATGTCCTCATTATTTGTGACACTAAGGTAAGAAAGCAAAGCTCGTAATCATCCTTAATGGGTTATTTCTAGTTTATCAGGTGTGATCCGACATCCGATGTTTCCCGTCAATACTCCGTGTCCGATATTTAGAGATAAATAATATACTTATACTTACCTGACTTTCAGATTCACACAAGGCTAGCGAGAACGCTTGTCAAATGTTTCCCGAAGCTCTCTCTGGATGTGGTAGAAGGGGAGGAGTATTTAGGTAATTTCTTTTAAATCTTCGCTTTTACCGTTTCGTATTATGTAATCTGTGCCATTTCGTATCAAACTTTGTAAAAGTAATATAATAGTTTATTTGTTTGGTCACAGGCGCAAGTTCCTTGCATTTGGCCATTGCGTACAGTAACAACGAGTTGGTGCAGGATTTAGTGGAATGCGGTGCTGATGTGAATCAAAGAGCGATTGGTAAGCAATTTAAACCATTACAGGCGAATGTTTTTCAGATTTTGATATCATGTTGATTGGTCTCCAATTGATTCCATTTTCAAATCAACATTCTGAACATTTTGTAGGCAGTTTCTTTCTACCCCGAGACCAGCAGAAAGTGCCCCCAGATCGGCAGACAAATTACGAAGGCCTGGCTTACTTGGGCGAGTACCCGCTGGCGTGGGCAGCGTGCTGCGCCAATGAGTCAGTCTACAACCTGCTGCTGGAGTCAGGAGCTGATCCTGACATGCAGGATTCGTTTGGGAACATGATCCTTCATATGGTCGTTGTGTGTGATAAACTGGTAAGTCTAAAGGTCCTAAAAATAATAGGTCTTATGAGCAGTCGAAATAAATTCGTCTATAGGTCTCACCTCATGAATGGAACACTTGTCAATGTATTCAGCCTTGTTTTGCTACTAAGGCCTCCCAGCTCCTAAACATAATCTGAATTATTTTGGTTAAGTTACTTGAATATATAATATCACACTAAACGGCTCAAACTAAGATTCCTTGTGTCTTGGATTCGTGAACACCACAGTCCACAACACAAACAAAAAGACACCGAGACCAATAAGTACAAGTATTATTGGCAGTTTCTGCTACTCGCAAGAATTGAGCCTGTGATCTCGTGCTTTGCATATGTGATGTTCCCGATATGTGTCCAACAGCCGCCTGGGTAAAAAAGCTTGCTAGGCTTCATAGACCGGACATTAACTTCTAAATGACTTTTAGGACATGTTCGGCTACGCGCTCCGACACCCGAAGCTCCCGGCCAGTAACGGGCGCATGAACAACGCCGGCTTCACGCCGCTCACACTTTCCTGCCAGCTCGGGCGTGACTCCGTGTTCAGAGAAATGCTGGAGCTGTCCTGTCGCGAGTTCTGGCGTTATTCCAACATCACCTGCTCCGCCTATCCTCTTAACGCGCTGGATACGCTACTGCCTGACGGACGAACCAGTAAGGGATATTCTTAAGGACATTATATTTGGCTCCTCAGATCCTGACTATTCACTATTGGACCTAAGAGATTCTGGAGTTTCTTCAACATCACCTGCACCGCATATTCTCACAACGCCCTAGACAGCCTTTGTTTCACTCTACGTATGAAACAAAGAGTCCGATTTACAGTTAATAATGAATAATGGGATTTTATGATCTGCCGCCCTAACATGCAAGACACGGGGATAAGTTAAACCCGTTTATCTCTCTGACTATCTCTTTCGTCGGCACTAGCACGGATTAGAGGGAGGGAGAGAGAGAGAGAAGCAGAGAGAGAGAGAGAGAGAGAGAGAGAGAGAGAGAGAGAGGGAGGGGGAGAGAGAGAGAGAGAGAGAGAGAGACGCATTTAGAGATAAGACGGTTTAACTTATCCTTGTGTCAACCTTGCTAGGGCCGCTGTACAATGATAAACTTTTAGCCACCGTTTACCATCTTACTGACTAGCTACTGACATTTATAGAAATTGTGATGGTTGTAGTTACCAGCGCAGCGACCCTTGCAAATTTGACACGGGTATAACTTTTGTGAGAGAAACGCAGATCAAACGGTGTTAACTTAACCTCGTGTCAAGCTTGCTTGAGCCGCAGAGCTATTATTTGGAGTCCTTTTCCTTAACCTAGGCGTAAAGAGATATAGTAATTTTGACTGTCTCTATAGATTGGAACTCGGCGCTATTCATTATCCTTAACGGTACAAAACAAGAGCATTTAAACATGTTAGACGGAGGCATCATTCAAAGATTACTAGAAGAAAAATGGAAAACCTTTGCAAGAGTAAGTATAGTTTTTCCATCACTTTTTTGTAATGGAGATGCTTTCGTTGCCTAGTTTTGCACAGTAAAGCTGCTTACACAGTTCTTTCTGAGCATTACCTACAAAAATACTCTTAGAGCTTTTCTTTGGAGTGTAACAGTATGATTAGGAAGCCCTAATAACTATGTTGGTTTCAGACAAAATTCCTCAAACGTCTTCTTATCCTGATGCTGCATCTTCTGCTTCTTTCCTTGTCAGTGTATCTCCGGCATAGTGCCGTGGAGGCCGAAGCTAATCCCAACTGGGGCCTAGAGGTATAATCTTTGAAATCTTCACGGTTCTGTTTTTGGCCATTTTGAAACTATACGTCCCATTCGCACCAGGCGATTCGTTAATAAGTGACAGATGCTCATGTACCTGTAGGTGACTGACGCCAGAGGCGGCGTCAGAATGGCCAGCGAGGTGGGCACTATTCTGAGCACGCTGTGCTATATCGTGCTGCAACAGGGCGATGAGCTGAAGAATCAAGGTGTAGTCGCGTACTTTAAACAGCTGGTGAGCTCTAGTTGTCATTAATATAACTTTAACCAGTTATAAATTCTTGTATCTAAAAATTTACCTCAAAAATGATGTTTGGTTCAACCAACACGATATAGAACGAAGAGGCCGCCCCAGCCTGGCAATAGAATCCGTTGCCTTTTGCACAAACCAAATAGTTTAAAAGGATTACATCTAATGCATTACCTATAACATCGTAAATAGGAAACTAGCGTTTATGTGATGTGCGCATTCGTTCATGCAGATCCACGAGCCAGCCAAGTTCATATTCCTGGTGTCGAACCTACTTCTGCTGGCGTGTATTCCGGCGCGGCTGTCGCGGCAGCCGAAGCTGGAGGAGGCTCTCCTCATCTTCCTGTTGCCCGGCTTTTGGTTCCTGCTCATGTTCTTCGCAGGGTGAGATGAGGCACTAAATGATTATTTGTTCGAGCTAACTAACAGAAATATATTCGGCGTCAAATTGGCGAATAGCGAATAGAAGAAGGGCCAGTTTAAACTCATACACATCAGTTAACTAATACTTCAGAAATTGGTTTTAGTCTATATAAGATAGGTACACTTCATCGAGAGTATCTCAGAGCTCCCGGTTTTATCTCAAGACTCAGATCTGCCATATATAGGTACTACACAGTTGACGATGTTCCAACAGCGCAGTGAAGCTGACGGGCCCGTTCGTGACGATGATCTACAGCATGATTACCGGAGACATGTTCACCTTTGGCATCATCTACTGCATCGTGCTCTTTGGATTTTCGCAGTCATTCTTCTTTCTCTACAAAGGTATGCATCGCTTGTAATTATACCTTAGGATTACGATATTAGACAATTTATACTGGCAATACAACTAAGTAATTGGGTTGCCAAATACTGTTAGGTATGTTTGTTTACAGGATTCCCCAATGTCCAGTCCACTTTGTACTCAAGCTACCCAACCACTTGGATGGCCCTGTTTCAGATCACCCTAGGTGATTATAGTGTAAGTAAAAATGTATATAGGTAAGGTGGTAAATCAAAACCATTCTCATAAATTCAACTACTGTATGGTATGCTGCCTTGTGGTATTTTTCTACTATTATAAGCGCGGTACACTCTTGATGTAACTGACCATAGTTGTGGTCATTACTTTAAGTATCTTGAGTCGGGTGGTCATCGTCGTCTTCATGGGGATACTTTGCTCTTGATACTTGTACTTGTTGGAAAGATGTAACGCATCGCAGTAGATAAATGACCCTCTGCGCTAGTGAAATATATAGGAGGGAACACTAAATAAAAGATCGCAGTAGAACTATACGGCAGGCAGTTTGAAAAGCTCAATATGACTCTCTTCCAGTATTCGGACCTCGGCATGACATCATACCCAAACTTGACCAAGTCCGTTTTCACGTTGTTCATGATCTTCGTGCCCATTTTGCTGCTGAACATGTTGATCGCCATGATGGGCAACACGTACGCGCACGTCATCGAGCAATCCGAGAAAGAGTGGGTTAAGCAGGTTCGTTGGAAACACAGAGTATCAGAAGCTTAGAAATTGAAGTGTTCACGTAGGTAGGTACCAAACACCTATACATTATACAAACAGCCCAAGAAGATGCCCGTCGAAAGATAGGTACGCAAACCGCTTGAGCACTATACAATTGTGCTACGATAGGAACATAATAGCGTCGATAAGGGTTCACGTACACAGACCTCTTATCTATGAGGACACTATAATGCCCGATCACAAAGGTTCACGTCAACTTAGTCACGCACCGATTTGGTGGTCAAATGACCCTAAATTATCTAAGATATTATGCTATGATAAAAAAACATATCTAACGAGAGACACAGATTGAAATTTCGCTTTTCATCAGTGGGCCAAAATTGTCGTCTCCTTGGAGCGGTCCGTAGCCCAAGAAGACGCCCACCGCTACCTGCAAGAGTACTCCATCGGCTTGGGGCCTTCTGATGATCCTCGATACGAGCAGCGTGCTGTCATGGTCATCAAGAGTAAAGCGAAGACGCGAGCTAAGCAGCGGAAGGGAGCTTTGACTAACTGGAAGGTAATGTGCACCTTTACTCAATCAATTTCATACCTACTACCCGTAGTTTTAGCTGTAAGAACTTGGAAATGTATATACGGTTATTACATTAGTCCCATACTTGAAGGAAATTAAACAGCACAAACAAATCGCATCAATCTATGTTATCCATAATATACGGTTCGAAGGACCAATGTTCTTATACATACGTTAAGTTCTAGTTCGTCATTTTTGTATTGATTAAGAATTTCATCGAATTTGAAAGACTTTAGGTAGATAAATGTCAGCTGACTCTATTCGTGTGCAAGCTCTACTACATATGAATTTTTGTCTGATAGCGTGTAGGTAAAGTGACTATTGCAGAGCTGAGGAAACGTGGCATGACGGGCGAGGACCTGCGACGCCTTATGTGGGGCCGGGTCTCCATATCCACGCCTACTAAAGCTCCTCTGGGGTAAGTCAAGGCCAAACCTCTAATGAACTGCAAGGGCCAAGCACATTGACTAGATGTGAGGGAGATGCGCGGTGGGCGAGAAAGAAATCCATTAAAGACAATAGTAACGCGAGGATAAACGAATGAACCAATATTACTGGTAAAGTTACCAGCAATATTGGTTCTACCCTACTTATCCACCCTTTTTGGGCCTATTCGTTTATAGGAGGCGACCGCAAGCTCAACCAACAGACTGCGTGGCCTCTGCGGAAGTGAGCCAAGTTGGACTGTCCGGGGGCGAGGCCATTAATGGTGTCGGGACGGCGCTGTCCTCTGCCCTGGACGTCATGGCCTTCACACAGGACCTTGATCTGGGTGCCACTGGTACATATACAGTATAGATATGAGCGCCGATGGCAGTTTAACCGGCGGCGGCGTGGGTCAGAATTTCCATCGGCGGCGGCGGCGTTGTCGGCGGCGTAACTTTGCAATACGTCAGGGTTCATTTTTTTAAATAAAACACTTTTTTTTAAAACATTCAACGTAAAAATATCCTTTAAGTTATTGACAGCATTTAATAGTACATATTTCTGCAGCGCGCCTTCACCGCAACTATGAAAAAAAAAAATACGAATCAATCGTTACCCATAACCTTCAATAAAAATATATTATGTAAATATAAAATGCGTAGGCAGTGCTTTTTAAGTAAACGACAGATTCAGTTTTAATCAATTAAATTAATATTACTTTCAATGTCAGTAATGAAAATCAAACACAAAGCTTTTAATATATTTACTAAAGGAAATTACACCAAACCCAAGTTAACTCAACTCTAATTTTTAATTAAAATTATTGAATATAAAACGAGATGTTTCTTTTTTGCCAAAAAAGGAAACAATTCCATAACACTTCCAGTTAATTCATAATCATAATTGGTACAAAGTAAGATTATTGAAATAAAAAATAGTAAAGACTTACTCTGCAAGCATCGCGAAATATTTGGTCACATAAAACACTTCTTTTCTTGCCATCTAAATCGATTGATCTAAAATGAATCGGTAAATATCTAATTGTATTATTCGCGGTCGATGCAGTTGCCATTTTGTTCTATATTTGACGTGGGTTCACCCTACGGCGAATCAGTTTCAACTGATAGGATTCATCGGATCACCCGATTGGCGCGCCGATGGTGCCGCGTCGGCGGCGACGGCGCGGCTGTCGATTGCGGCGACGGCGGCGCGCCGGCGTGGCGCTCATATCTAATACAGTATAACTAAGTAGGCGGGGCAAAGGCATTCTAACTAGATATTTTATATGATGTTCAGCCTCTACCTCTGTTGTGAATTCGATTTTAAGTATTTCCCACTCTTCTTTTCTACATTTTGTTATTTTTATCATGAATAACAAACGGAACGCTCAAACTGAGGTAAAAAATATAGCGAATGCAAAAGCCTGTAGGTATTAATTTCCCGACATAAAAATAAATAAGCGTTTTTTTAATCGCAGACACCGCAATGAAACAACCGACTCCAGACCTTTTGGTAAACAGCAAGACGATCGGAAAATCCGCGCCCCAACCCACCACTCTAGGCAACCAGCTCGGCTTATCGACAACTCAATACCAGGCTGTGCCACCGGGGCAGCTTCCGCCTTCATATCCCGCTCAACCAGGACAAGTTCCTCTGAATCAAAGAACTCTTGGTACCATTCCTGGAATAGGTATACCGGTACCAACATCTGGCGTTACTGGGGGAGTTTCATCAATTCAAGTTCCAAGTTTCCATGGACAAGGTGTTTTACCAGGTCAAGGAGTTATACCCGGACATTCAGTAACATCTGGAGTTATTCCTGGAGTTATTCAATCGGGTCAACTTCCAAGTTTTCCTGGACAAGGCCTGCCAGGGCAAGGAGTTATACCCGGATATCACGTTCCACCTGGGATTGGCCAAACTGTGTCGGGCGTGGGTCAGATCTCGATGACACAAGACATGCTGAAGCTTGGAGTACCAGTGCAGGCACCGCCGGGTAAGTAGCTTCCTCGATTGTATGCGAGTAACTTGATGGTGATGTCAATTTATGTTTTATAGACATTGATGTTCCCAAAACGGGGCAAGTGTTCTTGCATGAAATTGGAAAAAGGAGCCCTTACCTCTTACGTTCATAAAGGCCCAGTAAGGCCTACGCCTTAGTAGGTAGGCACAAAGCCGTTCTACATACATTTTACTAACTACACTTCGGTGGCTAAAACGTGCCATCTCAGGGGCCCTAAACAACAACACAACAACATTAAAACTCGAATGCTTCCGAACTAACTTACCTAAATAAGTCTATAGGTTAGCTGGCTTGTGTAAAAAAGAGGAATATCTTTATGTCCTCAATCAGTTCCAAACAAAGTTGTCGTTCCAGCGCCAGTGGAGACCTTCCGAGACTTCTTGTTCGAGCTGGTGGTGCTGTCGCAGACGGACGCCCCGAGCCCGCTGCAACTGCGCACCCTGGCGGAGCAAGCGGCTGATCTGCAGGGGGTGCCCGAGATTGATATCAATATGAGTGTGAGTGTCAAAATACTACTTTATCTACACCCATATCATAAAACCTCCATTGGTTAATCAAAAACCGTATGAAATGACCACCATTTTGACAACCAATTAGGAAAAACCAGTGCTGCGATAAAGAAATAACATGACTTCTTTATCGTTTTTAGTAAAGAAATGAGATTAAATTTGGAACAGCTGTCAAAACTCAAGTGGGTCTCTATTCTAGTATCCATAGATATTAAAAAGTTATTGGTACGAAACGTCAATTCAGTATATTTTTTCAATATAAACTGCACAATATTTGATCTCGAGTAGAATAGAAAGAGTAGAATGTTGTTGAATTGAATAGAAAAAGTTGTTTGTAATTTACATTTTAGTTGAAAATATGAATAGTAAGTAGTCTTCTCGGAGTGTGTGTGATGTGAAAATGCGCCGGATATCGGAAATATGCAGCCACGATTTCAACAAATAACTTGTTGCCAGAAAATATTGTTTCTGACTGAACCCATCATGGAGGATTTATAATATGTGTGTAGATAAAGATATGTATGCAACTCTGCATAATTTGGCCTTAAAACACACGTGCGATCTTATTATGAAACTCGCTAAAAGCTCGTTTCATAAAACCGCACTAGTGTTTTAAGGCCTATCATTATGCAACCGTTGCATAAACTACTATTTACTACCTATAGAATGCCCTTTTCACGAGTGCGTTCCGTGCGCATAATACAAACCAATCATCAGCCCAATGATTTATCTTCTTTTTTGTGAGCCGTGTTTAGGTATCCTACGAATAAAATAAAATCCTACAAATATTATAAATGCAAAAGCTTGCGTGTGTGTCTGTATGCATGTTTGTCCACTCAGCTCCGTAAAGGCTGAGAGGATTTTCATGAAACTTGGTAGAAAGCAGTGGCGCAGCCTGCCTACAAGCCGATTCCTGACGGCTTTACCAAGCTAGAAAGCTACGGCTAGCTATCAGTGAAGTCCCTGTTACTCTAACTAAACGTCAGACTCGCACGTACGGTTCTAATACTTCCGGCTTCCCTTAGGGAATATTTGACGCTTCGCCACTGGTAGGAAGTATACTTAGTTAGGGCAGGCATGTCAAACATGCGGCCCCATTCAATATTAAAAACAGCCTCGCGCCTCGTGTCGCAAAAATTTCAAATAGTACGATGGTCGCTCGGCGTGAGCGCGGCGAACAGACTCATCCGTAAAACTCGGCTGTGTTCGCACGCCTGAGCCGCGAGTTTTTTTCATTATGGTTGGTTTGCGGCCCACTGATTCTACAAGCTTTATGGCATGGCTTTGAGTTTGACATGCCTAGGGTAGAAGCTAAGTATCAAATATAACAGTAGTACCTGTTCACACTATGACTGAAGCAGCAATCGAAGGGTCTGTTAACGGAGCTACAAGTTAACAAACCCTGCACCTGGGCTTACCGTTGGCTTAATAGATATAAATGTAATGATTGCGTTAATACCAGACGACGGCGCGGTCAGCTCGCAAGGTGGTGGCGGGCGCGGTGTCGGGTCTGTTCGGCGTCGCGGCCGACGCGCCCGCCGCCGACGCCGGCTGGCGTCGAGAACGGCACGACCATAGCGACAGCGATCCCATATCCGGTTCGTATTTTATGTTTGTACTGTAGTGATACTGGCTCTTCTGCAGAGTTCATTGTTATGTTGACGTGAACACGGTGCCATGTTTGTTCTGAATCGCATTAAACGTAAGTAAGTAGGTACTTAATGTTACAATAAACACAAATTTACTCTGAAGCCGATTTTGGACTACTTAAAAAGAATTATGGACAAATATAGTGGAAAACTTGAATGCCATATTTTGATGAACTCTGACTGAATAGAAGTTTGAACGTCCTTTTTTCAGGCGCAGTCCGAACGGGGGGATGGGGGGTCACATGGAACATGACCCCCTCCCAAATTGTACACGCCAGTTTGAAATCTTCTAAAAATTTACAAAATAAAAAAGTAAAGTCTTATTTACGCGACATAATATTTTAATATTAGTGACTCCTTCCAAAATTTCAGGCTGCGACCGCGTCTGCGTCTTTTTCAGGGAACTTTTCTTTTTCTCCGAGTAGTGGCACAAAATCAAAGTACCTACTTAATGGCGTAGTTTGAAAGGGTTTTATGTACAACTTCCAACCAATTTTGATTATTTTGGGGCGCAGCCAAAAAAGTATTAAGTAATGCTCAGCGTAATGCCTGCGCGGCAGAAGCGCTGTGCGACGCCATTATGTTGTATTGCATTGGTGTGAGCAAGATAGATCACGCCCGCGCTACTATACCGCGCAGCCATCAAGCCGCTGTGACCGAGCCTTCATGCTTATTTTTGGTTGCGCACTTGACTTTAATAACTTTTGACTAATATATAAAATATTACATAATAGTACAATTTTGCTATTTTCTTCCCCTAGAATCAGTATTGCTTGGCCAAGCATCGCGAGCGAGGCGGGCACGGTCCGCGTCGCGACGCGCTGAGCCACCACCGCCGCATCTCTACGTGCCAGCTAGGTATTGCTAAACTGGCTAGATGGCGCGGGGCATTTAATTGCTTTACTGAAGTATAGATGGCATTATGTTAAAACCTAACCTAAAGGCTTGAACTTGAAGATAACATGAATTATTCCTTTATAAGAACTTGCGCCATGATATGAACTAGAATGGTGTGTTACCCAATGTCTATTATTGTAACGGATAAACTACTGCACCCCAATTCTCGGTGGATTGAGCATTGGGGTCCTGGGTGCCTAGCACACTAGTTATTATCGCGCACATAGGTAAAGCATCTGTCACTTTTCAATTAATAAGCGGGTGCGAAAGGGATGAATGCTTTATGTGCGCGATAAAAATTAGTGTGCTAAGCCCTCACTCATTTGTCGCTCAGTGCGTCCCTTACATATTTGACTAGTTTGACACAGACGCACTGAGCGACAAACGACTCACGGGCATGTCGTGCTAGCCCACCAGGACCAATAAAATGAAAAAAAAAAAAAAATGCGGACCCACATACAGTCAACGCACGGGACGCATCGATATGTTAGAATGAGACAGAGATATCTTTATCTCATACTTTACGCGTGAATGCATCCTTTGCATTGGACGACGTTAGACCATAGTAGATTGTTGCACCAAGCAGAAAGTGATTCATTATTGCGCCGAGTGTTGGTTTGGAGCCCGAACGCAAGTGAGGGCTCTAAAAACACGAGCGCAATAACAAATCACTTGATGCGAGGTGCATAATCTGCTTTTCTTTCTACTACTGCTAAAAGTTGGTAAAAAAACGTAAAGGTACAGTTAAACCCAACTAGCGAAGTAAAAAGGATTTTGGCACCTGTTATGACGCACCCTTAGAATTTTTATATAGCCTATGACACTCGCACGTTCTCCCCGAATCTTAAGATACCCTATTTATTAAAATCGGTCTATTGGTTCTGAAGCTAAAGTCGAAAATCCGAAAATGTTCACAGAAATCTTGTATCTAGCCTATTAATTGTCATATTATGCCATTTTTTTTTAAATCTTTATGTAACCCATACTATCTTATCAGCCAGTACTTTGAGCATAACATTTTAGACGAGACAATCACAGTTCGATATGGCCGCCGATATGTGGCCTGTTCTTTTTTTTTTTTTTGCTAACAGTAAGTCCACAAAAGAGTGGTCGGCTGTCCCGTCGGACTGTGAATGGGCGGATTGGGTAGCTGTTGGTGTAAACTTCTTGATCAAACAACCAACTTAAAAAAAAAACAAAACAGTGCAATAATGAAATTTGTATGCAACTTTATTTGCTCTAGAGCAAATAAGGGCTGCTTTGTGCTGAGTATTTAAGGCCATTATGATGAAATTAAAGCGTAGTAGGAAGAAATAGTAGATTGTTGCACCAAGCAGAAAGTGATTCATTATTGCGCCGAGTGTTGGTTTGGAGCCCGAACGCAAGTGAGGGCTCTAAAAACACGAGCGCAATAACAAATCACTTGATGCGAGGTGCATAATCTGCTTTTCTTTCTACTACTGCTAAAAGTTGGTAAAAAAACGTAAAGGTACAGTTAAACCCAACTAGCGAAGTAAAAAGGATTTTGGCACCAGTTATGACGCACCCTTAGAAATTTTATATAGCCTATAACACTCGCACGTTCTCCCCGAATCTTAAGATACCCTATTTATTAAAATCGGTCTATTGGTTCTGAAGCTAAAGTCGAAAATCTGAAAATTTTCACAGAAATCTTGTATCTACTCTATTAATTGTCATATTATGCCATTTTTTTTTTAAATCTTTTTGTAACCCATACTATCTTATCAGCCAGTACTTTGAGCATAAAATTTAAGACGAGACAATCACAGTTCAATATGGTCGCCGATATGTGGCCTGTTTTTTTTTTTTCTAACAGGAAGTCCACAAAAGAGTGGTCGGCTGGCCCGTCGGACTGTGAATGGGCGGATTGGGTAGCTGTTGGTGTAAACTTCTTGATCAAACAACCAAATTAAAAAAAAAACAAAACAGTGCAATAATGAAATTTGTATGCAACTTTATTTGCTCTAGAGCAAATAAGGGCTGCTTTGTGCTGGGTATTTAAGGCCATTATGATGAAATTAAAGCGTAGTAGGAAGAAAAGTATATTATAGAGGCCTTTACTTTTCAAAGAAATTGTGTTACAGATCTATGTATTTCGTCGCATCTGAGAGCAGCGCGTTAGAAAGCGACGCACCGAATGAGGATCAGCATAGCTCTGGCAATAATTCGTAAGACAACGTTTATCTCAAGCGTTTTTGGGTTTTTGGCTTGTAATTGCCCACACCGGTATTCCACTGACTTACTAGTTTAAGGCAGAGGCCTCACCTGCGGTTTTATGCCGCGGACGGCTGTCAGTAACCTACTGTAAAACCAAGCGTAGGTGCCTGCGCTTGTATTGATTTTCTCGCGTGACTAAAGAAACCGCGTGCGCCTTATCCGTACGTGCGGTCTGGGCCTTAAGCAGGGCTACTAGGCTGGGGCCCTTGGGCACACAAGAATTTGGGGGGCCCTTTTGGAAAGTAAAAAAAGCGAATTAAATAAATGTGTGAGAGAAATTGTCGGTCCTTCGTGGCCCCCTGAGAATGGGGGCCTTGGGACGGGCCCCGTGTGCCCCTAAGCATACTGCGCTCCGTTCCTTTCTCAACCCGTTGATCGCCACAGTCGGCTGTGGCCGTCGGCAGTTTTCCGTGCCACTGACGCAAAGATATGCTCTTTTACATACATTTGCGTCGGCTACAGCCGTCCTCTCTAGCGCTCGTGGCACGCTTTTTCGCCGTTGCGTTCAAAAGGTTAAATAGTTTATGATCAGCTAAGTATATAACTACCTACTGTATATTTTAGAGCAATGGGGTACCGACGTGATGACGCGGCTCGCATCAGAGCAGCGCGTCCTCTCTGCATTCAGCACGCGACTGGGCAAAATGCCGTTGAACATTCAGTTTACGTTGTAGGTAAGCACCCATTTCAATTGTTAACTATAATTTTCTTCTCGCAGTCAGCGAAATTGCTTGCGCGCCGAAAGGGTTAAGGCCGTGTGACCTTTTAACTGTATCTCAAGACATTATTTTCTTCACAAATGAGTTTTGATTTAGGTGCTGGTAATGGAGCGGAAGCGGAAGCTACACCGACCCAATCTAAGCACGTGAAACTAAGAGTTCGACCGAAAACTGCGCGCGTACGGTGTAACAGGTAGACAATTAATTCTCTCAAAATGTCTTTCATGAAAGCAAAATCTACAGATCAAGGGTACAGGCAAAGAACAGGGCATGTCCTAATTAATTATTTTCTATCCTAATTAGTCATATAATAATGATACAACAAAAAATGACAATCCTTGTTCTTTGCCTGTACGGTGTACCTACCCCGTTTTTTACCCAGACCTGATCAAACCAACCTTTATACCTAGTTCCGACCATTTAGCAAGGCTTTCTTTAACATATTGCACGAGTTTACCACACTACGGCCCTAACATGCATGCCACAAAGATAAATTAGAACCTAACTCTATGACTATCTCTTTCGTCGGCACTAGTGTGAGAGAGACGCACTTAGAAGATAAACGGTTCTAATTCTGGGGTCCTAGTGAAAAGGGGGTTAAGTCGAAAAAGTGTAATGCTTAGTTATAAAGCTAATTAAAGCTTGTTGAAATTAGAACAAGCTATATAATTAAACGTCACGTTTCGACTTAACCCCCTTTTCACCAGGACCCCAGAATTTATCTTTGTGCCATGCATGTTACGGCCGCAGCTGGCGATTCTGACTGCGTTTGAACCGCCTGTTCTAATAATAGTCAAAAAGTTAACGGATGCTTCTGAAATGTTAGTTACGTGCTGGTCTTGTAGAGTATTTTTAACAATAATCAGGTCCTTATAGTGACGGGCGGTTCAGTCAGAATTACCTGCAGTCCTTCAAACATGCTTGCAAATAGCGTTTTGTAGCGAAGGTATGGTTCCAGGGTGTCACCGATGCCGGAGGCGGGCAGCCCCCTGCAACCGTGGGCGACAGCGCCGCTGTCCCGGCTGTCTCGCCTGATCCGCTCCTCAACTGCCAGCACGGCCTCCCTCACCTCCGAAGATTCGGAGAAGTATTGATAGTCTTTGATAATATCAAAACAAAGGTTTCTTTACGGCTTTAGATTTAAAATTATGAAGAGTTAGAAGTACACTTGATAATCGATTGTGTGTGGAGACCATGACTGTAAATCTTTCTTGAATTTTTGCAATTATTATATCCGTTGATTGAGGGGTTGTAGCCACTCTAATGTTGGCGGAATGACACGGAAAAGTGTACAGTCAGGTTGCTGAGGATAGATTTTGTATTTGTTACTGTCCGTTCACGTCCACATAACGTTTCGCTATAAATGTTTTCCTACAAGTTAAACTTGCATACGGAGTTAAATATTAATTTTTCGATGTTACATGCGTTTTATGCCAGTTCTTTGGTGACATGTTTTAACGATGTCAAATGCATCCCTATAAAACACACGCGCATGGAAAGGAAATATTTTACTTCGTATATTTTTGACTTGCAGTTTGAGAAAGTGGCAAGGTTAATGACGGTACGACTGCAATCATAGTCAAAAAATCTCAATACAAAATCTTCACTACGGAACATATTAATCGTTCCTTAAGTGACTCAGTAGAACCAACGATGTTGAGCGAGATTTTCTAGTCTAACATTTGTTCAGATGAGTAATGTGATTAAATTAGTACGTAAGCTTAAAAATATGATATTATATACAGTGACATGGAGTTATTTACTTGAGATCATCATTTTGGATCATTCTATAGAAATAAAACAATGAAAATATTCATAAAATTTTATTCCCGGGACTCCTATCAAAATCAATAGAAAATGCAATAAAATCTGCAGAACACTATTTGAAGGAAATAATAGGAAAAAAGAAAGTATCTAATCTAGATATAAGTACCTGCCTAAAGCTTGATATATATATCAGGACATGAATAGAGGCGTTGTCGGTGACATCACCCCCCGTAGCACACTAATTTTTATCACGCAGTTCGCCCCTTTTGCACTCGCTAATTAGTTGAAAAGTGATAATATGCTTTATGTGCGCGATAAAGTCTAGTGTGCTAGGCCCTCAGTAAAGTTAAAGATAAATTGATTATGTGTAGAAGAATGTTCACACATATAAAACCGGATTGATTTTGTTCGTTAATACACCGGTTAATTAAGGGAACGGTTTTAACCGGGAACCAGTTATATCAGTTATAATAATTTAAAAATGCAGATACGCCAATAATCAAATTGTAGATTTTTGGCAGTGTGATCAGATTCGAAACACGGACTATTTGTTGTTACAATCTTATATTTTGGACGGACCTTGGACGGGACCATGCCATGACTAGATTGTGTGGTTTATAATTTAATTGAACCTAATTTATTGAATGAATAATATGAACTAAAATTAACAGAATCGTACGGGAATAAAGAATCAGGTGAGATTTAGTAGTCAATATATTGGTGTACAAGAGAATCTTCAGTGAACACTTGAAATAAACACGGCTATGGCTTCGGCGTTTATTTTAAGTGTTCATAATGTCTCACGACTTTAATTTGACCAATATTCAGTGATACTGAAAATCAATGTAATATTCATTTGGTAAATTAAATATTTCAGTAATCGGCCAAAGTAAATTATCTTTAGGATCCACTTAGCATTTAGAGAATACTCGAATAAAGATCATACATACGTATTGACTAGACACACTAAAAAATTCATACGAAAAAGTTTTCAGAGAAACAATTTTAGACCCACTTCCACCGAAATCTTAAACATATATAAATCGTTAAATGCGTTAAGATCTGTCAAAATGTACAGAATAGAAGGGTCATACGCACATTTAAGTTCCGAACTGTCCCTTCCGTTTGCCGAAAGACAAATAAACCAAGATGACTGACAATCCTTAAAGCCTTACGGCGATCGTACCTCGCCAATAAGCCGACGCTGCTAAAATACGGTTAAACTAGATGGCGCCACAGTCGTAGCCTAAGAGGTATTCAATACAACGAAATTAAATAATTTACTAAGTAAAATAGCACGTGCAGTGCGTCCTTACACATCTTTTGTAAAAACTACCAGGTTTTCTAAGGAAACCATTATTGAAACCATTATTGTTTTGAAAGAATTGCAGCTTTAATCAAGAAATTCACCGCTAGATGGCGTCACAACGTCCGAGGAAAGCTTGATCGTATGGTGGGTGATTGACAGATCTTTTGCTTTATTTGTCCATAACATGGAGGCCTGTTTATGTTTGGACTATATCCGCATGTAGGGCGTCAAGCATATTTTTGGCCTCTATGAAGAAACCGTAAGTTTAAACCGTCGATTTCGTTAACTTTTGGCCACCGGAAATACAACTTTTGTTTCTTAACGTGTGTATGACCCCACTGTCAGTCGTTAAACACGATTAACGATTTTTAATCATATTTATGATTGGTGAAAGCTGCGTTAGTGGTTATCCGGTTGCGCAAAAGTTTTTAATCAACCATCCAACTATGAAACAAAACGATGTGGCCGATTCTACCAAGGTTGCACATCTAGCCAATTTTGAAAAGAGGGTTCAGTGTCTTTCCCTGTCACTTTGAAATCATTTAGGTAAGATTTAAATAAACAATAGTACTGTGGCCCACAGACATTTGATATTGAAAGATAAAATACCGCCATAAATGCCATTGCAGATAAAAAGTAGGTTTATTTGATTTCAAGACCCACGAGCGACAGTGCTAAAAGTAAATTGAGTTTGGAATTTAGAAATCGTGCATCTTCTTTAAGTGTTTTAACTTTCAAGCAACCGGTTGTGTTGATCTGAGTAACTTACCCATAAATAGCAGTCAATACCAACACTTTGATCCAACACTATGTTTCGCATAGCTCAGCGTTCCTCCACAACTCCGGGAGATCGGATTATAATATTGTCGGGTATATTTAGGAGTGGCCAGTGTATCTCCCACCTTCAACAGATCGACAACAAGAAAGTGATGCATCACAGGGCGAAATGCGAAGACATTGGTAAAATAACAGATCATATCAAATCAGTAGCAGTACACAGGCATGATAGGTAACACAAAGATATACAAATAAGGTAGCACAACTATTGAGGCGGTAAGAGTAGATGAGTCGTTGACATGTACCATTGTGTAGGGCACTAGTATAAACTGTCCCATAGGCAATCCGAGGGCCGGTTTTATATTTTAGCTCTGTGGGTGACTGACTGCGTCGATCGGACCACTGTGGAATGGAAAGGCAAATATCAACAAGCCATAGAATAAAATAAAGACAATCTCATCGTAACTTAAATGCGGTAAAAAATATACACGAAATGTATGGCATGGACATATAATATTAACCTGCACGGTGGCGAGACAGTGTAACAGCCCTACACAACATGTCAGTTCATAAAATGCACACAAAATATGATCATCAAGAAATTGGGCGAGATATTCAAATAAACCGATCATCGGAACACACGTCAAAAATGTAAGAACACGACATAGCAATATCGAACAGTGCAAAGACTTGAGTACAAGTTGGAGATCTGTTATGAGGGGGACTTACCTTAGGGGTCTGTGGAGAGAAACCATGATTATAAATAAATGAACACGCATATCAATCAACATACACTTTATATCTTAAATATTAATACAATGACTCGGGGTTTCTCCCGTGAAGCGATCGTACCGAGTGCCTCGCTCCTCTCACTGCCCATCCAGAACGCATGCCAGCAAACTGACCCAAAATGTTCACCGTTGTAACACAGTAGTAGACACATGTTCACAGAATTTAATCCATTTTATCACTTTTCCGGTTAATACCAGCGATAGTTGATGCAAATTGTGATTCGTTTGTTGGCAAACATTCCGCAGGGATGACGAACGGAGCGCAACTCACGCAAATATAATTGAACAATTTATCCAGGAATGTAGCTCAACTTACATTACCTTTGTTTTACACTAACACCGAATCTCCATTATTCAAAGATAGTTTTAATCGAAAAAATACACATATCTAATGTATATTATTACTTTTGATCGACGACGTCGCGCCCTAAAACTGTTTCACAATCGTAAAATTACTTAAGATCTAAGACAATTTGAAATCGAGAGAATACTTCGATTTACTTAAGCATAATATCTAGGACCGATTTAGTAACGGAGCGTAGAATAAAATGTCCGCGAATCCAAAGCTCGGAGGTGTACATATATATAACACGTAAAGACATCAGATATCATAGAAACATGTGTATACTATTCATTGAAAACAGTGCATTTACCTCGAGTCCCGCAGCGTCGAAGTGCTGCCGGTTACATGCTTTCATTTCATAAGTCTGCGTCGCCGATCTCTCACATATCGATCGATAAAGGCAGTGTGGGTCTACTGCCACACCTGGACAAACCGGCACGTCAGTGAACATCGGCAAACAAGGAAACACGCTACCGTCACGAGCAAAATTCACATGTCAATATCGGTAATAGACCACACAGCCTAGATTCAGTTATAAATAAACGTGAAGCGATCAGTTATAATCTCAAATTAACATAGGGTGAGACCCACAAGAAATAATTTGCTTTGATATTGTCTTAGACGTGTTTATTATATGTACATGTTTGCGAGCCTTTTATTTATTGTGGGTGGCGTCGTTTCTGGGTGGTTCTCGCGCTGTCGTCGAAACGGGTTCGCTTATGGTAAAATTTACAATCTAAAATGAAGACGTGTCGACTCGTCGGTGTATCGGCGCTCGCGGCGGGCTCTGCAAGCAGACAAACAAACGAACATGGCAAACGACAGACTAGAGAGGACGCGTGACCCGAGCACCAGCGCTGGCGACCCTACATCTGCAACACTACACACACTACACAATAACCACGACATACTACACTTTAAAACATCGTCAATCAATCATCATCAATAATCTAATGTTTTCAAAGCTTAATATTATGAGCACAATTTATTCAGTGTCATGCAATAAACTGAAAGACACGTGACAAAAATTAACACATGCGTTGAGATAATATAGGTACATAGAATTATCAATTCTATTATTTATAACAAATACTCCTGTAAAATAAATATGTTGAAGCTATTTTATTTATATATAATTCACATATATAAATTTGAACAGGCACCTTATAAGTTATTTTTAAAACAATAATATTAAAAACATGCTGACTATGCACATGATAATAAACCAAACAACATTGTGAAAATAAAAATGTGTTAGTACTATTCCATAACACATATTTTAATATAATCAAATTGTTAATTTATGCATTGAATTAAGATATGTATATAGGTCGGGGTTACATATGGCGATATGAATGTAATTCATATTGGGGTAACCTATCATAAGAGCTAAAAAAATTGTCGGAATTTAATTTGTTCGAAATTCTTTCGTGTTATTTTCGTTGTTCCCATGATAGCATTTGTACGTAATCATTTTAGCATTTGAAGATATCTCAACGTAACATTTTTCTGAAACCCTTTTTCTAGCAGAGTGATTATTTCTCAATGAAATGTTTAGTGTTATTTTCAGTGCATTCTTAGGGTTCCGTAGTCCAACTAGGAACCCTTATAGTTTCGCCATGTCCGTCATTCAGTCTGTCTGTCACAGCCACTTTTTGTGGAAAATTATTTAAGACACAAAGCTGAAATTTCGTTCGATTATTAATGTTTATCCCGCGCTCAAAAATAAAGAATAAAATCGGGAGAAAATAAATGTTTATTCATTTTTAATCTAATTTTAATGTAAATTTTATTTTATTTATTTTCATTGTATTTTATCAAATGTGTATGGACTTATATCTGAATTAAATTATCTATTATTATTATTATTATTATTCTACAACTATATAAATTTTAACGGATTTTCGGACAACAGGAAAAAAGGCAAAAAAAATATCGGTTACTTAAGTATCATATTATTGGGCCTAATGCAACTTATGGTAATTATTCTTGAATTTGTGCCCAACATTGTTCAAAATAAAACATAACTGAAACAAATGCATTAAAAACACTATGCGTTTTTATACAGACATATAATTGCATACATAAAATACAAAATAGATTGCTATAAATCGACCAAGCTCAGCAGAATCTGACATTTATGGACATTTTGACTTCTGACAAATAAAGCTAGGAAACATGCATTTGTTGAGATAAAAACTCAACCCTCGCTTTACGGAACGCTTCCATTGAGACTTTGCATAGATCGGCAGGTATTTACAAGTATAAAAACATACTGCTATGCAACGAAGGTCAAGGGAAACGCCCCATAAGATTTACGACCTCATCAACCCTATTATTGTGTTGAATTTACATAACCTCCAAACCTGTCTTGTATTTACATACAAAGAAAATGGAGAATATCAATCAGAAAGCTTACTGTTTTTTTTTAACGCGGTCTAATGTAAAAAAAAATATATAAGCTGTGCCCGCAACTTTGCTCGCGTGGGATTGGTTTGATTTTTCATCCAAACACTAATATGCCATATCTCGTAAACCTTTCGAGATATCAACATAAAATAAAATGACCCGCCTGACTATCCCTGAAAGTTTCATTTTAGTCGATTTAACCGTTACGGAGCCTATTACAGACATTCAGAAAGACAGGCAAAAATTATAAAATCCGTAATTTAGGCTTAGCCATCATGGAAATAGCATTTTCAACGGATAGTTGTATGCAAGTAAAACAGTCATTACCATCTGTCTATCCGGCGTTGGACTTGGTTATCTTTCTTTACTAGACTACAGCAAGGTAAAAAGGAGGGTTTTTAAAAAGCCAGTTGCATAAACAAATTTCATTTTACAAAATTACACTTTATACACCAAACAAAAAACTTTGAAATTGTTCTAATTCACTCTTTCACATGTAAGTCTTTCATAAGCTGGATTTCACCAACAAATTTAACAGGCGGTTGAATCTAAACAACAGCCCTTTCTTGTTAAAGAGCAATGTTGATACGAGAGTAAGCTATACCAGTGTTATCCCTCATTGTTTCTCTCATACTAGTATCAAAGAATGAACTGAGAGATAAGATAGGGATAACTTATTCTCATACCAACCTTGCTAGGGTTGCAGGGCATTCGACATTACCTTAGCGATATCGCAAATTAGTTTCCTACGATATGGTAGCTCTTAATAACTTGACTTCAAAGACAGCCTCATCGTAAAAACATATGCCATACCGCATAGACAATGTCGGATAGAAGACCTGCAACATGCACTAAATTGTTGGTTAAATCCGACATTAGTAAGCAGGGCGTGTGTGCGTGTAACTCACGTTCACTGCTGGTGCTCCGGCGCGCCGCCAGGGTACTGATACTGGTAGGGCGGGTACACGCCCCCGGGGTACACGGGGTACTGCGGCGCGTATTGCGCAGGGGGCATCATCCCCGCGCTCGACGCGGGCGGCGTCGCGTTCTGCGCGGGCGCCGCTGCGGCCGGCGGGCCTCCTGCCCCCGCGGGTGCCTGTTGCTGCGGGGGAGTTTATGTTACGAAGAGCTAACACAAGTTCGAGGTCGACATAACCCGTTAGGCGAGGTGGATTCGAGGTTTTGAAATTATTGTGTTATTTTTTCGTACCGATAGCAAGTTCAACAGCAAATTGCAATATTGACTTAAAGTTTTTCCAATTTATTTAGGCTCAATATTTTTTGAAAAAAAATAATATCTGATTTAAGTAAAACATCATAATATTATATAATTTTACATACCTACGTGATCACTGATAATATACGCAACATTGGGGCCAATTCGAAACGGTGTCCGCTAAATTTAAGATTGCCTAAACTTAAAATAAGAAACGTCAAAGTCGATTTTGTATAGCTCTAAAGTTCAAAATCGAGTCTAACGTTTCTTATTTCAAATTTAGCGAAAACCCGTTCGAATTGGCCCCATTATCTATTTAAAATTGTTTAATTTTAATGAATATTGAATATTTATCTGAATGAATAGGTAAATGTTAGATGAATATATCCTTGATCCTATATATATAAAACCATATCCTCGAAATAAATCTAAATTAATCAGATGAAGATATGTCAAGTGACTAGTTTATTAAAGCATATTTTTATTATCTTGCTGTTTGTTTTACCTATTTTTCGAAAATATATAGTTCGACAACGCACTTAAATTACATTCACTCATTCACTACCTTTTTTTTGCTATTAGTACTCTATTTAGCAGTGTGTGTAACCATTCACCGCAACTCTCGTGGCGATACCTATCCAGCCGATGCACTGACCTTAATTTTAATCTGCGCCTCAATAGCCTCGGCTTCTTTGAGCTTGCCGATGGAGCGGTAGTACTCGGCCCACTGCGCGCTGTAGTCGGCGCCGCCCTGCGCGGCGGCGGGCCCGGGCGCGGCGCCGGCGCCCGGCGCTCCCGGCGCGCCCGGCCCGCCCGGCCCTCCCGGTCCACCTGGCCCACCTGGCCCACCGGGGCCTCCGGGGCCGCTTCCGCCTACAGGGAAAATATTGCTTTATACTCTCACTAGCTACCAGGGACCCGTTTCTCAATGCTAATGTTTTGTCTCGTAAATAAAAAAAAATAATGAAACAAAACAGAGCGTGCTGGCAAGGTTTGAATTTTGCTACCCCAAGACATATTTACCCAACTATGATCGAGCGCAAAGGGACACTCCCTTTCTAAGAATAGAAACAACACTATGGGTCTGTAAAGTGTACCCGCTTGAGGATTGCGCACCTGGCAGCCACCCACCTAGCCAGCCTTTAGCTACAACGCTGCGAATAATTCAAAACTAGTATCACTTCACACTGTCAGTGTTACTAATAAAATGTCAGTCTCGGAAGGCATCCGACTCCATACTATAACGGTATCAAACTTCGAGCTTTATTCAGAGCGGTTCCCCATTTCTTTGGTGACTAAAAATATCCAAACCACAATAAAACTACGTTTGTATGGAGCGCACCTCACGGACAGGGCTCTTATAGTATTACATTGCTGCGCTACAGAGAATTTTTTTATCATTTCAATTAGCAGTAATAAAATGCATGTGCGATTTCAATCTTTAACTAACGAACTTAATTTTATAACACAACATTTTGCACTTGTAATTCTTGCGTACCACTTGTACCATAAACTATTATTCACCTTGCTGTTGTTGTTGCTTAGCCTGTTGTTCTATCGCCTCGGCCTCCCGCATGAGTCCCAACGAACGGTAATAGTCTATCCATTGCTGCGAGTAGTCGGGCTGTCCCGTCGACGGGTTGATGTTCACTTGTTGTTGCTAAAGAAATAATATAACATTGATAAATGTTGAAAATTGCACTTTGTTGACAATTCGGATGGTGAAGAAAGCAAGAATTGTATCTTAAATCTGAACTATACAAATAAATAAAATTGAAGTCTGTTGTTTTGACATAACAATGTCAAAACAACAGCTTTTTACTTAATGCGTAGGAAAGTATATACAGTACTTCATAACAAAAATCCATTTTTAATTTTTTTGTATGTTCGTTCCGGCTAATCTCCGAAACAGCAGGAACTATTTTGACGGGTCTTTCACTTGCAGATAGCTGATATTATAAGGAGTAAAAGGTTCCGAGCAAAAGAAATCAACCCATAAATTTGTGAGCAAAACTCCATCGGCGGGGGACAGCTACTTTAAAATAATTGTTGTTGGCCGAATTCCGAAACGCCACTTAGGCATTTGATTAGAGATTAAATAGTTCAATGTCCGTGTACTAGTTGTCATCCTATACAAAAACGTCACTCAAGCGTCACTTTAGTTAACCTTTTGACCGTCACAGTCAGCTGCAGTCATCAGTGGATACAGGGTAAAAAAGACTTTCATTATTTGACTTAAAGTTGAAATTCGTGTTACTTCTCAGACATGCTTGGCCGTTAAAAGGTTAAAGATCAATTCGTGGCCTTTCTGAATTTGGCCATCAGTGTACTACGTTGTGCAATTATGACTGGCCTCATCAATGAAGGCAAGACAGGGTAGGAACCCTCATGTGTGTGTGTGGTCATGTGATACCTGCTGCTGCGGCGGGTTGGCGGGCTGGTGCCAGTGCGGGTTGTACCCCCAGGCCGCGGAGCCGCCGGGCGCGCCGCCGCCGTAGAAGTCCCCGCCGCCGTTCCCGTTGCCGTTGCCGTTGCCGCCGCCGCCACCGCCGCCGCCACCACCACCGCCGCCACCGCCGTTGCCTTCTTGGATGAAGTTCACTGGCTAAAGGGACAATACTTATTATAGTAAACCGGAATATTCCGTCAACTACATGTATAACCATGATTAATCTACTGGGTCTCAGAGCAGAATATTGAATTTAACATTCGCACATCCTCTAAAGGTGCTTATAAACCTAGCAACATTCTTGGTAATTTATTGTTACAATTTGGGCTATCCCCGAAACTTTACACTAACTTTTTGTTCCCAGTAGTGATGTTATATGTCCTCTTAATGAGAATTTCCCAAATCGCAGCAATAAATTGACAAAATTCTAGCCCATTTACGAGGCCCTTAAAAAACAAGAACACGAATTTCGGTCGACATGGAAATAGCATTCGCTGACTCTCCAAAAAAAACTATAATAGCTATTTGAAGTCGCTCACTGCTATTTCCATGTTGACCCCATATCAAATTCATGTTTCTTTCTGAAAAGCAGGGCTAAGAGGACGATGATCGTAGACAACTGACGCTCCTGACGTCTCCGCTCCTGCATTCTTGTTTGTGTGCGATACACGTACCATGCCGACTTTTTCCATGATAATCCGCTTGCAGTGGTCGACGGCGTCGGGGTGTCCGCGGATGTAAAACGTGCGGTTGTTGCGATCGGAGCCCTGCGCGCGCCGGTCCAGCTCGCAGTGTGCGCCCGACTGCGCGTTGATCTGCTTTATCACCTCGCCGCCTGCACATTCAAACATACATTGTGATTAAAATGTACATGTTAGTACGCAGAACAACGTTTTGTCACATTAATTGACTCTCTATGAAGGCGTACCGTGCGATGCCAGACGATGGCCATCATGTCGATACAGGCGGGCAAATTTTTTTTGCACTTTTAGAAACATGATAGAGGCAAAACTATAAATGCTATTTTATTAGGTATTTATTTTAAGTAATTAGTATCAAAAACATTTTTAATTTGTAAAAATACTGTTGTACAAATGAGCTCCGTCTTGTTGCTGGCATTCCTGCAACCGACTACGCAATTGTATGAAAAGATGCTGACAATCATCACTTCTGGTACGGTACGTAACCGCCCTGTTTGCTTAATATTCGTTGTTGAAACAGTTTCTTTAAACTTATTGACCACAACTTTGATTAAATTAATGCTGGGACACTATCTTATACAGCGTAATCCATATTCAATCTGTTAAAGGCACGGCATAGTAACGTCAGACGGTTTTTTTTTTTGTAAATTGTTTGTCACTATATCCACGTTGCTTTCCTGTGAAACGGTCCATCGTCGAAAAAAATGTACAAAATGGTGTTTAATTTCCCGTTATCCTTTGTACCGCACAATTAATAGTTGCACTCCGCGTCTTGCCGCGCAGCTACCTAAAAGCTGCTCTTCACAATGGGCCATCATGGGCCATCGCTCAGGACGCAGTCATACGTAAGAATGAGATAAAGATATCTGTCTTATTTTTACGTATAAATGCGTCTCGTGCGATGGCCCATGATGGCCCATTGTGAAGAGCAGCCTTAAGACACGATACAGCGCTTTCAGCCAAACTATATTTCTAAGGTCAGTGTGAACTTACCTCTGCCAATGATGAGACCGCATTTAACGTTGGACACTGTGAAGGTGACGCGGACCTCCTGCGTGTCCTGCCACTGCTGGAAGTCGCCGCGGTCACCGTTCCGCTGACCGGACGCGCCGCGCCCGCGCCCCGACCGCACCTCTTGATCCCGCCTCTGCTCACAACAACACGATATTAAGCCAGGTTAAGACAGGGTCAGTGACTGACTTCGAATTCGAGACAAGCCAGCGCTGACCCGAGAAAAACCAAATATAAATTTATTTGAATTCAGTACAGCGGTGGGAGGCCAGCGCTGACTTGTATATTCGCACACGAATATTTTGAGGTCAGTGGGTTCGGCGCCGATACTGACTTGTGCAGCTCGCTCGCTAGATGATTGTGAACTCAGAAGACCGTCACATGCTACGAATCGACAACATTCCATATTTCTAACACTGTTAATTGATTAGCTCAATATATTTTGCGTGAAAAGAGGAAGACACCATTTTTTCATTTTGGCCAGGAGTGTTATATATTTTATAATAAATTTATTAAAATTCTGGTATCTATTAAAAAATATGTCAAAGTCCAATTTGTTATAAAAAATAAAATCTCGTGTTACATACACATCACGCCCGAAATCCCTAATGGGGTGGGCAGAAACACAAGACTACTTGTGGCCACGTTCGATTAATTAGTCCTAAGATGGTATGATGAACCGTATGGTGGCAGGTGATCAGCCCATCGCCCATACAGATAGTCCACCATGTTGGAGAGGACCCGTCCCTTAGTCGACTTTTACGACATGCCAGGATGATAAGCATCTGCACGCATTCTATGCTATTTCTTCACTCCCAGTGCAGCAGAGGAGGATCTCGTGTTAACAGGAAAGATTTATCAATTCTGCCACACAAATGAAAAAATTGTGTAACTTATTTTTTTTTTTATACGTCGGTATATTGACGTTTTCATGAGGCAAGTCTTGATTTCTATTATAATTTTCACGTCAAAAGAAAAATGAAATGTTGTCCATCATTATCCCAGATGTAACTTTAATCTTAGTGAAGGCGACTTTATTCGACGTCGCCTAAGCGATAGATATCGGGAGGGTTTTCCAATGCGGCCGCGTTTGCTGACAAGTTAATAAGAGCTACCATATCGTAGCAAAATAATTTGCAATATCGTTTAGGCGATATCGAATACGGGCTCCGGTCGCGCGATCGTTGGGCGTAACCAGCGACCTTGGTTGAGAGATTGTGAAAGCTAAGTCGTGCCAGGTGACGAATGGTCTCAAAAACACAATTAACCAAAATAAAACAGAGTGAGTTCAAATTTATGCCGCCAGACCATTTCCAGCGTGAAGTGCAACCAGCAAAACGACATATTTTAAATTTATTTAAATAAATATTTTGTCATGTCATAGACTGTGGCTCTCATAGCACTTTTTACGTTGTCAGGAGGACTGGCGAAAGGTTTGAGCAGTCGCGTCAACTTGTATACTAGCAGTGGCGCGACTAAGGTCGTAAGGAACATATTAATATTGTATTTTCTAGTCTATCTTATTTAAATCCCAACTGCAAAAGAATCCCAGAAGCAGCCAATAGTGAAGATCATACAAACCTAGAAAAAAGTTCACTCAACATCAAACATCGATAACTATCGTAAAACTTCACAGCAGGGTTGGTACTAATTGAGGTGTTTGTGTCTTTTTGGAAGTAAGATTACAATCACACATTTCGCAGGGATTTTACCATCTATACCTTGAAGAACATGTTTATTCTTTATTAGATTTTTTTTAATATGAGAATGTATAAGTGTAAGGCCCTTAAACTCGTCTACATGTTTTTTGATTACGTATATTGCATAACTTTCGCTTTAATTTAATGTTACATAGACCGCGATAAAAAAGTTCATCTTGAATCTCAAATTCGGACCGTGTTTCTAGTAATAAATCCATTTCTATTATCAGACTTTGATATTGCTCTATGAATGAAGTGGGAATGTCAAAAGATGTCAAATTAGCTAATAGATTACAAAACGCAGTTTAAATATAGAACTAATAAGAACGCGGTACCGGTACATATCGAAAAACTAGAGTTATCGACACCCCTAGAGTCTGCCGCGATTGCACAATAATTACCGATATTTGCTCAACATATTGTAGCAAAGTAAACACAATTTTAACAAACAAACAACGAAGAACGCAATATAGAACCGTCATTAAGGCTGAGTTTGACAAAGGTCTATTTTAAAACCAATTCTAACTAAAAACTGTTTTTTATTAGACCTTTATCAAACCCTAGAGTCGTTCCACGATAACTCTGCAACGAAAAAATGGCAACCCCATACGTTATTCCATACAAAATTTCAATCCGTCGTATGGAATGACGTATGGGGTTGCCATATTTGCGGTCTACTTAGTCCCAAAACAATCCACGAGCGAGCTCCGAGTAATCGGGTCTGGGGGAAACGGGCGTGGAGCGCCGCGCACGACCGGCCCGTTATTCATAACCTGTACCATTACCATGAGTTGCGCAAAGCGCTCCAGCTAGCGTAAACTATCTCTCGGTCCCATTTAGTTGTATCGGCACCAAGCCGCATTTCCGATAGATTTCGATAGCGAGAACGGTCTGTAGTAAGGGTACTCGATCAGTACGAGTTGTCCTAAAGGCATGCTACAACAACTACAACTAGTTGTGCAAGGCGTACTTATCGATGCCGTCACCATAGTAGTCATTTACTGCACTAAATATTTATTTTACAGCACGTAAAGATTCAGAGCTCGCGCGCGGACTGTACCCACCGACGGGCCATTAAAGACAACGAGAACACAATATTGGCCAATTATGACGACATCCCAAATACAACACTCGAGTTAGGAAAACCCAAAGAAATAGGAAAAGCTCTGAAATAACCAAAGAAATTTTGTTATCAATACAATTCTTTAAACACTGTTTGTTACATGTTACGTTGTTACGTGTTGAATCGTTTTCTTGTAAGATCCCCACTTCAGTGGAAAGGCACTCTAATGCTGTTTTTCTTTCATGTAGTTTTTATGAATATAACTATACAGGGCGTCCGGCAAAGTAAAAGAAAAGGCTAAGTATTAATTTTTCTGAAATTATAAATGTAAAATTTCCTGGTTTCCTTTTATTTAAGATGCTATGTCAAATAGAAAAAAAAAAAAAACCTTACCATTGAGCCTTTTATCGGTATCGTAAAATTACGGGTGTGTTTTTTTTTACCATTTGGCGGGTTCGATTGCCGGTTCAGACAGGCGATTATTCAAAAATCTTTGAATGCAATTTAAATTGTTTTTAAAATCAAAATGAAGTGTTCTTTCAGTAAAATGTTCTATCTACGATATTTAAGATACTTTCCCTCCATGTGGCATAGCCGTGGGACGCCCTGTATAATAAACCAGGTAGACCTCGCCTACAGTAAAAAGAGCGCTGACGGCCATACATTTTATATGAAAATGAAAATGAAAATATTTATTTTGCAAGTAGGCCACCTGGGCTCTTTTACATGTCTGAATCTACCAGCGCTTCGAAAGGTGACATCTGCTGAGAAGAAACGCCGCAAGAAACTCAGCAGTAGGTCTTTTTTCAACTTTGGCAATACAGTTTTATCTAGAAACGAACACAACTGTGCAATATAAAAACCTAATGGGTACAAATTAATACTAATAAATAACTAATAAGGGAGATATGGCTGTCAGCGCTC
Source organism: Tortricodes alternella (assembly GCA_947859335.1). Classification (NCBI taxonomy): domain Eukaryota; kingdom Metazoa; phylum Arthropoda; class Insecta; order Lepidoptera; family Tortricidae; genus Tortricodes; species Tortricodes alternella. Next base: position 6,235,900 of record OX401975.1, on the reverse strand, counting down.
TTTTTACTGTAGACGAGGTATACTTCTAAACCGAAATCTCGTGACACCCTCGGAGAAAGACAACAGACAGTTTAAGTAGTTAATGCGCGCACAACACAAGTGCTCACAACACAGTTAAAAAAGTTGCTCTCACTTGAGATTGCGACTCGCGTTGGTGCGAGACCTGCATACATATTTTACTTTAAAATCTGAATTTGGTAATTTAACCCTTAAGTGGGCCCCATACGTACAGACATGCAATGTTAAATTCAAATACACATAATAAATTATAAAAATACAATCGAATTTACTGTTACTAAGGTTGGAGTTAAGTACTTGATTTCGTTTATGAATGTTAATATTATCGAAGACGAATAACGTTTTAATGGGGCCTAAAGTGCGGTCCAAATTTTCAATATCCTGCTTAAGGGACAGAGAATGTAGCGAGGGTTATTGTACAAAATTCTTTCTACTCCGGGACAGCACAAAACCGCGCCGAAATTTGCCGCCGAGACGCCGCTAGCGCACAATACTTACACCTTCAAATAATAATACAATAGGCTAGTTTCCTGAAAAAATTTAATAAGTCAGTCATTTACATCATACAAAAATATAGAAACACATATTTTTTCTTTTGTCAATTATACAAAAAATGACGAAGATATAGCGCGTTCAAGTTCCGCGTGACGTCACGACTTTGTACACTTTTTACTATTAAGTGACGCCATGAGCCCCCACTCCCGAACTTTAATGCGCTTTATCTTTGTGAATTTTGATTGATTTGATACAGCAAAAAATAATGTGTTCAATCATTTTTGATAATCTAACGGACGGACTAATTAGAATAACTATTTTTTACCCAGTAAACATCCCTATTGGTCTGCGGTCACTTAATGACTGAATGCATTCACTTCCAGTTATTTGATTTGTAGCTTTGGTCTGGTAGCCCCAATTTAATAGATTTATTTTGCTACACCACAGACCAAAATATCCTTAAGAGGAGTGTGAACCTACAACTTTTCATACAAAAGGCGATAATGATTTCCACCCCTTAAATGTTAACCGATATTCACCAATTTTTGATAGATTGTCAGTCAGAATAAAATCTAGGTCTATACGTTTTGATTTTGTCACAGGAATCAATAAATTCAGTTTTATTGTGGTTTCAGTATTCCCATATAAAATTAATTTCGGCATTTTTTGACTTACTTGATATTTAGTCAAAATTCAAAAAACGTATAGACCTAGATATTATTCTGACTGACAACCTGTCAAAAATTGGTCAAAATCGGTTAAAATTGAAGGGGTTATAATCGTTATCGCCTTTTGTATGAAAAGGGTGACTTTTGCCTTTGGTTCACAGTCCTCTTAAGACACCGCTAAGCCTAACTTTTACTAGCAAATAAAGCTGCCAAAATAACGGGGCGCGTGGGTATTTTTAAGAATGCTGTGCGTTCCAGTCTATGCGTGCTTCGTATGCAGGGGGATCGTCCAGCTATGCGCAGTCTATTGGACATATGTTGTGTGCATATCGCTGCGAAATCAGGTGGCAGATGTACTTACGTTGACGCTGGCGATCAAGTCTTCAATCATCTGTCTTGCCTGGTCTACTTGGTGAGGCTTGCCTTGTAGGTAACATCTAGGGAAAATAAATTGTTTCAAGTACCCTTTGAGAATAGACAAATATAGGATCAGCTAATAATTTTTAAGTGTATATTATGATATTGTGCTACTCGCGCACCTATGACGTCATTATACTTCGTTTTATTTAGCAAGAGAAAGATCTTGACAGCAGTAAGCGTAAAGCCTCTTATTGAACACGTTTTACGGGAATATTTCGGAATAAATGGTAAACTATATTCCGTCATACTACTGTAAAACGTGTTCAATAAGAAGCTTTACGCTTTTCTGTCAAGATCTTTCTCTTGCTAAATAAAACGAAGTATAGAGAACAACTTAACCTTTTGACCGCCAAGCATGTCTGAGAAATAACACGAATCTCAACTGTAAGTCAAAGTAATGAAGGACTTTTTTACCCTGTATCCGTTGATGGCTGCAGCCGACTGTGGTGGTCAAAAGGTTAATGACCGATCGCTACTGAGGGCAACTTCGTAATTCGCACTTTGACTCCCTTTGCCAAATAGATCAAAAAGTAAAATCGGTCAGAGCCCTCGATAAATTATCTACTTATAGAGTTACTTCTGTAGTCTTCTACATACTTGTATGTTGTATGTTACCTTTTGTCCCCGGGCCCGTCGTCCCGCTCCTGGTGGAACTGCACCCGGCAGCCGGTCTCTGCCTGGATCTTCTTGATCATGTCTCCGCCGCGGCCAATCACGACGCCAACCGCTATTTTCGGCACTAAAACCTGGATAAAGAGCAACGAAATAAGCATAGAAATAAATCTGAGGCAAGATTATTTCTATGTTTCAACATTCTCCAGCTGGTGTATTTATATGTGTGTAATGCAATATTTTGTCCTAATGAGGCATTTAATAGTTTAATAAAATAAAAAAGCCGGACAAGTGCGAGTTAAACTCGCGTGGAGAGGGTTCCGTTCCATACATGATTATCTGAAATTTACTATGTTACTTTAAATACCATAGACTTCTTTCTTATAGGTTTTCCTGTAATCTATAGGTAAAGAGCTATTTTCTGTATTTTTTTCAAAATTTTAGGCCCATTAGTTTCGGAGATAAGGGGGGGGGAATGGTCAATTTTCGCCCATTTTCCTAAATAACTTCTAAACTATTTTACTTAAAATTCAAAAGAAAATATATTTAAGATCCTCACAATAAGCCCTTTCATTTGGTATGTCACACGATGTAGATTGCGTAACTTTTTTTTTAATTTTTTAATTTACCCCCCAAAAGTGGCCCCCATGTTTTAAATTAATCTATTTACGTCACGCGTCCGTGTTGCGGTCACCGACTTACATATGTATACCAAATTTCAACTCAATCGGTCTTGTAGTTTCGGAGCAAATTGGCTGTGACAGACGGACAGACAGACAGACAGACAGACACACGAGTGATCCTATAAGGGTTTCGTTTTTTCCTTTTGAGGTACGGAACCCTAAAAAGAACTTCATATATGCTAATGGAGAATGTTAGTAGACTACATATGAGAATTTCACTAAATTTCACTTAAATAACGAGAAAGGTGAGACGTTGTCGTCTCTGCTTTATAATAGGCTTCCAGTGGCGCAGCCTGCCTACAAGCCGATTCCTGATGGCTTTACCAAGCTAGAAAGCTACGTCCATGTTGCTCTAACTAAATGTCAAACTTGCACGTACAGTTTTAATTCTTCCGGCTTCCCTTAGGAAACATTTGACGCTTCGCCACTGTAGGCTTCTTAACTATAAACTGAAGTGTATGTATTCCACTTACAGTAAATGCACAATAAACGCTTGAAGGATGATTGCGAAATGTTTGTGTGTGTGTGTGTGTGTGTCAATACTGCTGAATTTGCTTTAGAGTATTCAGTGTACCTCTGTGGAGTTGGTGGCGAGCCCGTTGCCCTGCTCCTGCGGCGAGTACACGTCGTCGTACTGCGGGCGCGGGCCGCCGCCGCCGCCGGGCGCGTCCTTCTCCGCGAGCAGCTCGAACACCAGCTGCTTGGCGTGCTCAACCTTGCCCGGATCTCCAGAGATACGGAGGGGCTTCTCCTTGGAAAAATAAGTGATTAAAATCATCCAGCTATGACCAGCGTCAAAAATATCTATACATTTTTAACCTTTTGACCGCCATGCATGTCTGAGAAGTAACACGAATTTCAACTTTAAGTCAAGGTAATGAAGGACTTTTTTTACCCTGTATCCGCTGCCGGGTGCAGCCGACTGTGGCGGTCAAAAGGTTTAAAGTGCCAGCTAATAGTTGACATAGAAGCACAATACGACAACATTGGAGCGACATGGTAGAATTATTATTATTTATATTTTTGAGACTGACTGTGGGACTTGTCTTGTGGAGCAGGAATAGATCAATACAATTTTGTACAAATTAAAAAAAAAAATCTTACGTTATTAATCGACTAAGTTCAACCGAATAATCAGAAATACGAAATTCTAACTTCTAGTGGTATCTCTTTTGGTTTCGAGTTATTAGTCGCATGAGACACAAGGCTTCCAAACCATTGCTATCACCAATTGCTTTAACGTATTCACTGCCCGCGATGCATATATGCGTTTTACATCCTTTAATTCAGTGCCGTGAACGCCCCTGTGCGTTGAGCATATATGGCTAGTCTCGCCTAGTGATTTGACACAACACCAGGCGAAATCTCGTGGAAAAGGTAAGAAACTTACATATTCTGTGTTAGGTCCGTCTTGAATGACCACCATTTTAGCACCAGACTGTTCCTGCAGCTGTTTAATGGTCTTGCCGTTCTTGCCGATAATGAGACCCACTTTGGGACCGGGTAGCATCACTTCTTCCTATGTAACGGAAATATAACATAAACAAATCAATAATAAATATAGATTGTATGATAGTTAATTTTACTTTTACACTTGTAGAGCCAGATTTAAATGATAAAGCAATTTCGAGGTATTTAATAAAACGCACTGTCTTTGACTCGTTATTGTACTAATTTAAAAACAAGAAATAAAATGTATGCAGGCTGCAACCTCAAAAAAATTAGAAATTTAAGATTGCGTGTAGCATCGCGCGATTCAGCCGCTGTTATCCTCAGTCACGAAATTTCAACGAAAAAAATGACTCATCTGGATAACACCACAACTATATAGGGGAATGGGGACAAACTCAGGTTTTATCTTAAGTTTCCTTGTTATACATTTTTTTATAAAAATTTGGGAAATGGCAAAATATTCCCTAGTGACTGATGAAATAGCTATTACAATAATGACGCGCTGCAGAGGGGGTATTTATTTATTCAGTTTGCTTAATAAAAAGGTGAAAAATACTAAAGGTTGGACCAGAGAGATTACAAAATCCCTCCCGCTCCGAAAACATGAACATGGAGATGGTACTCATTGGAACACCACTCAAGACAATAATTACTAAAATAGCTGATCGCAGATAATTAATAAAAAAAAACTTTGCTTAATATCAATGCACAGTTTGGGTATTTTGACGCTGGTTCTGCCAAAGTCTTTGAAGTTGAAAGAGTGAGCACTGACCGTGATGCCCAGCCCGCCGCCGCCGCCGCCGCGCTGCATGGGCGGCTGGCCCATGTCCCCGCCCATGCCCATGCCGCCGGGCCCGTCCTGGTGCTGCGGCGCGTTCTCCCGCCCGCGGTGGTTCACTATCTGGTTCACTAGCTCCCTGAGATAATAACGATTATCAAACTAGCACGAAACTTAAGTAAGAGACGGCGATGCAAAAGGCTTTCACTGCGGCCAAGTCGCCGTATACCGCCCTTAGAATGGAGAAGTGGCTTGCAAATAAGGCAATCGAGGACTTTTCATGAAATTCTTGCGTAGGAGAGTATTTGATCGGCAACATAGTTTCTTGGATCAAAAACGACGCTGCTAATAGATACAAAGATACAAATCTTTTCTCAATAGCAGTAAGTACTGCATACAAAATCGAAAAATTATACTCGTGTTTTACTCTTCAAACTGCGTACAGACATGCGAGCGCGGCTTGCTGTGACCAGCTCCGCTCGCATGTACAGTACCTCAGTTAGCCATGTATTTCCCACAATGGAGATGGCCTGCCTATTCTACTTACTATCTAAAATTACAAACTAAATTTGGTTCCCTGGAGTATAACTAACTAATGTTGTTTTCCGACTTTCCAGATCTCTCCTACACAAATGGGCAAAATACAAAGTGAACCCCAACAACACTGTACTATGAAACTCGTACCTCCTAAAAGGCGGAAGGTCGACCCCCCCAACTTCTAGGCTTGAATGCATGTCACTCTCCCGCCACTCATCGTCTCGGTAGGCCGTAACGGCCATCAGCAAATTCCTTTTAAGAAAATAAATCAGCCTTAAGGCACTGTTTCTCAACCTATGACGACCCCAAAAGAAGTCCCAGAAGTGTTCGCGGGCGACCTATGCACTGAAGAAAATTGGAGGGGTCGCGGAACCTTTTGAAGGTCCAGACGTTTCAAGGTTGAGAAACGTTGCTTTATTGTACAAAAGTGCCTAGTCCCACAAACGAAATAATAAACACTATTATTAATAGGAACATTCAATCTTAAGTCATATGGTTCTCCAACAAAAAACATTAAAAAAATTGTAATTAGTTTGCACTGTTAAAAGTACAACACTTACTTTTGAATTCTCCTACCACAGATATATCAATTAAATTAAGATTATCTGCCATACGATGCACACTTATAGCTCGAAAAACAAAACCTTCAAAGACAAACGTTGCAATCATTGCCTTTTATCGTGAGCCGGTTACTGTATCTTTAATAGTTGAATTACTACCATTGCCTCCTATAAAAAAATACTTGAGCAATCATAACTCCATTTTTTTAAATTGGGTGCAGTAAAATGACGTTTAAATGTTGTCAGTTTTTGTCTTTATTTAAATAGTCATACCAAAATCGGTATTAAACGTTAAATTTACATAAAACGTCAATGAATTAATTTGATTGAATTTAAATTGACATCGTTTTGAAACAGAAAATAATATATCTTTGTAAAATCCTGTAGACCACTTTCAAACATGATTTAATAATCTTAGACCACTTTCAAACATGATTTAATAATCTTCCTTAACTATCAATCTCATCTTTATGCGCAAAACTTTACTGGTTTTGATCTAAAATAAATGTTATTGTAAATAGTTATAAGATAGCTGAAGAGAAAGGAAGACTTATGTACTTTTCAATTATACTGGTATTATGATTGCAGTCAACCTTTAGTTAAGTTTAATTAAATGCCGCTTGTATTATTAGATCAAAAACAGAACAAGGGAGAAACGTTCACAAAAAAGCAATGTTTATTATTGCAAGGTACAATTTTAAGTATTACTAAATCCACTTTAGTACCTACATCATTTTACTCCACCAAAATAAAAATAAAATGGCGTCAATCATTACTCTGTTTATTCCTAGCTATTCAGTAATAAAGGGGTAGTTGGCTACTGCTAAATGTGTGATATTTAATGAAATAATATAATAAGAATAAATCACGTTGTCTCTTTCTGAAACTTTTTTCCATTCAAAATGCCAACCAAGTCAGTAAATTCATTAGTAATGTGGTATTTCCTATATTGTTACTTATTTTATTCATCTCTGCATGACTACTGTGTTTGAATCTATATCAGACATATAGGGAAACATGAGGAAAATTTGTTTCAGAATGAGATAGAGCATTAAAAAACCATATCAATTCCTCCCACTTATTTTTCTACTTCCTTCCCATACCTTTGCATATTGAATACTAACTAACATACATAGCAGTAGTCAAATACCCGACCCATATATGTTACTAACCTGGCTCTCGCAATAGCTTCCCTGGAGCCAGTGAGGGTGCACACACGGTCTGGCTGGCCACCGGATCCGGGGGCCATTTGTATCTTGCACCCTGACTCAGCTTGCAGCCGGGTGATCTGCTCTCCGCCACGGCCAATGACTGTGGACATTACTAGCATTTAAAATCTGATTTTAATGTAATACAAACATTCCCCCAAATGTCACACTCTAGCCAAATCAAATATTTCAACTTAATGCCCATATGCTGATTATGCTGAATAACTACCAAATGGTTAAAGCATATCTAATTATTTCGATATTTGCAACAAGGTAAAAAAGTTAAAAAAAATATTAAAGTGTACTCGTTTTAACACTTATGTATTTTATCTCTGCAGCTCAATTACGCAGCACAATTGGTATCGGTTTGGCTCGAAATGCAAACCGATTTAGTCTTAACCCTGTGTAAATAAGGGCACAATTGGTTTACTTTTCACGAAAGCGATACCACTTGGTGTTGCGTAATTGAGCGGCTGATTGTTAAATAACTGTCATTGTTAAATAGTATTGCATCTCCGAACAAGAACTTTTTATATAGATATTATGTTTTATATAATTCAAATGTTTAAAAAATTGATGTCATCAACTTTTTACAAATGTCTATTTTTTAGCTAGTAAATAAAATAACACTTTTGAGGGATCCATATTCTAGAATAGAAGTTTGAGAAAAAATAAATCCATCCATTCAAATTGTTTCAATTATTTAACTAAGGAGAAAACTAGGCATGTGGTATTGTAAGTTTACTGTCGGACGTACAATAGGAGGAACAAAAAGGGATAAATAAAATCCTCATTCACAATGTTGAGCGATGTGGAGACTTACTCAACCCAACCATCTTGTCGGGCACTCGGATGTATTCATTGATGGTCTGGTCCTGCATGAGGCCCGGGGGGCCACCAGGGGGCGCACCTGGAGGCGCCGCCGCGGGGTTGGCCGCCGCGATGCGCGCCGCCGCCGCCGCCGCTGCGGCTGCTGCAGCTGCATTAGCACTGTAACAAATAGTGTTGAGTTACTCATACATGAGTCACCTAAAAGTCACACTCCCACGATAGAAGATGAACCAAGCAAATCATGCAAGTGAGGCGAAATAGATGATAGCGTAGTAGCATAGATAACATAGTGAGTAATTCAGAGTGTGAGTGAGACAAACGAGTGCGGTCCGTTCTGTACACCATGATATGCTGACACAACAGCGAGCTCCACGTAGTACCTTGCCTCATTTTAGGTAGGACATTGTACCACCTCATTTTGTGAAAGGAGTTAATCGATCAAACTCATGTTAACTTCATGTCCTGCCCAACACTAGTAACAAATATAAGTAGACTTCACTGAAAATCTCTTGCTTTGATGATTTTATGCGTATCAAAACTAAAAACAAAAAGACTAAGCAAAAAGGCAGGAGACATGTATGTTAATGCTCGGGTAATACCACAACAGCCAGTTCAATGTTTACAAAAATTCACAACTAAATTTCTTTGTTGAAATTTTGACTGTTGTGAATGGGTAACGATTTCTAGGTGTATGAGTTAACTTTAAATATAGGTATGGTAGATAGTTTTCTACTTAAAAAATATCGCAGGTTTCGATTTAAAACTGTACTTTGTATGAAATATTGATAATATAGGCATGCTTCTTTGGGTTAGAATCAAGTGACTTATAAACTCACGGAAAGTACATAAATCAAGGAAATCATTAGATATCATAATATAAAATAATATATATAAATCCAAATTTACCTTCCAACAGATTGTATTGTCTTACCTCATTACTTGTTGTTGTTGATAAATTGGATCAATAGAAGCTAATTTCTTTGCACTTGGCTCAGATCCGTCTTCCAAGGGTCTCTTGCTACCACCACCCTCGATTTTAGCAGCAACCTACGTACAAATAGTTGTGTCAAAATCTGTTTTAATCTTGCATAAATTTACACAAATCAGTAATAATAACATTAAACTAATTTTAAAAAGACATTATAATACCCTTTATTGTTTCTTATAGCGTAAAAAAGACCACGAGAAAGACAATAGTATAAGTAGGTTATAGCTGATTTAGTTTTTCATTCACTAGAAAAGTAACCCGCCAAAGAAAAGAGGGTGGATTATGTCAAAAAGAAGACGTTATGAGTAGCGATTTAAAGGAGGTAAACACATATTTTTGCAAAAACTATGCAGACGTTTCAAATACACCAATAAATAAATAGCTACATTATGCAGTTAGTCTCACCAATTTAGCACGTTGTAGAGCAGCCGCAAATCCCACCGGTTGGCTATTGTTTTGAAGCGTAGCCATAGAAGAATAATCACTCATGTTTGATTTAAGTACACATACAGTCGTTATACGGCAGCCATTAAAAAGGATCAAATAACCCAAAATAATTTTATTCAGTTGTCGCAACTCGCGTCGCTAGAAAAGACGCGGCGAACCACAGACAAGAACAGTCTTGGAATAAGTATTTTATCATGGCCGGTCGCCACGTCGTTAAAAACAGTAGGAGTGGTAATCGTAGTTCATATTCTACCCTTATTTATCCATGGCTATTTAAATTATTCAAAGTCCTAATAGTTTTCTTCATAAATACTTTTCCTACGATCCATAATAAGCTTGGCGTCAAACTTTAATCATGTATAAATCTAAACAAAAAATATATTTTTTGAGAGCTTTCTGGTACTATAAATAACCCAAAAAATTGTTTATGGTTCTTAAATAAGCGTTTTGTTTCCGCACTCTTTATCGGTTTGTTTCATAATTAAAAAGGTTGCATTTATACGCAAATGAGGGCTTAGCACACTAGCTTTTATCACGCACATAAAACATTTGTCACTTTTTAACTAATAAACAGGTGCGAAAGGGACAAATGCTTTATGTGCGCGACAAAAATTGATGTGCTAAGGGGGATGATGGGTTTATACGCAACTGATGGGTTTTGATTAATTGAATTTCACATTTTGTTTTAATTTTTATTGCAAGACTGGCTTAGAATTGTCTATTTTAAAGGCTCCATCTATTATTAAACGTGTAGGTTTTTATCTTATATTGCAAGAAATATATATAATCTCCATTCAATATAATGGTTATAATGAAAGTCATATTTTAAGTACATAAATACATCTATAGAAAATAAAGATCTTTTTTTTACAGTAAACATTGATGTATTTTTTATTTATTTGGAGATCCGTGATTGCTAACTTTTCCAGTTTTTTCTGTTTTTTCTAAGTACGATCAGTATTATTATTCGGTCTCTATCAATAAATAATGTTTATAACTCTCTATTTGCTTTCGCGCAGTCGGGTAAAATACATGGATTTTATCGAACCTAAATTCCCGCCAACTGGAAATGTTGAAATAGCAAGATCGTATTAACATCGAAACTAAACGCACCTATTTTTTTTTAATGGGTGCGTGCATTTGTGTTGTCTTGTGTTTGAAGACGCTTTGAATTCGCTTTCAATTTCTTCGTAGGAAAAATGTCGGGTGATACCGATAAAGCGAAAATCAGTGACAATCAGGTATAGTAGTGAAATATATTTTTGTATTATATTTCTATGCAGTGGTGCGCATTTGTTAAGAGTATTTTTGGTGGTGAAGTGATGTTATTTCCGTGTTATATCACTAATGTTTGTCTGCGTCTCAACATGGCTGACAGAACGTTTGCTTCCCGCTAAACGCGGGAACTGCGCCACGGAGGGTTGTGATATTAGTCAATATTTCGCAAGAAAAACTGTGAATGCCATCATGATCAGTTACCGAAACTGATTTCAATGGGATTATTTTCAGGATTTCGGATATTTTCGCACCCCCGCCCCTTTGCATTTAGGTGCAGGGCCTTTGTTAATGTACAACGATATATGTACATAATGACATTGATAGGAAATCCGCATGACCTTGGTATTTCGTTTTTTGCGATTACATTTTAGACGTAGAGTGATATTATCGTCGTCCAACGAGTGCTCGGTTCGCGCTTCGCTATTTCTACGCGGAACTGGGCCGTCGATGTAAATAAACATGGTTTCTTTTGAGCCTATATTGCTGACCTCGGTCAATTTTTGTATCGTGCTAGTCGCGATTATGCTGCTGTTATGTTACAATATCAAAGTAGATAATAAGAAACGAGCCAAACCGATTGACCCTAAATTTGAAGACTAGATAATATTCACATTCACACATATAGAGCTATATGTACACAGCTGTATAGTTCAAAATGTATAGCTGTATGATTACACGATGCCACTTGAATATGTGCCTTGCGACACCGGCGTAAGGTTGAAACTCTCATGGCAGGAAATGAATACTGACGCTTAGAATTCAGGTGCAGATTTGACAATGATTATAACAGACTGAAATTTCTGAATTTTTATTAAAATTTGCACTTCTACATAGTGTTGGTGTGTAGAAAGTGGTGAAAAATTGTAATGTTCCATTGTATTATAATGTTCTCAACCTACATAATAAAGTTATGAGGTTATGATTTCAGTAATGTATTTTATTTTGAGTAAGCTAGTTTCTAGTATCAGTAATGTATTCAATATTTCCCTGTTACGCTATTATTTCATTTCATGGAACCTAAAGTAGTACCTAAAAGAACATACTATTTGTATTCATGTCAAAAGTAGGTACGTAGGTACCTACTTTTGCTTTTTAGAAAGCTGCAAGTTTGATTTTATAAATGTATACTTTCCACCCATATGGTAGGTATCATTTTGTATGTATCAATAAAGTAAACCTACAAGTTTCTCTAATTACCATATTAACATCAAGGAAAAGGTTTAATTATAAACTAAGCTTTTTTTTTTATCTTAAAATAGTTTTTTTACCCCAACTTTATAACCTATTTTGAGTCCAGAAGTCATCAAATGAACTAAAAGTAAACTATAAATAGGTAAATCACATATTGTTAAAATCTTTTAGTTGTCATAATGTCCTTTTACAGAAATTCTGCCTAACAAGTTTCACAAATGTCTTACTTGATTTGAAAATACATTTTTGGTCAGAGCATGCACAAAGTATAATAAAAAATACTCCGATATAGATTTATTTTGCACTTACACAAATAAAGTTATTTCTGCACTGAATGATGATTAATCGACACCCATACTCATATCAATATTTATACTCATATATTATATGTCTGATTAGTTGTAAGAAATCTGTAGCAGCTCTTAACTTATTAATAATAAGGTAATTAGTAGGTACCTAGGTCGTAAGAATGTTTCTTGAAAGTAAAATGTAATCAGTAACCATATCTGCAATAAAATATTTGTATTTGTAAGAACCAAAATGTAATACATATTTGAACGATAATTTGGCTTTCCTGAGCACAAACTAATTTACTCTATCTTTAATTGGAAACTGTTTTGGCTTATGTGTTAACCATGTTTTTTTTGTTTAATGCAGTTGTTTCACATAGTAATTAAAAAAAACACCTTTAGAAACCAAAGAAGGACTTAAATAATACCAACTTAATTTAATACATTCAGTAATAGTCATAAGAAAATTTCCCTGCATTTAACACATAAGGTCGGTTAAGTGTGCCGTTTTTATATCATACATGTCAAATGTATGATATCAACATGGGTCTTTTTATTCATTCTTAACAATACATTATATTTATTACAAGCTTTTACATATAGCTATAGCGTGCTATGTTTAATTTGATGGTTTGAAGCATCTCTCTCTTGCAAACTAAAATTATTCTAAATAACTTTTTGACCACAAATATTTAAGACATGGTAGGATTGGACCATGCAAAGCAAATTTTCAAAACAGCACATCCTTTCCGATCTCTGCACATAACATATACAAAATTACATCAACATTTGTGGTTCAAAAGATATAAATCAACATACATTTTATTTATTAATTGAATTGTAAAAATGGACAGAAGTCTTCAATAAACTAAAATATAATTAAAACGAAATTACAGCATATATATAATAATCTATAAATCACTTATGTTTGCTCTTGATTCATGGATGTATTTGTGTGCAGGATGAAGACAAGAAGTCCGGGACTGGTGATGGACATACAACAGAAGATGAGTCCTCCCAAGACTCCAAGGGTGAGTGCCCGGCACCCCCAGACCAGGCCCAAGGTAACGATGTAGATCAACCAAGTAGCGAAGACAAGTCAACCGAACGAGAAGGTCAGAGTAATGTTTGTTGCTAATCTGTCCGTGTTCATCTACATTGCAACTAACCTGGGATACTAATCTGGTTCATTTTGTCATGTATGTAATTGTATCGTTATTGGAAATAGCTGGAGAAGTAAGGCCTGGCTACTTCCATGTAGAGTCGGTGTCGATACATTATAGCACTGTCACTCCAAATTGACACATTCAATATAAGTTGCTTCGGCTGTGGGTCAGCCCACATTGCTTCCCCCCCCCCCCTGTATCCACGCCTGCGTCAACTTGGATCGACATGGTACTAAAATGTGTAAGTATTTTGACGCTGACAGTATTGTCCACTCAAGGTCCTACCTGGCGAATTTCGCTGTTTCCAAATCCTATAAAGTATACTTAGCGTTGTGCAAGAATCTTGAAAAAAATATGTATTGTAGTGTGGAATCTATTCTTTATTTTCATCCACCGAAATCTTGAAAAAAGTGATAAAACAACAGCAAAAAAAAAAACCGTAGACCCTTTTTTCAAAATAAAATCCGTAATGCCTCCCTTATTATGCGTCGCTTATAGATGAGACTTTTACTAATCAGAAGACAATAATGTACACTATAATTTCATCCGCCGCTTTTTCAATTTATTTTGTAGTTTTTGAGTAAATTATACTATTGACTGCGGCGCGTGAACTAAGGCAAGTGGGGAAGGACCGAGTTGGAACGCTCAAGGTCATCGGCTTGGGGTACGTCTTTAAGATACCTGCATTGTCGCCGGTAGCTGTGGTTATGGTACCCTTCCTACTCGCTCGTACATTTGTTTCAGTCGCGCGCCACATTTGCCCTCGGCAAACATCGTACGTCTTGTCGATAATCCAAGAGCACATGCAACTTTTGTTGGCAGCGACAGTCAGTTCTCTCTATTGCACCCTCTCTGGAAGAGCGAGAGATCCGATTGTTATGAAAACAAGTTGCTGCCTGTGCGCGCTTTTAGTAACTGCCGCTGCGCTTTAGCGGTAGCAGTGTCTGTACTGTTAAGCTGAAAAGCCTTCGACACACCAAACGCGGGTTGAGCAAAGCGCGCAAACACAACGTGTTGTGAGAAACTACAATTTAGAAGCACAAAAAGACAACGGACTCTCATCGGGTCGAACGAACTTCCCGTAAATAAATTTTCCAGCCCCTATTTCACCGATTACGGGTTGATTTTCTTTAAAAAAAAATAGCTCATTTCCTTTCTCAGTGCTCAAACTATCTCCATACCAAATTTCTTCAAAATCTGTTTAGTGGTTTGATCGTGAAAACGTAACAGTATAGATTCACACAACAACTATTAGGTAAAATACAGATAGCTAAGTATATCTATTCGGCATTGGCTAAGCGATATGGTATATCATATCGCTTTCCTTTGTCTATCTTGAAAACAAAGTGACAAAACAAAACGACATTTCGTTTAAAGTTCGCGTTAAACGATCGCTAACGGCCATATAAAATGTATGGCGCGAACTATACTATGCATAGTGACGCTCGATTTCTGTATTAGGTACTTAGGCCAGCGTCGAATATTTATATATTTATTATTATTCTGTTTATTTCTCTTAAATCTTAAGCTAGGTTTTATAATATTTGTATAAAAAGTAAAATACAATATTACTACAAAAATACAAACACTATAAAAACCTAGCCTTATTATTATTATTATAAAACATAGTTACAAATTCTGATTTAAATAGCATCGTTAAACCGCAATTTGGTTTCGGGGCCTTGAATAGAGGCCCAGTAGGGTAAAATATTTTTGCAAAAGTGATGATAATGATAACAATACACATGCGAGATATATAATAGTTGTGACAGTTTAGACATGTACCATTACCATGAGTTGCGCAAACCGCTCTCGCTAGCGTAAACGATCGCTCGGTCCGTTTTACTTGTATCGGCAAGAAGCAGTATTTCCGATAGATTTCAATAGCGAGAACGGTTTGCGCAAACTCATGGTAAGGGCTCTGAACGCATGCTTAAATACAATGACGCACACGTGAGCGTCATGGAGGTGTACTCGTGAGCCAGGATCTGATAAGCCCAAAAGAAGAACCTAATAAGTGGTAGTTTTTTAGGGTTCCGTACCTCAAAAGGAAAAAAACGAAACCCTTATAGGATCACTCGTGTGTCTGTCTGTCTGTCTGTCTGTCCTGATTATTTAAGTGAAATGTAATGAAATTCTCACATGTAGTCTACTAACATTCTCCATTAACGTATATAAATGAAGTTCTTTTTTTTCGAATAATTTTAAATATTAACATCTTTTTAGGGTTCCGTACCTCAAAAGGAAAAAAAGAACCCTTATAGGATCACTCGTGTGTCTGTCTGTCTGTCTGTCTGTCTGTCCGTCTGTCACAGCCAATTTGCTCCGAAACTACTGGACCGATTGATTTGAAATTTGGTATGCATATGTAATGCGGTGACCGCAACACGGATGCGTAACGTAAACAAATTAATTTTAAACATGGGGGCCACTTTAGGGGGGTAAATTAGAAAATTAAAAAAATTTGTTACGTTAACTATATAATGTGACAAATGAAAGGGCTTATTGTGAGGACTTTAACTATATTTTCTTCTGAATTTTAAGTAAAATACTTTGGAAGTTATTTAGGAAAATAGGCGAAAATTGACCATCCCCCCGAAACTACCCTTATTTCCGAGACTACTGGGGCTAAAATTTGGAAAAAAATACAGAAAATAGTTCTTTACCTATAGATTACAGGAAAACCTATAAGAAGTCTATGGTATTTAAAGTAACCTAATAAATTGCAGATAATCATGTACGGAACGGAACCCTCTCCACGCGAGTTTAACTCGCACTTGACCGGTTGTTTAATGAAAGTTAACAAACTAAAACCCGACTGGCGTAAAAGTATTTTCTATTTTTTTTGCTAGTATGACGCACCCTTATAATTATTATATTGCTTTTAAAAAAGATTCTGATTTTAAGTGCGGTCCTTAGGGCCTGTGCATAAGGTTTTTTTTTGTCGAGTGATGCCGCGGCCGTGGATAAGAAACCCTTACATAATGACCATGTTCATTTTAAGAAATAAAATAAACTGATTTTAAATTAAGTTAGATTAAAAACTAAACTTAATTCAGCCTAATTGTTTAGGCGATACTGGCTTTTATCAATCTCTTATCTTACACGGGTTGCTATCAGAATCATAGCGAATTTATTGATTAGTTAGATTTAGTGTAAAAAGGCTCGTCTTTTAACTAATCCATTAGGGTCTTTGCAAACAATTTAATTTTCGCTTGTATCGCTGTATTTTACACTATAAAATCCCTCCAGCAGTTCACATTTTCAATCAAAAACAGACCAACAGTGAAAAATTCTAAAGTTTCATTTTTGCATTCTGCTTCGTTTATTATGTTTATATCTATAGGTACTGTATAATCCATGTCCTACCAATTTTATCAATCCGAAAGTGTGTTGTTTGTTTGTCTTTCACGTCTAAACGGAGCGAAGGATTGACTTGCTTTTTTTAATAGCGATAGTTGGAAAGCGGGAGAAAGCCATAGGCGAGTTTAATCATTATTCCTGATTAAAGAGCGATAAACGAACTCCACGCGGACGAAGTTGCGGGCAAAGCTAGTTCTTTTGTAAATATATTTTAATTTACTGACACGTCGCTTCTTGATATGTATGATATGTAGGGATTAACACGTTTAGCACTTGCGCCTACGTACGCGTTCAATAGGTAAGTGACGTGACTCATTTAAAACTTCCTGAACACCAACAATGCGTAGAGCTCTTTGATTCCTCATATTCTTATTATAACAACTACTATACATATTTGATTGTGCTTTTCAAATTTTATCCATTTGGACATCTAGAGCTCTTGGGTCTAGGATCTTAGGTCAAAATCGACTTCAGGATTTGACCCGGACATGCATAACGAACTAAAAAGTGATGTTAAATAAAATTTGAAACGAATACCCGACTACAACTTTTATAATGATAAAAATACCAACTCTTCATAGTTTTACAGAAGAGTGGTTACTGTTTTTGGGTGTAGGTTATATATTTTCGAAGTCTCCACTTTTCAAGCTGTTATTTGATATAAAATTTAACTCGTCTAATTTTTATTTTCTGCTACGAGTTATTTGAATCGTGACGTTACATCCACCATGCTCGATTTCTTATGACGTCATATAGCCTATGAGACGCGGAACACTAATACAAAGCCAACGACACCCGCCGTAGTCTGGTAAGAAATGCTATAAGGCTAAATAGATAGGTACTCAAATCAATCGTTTACCGCAGGGGTCGGCAACCTTGTGGCAGTCAAGGGCCACATAGGCAAAATGAGGTGGAAGCGGGACGCACTTGTTCATAATTTTGATAATAAGTATCTATCTTTATATGTATTATAATACTTTATCTACACCCATATCATAAAACCTCCATTGTTTAATCAAAAACCGTAGGAAATGACCACCATTTTGACAACCAATTAGGAAAAACCAGTGCTGCAATGTTATTTCTTTATCGTTTTTAGTAAAGAAATGAGATTAAATTGGGAACAGCTGTCAAAACTCAAGTGGGTCTCTATTCTAGTATCCATAGATATTAAACAGTTATTGATACGAAACGTCAATTCAGTATGTTTTTTTAATATATACTGCACAACATTTGATCTCGAGTGACATGAGAATAGAGACTTCATTCGTTTGTATATGATTTTAAAAAAATGGTCTTGACAGAGGATCGAATTGGCGCCATTATGTTGGTGTTTTGCTGAACGAAAGTAGAATTGTTGTTGAATTGAATAGAAAAAGTTCTTTGTAATTTACATTTTAGTTGAAAATATGAATAGTAGTCTTCTCGGAATGTGTGTGATGTGAAAATGCGCCGGATATCGGAAATATGCAGCCACGATTGCAACAAATAACTTGTTGCCAGAAAATATTGTTTCTGAACCCATCATGGAGGATTTATAATATGTGTGTAGATAAAGTTATGTATGCAACTCTGCATAATTTGGCCTTAAAACACTCGTGCGATCTTATTATGAAACTCGCCTATCGGCTCGTTTTATGAAAACCGCACTAGTGTTTTAAGGCCTATCATTATGCAACCGTTGCATAAACTACTATTTTAAGACTTTAATTTACTAAACAGCCGCAGGCCGCAAGGAGGAAGGCCCCGCGTTGCCGGCCCCTCCTTTACCGGATCCCTAGTTATGCACATTACCAGGATACGAACTAAAACCGCCGAACCGGTCAAGACCATGCTCAGTGTAGGTGTCCATTAGCCAAACCATAACTATTAGCTAGTTTCCTATTTAAAGTTTTTTGATATTATTATCAATGATTTTCAGTTAGTGGCTTATAAATCATGATTAATCAATGAAGTAGATTTAGTGATGATTTTCCTTTTAACTTCATTCTATAAGCTTTCACGTAGGACATTTTTTCAGATTATTAAAATGTACAGATTTGGCTATGGGGGGGACGGGGGGGGACGTATCTTTATGTTAGGTTCTTGAAGAATTTTTTAAAGTTTTTTTTAATCCATAGGACTTACCGTTAAAACAATACAATTTTATTCTATACTAGTGGCCCCGCCACAGCTTCGCCCGCGATATTTTCCATACAATCTTTATCATCTCTTTTCACCCCTTTAGAGTTGGTATTTCAAAAAATCTCTCCTTAGTGCACCTCTAGGGTACTCGAGAAATATCTCCTCCAAATTTCAAACCTCTAGGACCACCCGTTTAGGCTGTGCGTTGTCTATAAGTGAGTCACAGTGCTGTTTTATATGTATTGATAATTATATAATCGTACAAAATTTGTAACTGTTTTAAATAATCTTCAAGAAAAAATGGTTGTGACATACACACAGACAGACAGACAGACATACATAAAGAAGGACGGACATGACGATATTATAACGGTTCCTAGTTTGACTAGGTAACCCTAAAAACGATTATTCCATTTATACCTACTGTTGGTTACTTGTGTTGTGTAAGTGTAGGTACCTATAAGTATTGTTCAGCGCTATCTTCCATGAAGACTTTACACTCCACGATTCATTGATTCATTCAATATACAACTCCATCAGCTCATCAGTCATCACTGACTAACAAAATGAATGAACGTTTACCTTTGTGTCGTCTTTTTTCGGCTATAAGCGAATGCCTGTCACCCCTACGTATAATTCTTGTAGAGGAAATAAAAAAGTTTAACCAAAGAATAATCCATTGCAACCTGTCCTATACCGTTGACCCACCAGCCATCATAATCCTGACCTACCCTCACATTTGCGAAATATTACAATATAGGTCTTTTTCGCGGACCTATATCTAGGTCGATGGGAGAGGACGGGTTAAGGCTATCAAGTCAAAATACTGACATAACTTGACTATAGTGAATCACTTACTAATCGACCCGCCCTGCGCACGACTCGCGTTTCGATGTGTGGAAGTATTAAATGTACAATGTAATTTCGTATTTCTTAAAAGATTATCATTGTATTAATTATGCAATGTAAATTATCAATAAACGCCTTAACCGGTTGAACCCTTTTTTAGGGCTCCGTACCTCAAAAGGAAAAAACGGACCCCTTATGGGATCACGCGTGTGACTGTCTGTCTGCCTGCCTGTTACAGCCAATGTGCTCCGAAACTACTAGACCGATTGAGTTGAAATTTGGTACACAGATGTAAGTCGGTGACCGCAACACGGACGTGTAACGTTAATAAATGAATTTTAAACATGCGGGCCACTTTTGAGGGCTAAAAAGGAAATTAGAAAAAAAAGCTTTGTAAACCTTGGCGTGTGACATATCAAATGAAAGGACTCGTGGTGAGGACCTGATTATTTTTTTAAAATAATTTTTAGATAAGTGGTTTTGAAGTTATTTAGAAACATAGGCGAAAATTCATTATCCCTCCCACTTAGCGCCGAAACTACTGGGGCTAAAATTTTGAAAAAAATGCCGAAGATAGTTCTTTACCTATAGATTACAGGAAAACCAATAAGAAGTCTATGGTATTTAAAGTAAATTAGGAAATTTCAATAATCAAGGGACCCTCTCCACGCGAGTTTAACTCGCACTTCTCCGGTTTTTCTAGCAGTGGCGAAGCGTCAAATATTTCCTAAGGGAAGCCGGAAAAATTAGACCCGTACGTACGAGTCCGACATTTAGTTAGAGTAACATGAACTTCACTGACAGCTAGCCGTAGCTTTCTAGCTTGGTAAAGCCGTCAGGAATCGGCTTGTAAGCAGGCTTCGCCACTGTTTTCTAGTGTAGCGTATGACAAATGTTTGGCGCGTTTGGAAGTCTCGTGCAATAACGTGGATACATAATACCAAAACAAACTGCAATTTTATTGTTTGTTTTTTTCGTTTTCCTATTTGTTAGTTTACATTAAATGTATTAAGGAATAATCTTGAAATTTGTGTTCAGTAATAGTGTGAATAATAATAATAATAATAATAATAGCAACTAATAATGATAAAATTTTATGTAATGATTGCTTTAGAGTATTTGATGAAAATTTTAGTCAATTTAAGAATTATTAATATGAATATGTTTTTTATTTTGAATTTTGCGTGCCAATATAATGGTGAATTGTGTATTTCTATGTTACTTCTATAATCTGTCTTCCACATGTACTATAATTCTAGCAAATAAACTTTGAGTACTATTAGAAAACCTTAATAAGTTAAACAACTTAATGTACGGAGAAGTGAGAGGGTCCGGTGTCCATAAAAGAAATTCTGGACTCCAAAATCATGTTGTATTTTCGGTTCGGTTTATTGTATAATCTGATAACATGCTCAAAACGAATTAAATCTGCATTAATATAGGGTGGGCCACACATTTTTGCACTTTGACAAACATTATAGAGACAAAACTGCAAATGCTATTTTATTAGGTATTTATTATAAGTAATTAGTATAAATACTAGAGATGCAAAGGATATCCGGTTACTATCCGGTATCCGGCCTATCCGGCCATGATTTTACTATCCGGCCGGATACCGGATAGTGAGTCAGTATCCGGCCGGATACCGGATAGTAAAAGCTTGCATCAGAAATACGATAAAACCAATAATAACCCATTACAAATAAACGAAATCCACGTGAGTAATTTGATAACTCTCAGCTTAGTTTCTTGTAATTTAACATAAAACTTCAGTTAAAATCACGTCGTGCACGTTTGAATATTCCCAACTGACTTAATAGGGCGCGTATTGAACCTCAAAGGGCCTGCGCGCGCACTTACAATTCGTAACAAGTTTAAACTTGCTCGCCGTGCGAAGGCCGCGCAAGCTAACACGACTTTAGAGATAGCTAATATGCAGCCGGATATCCGGTTGCCGGATATCCGGCTATCCGGCCAATGGCCATGCCGGATATCCGGTATCCGGCCAAACCACTATCCGTTGCATCTCTAATAAATACATTTTGAATTTTTAAAATCATCATCGTCTAAATGAGCTCGGTTTTGTTGCTGAAAATCACCAGTTCTGGTACGTAACCGTCCTGTTTGCTTAATATTCGTTGTTGAACCAGTTTATTTATACTTTTCGATCCTGATCCTGATACCTAATCACAAATGTACAAAATGACGTTTAATTTCCCGCCAGCCCTTCTACCGGACAATTAATCGTTTAGAAAAAAATCTGTGTTGCTATTTGCAAAAAAATATGGCCCACCCTATATAACAATCGCGTATCCGGAGTTCCGAATCATTTGTATAAAATCGGGCATGAAACATATGCGTATGTCCTTGGGCAGTAGGCGTGCGTATTTTATTAAACCTTTAACCGTAGATTATTTCAAGAGAAATGAGTTGTTATTGATATGAGCTACAACGTATATTTCCTTTTAAACAGGCGATGCCAAAAGCACAACGGCAAACGGCAAAGAAGATGACGCGGTCGGTGAAGACTCTAAGGACGAGAAAAGAGATGCAAAAGCAGGGGGAGATGTCAAAAAGGTATGCGTTAATACTTGAAATACACACGATTTATTGTCAGAAATAGGCCGAAATTTTTCGAACTCGTATGGAGTCCATCAGTGGTGGAGTGCGGTCACAGTCAAAGCAAACCTCGCACTGACTTCGTGTGTATTTCATGTATTCATAATGTCACACGAAAGTTTTAATTTGACTAAGGTATACGTTGATAAAAAATTACATACCTATATGTATGACGAATACACAACAACGATAAATATGTCTGATTATATACCTATATGTATGAGGAATACACATCCAGGATAAAAAAAATGCTTTTGATTACATACTTATATCATTCTCTGATTCACTCAAATGATATCTATATAATTTTGCAACCATACTAGGCGACCAGGCCCGTAGCTAGAGTTGAATTTAAGTTAGGGCAGTGATGGCTTAAGGTAGGGCAGCGGTCGTTAGAAAGTAGTATCATACTACGATCAAACAATTTTCTTAGCCTATTATCTTAGTAATCGTATTTTTTAAGGTAGGGCATTGGTATTTTATAGTAGGGCCCTGTAGGCGACTCTAAGATTGAGGTTGCCTCTTATCAGTAGTATGTAGGAATGTGCTAATTGTGCTTATGTTAATTCTATTTTGTAGGAAGAAAATGGAGAAACCCATGACGATGATGGAAAGGATGACGTAAAGGAAAACAAGCCTACCAAAAAGCCGCCCGTCAAAAAGAAGGCTAAGAAAGAGGTAATATTTTGAGGATCTGTTAAAACACAGATTTATTATATCTATAGATACAAACAAGCTTAAAATATCTCTCGTTTGTTGTTACTACTACTTTGGATTCGTTTCGCATATATATAAATTTGCATTTTTATGAATTATTTAATAAACAAAAAAATCTGACAATCTTCTTAAAAGTCCCTAAAAAGTCGAAACTATATAGGTTTATAAGTACATTGCACCTATGTATATATTCCGGTATTGACATCAGTTATGCTTTTTAATTATTTAGGATACAGAGGAGGAGGATGAGGAAGATGAGGAAGAAGACGAGGAGGAAGAGGAAGAGGAGGGAGAGGAGGGCGACGAGGAAGGAGAGGAGGATGTGAAGAAGCCCAAAGAGAAGTAAGTCTAGAATGCGCCTAAGTAGAACGTAGCAGCATCATGTACAGTAAATACGTATATATTTATGATTAAATCGTTTAAATTGTCAATAGGGTGCAACTCGCATATTTGAAGTTTTCCTATCTCCAGACGTGAAATATGTGCTGGAGAAATGACTAATTACTATAAGTTTTATTTAAATTACATGCAATTTATTGTTTTATGAGGCAATTTTTTTCAATCATTTTTTTTCATTTGCAACAGAGTTAAGAAACCTGTGAAGAAACCCAAAGCGGGCGACGAGGAGGGGGATGAGGAGGAAGGAGATGAGGAGGAGGGCGATGAAGAGGAGGAGGAGGAGGAAGAAGAGGAGGAAGCGCCTAAACCTAAGCCCAAAAAAGAGGTAGGTGTGACTTTAAAAACCTACATAGTCTTATATAATGGGACTGTGCTATTGTTTTGCCAAGAGAAATGCTAGAATTTCCTACATTTGTAGATATAGACTATTTTCTCAAACGCGTATGTGGGTCAGCCAACAATTATTTACTCCTCGTCATTCTACTAGCAGGCGTACTTAAAGAACAAAATTACAAAAAAATGCGTTTCGTTTTTTGGTATTAATTGTGGTGGTATTTATTAGTTAGTAAATCTATGAAAAACTATGGAAGCTGTATTAATATATATATATTTTAATATGTATGTTAGTCTGTAAGGTATTTATGTATGGGCCACTAGATGCCTGAAAATAAATGATTTATTATTATTATTATTATATTATACCTTAAATTTTGCGTAACGTAATGCCCCCACAAATTCACATTTCTAATGGATATTTGTTTATGAAAACGTAGTTTTTATCAAATGCATGATTCATGGCAACTTACAATGAATTAAAAACTAGTTGACTGGCCCATGTCATTATTGCGGTTTTTTACGATTTGATTTGAACCTAAGTATAGTTGTAATCCTTTTCCTAGTCCCGATCCCATTAGCTACTTGTCTGGCAAACAAAGCCATTGTCTTTCATTGTAAAGTGTAACCGCAAATCTTTACTTTGAAATGGCAGGTAGTAACTGCAAACACTATTGAACACAAAGGGCGTCTTTATGTTTAAGGTAAGAAGGTTCACATTAAAACACAGAGCATGTCAGGTGTTGAACATTTTGTATTCAAAACAGAAGTAAAGTACACATGGAAGCGTTTTAAATGAAAAGTGTTCAACACCTGACATGCTCTGTGTTTAAATGTGAACCTTCTTACCTTAAACATAAAGAAGCCCTTTGTGTGAAAAAGGGTTTGCAGTTACTACCTGCCATTTCAAAGTAAAGATTTGCGGTAACACTTTACAATGAAAGACAATGGCTTTGTTTGCCAGACAAGTAGCTAATGGGATCGGGCCTAGGAAAAGGATTACAACTATATGATGTTTTCAAGATTGTTTCAGCAACTGAACATGAATGTTCTTTAGTATATGATTGTTGTTAAGTGTGTTTCTTGTCTGCAGCCCACTGAGCCGCCGGTGCCGCTGCCGGCGGGCAAGGGCATTCCGCTCGCACACATTAACAACGTGGAGATCTCCCTCTCGCGCTTCAAAACTCAGGATCAGAAGTTATTGCATCAGTATCTTTATGGAGTAAGTTCTTTCGACATGACGTTTATAACATTTTTATGTAGCACGGCGACCATTGCCTTAAAAAAACCTAAAAAATAATATTAGTAAAGCACTGGTTTTACTCTTGGAAACTCTTTTTAAATATATATAATATTAGATACCGTACTTATAGCTGTAAATGAAAAATAATAGAAAAAACTTCCTTAAACTCTTATCCGGGCAGAGGCATTTTTATCAACCACATCATGTATTTAGAATTACAAAGTTAGTAGTAACTGCAGAGTACGATACGAATTCGATTGTATTTATGTGGAAAATAACTTGCTTCTAAATGACTAAATCATTAATTACACTGTATTAGAATTTGACTTAGCGTTTCTGTATGTATGGGGCCCGCTTAAGGGTAAAAAAGAAGTTTATGATATCTCGTTTTCCTTTTTTTAAAAGCACCTGAATGCCTAGCAGTTGCCTAGCTTTTATCGCGCACATAAAGTATCTGTCACTGTTTAACTAATATGCGGGTGCGAAAGGGACGAATGCTTTATCTGTGCGATGAAAATTAGTGTGCTAAGTCCTGAGTCTATTTGCAGCAACTGTGCCTGGACCGCAACGTGAAGCGGAACATCAAGAAGTTCCGCGGGTACGAGTGGGCCATCGGCTCGGCGGAGTACAAGGCCAAGCTCGAGGAAACCACCAAGATGGAGCCCAAACAGATCCGGACCATGTGCGAGATGCTAGACTTGGACAAGAAAGGTATGTAATGTGAAGTCTGTTCACTCACATAGAGACAGTATGCAGAAATTCAATGATCTCATAAGAAGGATATGCCTATCAGTACAATTTCGTGTAACAAGTCTCATAGAAGGTTGTCAAACGCCAGCGCCATGGCGTATCCACGCAGCCTATTGCTGATGTCTTAGTTCTTACATACAAAGGTCTAATATTGCTTGATTCCCACGTTATCATATTATTGTGGACGGTGTGGTCGGCGGTGCTGTCTCACACCGCACGATGCGGGAGGGCATGTTTTCAATTATAACAGTGTCACTTAAACGGATGTCATGGATGGTGGTTGACATGCGACTAAACCTGCGATGGTGTCAGATTCGCGTTTTGACACCTCAAAAGTAAGCATCGCGAAAATTGCTTTGAGCAGTTCTTTACTATATATTTCAATGCAGGAATTTAATTTAAGATTACTAAGTATCGACGTTAATCTGCGTTACCTGTGGGTGTACACTGGCGTCCTAAACCGGTTGTTGTTGAACTTCTGCTTGCCGTCCTAAGTCCAAGGTGCTTAATACCCTTAAGCATGCTAAGTGTATAAATCCTTGTCGAGGGACCATCACTCATCAGGCCTTCGCATTATATCAAGGAAATGCTTTAGAGGTCGTCTGATCTGAGACTTGCAGCGTAGGTCCAACGGAAAAATAAAAACACCGCCGTCAGCTTTCTTTGATACCTCAGCAGTTTGAGCGAACGGAACTCCTTTACCAGTCAACTGACGTCATCAAAATATGAACAGTCGGGTTAGTCGACTAAATCTGGTGAGTGTCAGGTTGTCAACGATCATGGTTAATTTAGCAAGAGTATGGATCGTCCTGCCTGTCTGACTCTCGTTAGGAGATTTGGTATGACATGGTTGATAAAACTGTAGCTAAAAAGTCGAATTGGAATGGAGGAGAGGAAGAGGCTATAGCTAAATTACATTTTAGAGTACTCTCCACATTGCGAAATTTGGTGACTAAATTCAATAGTCCAGGGAGCTCCATTAGGCTCTGGTTGTACTATTTCGGTAAACTAGTAATACGTAGAACTTAGCAGCTGATGTAGCGCCATAAACTCACTCATTCAACTTAGTAAGGTTTTGAAATGTGAGCTTTTTAAATACATTAGTATACGAGGTGTGGACGTAAATAAAATTCCTTTTCCACCGGCGACCATTTCCTCGAAGATTCGGTGGGAGAGAATTGAAATGCATATTCATATTTTTTCATAATAATCATTACAAGTCAATTTACATCATGATACTTAGTGATAATTAATGCTAAGTAATTTATACAGGGTGTCCCGTAAATAGTGGTCCAAATGAAAACCCCATGTAGATACAATCACGTGCTATCAAAATAACCCAAAATAGGTTTAGTAAAAATATCACGGTTTTCGAGATATTCACGATTTAAAAATAAATCAAGTTTTTCGATTTGATTTCAGTTTTCCGTTTGCTATTTCCTACGATAAAAAAATATCATAGAAATCTTAATGATTGTTACTCCTGATTAAGTGCGCTATAAGATGTGTATCACAATTTTAAAAAATTAGCCACAATTTCTTTGATAAATCTAAATCAAATGAAAAAAATCGAACGATTAAACAAATCTTTAGGCTATTTTATTTAATAATAAACCACAACAGGTGATCGAGATGCCCACCACCAACTGATACATAAGCTTTCCACCGCCTTTTAAAAGATTGTTTGAGTTGGTGTAGGTGGGTAGTTTTAGTAAGGCGGGTAGTTAATTTGTGGACAGAGATTATTGACGGTCAAATCATTGGACCTTTTGAGGTGCCACCTACCTTAAACGGTACCTATTATTTGCATTTTCTGCAAAATGAGCTCCCTCTTCTTTTGGACAATGTTTCCTTAGATACACGCCAAGGGATTTGGGTGCATTTGGTGTTGGCTGTCTGGCGCACTATGACCGGCCTGTAAGAGACTTTTTAAATCAAGTTTACGGAGATATGTAGGTGGATTAGACGCATAGGGGGCATACTGCAGCCTTCACGGACACCGGACCATAATACGCGTGACTTTTTGTGGGGATGTCTGATGGAGATGGGGCACCAAAAGACGGTTGAAAATATTCAAAATCTGTACGAATGCATTCAAACTGCTGCGCAAAAAATCAGTAGCGCCGGGTACGTAAGCAAAATCAAACAAACTATTAAAAGGCGGTGTTGGGCATTTTGAACACGTGTTGTAAGTAATTATTAAATAAAATTGCCTAAGGATTAATTTTTTTGAGTTATTTCCTCAGATTCTGTTTATTTTATTATTCACTGTAATTTAACATTTAAATAACATTAAAATCAAATTAAAAAAAATGTTTTTTAATTTCACAAAATAGCCGCTTCGCCATAATAAAATCATGCCAATTTTATTTTCTAAGCAGAAAATACCATTTGTTTTTTTTGTGTCTGAATAAACATTAAATGGGCTAATTTTATAAGCTAATGGGCACTAGGGTTGTAGTACATTTTTTTTTCAGCACAGGTCTTCAAACTTGGGCAACGAATTCGTGTGGTTCGAATTTTTTCATTTGATTTAGATTTATCAAAGACATTGTGGTTTTTGAAAAATTGTGATTCACATCTTATAGCGCACTTAATCAGGAGTAACAATTTTTAAGATTTTTATGATATTTTTTTTATCGTAGGAAATAGCAAACGGAAAACTGAAATCAAATCGAAAAAGTTGATTTATTTTTAAATCGTGAATATCTCGAAAACCGTGATATTTTTTCTAAACCTGTTTTGGGTTATTTTAATAGCACGTGATCGTATCTACATGGGGTTTTCATTTGGACCACTATTTACGGGACATCCTGTATAATATTGTATAATTTGCTCTCTCGAGTTACTTTAAGGAGGTTATACCCAATATATCGTTTTGTATATTTTTCGCTGAAATGGAATAGTATGGTAGTATTAGTCGTTTCGCATAAGTGTAATAAAAAATAAAACCACTTCACCGTTCTTTTAAAGGAGATAAATGACATTTAAGATTACATGTGTTATGTGCTGTGCCCTTGTTATTTGTACCGGAAGTTGATTAAATTATAAGAAAAAGCGAAAAATGTTTCTGTCCCATAGTACTTTTATAATCAGAAAATGTATTTTCTATAATTTTGTACTCTCCTCGATTTTCTGATGACAAAAAAAAATGTCGTTACCGTTGTTCCCACGGAAATATTCTTGATTGAATTTCCATGTGTCCGGACCGTTTCAAATACTCCATATTGATTGGTTATGACTCGTAGTCAAATCAGGTTTTGATTTTATTTCACATACTAAATATATTTTACACACACAATTTGTATATTTTAAATCATTATTCGTACAAAATTACTGATTGCTGTTATTTGGTGCAAAATGAAACAAACGTTGAAAAATAAAATGGATGTACTGCGGATTTGACGTGGTACACATCCTTAAGAATAATTCCTCGTAGTCATAGAATGCTGCCATACAAATGTTAGATTGTCGTGTCGCATCGCCTGTGGAAAAGGAGTTTAATGTGGTCAGTTCAGTATATGGGGGTATAACGCGGTGTAGGGTCGAGCGCGGAGCTGTCGGCGCGGCTGGTGGGCTTCCTGCAGCAGCCCACGGCCAACTCGCCGCACGCGCGCGGCGTGGCGCGCCCGCCGCCCGCCGCCGCCGCCACGCCCGGCGGCCGCCCGCGCCGCTCCGCCGCCGTCAAGGTGCACAACCGAGGTAACAAAATCACTATTTTTACTATCAGAAAATGGAACTGAAAAGCTGAGCTCGTCCGCTACTTTAAAACAGGTCTCGTTGAACTTTGACACAAACTTGATGTTTCGATATCTAATCAATTTGGTTTAGATCAATCTCTTTATTATAGAAACCTAATTTCCCTTGCATTTAGCAGTATGTATACCTAAATAAAAACCAGCCAAGTGCGAGTCGGACTCGCGCACGAAGGGTTCCGTACCATATTTAAAAAAGCAAAAAAAAAACACGTTTGTTGTACGGGAGCCCCCTTAAATACTTATTTTATTCTGTTTTTTTAGTATTTTTGTTATAGCCGCAACAGAAATACATCATCTGTGAAAATTTCAACTATCTAACTATCATGGTTCATGAGATGCAGCCTGGTGACAGACGGACAGACGGACAGCGGGGTCTTAGTAATAGGTTTCCGCTTTACCCTTTGGATACGGAATCCTAAAAAAGACTGAAGGCTGCAACCTAATACAATTACATTGTATTAAACTGTAAGCTAAGTTTAACTACCTCGTGTGAAATGGCTCGTTTTAAGCCCTTGTTAAACAATCTGCCATTAATTGAAATTTACGATAATATTTCTTGCACAGGTTACTCTGATGAGGAATACGAAACTGATCCAGAGACGAAAGTGAAAGGTCCCAAGCCGGCTAAAGATGGATCTGAAGATTCAGACGTAAGTTTTACAGAATATATACTTACGTTCGTCCAGCCGTAACATCACGAAACATATCCCTTATTCGCCTTGCCTCAACAGTTTGAGTCATTTTGTTTTCTTTCCTCGCAATAAAAATATAAGTTATTACAAGCTTCGTTTCAGTTTAAAGTTGCTTGCTTACCGCCTTAAAACAACTCAGAATTGGCGTACAGATATAGTGAATAAATAATATGTTTCCATCGGTATAACTCTGATCTCAATCGGAAGACGACGGGACCCGAAGTGTCAATTAATTATAGTATTAAATGAGTGACATGTTTATATTTATTAATATGAAACTTTATTATTTAGTTTGAAATGTCAAAATGAAAAATGACAGGTGGTATGATGGGTACTGAAGCTAATTGAGAAAGCACGATAAATACGAACTTTTCCTATAAAACACGATGAAAACTATTTTTGCACTACATCTGTATGCATATAGATGTATATAATATTTGACGACGCGGTTAGCCTAGCTAGTTGGTAGTGACCCTGCCTCCGAAGCAAGCGTCTCGGGTTCGATCCCCGGTAAGGGCAAATATTTGTGTGATGAGCACGAATGTTTGTTCCTGAGTCTTGGATGTTTCCTATGCATTTAAGTATTTATTTATCTATATAAGTACGTATATCGTCGTCTAGTACCCATGACACAATCCTTTAGAGCTTATTTTGGGACCAGATCGGTTTGCGTAAAGATTGTCCCCTAAATTATTATTATTGTTATCTCCTTTTCCATCACGAGACTATGAGAGTCCCGGGCCTTTGGAAGGCGTACATGGGGCCGAAGCAAACACGTAGAGGCCCTTAAGACAATTTTAATGTGAATGTGACGTGACACCTTATTATTATTATTACATATATGTTTGTGCAGGGTTCGTTCAACCCGAGCGGGTCGGAGGAGGCGGACTCGGACTTCGACCCCGAGGCGGGCGAGAGCGCGGCGGGCGGCGCGCGCAAGCGCAAGAGCTCGGGCCGCCGCCGCTCCGCCGCCAAGCCCGGCAAGCGCTCGCGCAAGGGCCGCGCCAAGCCCAAGGTGACCTCCACTTGTCCAACCGAAACTATTCTTTATTTCAATGCGACAAGAGCTTTCACAGTGCGCTAGAGTCCACAGAAAAGTATATTGTCGCAAGTGTAGCCATCGACATACGGGTGAATTTCAAAAATATTGTACGTAATTAAGGCGTAGTTAAGAAAACGTTTAAAATGTTCCTCTGTGTTACCAAAATTATCCACTTAATTATATGGGTAATTAATTGTAGCTATAAGCCATACAATTGTATGGCTAATTTTCATAACACATGAACTTTTTTAACTTTTTATTAAGTACGTCTTAATTACGTATATATTTTTTGAAATTCACCCATAAACAGCTTACCCAGTGGTAAGCAGTTTGTCGATGGCTATGCATCTCTAAGTCTCTTAACTTATCCAGATTCGGAGACTACATGTCTCTTATTAATTATTTATTACAATTTATTTGTACCCATTAGGTTTGTTTGTTGCACTTTTATGTGTTAGTTAAAAACTCTAATGTCAAAGTTGAAAAACGACTTACTGCTGAGTTTCTTGCGGCGTTTCTTCTCAGCAGATGTCACGTTTCGAAGCGCTGATAGATTCAGACATGTGTAAGAGCCCATGTATTTGCAAAATTAATATTTTTATTTTCGTCAATTTAAGCTAATGCAACGCTCGATTGCGTACTGTCGTGTTCTATCGTCGTAACTTTCTGAATCATGGCTATTCTACATTTTAAGTCCTATCTTTATATTCACTATTTCAAATTTGTACTATGTTTTCGTTGTAAATAAGCCCTTCGTTTACTAAATTGATATGAATGTGTGGTTCTAACAGCCGGGGAAGAAGGGTCGCGGGCGCAAGCCGCGCTCCGACAGCGAAGAGGAAAGCGAAAAGTCCGAAAGCGAGAATGAGTCCGAGTCGGCCAGTGAAGCGGAGGACTCCGATGTGAGTACTACTACTATAATATCCAGTAATATGGAAGATGTGGGTGAGGTTAAGGGGAATTTAACTAGTTGCTGTCGGTATACGTGGCGTGCCACAGACAATCTTCGGGAATCTTTCTTTTTTACGACCAACCAATCCATAGAAGCATATTAGTCTCGTAGTTTAAAGAGAACATTGGAGTCGATGTCATCCAGGGATGATTCCTGGGTAAAAAAATAATAATTCTAATAAGTCCGTCAGTTAGATTATCAAAAAATATTGAACACGTATTTTTTGCTTTATCTAATCAATCAACTTTGACAAAGATAACGCGCATCAAATTTCGGGAGTGGGGGCTCATGACGTAAAAAGTGTACAAAGTCGTGACGTCTCGCGGAACTTCAACGCACTATATCTTCGTCATTTTTTGTTCAATTGACAAAAGAAAAAATATGTGTTAAATATTTTTTATAATGTAAATGACGGACTAATTGTATTTTTTTTTTGGAAACTAGCCTTTTCGAGCTGAATTGCTGAGCACCACCAGAGTGTATGAACTTTGGATATCAATCCTAACTCTCCAGTAATGCAAACCAAACCTCAAACCTGAGTGATATTTACCTGCCATTATAGATATATCTTTTTATGCAGAAAAATTAAAGGTTATATTGGGTCCAATTCGAAACGGTGTCCGCTTAATTTAAGATTGCCTAAACTTAAAATAATAAACGTCAAACTCGATTTTGTATAGCTGCAAGGTTCAAAATCGAGTCAAACCAAACGTTTCTTATTTCAAATTTAGCGAAAACACGTCCGAATTGGCCCCATTATATTATAATAACTTTCTTATTCGGGCCTGTTTCACAATTTCTTCCGTTGAGTAACTCATACAAAATTCACTGTTATCTGCTGAGCAACACGTTCATTGGAGATTATGAAACAGAACCTAAGTTATCAATCAATACTGATTACATTTATTTTGTTCAGGAGCCGAAGGGTAAGCGCGGCCGGCCGCCGGTGAAGGGCCGGAAGGGAGCCGTCGCTAAGAACGCCAAGGCGACACCTGTCAAACGAAAAGCGCCTACGCCACCAGGTTAGACCAACTTCATTACATTATTTCAATTATATTGAAGCTACGAAAAACCAGACATTCTTTGTCTGACTTCAATACGGTACAGCCTTAACTCTTCAGGTATCTGAGCATCGACTTTGAAAAACGATATTCGAATTTCGTTTATTGATTGATTGATGTGTCATACAGAGTCTTAAAGCTAAATTTGTCCTGAAATTCTGTCGTCAGTTCGACATGCAAATTAAAATAATGATTAGTAAGAGAAACGAAATAGGTAATGAAAAAAATAAGTCATATTTAAAATAATCAGAAATCATATTAAGTAAAAAAGGTTAAAAATTCTTTAAGATCATGTCACAAATCAAATAATAATTATCGTAATCAGACCACAAGCACATGCCGCAGATAATAATAAAAATAAATTACATTTAACAACATCACATATAATCAGGAATAAAATATGCAAATATATTTTTTAGATATGTTAAGATCTTGCGACAAGTCAAATAATAATTTGCTATCCCATAAAATCACCATTGCCATTCGCAAGAAAGAGACAGCATCCAAAGCACGGATTTTGTGCTTCAGAGCCCCCGTTATCGAATTGCATGTAACAGTGTAAATTTTTACAGCTAAGAAGAAGCCAGCAGGCAAGGCTGCAGGACGGCCGGCAAAGAAACCGGGCAAGAAGGCGGCCTCCTCTGAGGAGGAGTCGGGTGAGGGCAGCGAGGAGGACGAGGAGGGCAGTGAAGAGGAGGAGGGAAGCGAGGAGGACGAAGCGCCCGCAGACAAGAAGGGCAAGCGCCCGCCCACGGTCAGTCACACTTTCATTCAGTGTTGTTTCTAGGCTTCTTTCGGATCGTCCGGGTAATGCCATCTGCGTCAATGGGAAGACACATGCGCGATTCCTTTTTAAAAGCAACATTTTTAGGGTTCCGTACCCAAAGGTTAAAAACGGGACCCTATTACAAAGCCTCCGCTGTCCGTCTGTCACCAGGCTTTATCTCATGAACCGTGATAGTTAGACAGTTGAAATTTTCACATATTTTTTGTATTTCTGTTGCCGCTATAACAACAAATACTAAAACATACATACATACATACATACATACATAGCATCACGCCCGAAATCCCTAATGGGGTGGGCAGAGCCACAAGACTACTTGTGGCCACGTTCAATTAATTAGTCCTAAGATGGTATGATGAACCGTATGGTGACAGGTGATCAGCCCATCGCCCATACAGATAGTCCACCATGTTGGAGAAGACCCGTCCCTTAGTCGACTTTTACGACATGCCAGGATGATAAGCATCTGCACGCATTCTATGCTATGTCTTCACTCCCAGTGCAGCAGAGGAGGATAAGGAAATACTAAAAAAGTGAATAAAATAAAATATTTAAGGGGGCTCCAATACAACAAACGTGATATTTTTGCCTTTTTTATAGATAATGGTACGGAACCCTTCGTGCGCGAGTCCGACTCGCACTTGGCCGGTTTTGAAATACGTCGCCGGTAACTTCATTTCATTGTAGGATTGGGGGGGGGGGTATAGATCTCATGACACGACACGGCTTCAACTATCAGTAATAAAAATTTAAAGTTGACTTGGTATTAGGAACATAATTTTGCAGTGAAGGATTACAAGACTTAAAATTTAAAGCGCTTCTAAAATTTTATTCGTAAACGGCCAACTACAGCTACTAAACCAAATAAACCGATACCTATAAAAATATGTGCATATTTGAATAAGTCGCCGAAGTATGACAGATTCGCACGAACATCGCAGAAGCGGTAAGTCTCAAACTATATGTTTCTACGTCATTCAGGACGATGAGATCAAAAAGTACGTGAAACAGATCCTGGAGGGCGCTAACTTGGAGCAGATCACGATGAAAACTGTGTGTAAGCAGGTGTACAGCCACTACCCGGACTTCGACCTCGCGCACAAGAAGGACTTCATCAAGGCCACAGTCAAGTCGGTACGTACTCACACACACACACACACACACCACATCACACTATCGGTCAGTTTTTTTTTAAAATGATTATTTGAAGAGCTTTGGGTTTGACGTATCAGCCGGTTCATTAAACAAAAAATTACTTACTATATTTCCACAGACTTAGGCTTACGATGACATCTTAGTCTTGACGTCTAATGTGTTGTTCACGAGCTCAAAATACACATTACCCTATTTTGGACAAAAGTATGCTTTTTTAGGGTTCCGTAGTTAAACTAAGAACCTTTGTAGTTTCGCCATGTCAGTATGTACATCTGTATGTCATAGCCACTGTTTCTTGAAGACTAGTCACAAAGCTGATTTTTTTACAACTATAGAAGTGGGCCTTAAAATTAGTAAAACTAAATTCTTATACAACCTCGAATGATGTGCACTCTTTATAAACTATTTAAGTGTGTTATAACCAATCTTAGATATGGCGGATTGTTTAGGAAATATTGTTTTAAAAGTGTCATTTCTGTTAGAGTTACGTGACGCCCCCACAGCCAAAACGTAGATTCTAAAAATAGGCTTCATTATAGCTAACTAGGTTCTATTGGTTCTTGAGGTCACTAACTTGCTTATACCTACTGAAAATCATCGAAAATAGTACCAGATAACTAGCTAAAGTTAGTTTTCAGCGTTATAATGGCTACGGAGCCCTTCACTGATGGTCCGACATGCTCTTGACCGGCTTTTTTATCGGTGTTATAGTGGTATTTTTCGATTAAGTTTGAATTTCGTTTATCTCTTCATAACCTTATATTATTATAAAGTAAAACTCAAACGGCCGAATTCAGAAACGCCACTTAAACATTTGACTAGAAGTATTTAAATGTCCCTCAACTAGTTAAAGCTCAATTTGAGTGGCCTTTCTGAAATCGCCAGAAAATTATGTTTATTATGCATTTTTTCTGCTCTCCTTGTTTACATACTTTTTCATTTATTATGATTTGTTATTTTTTTTGTTGCAGTGTATTTAAGATGTTAAGAGTTAAGGGCGGAGTGTAGATGTCTTCATAGTATACCTATAGTTTATAAAAGGACATAGTTATATATTATTACAATAATAATATATTATGAAACTAAATATCTGAAGCAGTGGAACACCCGCTTTTATAAAAGGTAGACTTTTGTTTTATTTTTTTTGCATGTTTGTACCCGCTGTTTCGCTGCAAAGAGTCAGAGTTATGCAATAATTATTTATCTTTTACGAAAAAGATTTAATTGACAAGTATTATAGGAAAGTTTATCTCTCTTCCTTTTGTAATATTTCTTTGATTGTCATTTTCTAAAGTTTTTTTTTTTTCCCAGCTCATTTCATCGTGAGCTGTGACTACTCGGCCGCAAACACATTTATAGACAAGTAAGATACACCACTTAAAACTTAGACTAATAACCGCGCCGCGGCCCCGCTCGCTAGCACGGGCTGTTCCGATCGCTTATTTATTACTCACTAAATAAATATCTTGTTATTTGATTAGCGTGTAACATCAATGTTCTTTTGGTAACTTTTGAAACTGTGTGTAATTTGAAGCGTGATTTGAGTACACTTAAAACATCAATACCGACAAACATTTGATGGCCTGGACAACTTTGGGTTTCATAATAATAACTGAGTTATCCTCACGGTGAAATGCAAAAAGTGCAAGTGAAAATGGGAAGGAAGCTGACTTTCTTTGGGTCTTCACAGCAATTTGTCAAGCTAATAAAGCTGCTGGTTTCATAGTAACCGATAATAACCAGTGAATTTTGTCGCATGTTCAACTTTCGTAGTTCACTGTCCGAAAGCCTATTCGAGTGTCGTTGAGTCAGTTCCCCAACCCGCCCCGCCCCGGGCAGCGTCGCGGCGCGGGCCTATGTAATTTTATGTTGTAGGAATAATTTCCACTAGTGTAAGGATAACGAAGTAAGCAGCTCTAGTTTTTTTTTACAAGTTTGTTTTCACCTTTTACGTCATTATATTTGTGATGCCGCTATCACAGATCTGTTTATTTTGTTCATGTTTAATGTGAGCGGAAGCCGCTGCAGCGCTTGAGTGAAGCTCCCGCCTTAGTCGGTTTACTTTCACACTTATCAAAACGATAAATAGCATATTGGGACCATTTTGAGTTGTTTAACCACTTAACGCTTGAGCTGTTTACATTTCTGTCATAAATAAAGCACCTTTGTTATTTTTTTTTTTTTTAACATCGAAAACATTGTACAAAGTTCAGGACTAAATCCCAATTTGGCTAAATTAAGTTAAAGATCGTTGTTGATTGATTGGTTTTTATGAAAAATATGTCACGGGAAGTAAGTTTATTTTTTTATTACGTACGTAGGTGTAATCTCGCAGTCTCGCACTTTCGCAAAAGTAAAACTGTTTGGTTAAGAATTGATTAAGTGTACTTTTAGGATGTGTAAATATACACAGGAAATGGTTTGAGACGTGTGAAAATATATGTAATCTGGACGTAATAAGTCGTATTTAAGAGAAATTGGACCTAGAACAGATATCGATAATACTTTGACCTTGATTCTACCTGACATTCATCATCAGTATAATGAAACAAAAACAAAATTACTCAAATTAAGGTTGAAAATAATCGTCGTGCGCTTCAGAGTCCCTTCGCTCTTCGATCGGTTGTTTCGCGGTCAAGTATTC
Source organism: Tortricodes alternella (assembly GCA_947859335.1). Taxonomy (NCBI): domain Eukaryota; kingdom Metazoa; phylum Arthropoda; class Insecta; order Lepidoptera; family Tortricidae; genus Tortricodes; species Tortricodes alternella. The sequence goes on along the minus strand of OX401975.1, from coordinate 6,197,790 downwards.
CTTTCGTGCTTGACTATTTATATTAACATCGGTTACTATTTAATTATATTATTGTTTATTAAATCCAATATACTGTTGACATGCATTTCAAATCAATTACAGAATGATTTATTATTTTAAGTTCTTCAAATGTTCAGTACAATCAATTATAAACTAGGATGAACAGAAACCGAACGTCTTGGTGAGATGGCACGCTCAATACGAAGAGTGGAAAAACTAGTATTGGCCGTGCAATGTCACTGGCGTTACACTGGCGTGACGTGTTTACACTGTACACTTCGCCAGTGTAAACAAGTCGCTGCATGTTATATTTTGGGTGCTCACACAGCATTTTTTGAGTGTCGCAACGGTGTCAGTTGCGGCCGAAGACGTCGCTTCGCGGGTGGCTTAGGCTACGGTTCGGGCGCGTCGGGACGTCGGGTCGTGTCGTCTGCACGCCGCGCCCATCCACCCAGATCATACTCTGTTCTATTCACGCGCCTCCCGGCCCGACCGAACCCTATAAATTTAAGATAGCTGTAAACAACATTAAATGTGTATTTGTGAATTTTTAACCTTATTTTTGGTTGACGTTTCTTTGTGTAAATGGCTGAGAACTGTAGCGAAGTAGTGACACGGTGTGATAGCGAGCGACTGGTTCCCTTTTACAATTGGATTATAGATAATAAAGTAAATAAAAGTTTGATATGTCTCTTTTTATTTCCATACTTACGTCCCAATTGTGTAAATGTAATTCTTACAGTACAGGTGGCGGCACGGAAGTCAAGTGTGATCGTTATTGCGCAAAAGTCGAATATTGAGTATCGTGGGGGAGTGAGCGGGACGGTAACTTTCTGCCGCTGCGCTGCCTGTGCAAATAAGATTTACATTTAATATTTAATACCCCACCGATTTTGACTGACTTGGCCGAATTCAGAAAAGCCACTTAACCTCTTAAATGCCACGGCTGACGACGAAAAAGTGTGCCATGAGCGCTCGACGACGGCTGTAGCTGTCACAAATGTATGGAAAACGGCATATCGTTGCGTCAGGGGCACGGAAATTTGCCTGGCCGTAGGCAAATTTCCGTGCCCCTGAAGCCGACTGTGGCGTTCAAAGGGTGTAGTATTTGATTGGAGATTAAATAGTTAAATGTCTCTCAACAATTTGACATCCTATACTAAAACGTCACTTTAATTAAAGATTGATTTGAGTGGCCTTTCTGAATTTGGCCATTGACATGGCATAGGGATAACGCAGCCTGCTGTGCCAGAGGTCGCGGCTTACATTGGGACTAGACCAATGTAGCTTTTGAACGCCACGGCTAGTGGCGAAAGAGCGTGCCATGAGCGCTCGAGGACGCTGTAGCCGACGCAAATGGGCGGGCACGGAAATCTGCTGTCGGCTAGAGACGACTGGGGCGTTCAAAAGGTTAAATATATAAGATATAATTTTATTATAGTTTTTCTATTTCTGCACTATTAACTCTATACAAAAAAAATTACAAACAAGGTATCGTAAAGGCTTACATTACTCTATGGTAAAAATAGAGACCTATAAGGTCGTCTCCAGACGTTGGCCTCAATGGCACTCTACCAGTGTTGAACGAGAATTTTACATTACCCGCTTGTTTGTGGAGCCATCCACACGTCGGTCCCAACGTTCGTGCCCACGTTGGTCGGATACATCATAAATGCGTGTTGCAACAAGACTGAAAATCACCAACGTGTGGACGGATCGCGAAAGTTGGCGCTCAATCCCCAACGCTTACACCAACGTTGGGGCAAACGCAAATTTCTTCCGACCACACGTTGGTCAAGTGGCATTGGGGCCAACGTGTGTAGCCGGTCTATAACGAAGGTGAGCACTAAGAAAATGAATCTCCTGGATTTTAACCTTTTGAACGCCACGGCTAATAGTAGTTAAGAGTATTATCTTAACTACAAAAATTACCTACTTCGCCATAAACTTTCAGCAGTTCTACGTGCCCCTGACGCCACGATATGCCGTTTTCCATACATTTGCGTCGGTTACAGCCGTCGTCGAGCGCTAGTGGCACAGGCGTCGGCTACAGCCGACTGGGGCGTTCAAAAGGTTATTTTATTCGTTTTTTGTGATATCTGAACCTGACTTTAGAGACTGCTTAGTGTTCTCTATATATATATATATATTTGACGACACGTTTGGCTTAGTTGGTAGTGACCCTGCTTCCAAAGCCAGCGGTCCCGGGTTCGATCCCCGGTAAGGGCAAATATTTGTGTGATGAGCACGAACGTTTGTTCCTGAGTCTTGGATGTTTCCTATATATTTAAGTATTTATTTATGTATATAAGTATGTATGGCGTCGTCTAGTACCCATAACGCAAGCCTTTAGAGCTTACTTTGGGGGCTAAATTGATTTGTGTAAAGATTGTCCCTTGATTTATTTATTATTTATTTATATATATTTTATAGTTTTTAATGTTTTTGATTACTGAATAACCTATTATATTTTAATTAATCTTGATAATTATCATTTATTGCTGTATTTAAAAAGAGGACTTTCTGCTGGGTTTCAGTTTTCTCAGCTTCTCAGTAATGATGATCCTGTCCAAAACGCTGTTCAATTATTAATGTGACGAGTAAAAGAGCCCACAGTTGGCCAACATGCTAAATAAACAATTTGAATTTTCCTTTTACGGAGTAAACGTCTAAGGGAAGGAAATGAGGCAGGGTCGCTAAACTAGTGAAGTAAATAAAAGTTTGATATGTCTCTTTTTATTTCCATACTTACATCTAATTGTATAATACAATATCTTACATAAGTACAAATACGATTTACATTTAATAATAAACTACACCACGTGAAATTTTAGCAAGTATATCAGGGTCGGTCTGGTTTCAGAAAAATTGCGTTTTTTATTTGATTTTTACTTAATCTTTGGCCAAGGTCTTGAAATTTCAATGGGACGCAGTGAATCCACTATTGAAATAAAACTGCTATATTCCGTTGTATACCACTAGAGCTGCCACCAATGGCACAAAACGGAAAAAATATCCGTTTACCATCGATGGCAGATCCAGTGGCATACAACGGAACAAATCGTAAAACTAGGTGGCGCTGCGATCGACGGATGCAAAATATAACCTAAATTTAGCAATTTTTCGGATCTTTTCTCTTCAAAAAAGCAAAATTTATTTCCAAAAATATATATAAAAGGATTGGTGAGGGTTCAATGCGCGTGTTTCACGCATGCGCGATTGTCGACGTCTTTGTCGCACCGGGTATCCACCCAACGCTAGCGGCTTGGAACTTTAACCTTTTGACCACCAAGCATGTCTGAGAAGTAACATGAATTTCAACTTTAAGTCAAGGTAATGAAGGACTTTTTTACCCTGTATACGCTGACGGCTGCAGCCGACTGTGGCGGTTAAAAGGTTAAGAGGCCCACGTTGAAACCCAGAGTTGCAAGACCTGTATTTAACACCGTGGCTTTGGCAATAACTGAAGTACATACTAAAATATCTCGCATCCTAGTTTCAATTTGCTAAAAATTTCATTATTATTGTTATATTTTTATTAATGAGCTGACGTCGAGATTCTCAAGGTCTTTTATTAAATAATTATTTATATTTTATTACCTTATATGACTAAGCTAGGACGGAGTAAGATCAATAGTATCCTGGCCGAATTCAGAAACGTCACTTAAGCAGTTGATTAGAGATACAATAGTTAACCTTTTGACCGCCAAGCTTGTCTGAGAAGTAAGACGAATTTCAACTTTAAGTCAAGGACTTTTTTACCCTGGATCCGCTGACGGCTGCCGCCGACTGTGGCGGTCAAAAGGTTTAATGTCCCTCAACTAGTTGTCAACTTATACAAAAATGTCACTGAAACGTCACTTTAATTAAACATCAATTTGAGTGGTCTTTGTCAATTCGGCCATTAGGGATCTCGATTAATTCCGCTAGTTTCCGCAGGGAATGATTGCAATTTGTGAACAGTTTGTGACTCGAGCTTTCTTCACTGACTAAACACTTAGCAACAACACAAGTTCATATTTTCCACACAAAAAATAACTGCAACTGCTCTAATTCAAAACGGTGTCCTCTTAATTTAAAATTTCCGCGGGTTACGGGAATAGGTCAGTGTGTTAAGAAGAGATGCAATGGATATCCGGTTACTATCTGGTATCCGGCCATGATTTTACTATCCGGTCCGGCCGGATACAGGATAGTGAAAACTTGGATCAGAAATAGGATAAAACAAATAAAAGCCATCAGAAATAAACATACGAGTACCTAATCAACGTCGGTTGTTAAATTAAAACTTAGTTATCTTTTACGTAGTTTGTGACGTAATAAAGTAATTAATAAATTTCCTGCGCGAAGGCCGCGCTAGCTAACACGACTTTGTAGAGATAGCTCATGTGCGGTCGGATATCCGGATATCCGGTCAATGGCCATGTTGAACATCTTGTATCCGGTCAAACCACTATCTGTTGCATCTCTAGTTAAGTCTCCAAGATATTATTATTATTTTAGTGGGGGTGGGTTTATAGATGGGTATGGAGTATTGAGAATAGTTTCAGCGGGATTTAGACCTTATAATGTTGTATAGCTAAATACTGGGTCCAATTCGAAATGGTGTTCGCTAAATTTAAAATTGCCTTAATTTAAAATAAGAAACGTCAAACTCGATTTTGCATCGTTTCAAGGTTCAAAATCGAGTCTGACGGTTCTTATTTCAAATTTAGCGAAAATACGTTCGAATTGGCCCCATTGTAACGCAATGTTAAAGCTTCGTTTCCGGTTTGGGCGCGGGTTTCCGCCGGCGCCGGCGCTCGTAGTCGTCGAGCGCGGCGTGCGCGGGGTGCGCGGGGCGCGCGGGGTGCGCGTGCAGCTGCGACGCGGCCGAGCAGCTGGAGCGCCGGTCGCTGTCGTCGCAGCTGTCCACGTCGCCTGACAACGACAATGGTAGACGTTAGGGTGCGTTCGTCCTCAACCAAACTTTGTATTTAACCTTTTGAACGCCACGGCTAGCGGTGAAAAAGCGTGCCATCGTGGCGTCAGGGGCATAGTATAAAGAGGGAGGAAGTAGGTTAGGCGCACACATACAAGCCGCGCGCGGTGCGTTGTATGAAGATAACCTACTTCCTCCCTCTTTATACTATGTCAGGGGCACGGAAATTTGCTGTCTGCTACAGCCGAATGGGGCGTTCAAAAGGTTAAAAGGTTCATGAGCTGAATCCTATATTAAATGGTAATTATAATTGCCCCTTAGGCTTTTATAGCCGGGAATAGAATTAAAGAACAAAAACGTCGGAGTCTAACATTCCTGGTCATTTGATTATCACAAGTTGAGGAATGACTTAGTAACCTGTAGCCACAGACCATAATTATACATACATACATACATATAATCACGCCTGTTTCCCGTAGGGGTAGGCAGAGACCACTTCTTTCCACTTGCTACGATCCTTACATACTTGTTTCGCTTCGTCCACTTTCATTATTCCCTTCATACATGCTCTTCGGTTTAGGGTACTCTTGACCTGGCCTTTTTTCAAGACGTCCCCGATTTGGTCTTGAAACGTCCGCCTAGGTCTACCCCTTCCAACCCTTTCATTCACACTCGCCTTATACACTTTTTTCGTCAATCGTTCTTCATTCATTCTCTCGACATGGCCAAACCATCTCAGCATACCTTTCTCAATTTTTGTCACTACATCTTCTTTCAGACCACAACGTTTCCTTATCTCACTATTTCTTATCCTGTCACTCAGTTTAACTCCTATCATACTTCTTAACGCTCTCATCTCAACTGCATTTATTCTGCTTTCATGTTTTTTCTGCCATACCCAACTTTCACTTCCGTACATGAGTGTCGGAACCAACACCCCCTCATGCACAGCCAAACGAGCCTTGTTAGACACCTTTCGACTGTTCATAAAGGAGTGCAAAGCTCCATTCACCATGTTTCCTGCATTCACTCTTCTTTCAATATCACTCTCACACTTTCCATCTCTTGTAAACTTTGAACCCAGATACACAAACTCATTCACCTGTCCAATTTGTTCATCTCCAATCACGATATTGCAGCCTGTCACTGCCTCATCTCTTTCAAACACCATCACTTTCGTCTTCTTTACATTCATCTTCATTCCCTTTCTAACAAAATCTCCACTCATAGCAGTTACCATCTCCTGCAACTCCTCGGCCGAAGACGCAAGTAATACTTGGTCATCAGCATAGAGAAAACATTTGACGAGAAACTCATTCATTCTCAACCCACTTTCATTCTTTTTTAAATCTGTCAAGCAATTGTTCATGAACAGATTAAACAGCCACGGTGACGCTACACATCCCTGTCTAACACCTTTTTCGATATTAAACCATTGAGTGTATGCCCCGTTTATCCTTACACAAGCACTAGAATCCCTATAAAGAGATTGCAATGCTCGTATGAGGATACTGCTCACACCGTTCACGGACAATGCTGACCACAATTCATTCCTCACCACTCTATCATAGGCCTTTTCTAGATCCACGAACGCGCAATAGACCTTCTTGTTTTTAGCCAAACACTTTTCGGCTATGCACCGCAAGGAAAAGACCTGATCCGTACATCCCATTCCCTTTCTAAATCCCGCTTGTGCATCCCATACTTTTTCGTCTGTTTCATTCACAACCCTTTCAATCAACACTTTCGCATACAATTTACCGACGACGCTGAGAAGGCTTATACCGCGGTAATTTATGCAGTCCTGCCGTGACCCTTTTCCTTTATACAATGGCACGATTACGGCTTTGCACCAGTCTCCCGGTACTTGCCCATTTCGCCAGCACAAATTGAAAAGGCGGTACAGCTGGCTAGCCACTATGCCCTGTCCAGCCCTCAGCATCTCGACGGTAATCCTGTCATACCCTGCAGCCTTACCTAATCTCATACTCTTCAACGCTTTCACTATTTCATCCATGCTTATTACACTTTCATCAACATTTATATTACTTTCCATGGAAGGTGCCGGATGTTGTACCTGCACTTCCTCTCTTTCAAACAAACTTTCAAAATACTCTTTCCATCTCTTTAATACACATTCTTCTCCTTTTATAATGCTCCCATCTTGACTCCTGATTGTACTCAGCTCCGAGGTAGAAGTTTTTCCTCTGGCTGTTTTGATGGATTTCCAGAAAAACTTGATGTTTGTCTGGAAATCTTCAGTAAGCCTCCTATCAAAATCATCCTTTCGTTCTTCTTTCTTTCTAGACACAGCTTCTTTCGCTGCTGATTTTAATCTTTTATACTTCGTTCTTGCTTCCTTAATCTCGTCATCCGTTGCCTTTTGCACTTTTTGGTTAGCTTTTGTTGCTAACCAATCCAACCACGCTTTCTTCTTTTCTTGCACAGCCCTTTGTACATCTTTATCCATCCACACATTATAGTTCTTTCTTCCTTTCCTTCTTTTAGCTACCCCGCATACCTCAATAGCAACATTCACGACCCCTTTCTTAAATGTCTCCCACAAATCTTCAATCACACCTATCTCTTCTATGCCTTTAAAACTTTCTTTCAGTTTCTCTACATACTCGTCTTTCTTTTCTTTTTCTTGTAGATTTTCCACTTTTACTCTGTCCAAAACACTCGTAGGCTCGGCCCCTCGGTGACGCCACCGTTTAAAGAGGCCACGCATTCGGACTATGACCAGGAAGTGGTCTGTGTCGAGGCCCACACCGCGGTATGCCCGAGTGTCTAGCACTTTCTTCCTCAATTTTTCATCCACAATTACAAAATCAATCATACTTCTGGACTCACCCTCATTTCTTGTATACAAATGGATCTTTTTGTGATCAAACATTGTGTTGGCCACGCAAAGATTCCATTCCAAACATACTTCAAGCAGGCTTCTCCCATTGTCATTCACTCTCTTGTCCCCAAACGTACCCAGAACTCCTTCATACCCATCACGCTTTACTCCAACCCACCCATTAAAGTCCCCTAACATCACGATCCGTTCATTTTCTCCGCATTTATTCAAGACCTCTCTCATGCTATCCCAAAATTCCTCTCTCTCTTGTTGGGCTTTTAATGACCCACCTCCGCGCAGATCCGTCGGTGCATAGACCCCAAGGATAAACAAGCGAGTGAGTCCGACTTTTAACCTAATCCAGAGGAGTCTTGGGCTTACACATTCATGCTCCATCACACATTCAACTATTCGAGAGGAAAGAATCACACCAACTCCCTTACAGCCTCGGCTGGTTTGGGGGACTCCCGACCAGTATGCCGTGTAGGGACCATGAACCGTGGTGTCACATCCTTTCCTCTTGGTTTCGTTCACGCACAGAATATCTATGCATCGTTCATCCATCATCTGACATACTTCATCTACCTTACCATCCATTCCTCCTCTTACATTCAACGTAGCGAAGCGGCTCTCCATGGGCCGCTTTTCCACCATAATTATATCCTATAGATTCCGCATAGCCGGGGACCAATCACAGCGCTTTAAAATTCCACAAGTTTGGCAGCTTTATTGGCTGTAAAAGCACAGAATAGATAATAGTACTAACGTAGTAAAAGTAAGGAGCGGTGTCATTAGGATATACAGATATAGTTAATAATGTTTCCATCGGTAAAACTCGGATCTCAATCGGAAGACGACGGGACCCGAAGTGTCAATTAATTATTCAAACCAAATCAAAATCAAATGTAAAAATTGTATTCAATGAGTGACATTTTTATATTCATTCATATGAAAATTTATTATTTACCGTCAAATGTCAAAATGAAAAAATGACAGCATGGTATGGTGGATACTGGCCCCCAATTCTCGATGCATTCGAGATAATGTCGATTGCGAGATTAAACGTCAGATTCATACAGTTGTGTCAAATGACTGTATGCACTGACGTTGAATCTCGATTGTGAGATTATCCCGAATGCACGGAGAATTAGGGGCCTGCTGAGAGAGCACGATAATACGAACTTTTCCGATAAAACACGATGGAAACTAATTATGCACTACATCTGTATGGTCCGTGGCTGTAGCCTCCAACTCCCAAGCATCTTCAGAGGTAATGTTAAGAGTGTTCCAAGTACCGTATTCGCCGTCGCTGCTGTTGTTGCTGGGCAGGTGCGCGTCCCTCAGCCGCGGCCGCCGCCGCCAGTAGCGGAATTCCCGCGGCAGCGTGTACGAACGCGGAAGAGAGATCTGCAATTAGAGATGCAACGGATATCCGGTTAGTATCCAGTATCCGGCCATGATTTTACTATCCGACCGGATACCGGATAATAAAAGCGGTTCAGAAATAGGATAAAACTAATAAAACATACGTACATACATACATAGCATCACGCCCGAAATCCCTAATGGGGTGGGCAGAGCCACAAGACTACTTGTGGCCACGTTTGATTAATTAGTCCTAAGATGGTATGATGAACCGTATGGTGACAGATGATCAGCCCATCGCCCATACAGATAGTCCACCATGTTGGAGGGGACCCGTTCCTTAGTCGACTTTTACGACATGCCAGGATGATAAGCATCTGCACGCATTCTATGCTATTTCTTCACTCCCAGCTCAGCAGCAGAAATAAAATAAATAAACGTTAGTTATTAAATTAAAACTTAGTTTCTTTTATTTTAATATAATACTTCACGTAACATCATGTCGTGCACGTTCGAGTATTCCCAACTGTCGTAATAAAGCGCGTATTTAACATCTATGGCCTCCCCGCGCACTTACAATTCGTAACAAGTTGAAACTTGCCGCGAGAAGGCCCCGCAAGCTAACACGACTTTAGAGGTAGCTACCGCATGCCGAATATCCGGTATCCGGCCAAACCACTATCCGTAATAATCATATCTAAATAATGCACTAATTCAGTTTTTTAGCCGCAAAAATTGCAAAATATAAGGAGTACTTTTATCCATATCATGTTCGTTATAGAGCAAAGTAAAAATGTATTCCTCCCCCGCCCGGGTGAGTGTTAACCCCTGGCGCTGCTGAAAAAATATATTTCAGTGGCTGATTGCGCGGATAATACACACTTATCCTATATCTTGTATGGTTGTAATTTTTTAAACTTACCTACTGAAAAACACCGCGCTTTGGGACACTTTCAGGGGCGCGGGGAGATGCTTGCCTGGGAGGGGGGAGGGTGGTAACTTTTCTCTGTAATGATCATATTCTGATAGATAAAAGTACATTGCGATCTAAAATTCTTAAACTGCCTGTCCTTTCGCGTTTGTGAAATCCTATCAATGTTCTGTTTAGGGTATGGTGAACGTTCGTTAGTTTTTAGCAACTTATCGTCCCAATTCGTGCTATCCCTAGCTGTTTTCACCTGCTCCGTTCCCACTTGGAGCCCAGTCCATTCCGTTTACTTAAATGCGCCATGAGCATTGAAGTATTACGTTACATTAGAACAGACATCTCAAACAAATGTCAGCGAGTACTTGATGACGGAGCGGGCATGCGCGCCACGTCCGGCGGTGATCGTTTTCTTATAAGCGTTTGTGCCATTTGGCCTCAACAGGCTTTACAAAAAATCAAGTTGAGGCGTCCACTCTAGTATACACAATTATTCAAAGTCCACGAATGTGTAGCTATCAGATCCTACCTGGCTGTTAGAGTTACGACTTTCCCTCTTGAAAGCGGTTGGTGTTGTCGAATACAAGGTGGACATAGATGGGTGAAGTCTTCCTCTCTCTTGTTTATGCCTTAAGAGTGAAAGAGAGAAAATGTACCTGGCTGTCGATGTCGCTGGGCGGGCGCGGCGCGTCGCCGGCGTCGGGCGCGGACTCCTCGCCGCTGCTCGCGGCTCCCTCTTCCTTCTTTCTATTCCTGGAGAGATTATAATTGAGATTGGATGCCAAGCTAGTTTTGCAAAATACTAAACAAATGTGGTGCAAAATACTAAACAAATGTGGTGCAAAATACTAAACAAATGTAGTGCAAAATACTAAACTAATGTGGTGCAATATACTAAACATATGTGGTGCATAATACTAAACAAATGTGGTGCAATATACTAAACAAATGTAGTGCAAAATACTAAACTAATGTGGTGCAATATACTAAACATATGTGGTGCAAAATACTAAACAAATGTGCAACATACTAAACAGATGAGGGGCAAAATACTAAACTAATGTGGTGAAAAATACTAAACAAATGTGGTGCAAAATACTAAACAAATGTAGTGCAAAATACTAAACTAATGAGGTGCAAAATACTAAACATAAGTGGTGCAAAATACTAAACAGATTTGGGGCAAAATACTAAACAAATGTGCAAAATACTAAACAGGTGAGGGGCAAAATACTAGACAAATGTGGTGCAAAATACAAAACTAATGTGGTGCAATATACTAAACATATATGGTTCAAAATACTAAACAAATATGCTGCAAAATACTAAACAGATGTGGGGCAAAATACTATAATAAATAGATGAGGGGCAAAATACTAAAGTAATGTGGTGCAATATACTAAACAAATGTGGTGCAAAATACTAAACAAATTTGGTGCAAAATACTAAAGAAATGTGGTGCAAATAATAAAAAAAACACAGCCTTGAAGATAATGCGCCTTTACTCCCGCTAGGCAGGGTAGAAACGAGTTGTTTTCGAATTGGAGGTGTGAAAATGTATTAAACGGATGTTGACGACTCACGTGTAAGGCGCTCCCCACGCTCCCCCGTGGCAGCAGACCGGCCTGCTGCACCCCTCCAAATAATGCGGCGCCAGCAGAATCTCTGGCGTGCGGCACCGCTGTATCCGTCTCGCCAACTCCCCCTTCTTCCCCCCTCTTCCCTCCGCCAGACCAGGGTACGGAAACCGGTCGCAGTTCTGACTGTACTGCCCGCACTCGTAGCTTCTCACGTTATCTATACTTTGGACGCAGGTTTTGTGCAAGTTCGACACGTATTCATTTTTGTTGTATGTTTCGCAGTAGCTATATTCTATCGGACGCGCGTCGTTGTATGCGATAGGTAACCTAGGCTTGTCGAGCGGTGCTTCGTAATTGCCGACGGTGACGTCAGTTATATAGTTCCTAGGGCTATTGTTGAGCACGTTTCTAGGGCTCCCGCAACCGTTCGAATCGTAATTTCTATTTTCGCCAAGCGCCAAGTAATTTGGCGAGCGGAGCGGCGTCCGCGCACTAGCTATGTTACCCGGGTTCTCGTAGAACGTTCTCGATTCCTCGTACCGCGTTCTATGTATTTTAAGGTCGTTTATATCCGTGTTGTTGTTTTGAAAGTTCTGGTTGTAGCTTTTTATTTCTGTGTAGGTCGGGTACATGTTGCATGTGTGCGGTACGGGGTAGTTTTGGTAGGGGTGGGTCATCTCTATGCTCGGCCAGGCGGGGGGCTCCGCGTGCGTCTTCGCTCGGGGGATGGGCTGCCGCTGCAGGCTGCTGTATATCTCCTCGGCGGCGACGGGGGTGGTCTTGGCGAGTTTGCCCTGTTTGATCTCCTCCTCTATGACCCTGAGCTCGGCGAGCTGTTTCTGCTTCTTCTCCTGGAGTTTCTGTTGTATGTTGACGCGGGAGCCGACGCTGGAACCTTCGTTTTCTGATGAACCGCCCTGCGATAATGATGATGTAATTATGTATTTATGCAAAAAGAAAAGATGTTAAAGCTTGAAATTATTGAAAAAAAAAACGAATAAATAATCATATTAGTTACTATCATGTGATGACACATTTACTAAATCAAGTAACAATAGCATGATGCCAATTGCTCATCACCATTTACAAACTGTTGGTATCCAAGGTGCAAGGATGTCAATCGTTGAGGAGTTCTCCTGGTTCTTCACAACCGGTTCTATTTTACCACATGGATTTTCATGAATATAAGTTGCTTCTGAACCTTATACAGCAATCTTATCGCCCCCGTGAAATATGTACTTATCATTTAGGAGTTCACGTGTTCATCTATGGTCTTCATCAACAGTCACCAAATAATGCATTTGGAACGTAACTGCTTGAGTTATTACAGAAAATACTAAAATTGCTATATGCGTGTCTAAAATATTTGAAGAGTTTCATCGATTCCTTATATTAATTGAGTTTTATCGGTCTTCTCATTAGTCATTACACCTCGACTTTGACTACAACGGGACCGAACTGGAAGTGCATCCTACCGCTTAAAAAATAGTAGTTTATGCAACGGTTGCATAATGATAGGCCTTAAAACACTAGTGCGGTTTTATGAAACGAGCTTTGCGAGTTTCATAGTAACGCACGTGTGTTTTAAGGCGAAATTATGCAGAGTTGCATACATAACTTTATCTACACCCATATTATAAACGGCGACACGGCGACGATGGGGCCCCGCCGGCTGCGGCGACGGCGGCGCGCCGGCCTGTAGCTCATATCTGTATCGTTATGACCATTACGATACTGAAATCGATACTGTAATAACATTACAGTACAGGTTGTCATAATGGTGGTCATTTTCTATGGTTTTCGATTATATTATGGCGGTTTTATGATATGGGTGTAGATAAGTAATTTTTCAAATCGGTTTATAAATAAATGACGGAGTTGCGAAGTCACAAACATAAACAAAAATACAACCAAATTGAGAACTCCTCGAGTGTTGAGGGTTGGGTGTCGTGTGTCCAGTGTCGAGTGTCAAGTGTCAAATGTTGAGTGTCGAGTGTCCAGTGTTGAGGGTTGAGTGTCGAGTGGTGAGTGAGTGTCGAGTGGTGCTCACGTGGTGGTGGTGTGCAGGCAGCGGGCGGCGCCAGAAGGCGGCGGCGGGCGCGGCCGGGGGCGGCACGAAGCTCGTCGGCTTCTTCTTCTTGCGCCCGTTCGCTGCACTGGACCACACATTCCTTTTAGGCTTCGCTCGGCTATGCGGGGGTTATTGGCAGGGCCGGATTAGCCCATGTCGGGGCTCCTAGCCAATGCAATGCTCGGGGCCCCGTTACCCTTTTCTAACTTCTTAAAATACTTGAAATACACACGATTTATTGTCAGAAATAGTCCGACAAGTTTCGAACTCGTATGGGGTTCAGTGCGGTCGCGGTCAAAGCAACCCCCGCACTCATCCCACGCTCTGGAGATGTCAGACAATTTCTGACAATAAATCGTGAGTAAAGTGTGTATTTCAAGTATTCATAATGTCTCACGAACGTTTTAATTTAAGTATTCTTAAAATACAGTTTTTTGTATCACTATAGCCTAGTATGGACACCAGGCCCTCACACTGGTTATGATTTCATTATCATTTATTGTAGCAATAAGTATCTTACTGACCTTTGTGATAGTAAATGTTTAATTTTTTTAATTTTTTTTATTTTATTATTATTTCATTCATAGGTAATTACGCTATTTTAATATTGACATTGGGAATAAAAATCTTCAAATTCAGTTTTAAACATAAAAAATACTCGATGCGCGGGCCCCTAGGTAATTGCCTATACTGCCTAATGGCTAATTCGGCCTGTCTATTGGATATAATTTCTGTTTGTGTTGTTACCTGATGTTGACTGGATTAGTGAAACGACAGTTGAACACGCCGGGAATCGCCGCGTTGTCCGATGAGTTCGACTGTTTTCCTATTGATCAAAATAAAAATCATTATTGACATCATGTAGACCACCACCGAAGATCGCCACAAAGACAGAATTTATTAAAAATGTAGCTTCGTACAATTTTATGAATATAAATAAATAGGAAAACCACTTCAAAGTTACTTTTTAAGATTTACAAAAAACCCACGATACATCTAAAGTTTTGCAATCGATCGGTGATCGGCAATCGGCATTTTAATAATTCTGTGTTGGAGAACTGCGACATAAATCCACGTGAAAAAAAAAAAAAATTAAAACCCCTACGTTTCTGGCGCCCTGGGCGGTTTCCCAACCGCGCCACGCAACTGATAAATAAATAAATATATAAATCAGGGGACAATCTTACACAAATCGATCTGGTCCCAAAGTAAGCTCTAAAGGCTTGTGTTATGGGTACTAGACGACGATATACATACTCATATAGAGAAATAAATACTTAAATACATAGGGAACATCCAAGACTCAGGAACAAACATTCGTGTTCATAACACAAATATTTGCCCTTACCGGGGATCGAACCCGGGACGCTAGCTTCGGAGGCAGGGTCACTCCCAACTAGGCGAACCGCGTCGTCTGTTCAAACTGATACACACTGTACTGCGAATAATAATAATAAAATCAGGGGACAATCTTTACACAAATCGATCCAGTCCCAAAGTAAGCTCTAAAGGCTTGTGTTATGAGTACATGAGGACGATATAAATACTTATATATAGAGAAATAAATACTTAAATACATAGGAAACATCCAAGACTCAGGAACAAACATTCGTGCTCATCACACAAATATTTGCCCTTACCGGGGATCGAACCCGGGACGCTAGCTTCGGAGGCAGGGTCACTCCCAACTAGGCTAACCGCGTCGTCTGTTCTAACTGATACACACTGTACTGCGAATAGCTAGCTTACTTACCGTTTTTATTCTGTGAAGACGCGTTGGTGCTGTTCGTGCCTTGTTGGTTCTCTCCGAGCATGTAGCCCAATCTTCGAACGTGAAAGTACCTTAACAAAAAGCACATTTTTTTTAAAGTGAAGTCGTGTTTATAATCATGCCAAAGATGGCGCTATTTGTAAGCAAATAAGAATAACGTGATCATAGGGTTAAGAGTTTGCAGATATTCAAAAAGATATCATCTCGTGCTAATCAAACTAAAGATCAAAGATTAAATAAGTAGATGAGTAATGCCATATAGTGACCGTAAGAATACGTCACTCGTGAGATGAGCGAAGTCGCTCATTAATATTTAGGAAAAATAACGTAAGTGTTGGAGAAAAGATGATAATTTTCTCTCGGTTCTGTTTTTATTTCCGTTTTAATGAGAAGTATTCCTAAACATTTTGGTTGCAATTCATCTATGAACCCCTCGGTTACAGGTCCGTAGCTAGAGTTGAATTTAAGCTCGGGCAGCGTCGGTTTAAGGTAGGGCAGTGGTGGTTTAAGGTAGGACAGCGGCGGTTTAAGGTAGGACAGCTGTGGTTTAAGGTAGGACAGCGGTGGTTTAAGGTAGGGCAGTGGTGGTTTAAGGTAGGACAGCGGTGGTTTAAGGTAGGACAGCGGTGATTTAAGGTAGGGCAGTGGTGGTTTAAGGAAGGACAGCGGTGGTTTAAGAGGGCTATCAAAAAATTACGTTCTGAAAGATTAGATCATATTAAACAACGGTCACGCGTCGCCCTCGTCCAATGTACAAAGAGCGCTGACGGCCATTTAAGATGTATGGCCGTCAGCGCTCTTTTTATATTGGAAAATATCGCTTCGCAGAACACAGGTCCACCCTTGACAAGCGCACGCGCGGCACTGAATTCGAACACATCGCATTATGTAGTAATTTGGGAGTTGTAATTACGTTCATTTTAACTTTTATAATGAATTATTTTTCCAAAAAAAGTATTAATAAAAGTGAATTTTACGTTATAATATTAATGAAGTAAAGAGAAATTTACGGTTAATTCTTAGCGTTTTTAGTAGTTTTACGGTTTTGACTTGGATTTTTTTTCTACATATTCCATACATATTTCAAAATTCCGAGGCCGCTATAAACTACACGACTATTCAAAAGATATTATTATATATTTTTCATTTCGTTTGCTTAGTAGAGTAGTTCGATCCACGAGCTCGAAAAAATGCCTACGCGCATTTTTTGAAAACTTTGCTGCGGAATTTTGGCTTTATATCAATAGATAAGAATAAATTGAAAAAAAAAAGAGGCCGCTGGGATCAATACTAATAACTATACTACACCATTCAGCAAGTCAATGTTGTCAAGTCTTTAAGTTTCTCATAATAAGAACGCCAAA
Source organism: Tortricodes alternella (assembly GCA_947859335.1). Lineage (NCBI taxonomy): Eukaryota > Metazoa > Arthropoda > Insecta > Lepidoptera > Tortricidae > Tortricodes > Tortricodes alternella. The sequence goes on along the minus strand of OX401975.1, from coordinate 6,180,948 downwards.
GTTGCCCAATTATTGAAGAAATCGTAATAGAGCTCTTAAGGTCGGGCAGTGGTGGTTTAAGGTAGGGCAGCGTCGGTTTAAGGTAGGGCAGCGGAGGTTTAAATTAAGGCAGCGTCGGTTTAAGGTAGGACAGCGGTGGTTTAATATATGTATTAAGTGCCGACAAACGCTACGCGCCAGGCGCGTAGCGCGTAGCAGCGTTTTACCGCTTTGTAGCGAAAATGCGCTACGAACAGTGAACCCAACTATCGGGTTCTCGGCACTGAATGTGTTAAGGTAGGGCGGCGTCGGTTTAAGGTTGGACAGCGGTGGTTTAAGGTAGGGCAGCGGTGGTTTGTTCCCCGTGCGCCGTGCACGCACCTGTAGTAGAGCAGCATGCAGGCGAGCCCGGCGCAGTAGGCGGCGAGCGCGGCGGCGGGCAGCGCGCGCGCGGGCGGCGCGGGCGCCCAGCAGCACGCCGCCAGCAGCAGCGCGTTCTCCACGAACATCACGCAGTAGAACGTCACCTGCGCACACCACATTAGCTCAACGCTGCGATCGCAACGTCGACGGTGCCCTCGGTGCCGCACTCGTCTATCGATCTGTGAGCTTGACGGAATAGAGGCGTGGCGCTATACCTACCACAAACCAAATTGGCAGACCGGCACAGAACTGTTACTACTATGGCCTGTGCCAATTTGGTTTGCGGCAGGGATAGTAGTGCGCCAGTCTAGTGTAAGGAGGTGACTAGGGAGCACAAGTAATGCGACTGATTGATGAGTAAATACTAGTTTATTAGGCTAATTAATATGCTTATATACTAAGGGTACATATGAAAGTGTGAGTGTAGCGCAGCTCACACTACACTAGAAATGGCATGCCGGCATTTAAAACGATAGTCCCAAACACATCCCAAGCAATATTTAGTTAAGAGGAGTGTGAACCTACGGCTTTTCATACAAAGGGCGATAACGATTTTCACCCCTTAAATGTTAACCGATGTTCACCAATTTTTGATAGGTTATCAGTCAGAACAAAATCTAGGTCTTTGTATGAAAAGGCTCATTTTTGCCGTTGCTTCAGTCCTCTTAACCGACAGCGCCAACTATAGTGACTTACATGGACCAAACCACCAATTATATTGTCTCGAATTGATCATAATTGCACTCGCTAGACTCCTAAGATACTGGCCCAGCTTAGTTTAGGGCCACCGGATATTTATAAGAAAATACTGATTATCATTGAAAATTAATTTCTTATCTTATCTAGACTTACCATGGTCTGCCTGGGCCGGAGCTCCTGTAGATTAACATAGGCGAGCACATACACGGCGGCCACGAGCGCAGCGAGAGTAGCCTTCCGCGCGCGCCCCAGCCGCTCCCCGTCGAACACGTTCTTAGGCGATATCAGCCACAGAAACATTGACACCCAGTGTAACCCTGCACAGAAATATCAAATCTATTAAAGTGCCTATAAAGATTGAAATATCTAAGCACGCGGGTGCATCGATTTGTATTCCTTCAGGGGCGCCATCTTGTGTGCTTAGTAATTTGATTTTTAATATAGATACTCTCACTGACTGAACATAAAACCCTAGTAATATTATAAACGCGAAAGTTTATGAGGATGGATAGATGTTTGTTACTCCTTCACGCCTCAACGGCTAGACGGATTTGGATGCAATTTGGAATGGAGATAGCTCTTAACCTAGATTAACACACATAATACTTTTATCCAGGAAAACTTTCAAGTTCCCGAGGGAATAACTATAACCGAATTAAACGTGGACAAAGTTCCGGGCAGAAGCTAGTGTAAAGATATTAAGTTTAGTTACCTATAACTAGAAAGACCCAATATTCATAGACTAGAGCGTACGCGGTGAGAGCGCAGATCCGCGCAGAGATAGTCCCCAACCGCCAAAGGAACTGAAAAGAAATACGTTAATTAAATAAACAATAGGGATGTTTCCTGGGTAAAAAAATAGCAATTCTGATTAGTCCATCAGTTAGATAATCAAAAAATATTGAACACGTATTTTTTGCTTTATCAAAGCAATCAAAATTGACAAAGATAACGCGCATCAAAGTTCGGGAGCGGGGGATAATGACGTCACTTAATGGTAAAAAGTGTACAAAGTCGTGACGTCACGCGGAACTTCAACGCACTATATCTTCGTAATTTTTTGTTTAATTTACAAAAGAAAAAGTATGTGTTCCATATTTTTTTATAATCTAAATGACGGACTTATTAGAATTTTTCAGGAAACTAGCCTATTACAAAAATATAGATTATAATACGCGCCCTATTACGTCAGTTGCGAATATTTGAACGTGCACGACGTGATGTTAATTGAAGTTGTATATTTAAATAAAAATAAACAAAGCTTTAATTTGATAACTGTCGTTGATTTCGTTAATTTTTGATGGCTTTTTATGTTGTATCCATTTCTGATACAAGTTATTACTATCCGGTATCTGGCCGGATACCGAATCACTATCCGGTATTCTGCCGGATAGGCCGGATACCGTATAGTAACCGGATATCCGTTGCATCTCTAGTAAAATCACACAAAAAATCCTCCCGAGGCTTGTAGCACATGCCATGAATTGTCGGCCTCACCCCACCTAATCTGTAGACCCTGCACGTCTAGCACGACCTGCCCACGAGTTATTTGTCGCTCCCTTACATATTTGACTAGTTTGACAGACGCAATGAGCGACAAACTCGCGGGCATGTCGCGCTAGCCCCCCTATTCCGCTGAAGCCCTGGACTGACCTGGAAGATGACCCCGAGCCAGGTGAGCACGAGCCGGTGCACGTTCTGCAGCCGCACGTTCTTGCTGAAGCTCGCGAGCGCCCAGCACACGGAGAACAGCGAGAGCGACGCCGATATCACGTTCAGCTCCGCAAACGCTTTGTTAGCTGCTCACAAAATGATGTGTTACGCGATGTGAAGGTGATAGGCCTTAAAATACGAGTGTGGGTTTATGAAACGAGCCGACAGGCGAGTTTCATAATAAGATCGCACGAGTGTTTTAAGGCCAAAATATGTACAGTTGCATACATAACTTTATCTACACACATATTATAAATCCTCCATGATGTGTTCAGAAACAATATTTTCTGGCAACAAGTTATTTGTTGCAATCGTGGCTGCATTTACGATATCGGGCGGAGTTATCACATCGTTCTCGGAGTCACTACTATTCATATTTTCAACTAAAATGTAATATTTTTTTTTACAATTCTACTTTCGTAACAGCAAAAAACCAACAAACAAACAAATGACAACAATAATGGCGGCAATTCGATCCTGAGTCACGACGAATGCTTTTTTTAAATCATATTCTCATGTCACACGAGATCAAATGTTGTGCGGTTTATATTAAAAAAACATAGGTACTGAATAGATGTTTCGTATCGATAACTGTTTTTAATATCTATGGATACTAGAATAGAGACCCACCTGAGTTTTGACAGCTGTTCCAAATTTTAACTCATAACGTTACAAAAATTGATACTGTAATAACATAACAGTACAGATTTTACCTACTACCATAGCTCATAGTAAAATTGGTTGTAATAATAATGCTGGTAATTTCCTACGGTTTTTGAATATATTATGAAGGTTTTATGATATGGGTGTAGATAAAAAATAAAAAAGGTTTGGGTATCCGCCTACAACTTTCATAATAATAAAAATGCCGTCTCAACAAAGATGTCAAAAGAAGGATATGCCCATCAGATCAGAAGACAGCGATGAATCAGGCAAAATAAGACTGTGTAAATGTCATAAGAACTAAGACGTCGGCAAGAGCTTCGTAGTTTATAAACTTGTAAATAGATGGCGTTACCATGACGAACTAAGTCATTTGTTCAACGCAGTTGTATTGAATGCCATATTCTTCTATTGAGATCGTTGGAGTGCTGTTTTTTTTTTAGTGTGTTCGAGGTTATGCTTCCCGCGCTTGCCTGAAGCCCCTTCAATTATGGCTTTTTGCTTCGCAGCAGCCGGGGGTCGCCCGGCTATGCGGGGTCTAAAGGATATAATTATAGTCTGTGATTACAATGGACTAATCTCTCTAAGTCGTACACTAGTGGTAACATTCAGCCTAAGACGTATACTTATCTTGCAGTACATTATGAAGCTTCTCTTACCGGTGGGTTCCTCGATGGTAGGCTCGGAGACAGGCTCGGGCTCCTCCTTGAACAGGATATGAAGCTGCAGCAGCAACATCGGCGCCGCCTCGCAGAACGCGTGCACCAGCCGAAGCATACCTTCCACCGACAATCAGATTATAGTACCTACTTTGAAGACGCGGTTAGCCTAGTTGGTAGTGACCCTGCCTCCGAAGCTAGCGGTCCCGGGTTCGATCCCCGGTAACTACAAATATTTGTGTGATGGGCACGAATGTTTGTTCCCGAGTCTTGGTTGTTTCTTATGTATTTATGTATTTATTTATCGTATGTAAGTATGTTTATCGTCGCCTTGTACCCATAACTCAAACCTTTAAAGCTTACTTTGGGACTAGATCGATTTATGTAAAGAGTGTCCCCTGATTTATTTATTCCCAGCGCAAAACACGTAGGACATTATAGTTTAGTGATTTAAATATTTCAGAAATCGGTATCGGTTTTGCCCACTGCAACAATGATTATGTGAAGGTTTGCATTTGAGTTCCTGTGACACTGCTTACGCGGGTCTGCTTTCGACCTGCTCAAGCAAGCCTTAAAATTAACCTTTTGGCCGCCAAGCATGTCAGAGCGGAACACGAATTTCAAATTGAAGTCAAGGCTGTGAAGGTCTTTTTTACCACGTATAGCCTGTCACGCATAGTCGACAAAAGGTTAAACTGTATTTTTCTAAAAAAAACATTCAGATATTAAAAGAACTTTTCTTCCCCTTGGGACGCAATTGGAATTGTAATTTTTAATAGCCAAATTCACAAGCGCCACTTGAGCATTTGATTAAATACAAATTAAATAGTTAACGGCCGAATTCACAATCCCCATTTGCAGCATTTGTTCCGAGATCATAGTAAAGAATTCGTAAACCTATTTATAAAAGTCACTTTAATCAAAGATCAATTTCCGTTGGCTTATATCCTCCATATACCTATAACTGGGTAAACATATACTTTGAAAAAACCGTTAGGAGAAACCACCGTGGAGGTACCGGCCTAAGAATGTACCCCCACATCTCTTCCCGTGGGTGTCGTAGAAGTCGGCTAAGGGACATTAACCAGAATATGGGCAACAGCGTCTTTCAACAGCTAACTGCGCTCACCAACCCGCTTGCCATGCGTGGTGAAAATGAAAATGAAAATATTTATTTTGCAAGTAGGCCACCTGGGCTCTTTTACATGTCTGAATCTACCAGCGCTTCGAAAGGTGACATCTGCTGAGAAGAAACGCCGCAAGAAACTCAGCAGTAGGTCTTTTTTCAACTTTGGCAATACAGTTTTATCTAGAAACTAACACAACTGTGCAATATAAAAACCTAATGGGTACAAATTAATACTAATAAATAACTAATAAGGGAGATGTATAGTCTCCGCGTCTGAGTATTGGCAATCCCCCCCCGTTAATGGTCTATGGGGGAGGCCTATGTTCAGAGGTGGATGTCCTACAGCTGAAATGATGAAACGTATACTTACACAGGTCGCGGACTTGGTGCTTGACGCGCGTGCGCCGCAGCTCCAAGGGCGTCAGCAGGCGCGCGTACCGCCACAGCACGCCGAGCTGCAGCGCGTGCAGCGCGCACACCAGCCACGGCGTGCGCTTGCGCTCGCCGCTCCACGCCGCCAGGTACCAGCGCAGCGACAGCACCTGAACAAGCACTATTGCAAAAGCCCGAGCCGCTAGGCGAGGCCTCAATGGCTAATGTTTGTAAACGTAAGTACCACCACGCGATAGCATCGGCAGGTAGGGAAGCAATTATAGACGGACGGAGCTTCATGCACGTGCGAGCTTGAATGCTATAGAAAACTAAAAGTGACCCCATGCTGGAAGAAAAATCGGAAGTAGTATCGGGATATTCGGAATTAAGACGTATTTTTTTTTCTGTCTGCTACTATAGTCTAAGATAGGGATGGAACGTTCCTTGTGAAATAAACAAAAATCGAACTTTACTGATGGTTGTCCAGACGTAGCTATAGGTTTGACATGGGGGAGGGGGCATAATATAACAGAGTTCTAAACGCGAATAAAATTAATTACGACGACGACGTTGACGACGCGGTTAGCCTAGTTGGTAGTGACCTTGCCTCCGAAGCTAGCGTCCCAGGTTCGATCCCCGGTAAGAGAAGATATTTGTGTGCTAAACACGAATGTTTTTTCCTGAGTCTTGGATGTTTCCTATGTATTTAAGTATTTATTTCTCTATATAAGTATGTATATCGTCGTCTAGTACCCATAACACAAGCCTTTAGAGCTTACTTTGGGACTAGATCGATTTGTGTAAAGATTGTCCCGTGATTTATTTATTTATTTATTTATTAATTGGAAACTTTTGCAGTTTACGGCTCGGACACAAAAGATGGATATGAATGGGGGGGAACCCCCCTTATTTACGTACTTGAATGGGTGACAGACTAAATGATGAGAACTCAAATTAAGTAAGGGTTGATTCGAACATCGGTATCTTTCAATCGATTTTAGCAGAGCCGGTGTCTGTGATGCAGCGGAGGTGGTATTCGCTTTTTTGCGCATGTGAGCTCTTTTTACCTCTAACAATCGTTTATGTTAGTTTAAACCTTTCCTTTCAGGAGAATTTTTAGCTAGTTCAATACGAGGTTTGTTGTTCAGGGTTCGAGGGCCCATCGGTAGCTACGCCACTGCCAGCTATATATGCCTTCACCCATAAGCTATACGTATTTAAGTACAAACCTGCGATATAACCAACGACGTGAGAACAATAGATATGGCCGCGGCGAAACTGCACCTATACCCGCGCTCCAACAGCGCGTAACTCATAACGACGTCGAACACTACGTCGCAGAAGTAGCCGGCCAGCGAGATCACGTTGAACAGAACGTCGCAGAGGGGCAGGAACTCCGCCATAGCGTAACATGTCTTCTGATTAGCTAGCTGTGGACAGAAGTAGTCAAGTCAAGGTAAGATGGTGAGTAAGACTATACAGTCAGTGCTGGCCCTGGGGTAGAGCGAGAGGAGCGGTCGCCAGGGGCGGCCTTAGCCATTGGGAGGCTCCCGGTGGATAGACTATTGTCTTTGTGGAATTAGTTTTAATGATGATGCTACAGATATCAGCGCGATAACTGCCACGCAAGAGAGCGCGAGTGGCATGACATGAGTTTCATAATGCGCGGCGTAAGGCGCGAAATTCAAATAAACATTTGTACTATTAGAACCTAATGATTTTCTACTTAGGTTGTTGCGCAAGTGCGCGAGGCCCCGGGTGGTTGCCCTGCTCACCACCCCCAAAGGCCGCACACGGTCGCTCCAGGTCCCAGATGGCAAGGGGCGCCAAAAAGCCAAATACCAAAGTTTACTATTTAACAAATCTCGCTCTACCCTGATCAAGGGCTAAGACTAGCCACTGACCTACAATATAATTGTGCAATATCACTGGTTACACAATTATATTGATCGTCAGTAGTCGATATAGACCGTCAATATCATCTACTGACGATCAATATTATTGTGCCAATGTGCCAGGAAAACCATCGTGAGGAAACCTGCGACTGCGAAGCAACTCAAAGATGTGTATGAAGTCCCCAATCCACACTGGACCCGCGTGGGAACTACTCCCCAGTCCCTCTCAATATGAGAGGAGGCTTGTGCCCAGAAGTAGGACGCATATAGGCCAATGGTGATAATGAATTACGATCATTTTTGTAGCAGAATATTTACGGGCATAGCATCTAGTTTACGCTCAAGATGTCGCATTGTTCATCTTTGGCTCATTTCAAGAAGCTACGAGTCACAATTTCACAAGCGAAAGCTGGCAACACCGATGACAGATCCCATACATGCCTTGCAGTGTTGTAGTTTTTACCCCTAAAATTGTAATTTGTAGCTTCGTGAAACGGACAACTGTCCCCGTAGCACACTATTTTTTATCGCGCACATAAAGCATTCGTCCCTTTCGCATCCGCGTATTAGTTAAATAGTGACAGATGCTTTATTTGCGCGATAAAAGCTAGTGTGCTAGGCCTTCTGGTATATTTGCATGTTTACCTCGCCCGTTCTAAAAAGAGCGCTGACGGCCATGTAAAATGTATGGCCCTCAGCGCTCTTTTTAACACAATATTTTGACATGATGAAGCATGTTAATGTGAATTTAGGCAAAAATGTACGTATTTATTATGTAAACACAAAGCATTTGTGTGTATTTTTTTTTTCTGAGCAAATATTAATGATATTTCTTTAATGGACTGAATTCGCGGGCATACACAGCGGGCAAGTAATACAATTAAAAAAAAAAAACATACTTGTGAAATTCAAGACTATCTATGCGTCAAACGGAACGGAAGTGGCTGCGGTTTGTTACTACTGCGAAGTTCTCAAAAAGCCCTTTTTTCAAAATAAACTTGAAATTAGTTTTCCTAAAGTTCATCGACTGACAGAAAAACTTAATTATATAAATGCATGTTTTAAAAAAAAAAATCTTTAAGCACTTAAAGTGCGCCATAAGAAAAAGAAGCTACAAACAGACTCACTTAGCGACCGAAATGCATGCAAAATTAAAATAAAGTTTACTTTCTTAAATTCATGGTTATGTTTTACTGATGTCAAGGCAGTATGTTTCATCGCCTTAGTCTGTCCGAAATGACAAACGAAAAAAATTACGTCACTGTTTATTAAGTTGACTGACATTTCTCAAGTTGATTTATGGATTAGTTTAGTTTGTGAAATAATAAATTATACCATAAGTTCAAGTTAATAAAAGGAAATAATTGAAATAACAATGTCAAACTATCCCGACATAATCGGTAAAATCGGCAAAGACTCGTCGAGGGCGGCTTGTAAAAAGTGTGGTTATGCTGGCCATTTAACTTTTCAGTGTAGAAACTTTATTAAAGTAAGCATTTGCCTTTCTAATTAACATATTTCATATAGCTTTCGTTTTTTTTTGTAAACTAGATATAAAATATTCATGTTAGAAGTACGACATCAATGCTTACAAAGTTGTGTAATTAGCATCACACTCAGCTATTATTGTTATTAACCGAGACTACAAGATTTAAGAAGAAAAAGAAGTTTCTTCACTGCAAAATGTAATAAAAAGGTTAATTGTTGTTAAGAAAGTTAGTAACAGTATCGTTGGTATTGAGCAAACTTACTTAAATCATATTTAATGTGTGTAACAAAGCAAACTAATGTGTTTTATTACATTCTAGCTGCTCCGAAAATACTTCGCCTACGGTATTTGCCATATAAACTAAACATTTTCACACCTTATGGGGTGAATTTTCGTAAAATTGTTTTTAAGTGAATGTCTACACTACACCCTAAAAGGAACCTATCTAAGGTTGCCATCTTTTGAAAATGAAATTTAGAACACATTGGTACACTTAAAAAATTGCTTCATTGAAATTAAAATGTAACAATTGATTACTCATTATCATTAAAAAGTATTTAAGTGTGTTTTATGCATTCCTAAAGTATGAAGTATAAACAGTCCAAATAACGTATAATGCTTTATATTTAAGGATGGGTGCACACCTATACCTACCTGCCAAATTTCAAGTTTGTAGGCTTTATAATTTCCGAGCTTTCAGGAATAGTCAGTCAGTGATATTTCACTTTTATATATAAAGATTTCATATTATTTTCAGGTGGATCCAAACAAAGAAATAGTTCTAGATGTAAGCAGCACAAGCACTGACAGTGAACAAGACTATGCAACGCCTCTACAGAGCCTCAGAGAAATAGAGCTTCGGAAAAAATTAGAAGAAAAATTGAAGAAAGCACAGGAAAAGCAGAAAACCAAAAAGAAGAGGCGCCGGTATGCTTATTATTACTACTACTCTTTGGAAGTCAAATGGTACATGTGAGCCAGTAAAATAATTCATGTTGGCCAGTTAAATCTTTTGCTTCATGGTAGTAGCACTCTTAGCAGTGGGGTTGTGGTTGTTTCAGATAAATCTAAGAGAGATACATTACCATATAAAAGTTTTGGAAATAGCACTATTTGGTTTAGCAATATTTGGGATAACTTTGAGTAGATCTAACCATGACCAATCAATAAAAGTTAATAATGGTTTTATGAGATTATTACATATTTGTGTATATTCGGTTTTTGGACTAATGGAATTTTTTTTGCTTTTTAGATCATCCAGTTCATCGTCAACAACTTCATCATCAGACTCCGACAGCAGTGAATCAGAGAAGGAGAAGCGGAAAAGGAAAAAGAAAAAATCTAAGAAGTCTAAATCGAAGAAGTCTCATAAAGAAAAGAAGTCTAAAAAATGAATTATCCCTTAAAACTACAATAAGATTGTGAGAGAACTAGAGAACTAAATAAATGTGTTCTGATCTGTAATTGTACTGGTAGTTATAAGAAAACAAATCAAATCAAATGTCTTTATTGTGTGTTACAGGTAACACAAAATCACAACTTACAAAAAAAATAAAGGTTAAAACTAGTATTTAACTTTCTCATCTGGCTTAAATTATTAATCTAGCTTTCAGTTTCAAGTTTTTCTCTATTTAGATGACTGTGGCGCTCACGGAACTATTTACTTATCATCCTTTCATGACTTGAAACAAATTAATTTAGTAGTCCATAAATTTGAACTATCTTGTAATATATAAGAGATGAATGAACTAAGCATAAGTATTTAGTGCTAGCTTGACAGGTTTTCTGGCATTGATCCATACATAGATTAAATTTAAAATTAAAGGCTGACTGACTTACTGATGGTTTGTGTATAATTAAGTAGTTTATTAAGTAAACAATTATTTTATTCACTTTATAGTGTCATAATTAAATAAATAGTAAGAGAGCATTTATTTTGTTTTCTTAAGGCCGGGGCAAACCAAACGCGGTTGCGGCGCGTTTGCGGCGCGAACGCGCCGCAACCGCGTTTGGTGTGCCCAGGCCTTTAAACTTAATAAGAAGCTCCCTGCAAATATTACAAATATTCATAGATTTGAGGTTATATTTAGTAGGTTGGTTCCTAAGATATAATTTACAAAAAATGATCTAATTCTTCGATCTTCATTAAGTGACAAAGTTTTGAAAACCAAAAATCATATGTATAAACCCGGACATGTGCGAGTTAAACTCGCATGAAGAGGGTTCTGTTCTGTACATGATTATCTGAAATTTCCTATGTTACTTTAAATAACATAGACTTCTTATAGGTGTTCCTGTAATCTATAGGTAAAGAACTATTTTCTGTATCTTTTTCGAAATTCCATCTTAGGACTAATTAATCGAACGTGGCCACAAGTAGGCTTGTGACTCTGCCCAACCTATTAGGGATTTCGGGCGTGATTGTATGTATGTATGTTTTCGAAATTTTAGGCCTAGTTACGGAAATAAGGGGGGAATGGTAAAATTTTGCCTATTTTCCTAAATATCTTCCAAAATATATATCTTAAAATTCCAACAAAAATATATTTAAGATCCTCATAATAAGCTCTTTCATTTGATATGTCACATGATATTGTTTACATAACTTTTTTTTAAATTTTCTAATTTACCCCCTAAAAGTGGCCCTCATGTTTAAAATTAATTCATTTACGTTGCACGTCCGTGTGTGCGGCCACAGACGTACATGTGTATACCAAATTTCAACTCAATCGGTCCAGTCGTTTTGGAGCAAATTGGCTGTGACGGATGGATCGACAGACAAATGGTCCTATGAGGGTTCCGTTTTTTTCTTTTGAGGTATGGAACCCTAACAAATGAAAACATTGACCTTGTTCTTAAAATGTCAATAACAGTTTTTTTTTACATTAGAGGCCATGGCAGTGGCTGAACGCCACGGCTAAATGCGAAGGAAACGTGTATTGGACGCCGAGTGACGGCTGTAGCCAACAAAATGTATGGAAACCGGCATGCCGTGGCGTCAGGGGGAATGAAAGATGAAAGTTAAGAACAATTTTCTCCGTCATAGGCTTCAGAAACAGAAACCAAACAAAGAGTTGAAGTTTGCCATAGAGCTCATCTGAGGGGCTAGCACGACATGCCCGTGAGTTGTTTGTTGCTAAGTATGTCTCTGTCCAATTAGTCAAATATGTAAGGGGTGCACTGAGTGATAAATGACTCGCAGGCAGGTTGTGCTAGATGTGCTGATCACTGCTTCCCCAATGAAATTAAATTCAAAATGTTTATTTAGCAAATTGGTCACCTGTGGGCTCTTCACTCTTTCATACGTATATACAAATGGACATAAACCTGTATCTTGCACAATAAATGGGTTTAACACATTATCATTGAATATTTAGAAAAAACATGTGAGAACATAACTGAATCTTACAATATCAAATTAAAGGATGGTTACACATTCTCTTTAAGATGTGCGCGGCATAAAAAATCATACATTTTTATAAGAAGCAGTCCATTAATTTTCAAACTGTAGTAATTTCAAAGTGGAATTTCTAAGTACAATGAAATGGATACAATTTCAATGTACTTAGAAATTCCACTTATCACAATCTCTGGTCAAGGAAAAGAAGGGAAAGCAAGATACCTTATCCTGGATATGAGTCCTCATACTAGTCTCGTATATCTATGCTAAATATTGAGAGCAGATACCTACTATCAGTCAGATATAGATAATATACATATTGTGTATACTGAATTAACTGACGAAATAATATATATTATTATTATCCACTATACAACTTTCGAAAGTGAGTCTTAATTACTAAATAGGAGTTTAAATCTTGTGAAAGAATAATAAAATAACGGGTACGGATTAAACGTGTTTACAAATAACTTATAAGTAAAATAGAAAGTTGTATGTGCACCACTTTCTTATTATTGTAGACGGTTTATAAGGTAAAGATGTACGGTATATGAAAAGATTTTGGTTGTACACAAAACAAACAAAGTTTAAAGCTATATCTAAGTTAAAATAACTTGACTCACTTACCTTAACGAAACGAAATTCTTTAAGTGACTAAGGTTCATTTTTTCACGAGGAATTTTTAAATAAACTCACGGACACGGACTTGTCTCACGCATTGTATTATAATTTAATTACAATTTTGTTCAATTCCCACGGTAATCACTATGTACATTCTGCAAAAAGCTTAGCTAAGTATTTTGGTTAAGTTATTCTTAAAAACTTTCAATCAAGTTCACGTCAAAAGTTCAAAGATAGTGGCGCCATCTAGTTTGCGCTATGCTTGAGTCGTGTGAAAGCTCAATACATTGCATTGTGGGTGCGTTCAGAATGGAAGCGCTTAAGTTAAAATAAGTAAATGCAATTTTATGTTGCATCTTTAAGGAGCTGTACATAGTTTTTTCGTGTCAGAAAATGCCTAATAACGAGGTCTTGATCTGTCATTTTTCGTGCAGGTTTTCGAGGACTTGTTACATTATTTGTTTGAGAGCTGAAACAAATCGTTGTATTTATATATTTTTTTTAACTCGTCAGATAAATAATACAGAAATGGTTATAGAAACTTAATTACCTTGAACAATATATAGCACACGCATTTAGCAGTCTCAGGAAGCCAGGTAGAGCGAATTCTAGCGATGCCTTTTCCATGGCTAGAATCCTAATCAGTTGGATCGGATCCGCATTCATGGCCGCAATATTACAAATTTTTCCCTGTGAAGGAAGACGAGTTCTTAAAATATTATGATGTAGATACTTTTAGCAATTGTTTAATTTCGCATACTTATATATTTATTATTAACGCTTCCAAAGAGAATATAGGGATGTCGGGCACTACTGTCATAATGTCGCACATTTAAAAATAAAAGGAATAAAATTCAAATGAAATTCACTTTTGTTTTAAACTTTACTCAACTGCGTTAGAATTGAATTTGGAATGGATTTGAATTTCACATTATTTCTTTTTAATTTTAATCGAGCGATGTTTTGAAATTATTCTTAAGTTTTCATAGCCAAACTAGGAACCCTTATAGTTTCGCCATGTGCGTATGTCTGTCTGTCTGTCTATATGTCACAGCTACTTATTCACAAAGGCTATTTAACATACAAACAAACCTGAAGTTTTGTACAATAATTAATGTTTTGCATAGAGTTAAATAATGAATTAGGAAACCATTATTTTACGGTAGCTCCGTCCGATACATACATAAGTAATATAAAGCAAACGTATTTTTGTCCTTTTCCATTGTAACCTCTTTGGATGGCTACATAAAAAAGATTATGAGTTTCCATTTTATCTCTTAGTGCATTTCTTTCTTTCATACTAGGATGAGTGAGAGGCACTGAGTGATAAGATGGGGATAACTTATCTTCGTGTCAACCATGCGTGGACCGCAGTAGGAGGAAAGGAAATGGCGTTATTATTATTATCTCGGTTCACGCAGACATTCATGAATATGGCAACAGAGTGTCGCTCTAAAGTCTAATCTAACGATTTAAATCTTTGCTGTTAGGTATTGCTAAAAACGCCAGTGCTTGCCCCTCGGTGCCTCTGGCGCTTTGGAAGATTTGTAGCGGCCATGTTTCGGTTTCGGCAGGTTTCGCCAAAAAAAAACATGTTTCGGCCGAAGGTTCGGTTTTGGTCAAAAAACCGGCCAAGTGCGAGTCGGACTCGCGCACGAAGGGTTCCGTACCATTATGTATAAAAACTGCAAAAAAATCACGTTTGTTATATGGGATAAATATATATATTTTTTTTTTAACTAAATATATATCTAAATATTCTGTGAATATTTCAAGCGTCTTCCTGTTGCCGTTATCAATATCGAGCAAAAATGAGCAAAAAAATCACGTTTGTTGTATGGCAGCCCCCTTAAATATTTATTCTATTCTGTTTTTTAGTATTTGTTGTTAAAGCGGCAACAGAAATACATCATCTGTGAAAATTTCAACTTTCTAACTATCACGGTTTATGAGATAGGTACAGCCTGGAGACAGACGGACACACGGATAGCGGAGCCTTAGTAATAGGGTCCCGTTTTTACCCTTTGGGTACGGAACCCTAAAAAGTGCCGAATCTTTCGGTCACGCCGAAACTTACCTCGTCTACTTTCGGATCTCGTTCGGCTCACCTCGGGTGCACTCGGCTCAGGCGGCAAGCCAGAATACATCTTTTTTCAACTTTTATAAGTGAACTTGTTTCATTTTATACCTACCACCTACACGACTTACAAAGGCAATGAATCATGTTTCGGTCGGTCACTATAACTTTATTGAGAAGCAGTGTTGCTTTGCATCGACCGACATTTCTTCTTTTCTGCGGCCCTAACATGAATGACACAAAGATAAGTTAGATCGTCTTATCTCTAAGTGCGTCTCTCTCACACTATTAGTGCCGACGAAAGAGATATTCATAGAGATAAAAGGGTTTAATTTATCTTTGTGTCAGTCATGTTAGGGCCGCTGCTCCTACTTCTTTCTTCTCACCTGCAGGAGGGCGAGCACGTCCTGCCTCAGGGTTTCCAGCGCCATCACCAGACTCTTGCCGGTGAGCTCGCAGCGCCTGCTGACGAGGCGCACGCACCGCCGGTACGTCAGCCGCGCCGCGCCTGCGCACTTCTTTTCCCTCGGCCATGATGCTTTGGTTGCCTACGTCATGAAAATTTAAAGGTATCTTATGAGGCTTTCGTCCGACATCTAGCATGCTTGAATGTACATATCACACCCAACGGCTCAGGCTAGAACTTATTTATCTTCGGTTTGTTATCTGATTGCCGCCAGGCTATTTGCAGTAGCCATAACCGTTGGAGTTGGGTGTTCAGGCCCCCAATTCTCGGTGCATTAGAGATAATCTCGCAATCGACATTATCTCGAATGCACCGAGAATTGGGAGCCAGTGGCCTTGGCAGGGGATAAGTTATCCCCATCATTACCCATCAGCGGCCCTAACATGAATGACACAAAGATAGACCGTCTTATCCCTAAGTGCGTCTCTCTCACACTAGTGCCGACGAAAGAGATAGTCATAGAGATAAACGGGTTTAATTTATCTTTGTGTCATTCATGTTAGGGCCGCAGTGCGAGATAAGATGGGGTTAACTTATCGCCGTGTGAACCTTTTGCTAGGGTCGCAGGGCCTCTATTCGACATTGCCTAAGCGATATCGCGTACCTTATATGGTTTTTATATGATGCAGCTGCAGCCACCTTTGCTGTCAAGTAAACAAGAGCGTCCCGAATAGAGGCCCTGGGCCTGAGCCCGAGTGCCTTAGGCTATTCTACTAGGATGTATGAGTACTCTTACTTCTTTCATTTGCCTAAGAACGCGCAATGCTTTCGTATGGTATCCCTTGTACGAAGACATCAGAACCTTCCTGATTTGTAGCACCAGGTCTCTCTGAGATGGTACCTCGTATGTCCCGATATTCTGGGGCGTTTCCTCCTCAGAGCAGGCGAAGGGTTCAGCTGCGATAGAGAGGGGCGGACGGGTGGTCGTTGCGTTGGTCTAGGGCATAGTAGGAATGTGTCATCTTTACGGAGGTTAATTAATGACTTAACTGTTTAACTAACAACCGGTTTTGTACAATTCCGTCAGACACCACTTCTCCCCTAATTCACACACGCGACAGGTGCTGACAGTCTGAGAAAAGGCGACAAAAATGCTCGATGCTCGCGTTTGTGAAATAAAGAGCAGCGGCCCTACCAAGGTTGACACGAGGACAAGTTATCCCCTTCTTATCTCTCAGTGCATCTCTTTCTTCAATAGGTACCAGTATGAGTGAGACAGACAGCGATAAGATGGGGATAACTTATCCAGTGCCAACTTTGCTAGGGCCGCATGGGCGCTAGCACAACATATCCGCGAGTCGTTTGTTGCTCAGCGGCCCTAACATACATATATACATATTATCACGCCCGAAATCCCTAATGGGGTGGGCAGAGCCACAAGACTACTTGTGGCCACGTTTGATTAATTAGTCCTAAGATGGTATGATGAACCATATGGTGACAGGGGATCAGCCCATCGCCCATACAGATAGTCCACCATGTTGGAGAGGACCCGTCCCTTAGTCGACTTTTACGACATGCCAGGATGATAAGCATCTGCACGCATTCTATGCTATTTCTTCACTCCCAGTGCAGCAGAGGAGTACACACAGCCCTAACATGCATGACAAAAGATAAGATAGACCGTCTTATCTCTATGTGGGTCTCTCTCACACTAGTGCCGACGAAAGAGATAGTCCTAGAAATAAACGGGTTTAATTTATCTTTGTGGCATGCATGTTAGGGTCGCAGTGCGTCACTATCAAACTAATGTAGTGTAGGGGACGCACTGAGCAACAAATTACTTGCGGGCAGGTCGTCAAGGTCAGACTAAATGTCAAAAACTGTTTTGAGACTGATGTTTGATACAATTTCACAACATTACCTACGACGGATGTTTTCAGTTGAAATTTACAATGGATGTTTATAAAACAAGCCTAAATAATTCATTATGGGTGCCACTTCTGGGTGAGGTTACAAAAAATTTAAAAAGGGGAACGGCTGGTTCGTGCTTATGTATGAAATCAGCACAATACTTTTTTTGAAACATATGTATATTTAAATTAACCTATAAAGCAGCAATAAACGGGCTTGTCTTTGGGCAATTCATTGCTGCAATTCGGGTTATCCTCACAAGTTTAAGTAGGTTAGGAGCCTCTTCAGGTTAACTCAACTATAGGACCCTTGCACGCTGAGACTGTTCAGTCTTAGATCTAGAGATTTTCCTGAGCTGGGGCAAACACTTGACATGGGTGCCCCCCTCCCTTGCAGTATTTGAAAATTATGATTTTTAGTGAAACCGGTATTTTTAGGATTCCATACCTCAAAAGAAAAAAAAAGAACCCTTATGGGATCCCTTGTTTGTCTGTCTGTCTGTCTGTCTGTCTGTCTGTCTGTGTCTGTCTGAAAAAATCAACCTTCTAAGTCAACGCGATCAAAAGATACGGCCGTTTACCTATGCCACATATTTTGATACTTTCAAGGGAATCCAAAGGGAATCAACACCTATAGGGTACTTCCCGTTGACTTAGAATCATGAAATTTCAGAAGAAGCAGTGTCTTACGGCATAAGTAAAGGAAAAAATCCGAAAACTGTAAATAAGTAGTTACATCACAAAAAAAATGGTTTAACAGAATAACCTTTGCAAAATCGTATCACACTCGACGGTTGCACGGAGATAGGAGCTTGCGAAAGTTATTTTTTGTCTTATTTCATAGGTAGGTTGTAAATGGTGACCCGGTTGTTCGTAGCCTTTTTTTTAATTTCTAGGGTTCCGTACCTACAAGGTACTGTCTGTTTTTCATAGGTAAGTCACGGGACCCTCGGCGCGCGAGTCAAACTCGCACTTGACCGGCTTTTTTTTACCGCCCAAGAGTTTGCTCTGCCCTAGATCCGGACCGGAGATAGAGACCGTTACAAATAAGTAGAATATCTACACTAAAACAAAAATGAAACCTTCCGTACATTATTTCTTCTGTACCCAACAGTGATCTTTAAAAATGCCTCAGTCGTGGTGTCATTAGGGATACTGGCGCTCGGAAACTTCTGATCGTCAGCCAGTAACGAATCCTCGATGGATGTTAGGCCGGCCCCGCTGAAGGCGTCGAACACTTCGTCGGAGGTGATACTCACGCAGACCGCTACGCCGAACATGAAGGAAGATGGGATATCTGATGATGAAATGTATTTGTTAGCTGGTTCATGGTTGCGTTATGGATGTCAGTAAATATTATGAATGAGCTTTCGCCTTTTTTTTAATAGAAGATAGATGTGCATTTGACCTCTATCTCACCTGATGGAAAGTGATGATGAGGCCGACGATGGAGCATGCACACCTAGATAATCACTCTCTCGTTGAAAAGACCCAAGTTGTAGCGTTCTCGGAACAAGTCTGCAGGCAGGGAGTTCCACTCCTTAGCCGCACCTGCGGCCCTAACATGCATGGCATGAAGATAAGATAGACCGCCTTATCTCTAAGTGCGTCTCTCTCACACTAGTGCCGACGAAAGAGATAGTCATAGAGATAAACGGGTCTAATTTATCTTTGTGCTATCCATGTTAGGGCCGCTGATGGGATGTGATAACGCGGCCGAAGGCGGAACGCGATTACCCAGGAAATTCATATTTACTCTCGTCTTGAAAGTCTGGCGGGAATCGAACCGACAGCTAAAAGTGCATAGTTACATTATTATCATATTTCCGCGAGCAATTCCTTTTAATATTACTTAAGCCTTATTAAGACCTTATTAAGGTATTCAAACAGTGTGAAAAAACACGGAGTGATTCGCTTCTCTAGCGCAAATGCTCGTATGCAACTTAACTTCGCTCAAGCAGCGTAAACAAAGCCAATCGAGTGGCATTGTACACTGCACTTTGTAACACCCACGAAACACTCTTTAAAGCTAATCGTTGTAAACTATAAACATTCGGTTGTAAAAGTTAAACTTACATTGAACCATATCGGCGAGCTAAGTGCCGCCGGCGAGTAGCCGTGTAGATACTGAGCGCGCGGCGAAATCCGGGGCGTCGCAGCGCAAGCACGGCCCACCGAGTAACTGCACTCACTCGGTTGCATCACTCGACTTTTTTCTTTAAAAACACCGGACAAGTGCGAGTTAAACTCGCGTGTAGAGGGTTCCATGATAATATGAAATTTCCTTTGTTACTTTAAATACCATTGATTTCTTATAGGTTTTCCTGTAATCTACAGGTAATTTTTTTAAATTAAAAAATTAAAAATGTTTATTCTAGGAAACACTTAAATCTACGGAAAAATGGTTGTGGGTCGTGCACTAGGATTCCTTGTGTTGCAGGGCCCAAATTGAGAATCTAGCAAAACGGACACAATTCGTTTGTAGATTATACAGACATACAAAACTAGCAGGTGAAAGGTACACAGTGAAGAGTACGAGTAGTAAAGGTAAAGAACTATTTTCTGGCGCCTCATTCGGGAACGCTAAGTGATTCTGTAGCGACTCATAAGCCAGATTTCTCATTCCACTCTTCCGCACGACGCGAAATGCGTAAGAGCAAGATGAGAGATCTGGCTTACGAGTCGCTACAGAATCACTTAGCGTTCCCGAATGAGGCGCCTGTATTGTTTTCAAATTTTTAGGCCCAGTCGTTTCGGAGATAAGTGGGGGGGAGAATGGTCAATTATCGCCTATTTTGCTAAATAACTTCAAAACCATTTATATTAAAATTTCAAAAAAAAAATGTTTTATTTCCTCATATTGTCCGAAGGCGAGCAGCTCAATTACGTAGCACAATTAGTATCGGTTTGGCTCGAAATGCAAACCAATTTAGTCTTCACTCTATGTAAATAAGGGTACAATTGGTTTACTTTTCGCGAAAGCGATGCCAATTGGTGTTACGTAATTGAGCGGCGGGTCTTCTTGTTAATAATTTTGTGATGTGATGTGATTTTTGCATGCTTGCAATCGAGAGGTGTATTAACTACTTTCACGGTTTACTTATTTGTCATACTCGGTCAAAATGTAGATTTTGACAAATTGATATATCAATTGATATCAACAACATAGCGAATTAGTCGTCAAAAATAAATAAAAATAATATTATAAATTAAAGTCCCCGTCGCGTTGTTCTATTATCCTGTCTATCTGTAAAGGCTTATCTCAGAAACTACTGTAACGACTTTCATACAGTTTTCACTAATATAATAAACTGATTCACGAGGAAGTTTTGTGTACATAATTTATAGACATTTCATGCATATTGTCTGAAGTATGATGATGTTTTTTGATCAAATCGGGACAAAACGTGCCACTTAAGATCACACCTGAGCGAAGCCAGGACGGGCCACTAGAATTATAATTCAAACCTACACGCGCTCTATTCGAACATGTCGAGTAACAGTTGCGAACGAGCGATGTTTGGTCAACATGGACCAACTTGATAACCGCGGTTGGGTAACCCTACGCGGTGCAGTTAAGACTTACTTTAAATTAATTAGCTGTAGGTTTACGATAAAAAGGGTCTTTGGAAGTAATAATAATCAAAGGATGATGGGCTGATTGGCCTATTGACCAATAAGGACAAGCGATATGTCACTGGATAGCTTAATCTGTTCTAAAACTTTTACTATGGCAGGTAATCCCAAATCTTTGTGTGAAAAAAGTAGGAGTAGTAGAAAAATAGTAGTCATTGTTTGATGGTATATCGATATTTAGTTGTTTTCTCATGTGTATTTATATGATAACACGTTTAAAAACCGTTGTACAGAACTAAAACCCTTTAACAGTACAAAAATACTTATTGATGGAATGTTTTTAGGGTTCCGTACCTCAAAAGGAAAAAAGGAACCCTTATAGGATCACTCGTGTGTCTGTCTGTCAGTCTGTCTGTCTGTCCGTCTGTCACAGCCAATTTGCTCCGAAACTACTGGACCGATTGAGTTGAAATTTGGCATTCATATGTAAATTGGTGACCGCAACATGGACGCGTAACGTAAATATATGAATTTTAAGCATAGGGGCCACTTTTTGAGGGTAATCTATAAAATTAAAAAAAAAAGTTATGCCACCTATATCGTGTGACATATCAAATGAAAAGGCTTATTGTGAGGATCTTAAATATATATTTTTTTGAATTTTAAGTAAAATAGTTTAGAAGTTATTCAGGAAAATAGGCGAAAAATGACCATTCCTCCCCCCCCTTATTTCCGAAACTACTGGGGCTAAAATTTTGAAAAAAATACAGAAAATAGATCTTTGCCTATAGATTACAGGAAAACCTATAAGAAGTCTATGGTATTTAAGGTAACCTAGTAAATTTCAGATAATCATGTACGGAACGGAACCCTCTCCACGCGAGTTTAACTCACGCTTGTCCGGTTTTTTATTTTCCCATAACTTGTTTCATACAGCGATTTAAGATTTCCCGCGATACAAAAAGTTGTAGAATATGAAAAACCTTTCAAATGACATATGGCTTGTCATTATTGGTTTTTAAGCCAGTGTCCATACAAAACTGCTCATCACCCTTTCCAAGACCTTTTAATAACTAAACACAACCAACACAACAACAACAACCTTGAGACAAGGTAACAGAGACCAGCGTATTCGTGCTAGATAGCTCTATTTGGGAACGCTAAGTGACGTTGTAACGACCCGCGAGCGAGATTTCTCATCCCACTCTTCCGAACGACGCGTAATGCGTAAGAGCGAGATGTGTTTCTCACTCGCGGGTTGCCGCAGTATCACTTAGACGTTCCCGAATGGACGCCGCATCGAGCATATTTTTTGGGGCAAAAATAAACGTTCAGCGGCCCTAACATGAATGACACAAAGATAACATAGACCGTCTCATCTCTAAGTGCGTCTCTCTCACACTAGTGCCGACGGAAGAGATAGTCATAGAGATAAACGGGTTTAATTTATCTTTGTGTCATTCTTATTAGGGCCGCAGGATCAATTTCTTATAACAAGGTCACTTACAGATTTTTATGATTTAACTCTTAAGAAGGTTAAATTTCTCATGAATTAAATGATCCTGGTGCACACTTAATTTTAGTTGTCATGGTTACTTATACTTCATAAATCGATGTCAAACGGATAACCGGTCGCTTCGTTTCATTCCATCTGCTGATTCAAGGCAAAATGAACAAACCTCTGGAGCTCGGAGACTTCGCCGCCATAGAGGGCCAGCTGAGGAACTGCGTGGAGGCAGACCGGCAGTACCAGAGGGTCAATGATGTCAAGTGCGACGCCATATACACGGCGAAGACTTATGAGGAGTTTGCGTGAGTTAATCAATCTGTGCATCTTATCTAAGGGCCCTGCAAACATGAACTGAGTTCTTTGCAGACCCAGCGTTGTTTCTCTTCCTAAGAGTTGAGTCTTGGAGGGTGCGCCTCCTTCGGTTGCCATCGCAACCATGTTTATTGGCAACTAGTTGCGTTAGCCGAATATTTACTCTTAATACGCAACAGTTGCGAAAATGTCATTCATTTTCCATCATGGCAACTAAGTTTCGCAACCAGTTGCCAAACATATTTTTCTTTTCTGGCTACGCATACTACGCAACGAAAAAGTTATATGAATGATAAAGTAGATAAAGTATAAAAACTTTCTATTATGTGTGACTTATGAGGAGTTTGTGTGAAGGAATTTTCCTCCTTTATTGGCAACTAGTTGCGTTACCCGAATATTTTGTCTTAATACGCAACCAGCTGCCAACTAAGAATATTTTTAACGGTATAGTTGCGACAAAATGCTTTTCTTTCTTAATACGCAACCAGACTGAAAAAAATATTTGAGCGGTAATAAATAAGAGAGCCTTCGATTATCATCTTCCACATGACCAAGATTGGAGTGTTTAGGAAGCAGAGGACAACTTGGTCGATTTCAGCAGGGACCATGCAGTCGACATATTACGAATCATGAAATTGCCAATGAATATTTTTAGCGGCTTTTTCAACTGTATAGCCAGCTAGACTTCCGATGTTTCAGCTACATCGAATATAACATATCCATTTTTTTTTCTTCAAATCCATACGTGTGGGGTTACTATATACCCCACACGAATGGGATAGAAGAAAAAAAAAATTTGAGTTTCAGTTCTAAGTATGGGGAACCCCAAAAAATTGTTTTTATTTTATATTTGTGTGAAAATCTTAATGCGGTAAAGGTCTTCAAAAATGATATTGAGGTTTCTAATATCATTTTTTTCGAAACTGAATAGTTTGCGCGAGAGACACTTCCAAAGTGGTAAAATATGTCCCCCCCTGTAACTTCTAAAATAAGAGAATGATAAAACTAAAAAAATTATATGATGTACCTACATTACCATGTAAACTTCCACCGAAAATTGGTTCGAACGAGATCTAGTAAATAGTTTTTTTTTTAATACGTCATAAATCACGGAACCCTTCATGGGCGAGTCCGACTCGCTCTTGGCCGCTTTTTTGATAATCTAACTGACGGACTAATTAGAATTTTTTTACTTAGGAAACGTCCCTATTATATGTTTGTGTGTTGTGCCCGGAGCCACGATAGGTACAGGATATCCTTGCTTGGGCCGTTTAAGGCGTTGTTTGTGTGTTAAGGACCAGTCACATGACGGACATAGCAGCAGCGCGGCATGACGCTATCATCTATTTTGTATTGGAAGTCGTCTTAATAGACATCACACATTTCACGCCGCAGTTCAGTCGCGGCGTGAAATGTGTGACTCCCCCCAGCGGCCCTAAAATGCATGACACAAAGATACGATAGACAGTCTTATCTCTAAGTGTGTCTCTCTCACATTAGTGCCGACGAAAGAGATAGTCATAGCAGTCATAGATATAAACGGGTTTAATTTATCTTTGTGGCATGCATGTTAGGATCGCAGGGTCGGATTATTTAAAGGCAGTGTAGGCAACTGCCTAGGGGCCCCCCATCGGCTAAGGGAAAGTTAGAAAAGAGTAAAGTTGCCCCGAGAATTGCGTTGTCTAGGGGCCCCGACATGGTTAATCCCGCCCTGTCGTGCCAAGCCAATTCGGCCGTGAAAGATCTGTCACCTCATTCAAACAGCAACGATATTTTCACCCATTTCATCCCAACATAGGTAGTATTTTAAATACGATCATTCTCTGAGATACGTTGAAGCAATTCTATTGAGAGGTAATGGGATGGGTGTATTCCCGCAGGGACCGCGTGGCGGCTGCTCATCTGCGCCCATTAGAGAAGGCCGATTACAAGAAGAAAGCGCGCAGGGGATGGAACCAGTACGCGGTGGAGAAAGACTAACGGCCAAAAGCATTCATTTGATACTTATTTTGTTATCTGTTAACGTCAAAATGGCGCTCATTCACAATAGTCAAAAGTTCCCTTTCCCCTTAATTTAAAAGTGCTTTTAAACCAGCAACTTTCTTGGAAATTTATTGCTGCAATTCGGGCTATCTCCAAAACCTTACTTTTTGTTCTCAAAAGTTATAGATATGTAATCTTAATGAGAATAGCTCAAATTGCAGCAATGAATTGCCAAGAATCTAGGCCGTTTACGAGCCCCTTTTTGTTATTTATATAGCTTTAAAATTGTGTACTAAGTTGTGTAATAACTTCTCCGGCTTCGATTGATATAAAACACTATAGTGTTATATATACACACGATTATAGTGATGAGAGCGCTACTGGACGGTCAGCGCATTCTTAGTTTTTAACCGCCATGCTGCATTTACATCCAAATTATTATCGGTCATACCATCATTTGCACGCACGCCTGATAACGTAGAGGTACTCTAGTTTGAGGTATTTAACATGAGAAAATATCAACTTGAGTTCGGTATTAGTTTTGAGTGAGTGGAGACGCTTAGGTATGATTTGTACCTATTCATGGCAATGTTTGATGTATTTGTGTACTATTTTTTACCTCTTTATTATGTTGGAGTGCCCCAGTAATAAATGTATGTATCTTGATTTCTTGAGCTTTTTCCGTCCAATATCTTAATACTCGATTTTAATTCATATAGTAAATAAAACGATTTTTCTCGAAAAAAGTTTTATTAGAAGGAATACCTTAATATAAAAATAAACATATAAAATAATATTTCTTATAAAAAACTAAATAAAGATTAATTAAAACTGCTTGGCAATATAACAATGCAGCATATATGTGTATATAGGTATACATATGTCATATTTCATATTGTAAAGATATGATTGGTAAGTATAATCCTACTAGTAGGTACATATAAAAAAGTCCAAGCGAAGATGCGTTACATATCGAATGATTAGATTTGATTTTGAAACTCATAATCTTTAATTAAACCTTATTTTAACGTAGGTAGGGTTGTTTTGTCACTTCTTCGGGGTCTAGTAAAAGAGTTAATTGTATAGAAAGTTAACTTTATAGATGTCTAGCGAGTGCGGAATCGCATATATGTAGGGTTATGAAATGAAAAAAATGCTGACTTTTCAGGACAATTAAATATCTATCGCGTAGACTAAATTAAGTTTAGGTTAGATGATGAACCTGCAGAATGATGACTTTCTGGATAATGAAAATTATGGTGGTAATGTATAAATCATATTTTGGGTTCTTGGATACTTTTCGAAATGAGTAACTAAGATGTATATTTTAATTCGTGTCTCATAACGGGTTAAGCAAGTCGATAGTCCTCTCTTTCATAAAACTGTGTCACAGGTTGGAAACAAGAAAGCTATTGACATACTTTCGAATAAAGATTCAGATGCCATTTTGTATGCAGCTTGACAACACTTCTTCCGATTGTAGGCGAGGCTATAGCGCCAAACTGTACCACACAAGAGCCTTATTCAGACTTTGAAGCTTCGTAGGCTTTTTCTGGCAAAAAGTGTTTCTGCAAAACATATCTTTGTTATAAGTAATGTGTGTTACTAAATTACGCCTCAAATCAACATATTTAGATAAAAGAGTTATTCCCTCTATTACTACCACGAATTATTACCAGTAGGCATAGATGGGCACAAGACAGTTAATCCGTTAATCGTCTATTAACTACGCCACTATTTGCCAAAATGACACCGCGCGGACCACGCCGCGCAGGTCGGTGGTCATCGCGCGCAGACCCTTCTTTTATTAACGTTTCACGTCCTGCCTAAATTAGCAAATACTAAAAAAATATTAGTAAATCACTATATTGCATCGACATAAAATGCAATTTCTATCAAGAGTTAACGATTAACGTTAACTTCCGTTAAATCTTCCGAAATGTAACTCTTTAACGTTTAACGAAGTTAACTTTTTCAGTAACGGATTAGCGATTAACGAAGTTAACTATTTGATTAACGGTGCCCAGCTATGCCATTAGGAATACTGTGTTTTGTTCCCCAGTGTCCTCTAGTAGTAAACATTGGGAAATGCATTTCTCACCTTCACTACTGCACATAATAAAGTAGGTACTATCAATTGTAGAGGTGATGAACAATGTGCACTTGATACCATACGCACTCACTACGTGACATTTGATATCCTGCCTCAGAAAGTTCATTATAAACTAACCCTGTAGACTGTAGGTACATGCCATATAAAAATAACTGGTAGAATAACTCATAACATATATATACAGAATGGGCAATAAGTTATTGCACTTTTAGAAACATGATAGAGCCGAAACTACAAAAGCTATTTTATTAGGTATGTATCATAAGTAATTAGTATAAAATATTTTTTTAATCTGTAAGAACACTGTCGTCTAAATGATGCTGGCACTCCTGCAACCAGTGGCGCAGCCTGCCTACAAACCGATTCCTGATGGCTTTACCAAGGTAGAAAGCTACGGCTAGCTGCCAGTGAAGTCCGTGTTACTCTAACTAAATGTCAGACTCCCACCGTCCCTATGATTTATTTATTTATTTATTCGTTCTTGAACCAGTTTCTTTAAACTTATTGACCACAAATTTTTTGACAAATGATAATTTGAGTAAAATATTTTGGGATGTGATACTTTGGGAATAGCTTTTTGCCCATACATTAGTAATGCAAGAATTCTAAGGGTGCGTCATAATAGGAGCGAAAATGCTTTAACGTCGCCAGTCGGGATTAAGTTTATAAATTGACTTGTATTCGGAAAGTTTAGCTGCCGTTGGAATAATGATTACCGAACTCTACGCGGACGGAGACACGCTCAGAAGATAACGAGTACAAAACTGCAGTAAGACTTCCACCCTATGATTCCAGCTGAACATAACTAGCCCTATATTCAATGGGCTGATTCTACACTCGATTCTTCGGGTTGGACATGCGTATGACGATCTCGATCTTGGTGTGGGAACTCTCCTTCTTGGGGTGGTAGAAGCGGTGGTCGCTGCGGTTCATCGGCACCAGAGGTTTGAAATACCAGCCATACCTGAAGTAAAACCGGTAGCGTTACTACTAATAATACCGGACTATGATATTTATAATGATGAAAATGTCCCCTTAAAAGGTATCAACCATTAAGTATACCTGCATGTTTTATTTCGCGTGCGACGGGCGCCACGACTTTCGTTTCATTACAGATTTACAGAAGGGTGGTTTTTGGATGTAAGTTATATAAATTCAAAATCTCTACAATTCAAGCTTTCATTTAATTACAGGAGTTAATACACCCAAACATCATTAGTTTTTATTTTTCATCGTTCATTTTTAGGGTTCCGTATCCAAGGGTAAAACGGGACCCTATTACTAAGACTCCGTTGTCCGTCTGTCCGTCTGTCACCAGGCTGTACCTATCTCATGAACCAAGATAGACAGTTGAAATTTTCACAGATGATGTGTTTCTGTTGCCGCTATAACAACAAATATTAAAAAACAGAATAAAATAAATATTTAAAGGGGCTCCCATACAACAAACGTGTTTTTGCTCGTTATTGATAACGGCAACAGGTAGACGCTTGAAATATTCACAGAATATTTAGTTATATATTCACTTCAAAAATAAAATAATTAAATTAAAATAAACCAAATATTTAATGGGGACTCCCATACAACAAACGTGTTTTTTTTTTCGTTTTACCTGGTTATAGATAATGGTACAGAACCCTCCGTGTGCGAGTCCGACTCGCACTTGGCCGATTTATTTCCCCTTGAGAAATATTTTAGGTGGCAACGGTAAAAAATGGTTTTTGTATTGTTGGCGACACGAGCATGTCCGTTGAACATTTAACGGCAGTTAAAAGGTTAATAGACGTAAGGACCAAGTCATTCGGTCTAAATTAAAAAAAAAGATTTTTATTGCCACATTATTTGAACACAAAAGAAAAAACGTAAAAGCACTCTTAAAACTAGGTGGCAAAAGGTTCAGGACCCAGCGTGTGCTGAGAGCATTACGCCCAGGGCGCTGTTTTGCAGCCTGCACCTTGGCTCTCTGAAGGTGATACATATTTAACATGCCAGGTAGGGCTTTAATGAATAATATACCTATATTTAAAGTTATATAACGTATGCAAAATAGATATATTGAATTTGAATGCGTCTCACGTTGAGTGGCACTTACATCATGTTCTCCGTGGCGGGCGCGCTGTACTTGCTGTGCGGCCCCTTGGCCCTGGTCTGGGACACGTTGTGTGCGTACGAATCCACCTTCGCCATTTGTTCCTCTGACTCCGTCGTCAGCATGTCGTGTGCTGCGTAGAACTTCGTCGCCACCGGGATCGCTGTGGACGGACGCCTTTAGGCTGTGTTTTCACCATATGACCAATTAAGGAGCTCGTAAACGGGTCAGTTTTTCGAAAATTTACTGCTGCTATTCGGGCAATCCCCAAAACGTAAATGATTTAATGTAAATTTTTGAGGATAGCCCGAATTGCAGCAATAAATTGCCGAAAAAGTAGCCCGTTTACGAGCTCCTTTATACATAATAATATAAGTCCGAGCTAAAGTCAACTTCGATCTTAAATAAAACATTTACTAAGGTTGAAATTTGTGTTACTTGACAGACATGCTACATAACGGACCCCGAAATGCAAGTTCAGTACACAAACATACGAAAAACGCTTCTACGACAGATCGGCATTGCGACGAACGCTTATGCGAATAGTTTCGAGGAAAACTATCAATCAAGAATCGACTTTATACCATTCTAACAAGGTTCAAAACTGCCGATTTTTCGCACAAGCGTTCGTCGCAATGCCAATCTGACGTATAAGCGTTTTTTATGTTTGTGTCGAACTTGCGTTACGGAGCCTGCTTGGCGTGTCAGCCACGACTTTTACTGGACCGATGGGCTTTCAAAAGGTTAAGGCCGTGTTTCCACCAGAGCTGTACCTACGAGGCAGCTGGGCGTTGAGCGAGGAGAAAGCCGCCAATAGGATTGGTTGGCCCTAGACAAATGAATGACGCCTTAAACACTGATTGGTAAATGTGTTCCTCGTACAGCACTGGCGCAAGCGCAGCCTTAACCCTTTGAACGCTCCGTCAAATGCAAAAGTCGTGGCTGACACGCCAAGCATGTCTGACAAGTAACACGAATTCAAACCTTAGTAAATATATTTTATTTAGGATCGAAGTTGACTTGCTCTGACTCATATAATAGATCAGTGGCATGGAAGGTACCACAGCTCTTGACAAAATATGTATCATTGGTTTTAAAAGGTAATATATGGTATATCCCATAGATTCCGCATAGCCGGGCGGCCCTCGAAGTATAACGAAAAGACAGTCCCAGGGCACGAAAGTTTGCTGTTGTCGCAGCCAATTGACTGCCATGGTTCTGTAAAATGCGCCAAACTCGTTGTAGATGGCTCTGGTGACGACTACCTGGGCGCTCTTTATTTCGTTGAGCTTCCGTATTCTTGACCGTATAATCCGACATTATACATATATAGTACCTGCACGTCTAGCACGACCTGCCCGCGACTCGTTTGTCGCTCAGTGCATCCCTTACATACTTGACTAGTCTGACAGAGACGCACTGAGCGACAAACGACTCGCGGGCATGTCGGTCTAGCCCCCCTGGATGACTTCCCAATAATAATAGTCTTTCTCACAAAAGAAGGAACTTGAACAGAAAAAGGAAAAAACTAACATCTGGACACGAACCGGGGTCTTCTGGTTTCGGGATCGCCAGATTTCCTATCTGAGCTATTATAACCTTATGATGGTGGCGAAATTTACCTTCGTATTCTAATGATATTGTAGCAGTTTTTCATTGCCTGAAAACACGGATAAAACGACGTTTTTTAAAATTGAAACCTAGCTAGATCGATTCATCGCCCCCGAAACCCCCAAAATACTCAATTTCATGAAAAGTTCTATTATCGTTGGAGCCGTTTCCGAGATTCAGATTATATGTACCTATATATATACATACATACAAGAATTGCTCGTTTAAGAGGGCGCCGACCGTCCAGTGGCGCCCTCATCACTGTTATTGTGTTTTCTATTAAAGGAAAGTATTTTATTAAAATTGAAGCCGTATAAGTTGTTACGCAACTTAATACACAACGTATATGCTATGTAAAATATAAAAATATACTCGTAGCTTTGCAAAGTATAACCATCATCTAATCAATTTAACAGAAAAAAGCGGCCACCATTTTCTATTAAATTGATTAGATGATGGTTATACTTTGCAAAGCTATATTACATAGCATATACGTTGTGTATTAAGTTGCGTAACAACTTATACGGCTTCAATTTTAATAAAATACTTTCCTTTAATAGAAAACACAATAACAGTGATGAGGGCGCCACTGGACGGTCGGCGCCCTCTTAAAGGTATTAGATTAGATAGATAAAAGGTACGAATTAAATATGCAGGTACTAACATCCGAAGTTAGGGCGGTAGATCTTGTAGTTCCTGAAGTTCTTGACCTCCCGATAAATGATCTCGTTGAGCATGTGGATGTCGATCGGCGCGCGCGTGCCGAACGTGCACTTGCCCTGGTCCGCCATGGCTGCCGATCCAATAATATTCAGAGTCATATTAGAAAGCTGAGCTGGTTTTTAGGGTCCCGTACCTCAAAAGGAATAAACGGAACACTTATAGGATCACTCGTGTCTGTCTGTTTGTCCGTCTGTCACAGACTATTTGCTGTCAATTAGCAGTCCTGAATAGAGGCCGTGTTCACTCACGAACTCTCCCCCCCTCCGCAGTAAAAATAAAACAAGTAAAGCTAAAATGTATGAGATAAAATGTGGAAGGGCGCAACTTCGTGAACGAACCGATCTCTACCAAGTTTCAGGGGCACTCTACACCATCTCACGGGACGCATTCATACGTAAGAATGAGACAGATATCTCTATCTCATTATTACGTATGAATGCGATGGCCAACGATGGCCCATTGACGAGGAGCCATTAGATTAGAGGTTAGCTGTCAACCAGGAGTGCGCGAGGAAAGAATCCACCAATAAGATTGCTTCATTTTGGAATAACTGCAATTCTATTGGTAGTTTTGGCTTGCTTTTGTCTTGCGTTTAGCTGCCTCGCATATCTGTGTTGGAAACGCAGCCCAAGTTTATTTATCCTCTATACACGCGTATTGGTGAAGCGTAATACGGTACTCCAGTCATCGTATTCTGGTGCTAGAGTAGGTAGGTAAAATAGCGTAAATAGGTTGCTACATAGGGAATAATGTCTGGTTGAATACTGATTTCGGCTAAAATGTCTCGCTTGCTTTTAATTTCAACTTTAAATATGTTAGGAACGACATCAGCACGCAACAAATGAACAGTTCTTGTGAAACCATAGTGCCAACCACATGTGTAAAGCTTAATAAATATTTTATCCAAGTAAAACACCAAAGTATTATATTACCCTACAAGATGCAGAACCAGTTGCCCACATCCCCGTAATTACCAGCTGAGCTGCATCCACCCCACTACCTAGCCTATAACCTGTGAAAAATTACTTGAAATTACTATCTACGTCTAAGTTTTGCTACTGCTAAATAGGCAGTTCTCAAACTGATCTTCTGGCTCAACTTGACTTAGTTTAACTAACCTTTGAATAATTTGTTGTTTAAATTATTAAAAAAACTGTTTATAAAATATTTCAATATGTCACTGTCAATTTATATCGGGATATGTCCAAATTCACAATATTTTATCTTATTTACAACCAAACTCTTTGTATTTGGTTCAAAAAAAAATGAGTTGGTTATGACCGAGGAAAAGAGATAAAGGTATCTCTATCTTGGAATGAATGAATCGTTTATTCTCTAGATGTCTACATAGTACATTAGAAGACATTAGATCATAGGTTCGAAACATGTCTCAACATTAATTTATAATGGTAGAGCCAAACAGTTATCCTCACTAGATGATTACTGTTCGAATGGGCCGGTTCGACCGGGGTAGTACCTCACTCTCACAGAATATTGGCGTAACGGCGGGCGTATTTTGAAATTTGGCGCCCTGGGCCAATAAGTTTCGCCGCCCCAGAAGTCAAGGAAAAAGGTCCAGTAGTTTCGGAGATAGGGGGGGGGGGGGGTCAATTTTCGCCTATTTATCTAAATAACTTTAAAACTCGTCTACGCCGCCCCTAGCCGATTGGCGCCCCAGGCCATGGCCCGGTTGGCCCTAGGGTAAATACGCCCCTAGTAATAGCTTGCTATTGCGTTTCGTACGGTGAGTGACGAGATCCGGAGGCCTATTCCCTTATCTCCATCCCATCCCCATTCCCCATCCTCCCTAGACTGGCAACGCATTGGCAGCACCTCTAGTGTTGCAGATGTCCATGGGCGGCGGTGACCACTTTCCATCAGGTGGGCCGTCAGCTCGTTTGTCAGTCAATTATGTCTGCAAAACTATATTTTTTACCCCCGACGCAAATAGAGGGATGTTACAAATTTAACGTGTGTATCTGTGAATCTGTCTGTGGCATCAGCTCTCCAACGGATGAACCGATGTTTTTGTTTTTTTTTTGTTTGATAGGTGACTTAATCGAGAGTCCTCTTAACTGCGATTCAAGAAAATCTGTTCTTCCGTTTGAAGATCATCAGCTCGTTTCTAGTTGAAATTTGTTATCATGTTACTTCAATAATATTGTAAGAGGGCTAATACATATTTTTTTAGGGTTTTTTTGTGTCGGGGGTATTTTAAACTTTTAATTTTAGTTTTATATATATCATTATAGGTAATGGCCGAATACTTATCAAACCTCACACAAAGATTATTAACATTAACAACCTTATTTTGTTTACTCTTTAAACGTGAATCCTTACCCGCCAGACATCTTCTACCTCAAAATCTTTTAACCTCTTATAAACGAGCGGATCAACAGGTTAATTTTAATAGGTCGGTTAAACCACTTACCCGTGTTAACTGCCGCGGCAGATTACACTGAGATTGCCGGCAGATTAACAGGGCTCTGTATTATAAAGCTACCAGAAATAATTCCACAGATAACAACCTAAATATTCTGTGTCGTGTTGCTACATTGAAAAAATGGGAGGGCTAGAAATAAACAAATTATTGCTAATATCAACCAAGTGACTTATTTCCGACAGAGCTTGCAAAGCTGTTTGCTAAAATCAAACAAATCAAAGCAATCACATGTCTATAATTTACAAAGCCGTTATTTATTTTCAAATAAGTCTAGGGTTGCATGTAGCCGTAAAATAGACAAGCCAAATAGGTACTTTGATGGCACTTCGTCTCGGAAAAAACTAGCGAGCCTTAAAGTAGTCGCATATGATATGTAACATCTGACATCTCAGCGCGCGCCCTCATTGGTCAGTCAAATAAAATAAAGCGCGCGCTTCCTCAGCTTCAACCCTACCACCGCGCGCGCTCATTGGTCAAATCAAATAGCGCGCGCTTCCCCGGCTTTCTGTTACACACTTCCGTTCCTTTTCACGAAATCACTCTCACAGATTGCAGGGAAGCGAGAGGAAAGATGTAACACATCAATAAACTTAGTTGGGCGAAACTTTGTAAAACACATACTCTGTACCTTGCTTTGAATAAACAATAAAAAAACGCAATTTGAAAACCCCTACTCTAAAAATATGTAGGCAAGCCATAAATATGTTTTTTTAATTGTAACCTTAAATAAGAATGATGAATTCTCAAAGGATACGAGTAGGTTAGGATTTATGTTTTTCCTCAATATAATGTCTAAATTTCGTTAATTGAATTCCATAGATACTTACATTTATCCTATACCTAAGTATATATATAAAAAAAAACTATTAACAGTGCTGGGCAGGTGTATGGCATCTTTATAATAATCATCACTACATAGTATAAAACAAAGTCGCTGTCGCTGTCTGTCTGTCCTTATGTATGCTTAAATCATTAAAACTACGCAACGGATTTTGAAGCGGTTTTTTTAAATAGATAGAATGATTCAAGAGGAAGGTTTATGTGTATAATATGTGCATAATATTGTAGAGAAACACTGATAAATTTAGAGGTTTCTAATGTGATGTCGTAAATAAACTAATTTTTTGCGCTTACATTGCAAACGCTGGCTGTACCCCACGAGATAAATCAAAATAATGTACTACAGTATTGTACACCTTAAAAAGGTCAATAAAATAGTCTGCGATGGTATATGTCTATCTCTTAAGGATAACCCACAATAACCATTTTTTATCCTTAACATTTTACGGGAAAAAATGGCTTATTTACGAAGTGATTTTAAGCAATACAGCATTTATCCTTATCCAATTAAGTATCTTAAATAGATTGTCCATTTAATAAAGATCAATATGGCTCTTTACAGCATGTAATTTAAATGAATATTTTCGAAGATATTACAGATTTAAAATGCAGGGACATAGCACTTTATGATTAACAGCGATCGGACTCGCGTTTATCGGAGCTCTCTGGAACATAAGCTGTAAACTTTGTTTATAACGACATTCTGTAGTAGGTAGGTATATTTAGTATCAGCATTGCACCCGTGCGAAGCCGGGGCGGGTCGCTAGTTATATTATATTTTAAAACGTTCATACTATACAGTTATGCTATAAATCTTTAAGTAAAGCTGCCTAAATGATAGTATGTTTTTGAAATGGCTTTAAATGGTTTATAGAAATTGGGCACTACGTTACATATTTTTGTCACATTGCTTCAAATTGTAAACTAACACTAAAATGTACATACATTCACATAAATGTGTGTGTGTGTGTGTGTTGTGCGTGTATGTGTGTGTGTGTGTATGTGTGTGTGTGTGTATGTTTGTGTGCGTGTTTGTTACGATTCAGCTCCGTTAGGTCCTGGAATAGCACATAGGGTAGATACATTTTATCCCAAAAAAATTATTCAAAAGTTTCCGATGGATTATCTATAACCGAAGTCGCGGGCAGAAGTACTCGAATAAATTGAAGCGTAGTTAGTTTAAATAACTGGTGAATAATCAGGGTGCGATTGCAGCGCCACCTGTTGGTCATTACAGCGCCATAGTCACGTCCTTCAGGAATCTGACGAGCTCCGTAGGCCGTCCGCACGCAACACTGATTTTCCTACATTCCGAATAGCCATGAGTTTTTAATCCTGAAGTCCCCAGCATAGTATTAATGCACACTTAGAGCATTTGTTTTATTCGCACCTGCCTATTCGTTAAAAAGTAACAAATGCTTTATACGCGCGATAAAAACTAGTTTGCTGTTTGGTGGTGTTTTACATTCGCAAAAAAAATTGTCTATTAGTGCTCCCGATTGCAGTGCCATCTGTCGGATACGTACACTTATTGTCCATAAGTGTACGTCCGTACGTAATCCGAATATTTGGTCATTTTCTATACCAATAAGAGCTAATCGATTCAGTTTGCATTCATGGTGACCCTCCTACAGGGACGGCCTTAGCCATTGCGAGGCGCCGGGCGGGTTAGTCTTTGCGAGGCCCTTTTCTTGTGGCATTTTTTAAGCATCATACAATATAATTGGTTGCACAATTATATTGATCGTCAGTACATCATATTGATAACAGCGCTTGTAGCTTTCTGGCTTGTACACAAAGTCCATGATTGGAGCATTTTTTAAGAGTTCCAATCACAGTCTTTCCAATGATGGCGTTGTCGGGGCCCGGCATGCTGAACTTTGTGTAAAGGCCATTATAATCCAAGCCAGGCTTGCGGCCGCCCTAACGCGCCCGAGGTGCGACCGGAGTGTTTGCGGCAATTCCAATTATCCGCCTTATGAAATAGTTGTCTCGTCGATGCGCGCAATATCCTCGATTGGAATTTTTAAGGTGCCGCGCGCGCCGGCGGCCGGAGGTTTTTAATTTCTCATTGGCACGTATTTATGAAGATTTTTGTGGGGTTTTCATGCAAAATACGCAAACGGCTTTGTCATGACTTTAGCGGAGCGAAAAGTATTATGTAAGAAGAAGAAGAAAGAAAGAAAAGACATTTATTCACTTCACAAGGACACACAATAATAAAAATTTATAAATATCAAATAATACAAAAAAAAACGAGGCACCACGGCATCACGGCAGTGAATCAGTCACTGGCTCAGCATAATGCTCAGCATAATGGTCAGACACCCGCAGCGCTGATTTTCAGCCAGCACCGTCTGTAGCAATCGGAGCGCTATACACTAAACACTAATAAGTAATTACACAAAACTACTTGGATAAATATGTGTAGCGACTGCGCAGTGAGCGCCTGAGTCAGTCACACACGACTGTGTGTCAGCCAAGTTTGCAAAGCAAAAAGCGGCTCACCACCCGGCGCCCGTAGGTTATATTACACGAACCATTTCGGGCCATTTTCGACCCTGTAATAAATTAAATATATAGAAGTCGGTGGCAAGTAAATTACGTATACAACTATACATTTCTCATACTGTGTTCATTTACTTGCCACCGACTTCGATATATTTAATTTATTGCTATCTCTGATGTTTGTAGGTAATTTACTAACGGCCAGTCTTTATTTATTAGTTTTCAAAGGGTTTTTGGAGTCGGTTTTGTTTTTAGTTATAAGTATTCAGAAAAACGCGTACCTTCTTTAATCATAGTTAGTATATACCTAAACTGTGCGCCTCTATTCAGGAACGTCTTAGCGATATTGTTGCAGCTCGCTAGCGAGATTCGCATCCCCCTCTTACGCATTAAGCATCGTGCGGAAGAGTGGGATGAGAATCTCGCTAGCGCGTCGCTACAATATCGCATGGACGTTCCCGAATAGAGACCCTGGACGACGAGCATTCTTTGGCGTCATTTTGTTATTTTTATTGTCTGTTGTCTGTCAATTGACTGACAAACCGGCAGACGGCCCACCTGATGGAAAGCGGTCACCGCCGCCCATGGACATCTGCAACACCAGAGGTGCTGCCAATGCGTTGCCAGTCTAGGGAGGATGGGGAATGGGGATGGGATGGGGATGAGGGAATAGGCCTCCGGATCTCGTCACTCACTGTACGCAACGCAATAGCAACCTAATCTTTACGCCGATATTCTGTGAGTGTGGTATTGCCCCGGTCGAGCCGGCCCATTCGAATAGTAATCTAGTGAGGATTACTGTTTGGCTCTACCACTACAATATTTCTTCTTTCTATCCACAGACCATGTATCCGATAGACTCCGCATAGCCGGGCGACCCCCGCTGCCAGCGTAAGAGGCAAGCCATTAGCGGCGGAGCTACACGCAGGCGCATAACTTCGAACGCACCAATCAAAACGCCGAGCGCCCCTCAACAGTGGCGGCGTAGGGTAGATTGCACCCCGGGCGGTTTTGTATTGAGCACCCATACTTAAAATAAAACACCAAATACTAAACATGCTTATGGTGGGTGTCATGTCTTGGTGGTAGTTATTGATTGATAATCAATAAAGGAAGAGATAAAAAGCCTGGCCTGTAGCTACCAGCAACGACTCGAACACCACCCAAACTCACTGGCCATGCAGTTAATGGTGCCGTATTATACAAAGCGACTCAAGAGACGTCACATAATGGAACTAGGCAGCTCAGATCAGCCTGACTGACTTCAATGAAGGGAAATCCTGATGGGGATGACACCCTGCCCGCCACAATCCTGCCAGCCCATTTGCTCATAGTATTTCTAAACTGATGGCAAATTAAAATACATAAAAAAAGTTATTTATTGATATGTCTTTAATGAGGGAGATTTTGTGCGCCTATTTTGGAGGGGCGAGTTGTCGTTGTCACCCCTTGGTGATTGGCACCCGGGGCGGATCGCCCCCCCCGCCCCCCTTTACGCCGCCACTGCCCCTCAAGTTTTGCAGCGTTATTTGCTAGCAAAAGTTAAGGTAAGCGGTGTCTAGGATATTTGGTCTGTGTTTCAATCTCAGGGATGACACCTATCTTGATAAAGGAAGTAAAACATTATCTAGATACAAAATTTCATCCAAAGCTAGGCCGCATCCGAGGAAGCAATTATATAAAGTATACAGGAAGTGCTCGCTTAATCTAATAAGATGTTATTAAATTCGCGCTAAAGGTGTCTTTTATAGCTGCGTGTTACTCACAGTCAACTAGCTACGATTAGGAATGATTATGTAGGTATTCAGTTTTTAATTATTTCTGCTATACTCGTAGCTAGTTGGAATATTAATTCCCTCGCAAACTCCGCAAACAAATTTAAAGCGAGACGCATAACTTTGTAATTAACTCATCAGTTTTTCGAGCATCTTTTATGGTTTAAAGACGTAATTGGTAAAGTTTCTTTACGAACAGACTTCTTATATTGTGATTTCGAACATATCGTTGGCTCTTTTAATATACATACATACATATTATCACGCCCGAAATCCCTAATGGGGTGGGCAGAGCCACAAGACTACTTGTGGCCACGTTTGATTAATTAGTCCTAAGATGGTGTGATGAACCGTATGGTGACAGATGATCAGCCCATCGCCCATACAGATAGTCCACCATGTTGGAGAGGACCCGTCCCTTAGTCGACTTTTACGACATGCCAGGATGATAAGCATCTGCACGCATTCTATGCTATTTCTTCACTCCCAGTGCAGCAGAGGAGTCTTTTAATATCAAGGGGGAATTAAAAGCTTCAGTTGTAACTATTTGTTAAAAATGAAATTTTTGAAACAAGCTTTTTTGCTGTGTACAAATAATAATAATGCATTTTCATTGGGCTATAGTACTCGTCAAGATAATCAAACGAGCCCAAACACGACGGGTTTATGTTGTGTAGTTGAGGAGTTCCTAAGGCTACCTTCCGACTGCATCATCAGACAAGCTCCATGGTACCATATTCCCTAGTAGCATTTTCGTTGGCATCCATTGGCCAACAGTAGGGGGGAATCCGTAATGCGTTGCCCACATAAAACTAACATTGGACCAATATAACAATAAGATTATCATTACACCCAACCAATTGACAACGTTGGGCTATTGTGAATACCACTACCGTTGTTTAAAAACGGTATATATTAAATAACGTTGGCTTGGGTTGGGTTGGTTGGCAGTAAAATATTATCATTACGCCTATCCACTTACCAAAGTTGAGCCAATGCGACTTCTGCTACCGTTGGTTATATTGCTTCAGTTGGAAGTACTACAATGACCTTCGGTTGTAGGCCTATCTCAAAACGACGGCCAAATCTAACCATTGTCCAACTAACGAGACGCATGACGCGCGACCAAATGCCAACAGTAACTGCTATAAGGGTTATTGTATTGTCACAGAAGTTACGCAGATATACAAAATTTCAGCTCAATCGGACACCGGGAAGTGGGTCCAATTTAACTTGCAAGATTTGATTACAGACAGACACCGGGACGGTTGAAACTTAATAAAACCTGTAAAAATGCTGGACAATAAATTGAATCCTTATCTATTGGAACATTTCTGGGCGGCTAGCACGACATGCCCGCGGGTCGTTTGCTCAGTGCGTCTCTGTCAAACTAGTCAAATGTGTAAGGGATGCACTGAGCGACAAACGACTCGCGGGCAGGTCGTGGATAAATTTCATAATGTACAGCTACGAGTATGTTATTCTCTTAACAAGTTTAGTCGGTGTTTTCGTCTCTCATTTCGACTTCAATCATAAATTGACCCGCGCACTAGTAGACATTGTGCAGAGTTAGGTGCCTATGACTTTTACAGAGCTGTGTCGGCCGAAGACATTCGAACATGTAGTTAAGTATGCACTGACCGGTTCAATTAGGGTTCGCCGGTGAGTTTGGTGACGAAGTGTGAGCCCAAACGCACCGGCAGGTGGCTTGCTTTGCGCCTAGAGCCTTGGCTATAAACAAACATTCTAGATTTGTCGGCGCCATAGCTGAGCACAAAATCGTTAATCAGTTAATCGTTAATTAACGAAGTTAACATTTCGAGTAACGGATTAACTTTAAAAATAGTTATCGGACTCAATAACTTCCGCTAAAACAATTAAAGTCCGTTTTTTAAACGTTAATTACCTAAGTACCTGTTATTTGCCAAAATGACATATAGGTTTTGATTTGAATTTGATCTCTAAATAATTAGGTATTATTACAAACTAATGTTAAACCCTTATTTTATGAATTTTTGGCCCATTCCAACATTTTTTATTTAAGTAACTCACTAACGCAATCACGAGTTAACGATTAATTTTAACTTCCGGTAAACCTTTCGAAATGTAACGCTTTAACGTTTAACGAAGTTAACTTTTATTGTAACGCATTATCGATTACCGAAGTTAACTATTTGATTAATGGTGCCCAGCTAATGGTCGGCACCGGCCGCACTGCGCGCTTGGCGCCTTCAATAGTCAACTAAGGTAGGCTCTAGGCGCTAAGCAAGCCACCTGCCTGTGCGGCTTCAGCCTAAGAGAAATACAGCCCAGGTTATTTTTTATAAATTGTTAAGTATTACAAATTGTGATCGCTAATCGCATATAATCTCGCAGATTCGCGGCAATTTCTCAATCGTTAGCGCATTGTCCGCAGCGCGGCGCATTACAATAGTTTGGCTCAAACAATGGCTTTTGTAATTTTAACGACGTTATTGCGAGGAAATAGGAACGGATTATAAGAACGAGAATTTGATTTTACATCTTACCTTCTGTAATCAATAATCCAAACTAGAGATGCAACGGATAGTTTGGATACCGGATATCCGGCATGGCCATTGTCCGGATAGCCGGATTATAATTCCCCGTGGTCCACCCAGATGAGCTATGGGCAAAAAATATTCCCTGTGGTCCACCCTGGTGAGCTATGGGCAAAAAATATTCCCTGTGGTCCACCCTGGTGAGCTATGGGCAAAAAATATTCCCCTTAGTCCACCTCCTTCCTCTGCTGCATAGAATGCGTGCAGATGCTTATCATCCTGGCATGTCGTAAAAGTCGACTAAGGGACGGGTCCTCTCCGATATGGTGGACTATCTGTATGGGCGATGGGCTGATCACCTGTCACCATACGGTTCATCATACCATCTTAGGACTAATTAATCGAACGTGGCCACAAGTAGTCTGGTGGCTCTGCCCACCCCACTAGGGATTTCGGGCGTGATGCTATGTATGTATGTATGTAGTCCG
This sequence comes from Tortricodes alternella, assembly GCA_947859335.1. Classification (NCBI taxonomy): domain Eukaryota; kingdom Metazoa; phylum Arthropoda; class Insecta; order Lepidoptera; family Tortricidae; genus Tortricodes; species Tortricodes alternella. Next base: position 6,139,020 of record OX401975.1, on the reverse strand, counting down.
CCTAGGTGAACAACGCGGGTGAACCACGGGCAAACGAGGCATTGTGCGCGGTGTGGTCGGTGGTGCTGTGCTCTACCGCATGATACGGGAGGGCATTTTTTCAATTATAACAGTGTTATTTAAATGGGTGTCATGGATGGTGGTTGACATGCGACTGCGACTGAACCTGCGATGGTGTCAGATTCGCGTTATGACACCTCAAAATTGCATTGAGCAGTTCCTTACTATATATTTCCATGTGTCGCACCGATGGATGGATGCACCGAGCTAAGTCGAGTTGCAAAAAAGTCGACTCGAGTTGACTCTTTTAGAATGTAACTGGAGTTACTCGAGTTCAACAACTCGGTAATAATACCTAGCCAAGAGCGGACTAGGTATTATAATTATGTCCACAAAACAATATAAGCTGTATTTGAATCGCCTTGCAGATATCTTTGTTAAGTATATCGGTGTATCAACATACCTACATAAAAGATCTGGCCCTCTTAGTCCATATCAAAAGGTCAGGAAGCTATAAAATAAACGGGGTTAGATAAAAATTTATGCTATACAATATTGACCTGTGATAGCGCCATCGAAAGAAGACAAGATCTCATCCGCCATCCCTATCTCCCTCTCATGTCTCCCTAGACCAGCGACGCATTGGTCTCTTGTGTTGCAAATGTCCAAGCGCTTCGAGAAAAAGGTTTAAATTATGAAAGAAAATGTAAATTAATGCATGTAAAAGAAAACAAGATCATTTTGACTGTTCCTTTTTAGGGTTCTGTACCCATAGGGTAAAACGGGACCCTATTACTAAGGCTCCACTGTCCGTCTGTCTGTCTGTCTGTCTGTTTGTCTGTCTGTTGTCTGTCTGTCCGTCTGTCACCAGGCTGTATCTCATGAACCGTGATAGTTAGGCAGTTGAAGTTTTCCAAGATGATGTATTTCTGCTGCCGGTATAACAACAAACGTGATTTTTTTGCTCGTTTTTGCTCAATATTGATAACGGCAACAGCTAGACGCTTGAAATATTCACAGAATATTTAGTTATAAATTCACTTTAAAAATAAATACTTAAATTAAAATAAAACAAATATTTAAGGGCTCCCATACAACAAACGTGATTTTTATTGCCGTTTTTATAGAATGGTCAGGAACCCTTCGTGCGCGAGTCCGAGTCGGACTTGTCCGGTTTTTTATGTTTAATCAGTTTAATGCCTTGATTCGTTAAAACGTTTCATGAGTGAAATGGAAAAATAGCACCTATCAGCGATACCATCCTATCTGGAACCAATCATTAGTAGTTTATGCAACGGTTGCATAATGATAGGCCTTAAAACACTAGTGCGGTTTTCATGAAACGAGCTTTAGCGAGTTTCATAATAAGATCGCACGTGTGTTTTAAGGCCAAATTATGCAGAGTTGCATACATAACTTTATCTACACACATATTATAAATCCTCCATGATGTGTTCAGAAACAATATTTTCTGGCAACAAGTTATTTATTGCAATCGTGGCTGCATATTTCCGATATCCGGCGCATTTTCACATCACACACTCACTCCGAGAAGACTACTATTCATATTTTCAACTAAAATGTAAATTACAAACAACTTTTTCTATTCAATTCAACAACAATTCTACTTTCGTTCAGCAAAAAACCAACATAATGGCGGCAATTCGATCCTCCGTCAAGACCATTTTTTTTAAATCATAGACAAACAAATGAAGTCTCTATTCTCACATCACTCGAGATAAAATGTCGTTCGGTTTATATTAAAAAAACATACTGAATTGATGTTTCGTATCAATAACTGTTTAATATCTATGGATACTAGAATAGAGACCCACTTGAGTTTTGACAGCTGTTCCAAATATAATCTCATTTCGATACTAAAATCGATACTGTAATAACATTGCAACACTGGTTTTACCTAATTGGTTGTCACAATGGTGGTCATTTCCTACGGTTTTTGATTACACTATGGATATTTTATGATATGGGTGTAGATAAAATATTATGCGAGCTTTTGTGAGGGACAAAATATTGTACCAAGGCAATTATTTTAACACAGCTCTGCATTTTATCCTTGATATCGTGGAAAATGCAGAGCTTTGAAAGGCAGGAGAATGAATAATTATAGTAATATCTAAACACTTTACCTGGATATTAAATCCTTACTATGCGCGGAGCCAGCGGACCGAGAGGGTCTGCTTATATTAATTTTCCAACTCGTGGAAAAGATCGCAACCGTTTAATTTTATATTATAAACCTTGTTGTCGGTTTCTTTGGTCGGCCGAGTGGAGGGAAATAATCAAAAACATATGATACAGGTTGACTTTTTAATGCTTAATCGTTATTATAGAAATCGTTGTTTGGTGGGTTTATATATCGTCGTCTGGTACCCATAACACAAGCCCTTATAGCTTACTTCGGCGTGAGATCGATTTTTTCAAAGGTTTTCCCCTTATTAATTTATATTATTTATTTGAATTATTATTGTCATTTTTATCTTAGTCTAAAAAGATATATATTTTGTTTTCTTACTGCCGGATAAATATTTTTTTCTTTTTCTTTCTTTTATACAGGTAATCTAGACTTGACGCTACATAGTAGTTAGTTGACACTTCTACAACTTCCAATATCATTAATGCTTTAGTTAAAGATGAAATTGCATCAAAGGCTCACATTCTTATAACTACAAATCTATAAGAATTAATTAAAACAATAGCTTATCTTGAAGTCTAATAGTTTCGATGCACTTCAATACATTCCAAATTGTAACCTAATTGCGATCGTCAAGGTTCGAATTGGACTAACACCGCTGACAGACTTCATAACTCGCGTAGTAAAGTTCGTAGCACGTCTACGCCGTAGCGAAGTTCGCCTAAGCTTGTTCAAATGTTTGACAAACAAGAGGTCGAGTTTTATTATTTATCTTTGAGTTTGAGGTCCTTTGAGGAGTCCAGGTGAGAGAGCTTTGTTGTTGAGATTAAGATAAGGCATAAAGGCAAAAAGAGAAAGGAAATAAATGGACATACACACACACACACACACACACACACCAAACCAAAAACTAATGTAATATTAGAATTCTTAGGTTTATTAACATATTATATACCTATACTATATTTGGAAGAGCGAGATACAGGTATACTGTTTATTGAACACTGGCTGGTCCGCTGATCACCGTCGTAGATGATATATTGTTGCGAGGAGGGGTCACAAAATGTGGCCTGTTTTGTCACTTTCTTTCCAATGTAAAAACCAAAGAATCAGATATACCTATATTTTTTGTGAAATTGAAGACAGATACGACCTGAAATCTAGGATACCATTTCTCTATAGCGGGGAGAGCAAACTTATTTCAATACGACCCAAAAAACGTAATAAATATTAGGGGGGCAGAATATTAACTAAAATATATTTTAACATCGTTTAATTTTAATTGTACCTATACCTATATTTAGGATGTAGATAAACTAAAACACCCTGGGCGCCCTGGGCGTCTATTCGGGAACGTCTAAGCTCTCTTACGCATTACGCGTCGTGCGGAAGAGTGTGACGAGGAATCTCGCTCGCGAGTCGCTACAACATCACTTAGCGTGCCCGAATAGAGGCGCAGGGAAGCTAAACAGCAAGAACATTTAATGAGGTTGTCCTCTGTTCAGAGCGTCTATTCGGGAACGTCTAAGTGATACTGCAGCGACCCGCGAGCGAGACTCGCATCTCGCTCTTACGCATTACGCGTCGTGCGGAAGAGTGTGACGAGAAATCTCAGTCGCGAATCGCTACAACATCACTTAGCGTTCCCGAATAGAGGCGCAGGGAAGCTAAACAGCAAGAAACTTTAATGAGGTTGTTATCTGTTCAGGGCGTCTATTCGGGAACGTCTAAGTCATTCTGTAGCGATTCGCGAGCGAGATTTATCATCTCGCTTTTACGCATTACGCGTCGTGCGGAAGAGTGGAATGAGAAATCTCGTTGATGAGTCGCTACAGAATCACTTAGAGTTCCCGAATAGAGGCGCTTGGCGTCTATTCGGGAACGTCTAAGTGATACTGCAGCGACCCGCGAGCGAGACTCGTATCTCGCTCACGCATTACACGTCGTGCGGAAGAGTGACATGAGAAATCTCGCTCGCGAGTCGCTACAACATCACTTAGCGTTCCCGAATAGAAGCGCAGGGCCTGTATTCGGGATTGCCAAGTGATTTACTATATCGCCACTAAAACGATAAAACCGCGAATGTGAACGTCAAACACGTACAATAACGACACATTCGCGGTTTTGGCATTTTAGTGACGATTTATTAAGGCCCGTCACATACATTCGTTTTCCTGATTCGATTTCCGAATTCGTTTTCCGTATGCGGACACCCCGAACGCAGCCATTTCATATAAATCGTTCTACATAACACACACATTCGAACAAATTCCGTTCGGAATTCCGTACGGAAAAATTACGAACGTGTGTGTCATGTAGAACTATTTATATGAAATGCTTGCGTTCGGGGTGTCCGCATACGGAAAACGGATTCGGAAATCGAATCAGGAAAACGAATATGTGTGACGGGCCCTAAATCACAGCAGTCCCGAATACTCAGCGGCCAACCCTAGCAAGGTTTTTTTTTTAAATATGAAGAGGGGTCAAACGAGCAGGCTGGTTATCTGATGGTAAGCAATCACCGCCGCCCATGGACACCCGCAACACCAGCGTAATTGCGGATGCGTTGCCGGCCCTTAGAGAAAGGAGCAGGCTGACAAACAGGCAGACGGCCCACCTGATGGAAAGTGGTCACCGCCGCCCATGGACATCTGCAACACCAGAGGTGCTGCCAATGCGTTGCCAGTCTAGGGAGGATGGGGAATGGGGATGGGATGGGGATGAGGGAATAGGCCTCCGGGTCTCGTCGCTCACCGTACGAAACGCAATAGCAAGCTATTACTTTACGCCGATATTCTGTGAGTGTGGTACTACCCGGTCGAGCCGGCCCATTCGAATAATAATCATCTAGTGAGGATTACTGTTTGGCTCTTCCACTGCAAAAAGGTTGACACAAGGATAAGTTAAACCGTCTTATTTCTAAGTGCGTCTCTCTCACACTGGTGCCGACGAACGAGATAGTCAGAGATATAGACGGGTTTAACATATCCCCGGTTCTGGCATGCTAGGGCCACTAAGGTGACTCTACTTCACACTTCTTGAAGTTAGATTAAACTAATAGTGAGTCGGTTTTAAGTCCTTCGCGTGCCGGAGTTGGCCCGCGGGCCATTTTGCCCACCCGTGGTCTGTAGCCTCCACGAGCGCCCGCTCGGCGAGGCGACACTCGGCCAGTCGCCAGTCGCTCGCGATGCCTCGGTCGGGACGCACGCCGCCGCCGCCCTGAAGTTCGCGCCAACTTGAGGCAGTACACGTGTTAACTGTTCACGTATTTCACCTGGTGAGTTTTGTATTTAAATAGATAATTAAAAGATGTTTATTTTATTATGATACAGAAGGAGGATTAAGAAAATCGTTGTAAATATTAGGAGAATTAAGCAAATGTCATAAGTTTTCTAATATTGGTTTGTTGATTAAAATTACTGTGAAAGCCATGACGCTTTTAGAATGAGCTTTGGGTTGCATTCTAAGAAAGACTCAAAACTAATATTATGACTTTTTAACTATATATGTAATGATATACTTATATTTTTTCAGTGGAATAAATTTTAAGAGTTCTTAATTATTAAAATAATATGATTTTAATGTTTGCATAGAAATATGAGCGCGTATCTTAGCGTTACAGTAGCCATGTAACTGTGTAGCATGCTACGCCTGCCGCTACGGCGTAGCATGAATGCGTAGCGTCTACTGTGAAAGGTGCTTTGTTTGAGGTTAATTGCTACAAATAATTTTAACATAAAAAAAATACTCAATGCACTGAATTGGCTACTTGCCTATAGTAACAAATATTAATATATTTCTGTGGAACGGTTTCCACAGAAATATATTAATATTTGATACTATAGTCAAGTAGCCAATTTAGTGCATTGAGTATTTTTTTTTCCTCAATAGTACATTATAGAATAGGATTTATGTAAAAATAAATCAAGATTATGTTACACTTAATATAAATTATAACTTAAAAACTTCAATTTGAACTTCTAACTCACTTGACTAAACACCAGTCACGACGTATGGCGTTTGCATAACTTAGTTGCGTTCCAAATCACGCCGTCCACCTTAATCGTTGTGATCACCGTGAGCGTTATTCGGACCGTACCCTCATTACACACTATCCTTTTTTGAAGTTTACGACCGGTTTCAGTATATTGACGTCACACGCGACAGCTGAGAGTAAGATAGCGACTTAGCAGATAATTTAAAAATGAAAAATAGTGCTTCTACGAAAATATTTTACATAATCTAAAATGAGCTAACAATACATACATACATACACATCACGCCCGAAATCCCTAATGGGGTGGGCAGAGCCACAAGACTACTTGTGGCCACGTTCCATTAATTAGTCCTAAGATGGTATGATGACAAGCAGCCAAAAATATTGTTAAATAAATGGTCAAGAACTGAATAAGATGTGAAACCTTATAAATTTTAAAACTAAACGATTCCTAAAAATATAGCTAAATTAAAACTAAAAAAAAAAAATCCTTCTTGATATATGTACATCATTTGTAGGGTTCCGTACCCAAAGGGTAAAAATGGGACCTTATTACTAAGGCTCCGCTGTCCGTCGGTCCGTCCGTCTGTCACCAGGCTGTACCTCATGAACCGTGTTAGTTAGACAGTTGAAATTTTCACAGATGATGTATTATATTTCTGTTGCCGCTATAACAACAAATACTAAAAAAGAATAAAATAAATATTTAAGAGGGCTCCCTAACAACAAACGTAATTTTTTTGCTCGTTTTTCTCGATATTGATAACGGCAACTGGTAGACGCCTGAAATAATCACAGAATATTTAGATATATATTCACTTTAAAAATAAATAATTCAAATTAAAAATAAAATATACAACAAACGTGTTTTTTTTCTGCTTGATTATAGTTAATGGTTCGGAACCATTCGTGCGCGAGTCCGACTCGCACTTGTTTAAATTACAGTGCACTTAGTATTACAGAATGAAAGCTCTTAATATAAAAATAGAACGCCTTCTCGCCTCAACGCCGCTTACATACGGCACATTGGGAGTCGTTCACAGTGAGAAAAATAATTACAATTTAGATATTTAGGTTTCAGAAACTGCGTCTCTTTACAACATTGATGGTCCTGGTGCTGGTACATTCTTTTTATTTTATTGTATTACTAGCTTGTTCTTTTAACTTCGTTCGCGTGTAATTCAGTTATAGTTATTCCGTATTTTGTTTTGTTTTAAAACCACCTCTGTATTAAAGGGAACAAAAGTGCGCGCGTCGGCGCACGTTGGTTTCGCGAATATCTCCTAAACGATTTCTTACTAAAATTTAAAAAACATATGTTTATGCTTTACAATTTTAGAGGTATCAAATAAGATAAGCACGATGGGCAAGAATATATTTTTCTGGACTTTACATGTTTTTAGATCGTGACTAATTTATTTTCGTTTTTCCTAATTATGCTTACGCCAGCTCAATACCTTCCTAAGAAAAAGTGTTGACAAACAGACGGACAGCAAAGTGAATTTAAAAGGGTACGTTTTTCAAAATTTGGTACGGAACCCTAAATATGTAGTTCTTCTTAAAGAAAGTAAAGTGACCGATTTCCAATGAGACACGGACAAATGATGTCGCTGACAAATTGTTGGAAAACCAATGAATTATGCTTAGAATTTTAGATGTTAGAGAATCCACTATGTTGAGAGGCTTAAGGCCTTACATTGAGGGCGGGGCAGAAGCGCGACGCGGCCGCAGCGTGAAGCTATCAGGCGCCTCATTCGGGAACGCTAAGTGATTCTGTAGCGACTCGTAAGCCAGATCTCTCATCTCGCTCTTACGCATTTCGCGTCGTGCGGAAGAGAGGAATGAGAAATCTGGCTTACGAGTCGCTACAGAATCACTTAGCGTTCCCGAATGAGGCGCCAGGCCGCCGATTCTCGGTGCATTCGAGATAATGTCGATTGCGAGATTAAACTTCAGATTCATACAGTTGTGTCAAACGACTGTATGCACTGACGTTTAATCTCAATTGTGAGATTATTTCGAATGCAACGAAAATTGGGGATCTGGCATGTGATTCTCTAACGTGCGCAGCGGCTGATCAGCGATTAAATTCGACATTCTAATTTAGACCGAATTACTTTTTCCTTACAGTCTAAATTAATAGTTTCGTTTATCCGCTAGAGAATCACACCACTTGTGTTTCCACTGGAAGTCGTAACAGTATTCGGAACTGCTAAGTGGTTCACTATAAATTGACATAACCGTGAATGTGAACGTCAAACACGTACACGACGACGACACATTCGCGGTTTTGGCATTTTAGCGTCGATACAGTAAACTTGGCCGAATTCAGAAATGCCACTTAAGCATTTGAATGCATATTGGGTCCAATTCGAAACGGTATCTTCTTCATTTAAAATTTTCTGAACATAAAAATAAAAAAACTTCCAACTATATTTTGTATAGCAGAAATCCGTCGAAATCGAGTTTGATGTTGCTAATTTAAAATTTAGTGAATTTAAAATTTAGCTAACACACTTTCGAATTGGCCCCATTAAATAGTTAAATGTCCCTCAACTAGTTCTCAACCTATACAGGCACGTCACTGAAACGTCACTTTAATTAAAGCTCAATTTGAGTGGCCTTTCTGAATTCGGCCATTCGCGGTCCCGAATAGTGGCCCTTGACATAAGCATCGCCGCGCTGCGGTTGCGCGAAGCGAAGACGAGCCACAGATTATATACAAGTTACTACGTAGCAGATGCACCATTCGCGTTTGCCTACCGCTCTAACCGCTCGGCCGCTTCCTCGAGGGAACTACTATAGGTTGAGTGTCAATTGCGCAACCGCTTGAATGCTATTTCGTGAACCCGTTGATTCAAGTCGATTGAATTCTTTAAAATGTCTCAAAGGGCTTATTGTGACGTCGATCGTTGTAAGTAGAAAACGATGCAGAAATGTATGTGTAATTTACGAATTATAATTCTTGTAAAGTGTTATTTATACAATACTACTATCGTAATCGAATATGCATCTTAATTGTAATAATATCATATTTCGTACATATTCGTCGGATGCATTCAGGATTATCTGTCAGCCGTTGGCGAAGCTAAGTCAACGCTCATGTTTAGTTAGGTACATATTTATGCTCTCATACTCATTCATTTTTTATTTAGCCAAAGTTGAAAAAAAACCTACTGTTGAGTTTCTTGCGGCGTTTCTTCACAGCAGATGTCACCTTTCGAAGCGCTGGTAGATTCAGACATGTAAAAGAGCCCAGGTGGCCTACTTGCAAAATAAATATTTTCATTTTCATAGCTGCCAGCCCTTGCGTAGAAGCAATTTAATGGCCTCGGACGCTGGTCAGAGAAATAAATACTTTACGAACCCGTGAGTAGGCACATTTTAGCGTTTAGCGCGCGAGTTGCAGTCATGTTGGGGGAAGTACCGAGACGCGTAGGTAACGATAACGGTGACTATATATTGTATGAAGTGATGGAGCCAGCAGGTCCACGCTACGATCGCGCCGCGCTCCCGTCCCGCTCACAATATGCCCGTGCCCTTAGTGTTGCTTTGAGACATCCGTGCTGGATAAAGTTTCTGAATCGCGAGTACTCAGCATATCTAAAAAATTTAATTCATTGCATACTACTTGGCTTACCAAATGGCGTTATATTTATTAACCGGAGTTTTCCGATTCGGCTCTGATTTACCTTTCATCTGAGGTTATTAATCACTTTCATTCCTGTGTCCACAAAGAATGGGTTTCGATACGTTTGCAGGTTATAAATGGATTTTATTCAGGCCCGTTCCATAGGCGTAGCATGGGGGGGGCAGAATTTAAACAGATCACTTGATATAAATTAGGTAAGTACCCACTTTTTGCCTGGCCTCCCCAGAAAAAAAAAACATTGCTCACCTTTGATCCGCTCTGATCACGATTTTTTTAACGTGAATATAGGAAGAGGTAGGTGCTTTTGTAGTTGCATTGTGGTTTTATTTATTTACTAGCTCTTACGCAGACAAAGTTGCGCAACTTTGTCTGCGTCGAAATGAATCTTTAAACTACTTAACGAATCTTCATGTCACAGGGTCCGATTCGAAATGGAGCCTTCTAAATTATAAATACCCTAAACTTAAAATAAGAAACGTTAAACTCAATTTTGTATGTCTGTCGAACTTGAGTTTGAGATTTCTTATTTTAAGTTTAGGGATTTTTTTATTAGCCAACACACTTTCAAATTGGCTCCACTGACTATCCACTGGTTATCTTGCCTATTAAATTTTCTTAATAATTTGAAGTGCAACTCTAGTGACCTTACTACAACACTAATACAGTTACTGAGTAACGGATAGGCGGGCGGAACCCGCATTGCACCCGGAAATGGCCGAATCTAGTCATGTTTAGACACGATAAGTCACGTTGCACTAGACCTGCACTCACGACGTAAGCATGATGACGAGTAATGTGTATAACCAAACGTACTTACTTTTTATAAATAACTAGCTTTTAACCATTACTTAAACTGCGTGGAAATGTATCTTTAACCCTTTCAACGCCCCTGATGCTTATAGTTGTCGGAGGTACAACTCAAAAGAGACCTCTCGTATAAATTAAGTTGATTTTTGCATAGCTTTTGAAACGCGCTTGACGTGTGAGTGACACATTTGCATTTGACGTAAGACTTCGTCCGTGTGGAATAATTATTTAAGTAGCCTATGTCCTTCTCCAAGATCCAAATTATCTCTATGACAAAACTCATTAAAATTGGTTCAGCAGTTAAGGCGTGAAAACATAAAAAACAGAGTTACTTTCGCATTTATAATATTACAAGCTGGTGCCCGCGACTTCATCTGCGTAGAATAATTATTTAAGTAGCCTATGTCCTTCTCTAAGGTCCGATCTATCTCTATAGCAAAATTCATCAAAATTGGTTCTGCGGTTTAGGTGTGAAAACGTACCAAACAGAATTACTTTCGCATTTATAATATTACTAGCCGGTCCCCGCGACTTTGTCTGCTTAAAATAATGATTGAAGTAGCCTATGTCCTTCTCCAAGGTGCAATCTATCTCTATACGACAACTCATTAAAATTGGTTCAGCAGTTAAGGCGTGAAAACAGAATAAACAGAGTTACTTCTCATTTATAATATTACTAGCGGGTGCCCGCGACTTTGTCTGCGTAGGATAATTATTTAAGTAGCCTATGTCCTTCTCCAAGGTGTAATCTATCTCTATAGCGAAATTCATCAAAATTGATTTAGCGGTTTAGGACTAAAAACGTAACAAACAGAGTCTATACGAAAACTCATTAAAATTGGTTCCGCAGTTAAGGCGTGAAAACATAATAAACAGAGTTACTTCGCATTTATAACATTAATAGCGGGTGCCCGGAACTTTTTCTGCGTAGAATAATTATTTAGGTAGCGTATGTCCTCCTCCAAGGTCCAATCTATCTCTATAGCAAAATTCATCAAAATTGGTTCAGCGGTTTAGGCGTGAAAACTTCGCATTTATAATAGTACTAGTGGACCCGCCACAGCTTCGCCCGCGGTGCTTTCCATACAGACTTTATCACCCCTTTTCACCCCCTTCGGGACGGAATTTCAAAAAATCCCTCCTTAGTACTCCTCTAGGGTACTCGAGGAATGTCTCGGTAGTGTTTTATATGTATTGATGCACGCACGAACCTGACGTTCATTATTAGCCCCTATTTCACCCTTTTAGGGGTTGGTTTATAATTATTTCTCGTTTAGAAGCCGTCTTGTTCTAGACTGTGGGCAGTCGCTGGAGCCCATTTTCCCATCTGTTTAGTATTTCCGCCCCCGTCGCGACCTTAGCCTTCGTGCATCCGTTTCTAATGGTGTTTATGCACTATGCACTGCCCTTGGCTTTGCTGCAATATCTAATTATAGAACGTGAAATATTAGCAATGGAAATCACTGTTTGAATAGATAATCGGTAGTAGATTAGGTTACTGCGGCTACTGATTGGGTGTATAATCAAAGATTCATGTTAAATATGGAGTTAACTGTTAACACACTGTTTACATAGATACATTATTATTATTATTATTCTTTTGTTTTGGCTGTTTGTAATTTTTGTCTATCCACGCATTGTCTTCTCTCGTCAACTCCAAGGTTAGCTGGAAGAGATCCCATTAGGGATAAGCTCGCCTTTGTACACTGTTTATGTCATAATGCAGAATTTTATTGTTGTCATTTATGTGCAATAAAGAGTTTACATACATGCATACATACATTACAAGACAAGAGTGGAAGTCACAATAATAAATGTAATGCATACCTACAGGATATTAGGATTGACATCTGTCATATTCAAATGACAGATGAATATAGATAATATAGATGCTGATGCAAAGCAATGCAATTACTGATTTTAGGCTAAATAATGTACGGAGCGGATAAAATTTAAAAGTTAGTCGTGGCATGCTGAAAAAACCGCGTCGCCCGGACTGGCCCGGAGTTCGGACATTCGACAATATTTCGAATAAAACAATATCCGGGTTGATATATCACACGTACAGTCGAGGTCAAAAATATCTACGCGGACAAAGTGGTCAAAAATATGGCAATATGAATTTATTTTCAGTTATTTTTAGCCAGATAGTTTTGGCCCCTATGGCAACGTATACAGGGTTTTACAAAACTACTCGCAAAGCCGAAAGGAGGTTAAATGGGGCCTTATAACGAGTCCATTCACAATATTTAAGAACCGTAGTAACGCTGTATAACATACACAAAAAAAGAAAAAAGAAATTATTTTCACTGATGTGCAAACCCTATTTCAGTAAAATTAAATTATTAGGTAAAATAGGTACGTAGGCCTTTCTGTGAAATAATCTGGTTCCTGACTAAGCTGAGCTTACTAGGGTTGACCACATTTTTGGCTTTGATAATTAATTATAGTTTTTACGGGGTATTTTGTAACACGTTGTATATATTTATGACCTCGACTGTACAACACATACGTGAAATTTAGATTGCTTGTACTTATTAGTGCATAAACGCCCTAACCATAATATCCTTGCTAACTTTTAGCATAGCATTACATTTTACGGTTCCATATCCAAACCGGGACATAACGGGACCCTTTTACCAAGCCACAACATCTGTCCGTCCGCTTGTCTATCAGAGTCCCGTATATAAGCGACGGTAAGAGATACAAAATTGGACTTTTTACACAGATTATGTTGTTCATTGACATACTGGTAAATAATAAAAAGCACAATGGAGTGAGAATTACAATAGTACGGAACCCTTGTAAGTTACTTCTACTTGCACTTGACCAGTTTTTAACTAATTAGTTTTAGAGAATGGGATGAATATTTCATTTGGTGTGCCTCGGACTTAGTTCGCGCAAAGAAATACACCAAATAGGGGTAGGTTCGCAACCCTCATAGGCTATCCTCCTACCTAGTATATACTTTAAAGTCACTCACGGAGTTCCAAATATATCGTTATAATATCTTTTCTTGTGAATCTGAAGGGATCGCTTCAGGAAACCCTATTAGCGGAGGTTGTGGCTTCTTTTCAAAGAATGTTACAAATCGTGGTGTATTCTTCTGCATTTTTTACGCGAATATTTTTATCATCTATACATATGTATAAAACAGTACCGTGACTCACTTATAGACAACGCACAGCCTAAACGGGTGGTCCTAGAGGTTTGAAATTTGGAGTAGACATTCCTCGAGTACCCTAGAGGTGAACTAATGAGGGATTTTTTGAAATTCCCCCCTAAAGGGGAGAAAAGAGGTGATAAAGTTTGTATGGAAAATGCCGCGGTTGAAGCTGTGGCGGGTCTTCTAGTGTTGTATATACAATCTTTGGTTTTAAAATCTTAATTGGAGATTTGTTTCATTAGCCTTTGGAATGCAACAGTCAGCTGTAGGCGACAGCAGATTTCCGTGCCGTTTCCGTGCGCCACGGCATGCCGTTTTCCATACATTTTGTCACTACAGCCGTCACTCGGCGTCTGGGGCACGTCTTCTCGCACTCAGCCGTGGCTTTCAAAAGATTAAACCGTGGCGTTTAGTTTTGGTATCGGGATTCAGAAACTGTAAAGTTCTGTGGTGTGATAAACGAAACTATTAAATTAGACGTAATAACAAAGTCGTTAGGCTGAAATTTAAATGTGTCTCTATCGCTGATGAACTCATAACATTGTAGGAATCCCCTGGATATGTGCTGCGCAAGCCCGGTTGTTTTGGTGATCTTTGAGGTCTATGTCCTGTGCTGTGATTCTCTTACATAACAATTCGTCACCAAACTCACTGGCGAGCCTAACTTGACTTTGGTTGTGTTTCGACGCAGCCGGCAACGTCCGTAGGTATCTAACTCCGTATAATGCCAACGAGGGCGCGGGTCAATTTATGATTGTCGTTCGAAATGAGAGACGAAATGAGTGACGAATATTACGAGAATAACACAGCAGCAGTGGACGTCTTTCGGCTGAATTCAGGATACATACATACATACATAACATCACGCCCGAAATCCCTAATGGGGTGGGCAGAGCCACAATTCAGGATGACGAAAATATTCGAGAACATTCCATTGTGTTTAATCACTGAGTGTTACTTAGCTATTTCTAAAGTAACTACACTGTGTTTGTAACTGCAGTAAGAGTTGAAGCGAGTAAAAATGCGGGCTGCCCGTCTTTGTACATCGGCAATCACTGGACCTTTTCTTAACATGCCTATTTACTTGTAGACACGGTGCATGCAATCCGCGCAAGTGCATCGACTGGCGTGCATAACACACATGCCACAAAGCACTAACATGCATGCCACAAAGATAAATTAGAACCGTTTATCTCTATGACTATCCCTTTCGTCCGCACTAGTGTGAGAGAGACGCACTTAGAGATAAACGGTTCTAAATCTTTGTGCCATGCATGTTAGGGCCGCTGTGCTCACAGCCGTTCGTTCCAATCAAACAGATGTTTTTCTGAAGACATTCTTGAAGTAAACTTTTTAAAGTATTACGGAACTACTTGGAGACGGCTACAAACCCTGGGGACAGAGCTGTGATCGGTCTTAGAAATGTATTCCAACGATGGCTCTTTAATAGTATTATTCCAATAATGGTGCACTCAGCATCGCTGCAATCCAATATGCTAATACATATGTTTGGGTGCTATCTGCTTAGTTTCAGCCATGTAAAAGCGTTTAAAAAGGGAAAAATAACTAAAATTTAATCAGGAATGTAGGACTATTTTCCGTCGTATATTGAATTTTTAATTACTTACTACGCGGTTTCGCCAAGCTTTATTGTCAGTGCAGACGTCATCCAAGGCAACGTGCACTAACGTTAAATGCATTTAAGAACTGTCTAAACATAAAAATAGAATTAGTACCTAGTCAGATATTAAAGTAATTTAACGACTCAAATCATACTCCACACCGCTTAGAAAAGGACGTGGCAAAACCATACAATTGTGATCCAAACTTTTGTAACTGGTAGTCCAGAGTCTTTCTTCGGAAATCAGGGCGTCTATTCAGGAACGTCTAAGTGATACTGCAGAGACCCGAGAGCGAGACTCGCATCTCGCTCTTACGCATTACGCGTCATGCGGAAGAGTGGGCTGAGAAATCTCGCTCGTGGGTCGCTACAACATCACTTAGCGTTTCCGAATAGAGGCGCTGTAATACATTTTCGATTTGAACATAAGGGTGTCCAAATCAAAAAATTCCCTATACTCTGTTCGGATAGGTATTTAACTAAATGTAAACAAACTAACCCACGTGACTCAGCTAACCAGCCAATCCAGTGAATGCTTTTTATGTATGGTATGTCTTGATTGGCTGGTTATCCGAGATACGTGGCTTGGTTTGTTTACATTTAGTTAAATACCTGTCCAAACAGAGTATAGATATGTCACGTACATAGTTGTATGGTTTTATGGTAGCCGTTTTAATCGAAACTTATAAAATGTTAATCTCTGAAATTGCAGTTTTGCTTAAGCTTTTTCCTAAACGATATTTATTTAACAGCATCCCGCGGCACTCTGCTGAGACTCAATACTTCCGACCGCTCTTGATGTATTAATTTCCGGCGTTCTTTCAGCCCTAGTTGAAATGTTGTTACCGGCTTATCCGCGTTAGTTTAGCTTCAGATCGAAAATGGAAACTGTTTCGTTATTGATTTAGACGTTTATTTCAGTAACTGGTTGCGGTTTTTGTGAAAACGATGGGCCCTACTTTGTAATAAAGTAGTTACAGTTTTACGTATAAATTGTAACACTTTTGAGCATATGTATGCGATCTGGTATCAGTGCTGCTAATTTACCCGAAAATTGTAACGTGTAGCTTTCTAAACACGATTCTGATTTTTTAAGGCATATACTGCAATAGTGTTCAACATATTATAGACTACTCGATGGTCTGTCGTCGGCCAACGCACGGGACTCATTCATACGTAAGAATGAAATATAGATAGCGTCCAGCGGCCCTAACATGCATGACACAAAGATAAGATAGACCGTCTTATCTCTAAGTGTGTCTCTGTCACTCTAGTGCCGACGAAAGAGATAGTCATAGAGATAAACGGGTTTAATTTATCTTTGTGGCATGCATGTTAGGGTCGCAGGGGTGTGATTTTCTAAAGGGGTTTGTAAACGAGCTAGATTGTTGGGCAATTTACTTCTGCAATTTGGACTATTTCCAAAAAGATTACAAATTATATCACTACTAGGAACAAAAAGTTTAAGTGTAAACTTTTGGGGATAGCCTGAATTGCAGTAATAAATTCCCAAAAAAATTGTTGGTTTACAAGCACCTTAACGTATGCAACGGCTGATCAGCGGATAAACAAAACTATTAATTTAGACTGTAAGTATAAAAGTATTCTGTCTAAATTTGAATGTCTCCTTCATCGCTGATCAGCCGCTGCGCACGTTAGCGAATCAGATGGCTGTACGTTGGCCGACGATGGCTCATCGTGTAGAGGGGCCATTAAGATAAACTTCATTAAATTAAAAGCGAAACGTGTTTTAACTTTCACAAATATATTATATTTTAGTGAGTTGACTTGATTGGCTTCCCTTACTACTATGAAATGTATTCTTAATAAAAAAATGAAAATGGCTGACAAGACTGACGGAATAATAACAGCTTCTGTAGTCGCAGCCTTTGCACGGTCGCGGTCAACATTTGCTCGGGGCACTCACACCACAGCAGACAGTTAATAATTATGTATTTGTTCATTTCGTGTTCTGCAGTATATTTAATAAGACCTATTAAGTATAAGTACCTATTTTAGTAAGTTACGTATTTTTTTTATTTTATTTGTATATCAAATACATATATCATAACTATCCAAAAATGTCATGCGGGTAAATGAAGTGTTAAATAAAATATGTATTGAGTCAGTCAGTTGTGGAGGCCTATGTCAGTCGACGTCTTTCGGCTGAAATAATGAATATTCAGTCAGAGAAAATTTAGAGAATGGGAGAGGAATACGTACGCTTGAACTATGCATTCCGAAGTAGTATGAAAAGTTTAACGGAGATATAGTTTTTTTTATTTACGTAGTAATGAAGGTACTACTGCCATGATTCGCTGGTCAGACTATTAACGTTTCCGTCGTCACGCAATTTTAGCGCGCAGCACCACCATTGCCAGCGCCTTTAAATTACAGTTTTTTTTCTAATGTTAGGATGTTTGACACACTTATTAATTAAAAAAAATTAGTTTATCTACACCCATATCATAAAACCTCCATTGGTTAATCAAAAACCGTATGAAATGACCACCATTTTGACAACCAATTAGGAAAAACCAGTGCTGCGATAAAGAAATAACATGACTTCTTTATCGTTTTTAGTAAAGAAATGAGATTAAATTTGGAACAGCTGTCAAAACTCAAGTGGGTCTCTATTCTAGTATCCATAGATATTAAAACAGTTATTGATACGAAACGTCAATTCAGTATGTTTTTTTAATATAAACTGCACAATATTTGATCTCGAGTGACGTGAGAATAGAGACTTCATTCGTTTGCCCATGTTTTAAAAAAAAAATGGTCTTGACGGAAGCTCGAATTGCCGCCATGTTGACGTTTTTCTGAACGAAAGTAGAATTGTTGTTGAATTGAATAGAAAAAGTTGTTTGTAATTTACATTTTAGTTGAAAATATGAATAGTAAGTAGTCTTCTCGGAGTGTGTGTGATGTGAAAATGCGCCAGATATCGGAAATATGCAGCCACGATTGCAACAAATAACTTGTTGCCAGAAAATATTGTTTCTGAATCCATCATGGAGGATTTATAATATGTGTGTAGATAAAGTTATGTATGCAACTCTGCATAATTTGGCCTTAAAACACACGTGCGATCTTATTATGAAACTCGCTAAAAGCTCGTTTCATAAAACCGCACTAGTGTTTTAAGGCCTATCATTATGCAACCGTTGAATAAACTACTATTATTTCAGTTCAATTTTGTAATGCATGTACTTATAGATGACTGGTGGAGCTCATAGCTTTTATTACGTTGTCATCTTGTCTGTCATTACTGGTTGTGAAAGGGTTAAATCGAAGAGGGAAACTTTCACAGCAAATCATTATCCATTTTAGTCTCAAGAGAGTAATCTCGATTTAGTAGAATAGAATAGACAAGAAATTCTTTATTTCGCATAACATTGTATTACACTTTTTTCCTTAAGAAAATAAATCCTAGTAGCCTAGGTATATCATAGCGATAGCTTTTCGCAATGGATCTGGGACTCAAAAGAAAGAGATCATGAAAGTCAACAAAGCTGGTTTAATGAGCTATGCTATACTTTAAAAGGTTCCCGATTAAACCTTCACCAAATGAATATTTTTTCGTTGACGAAGCGCTCTTCTTTTTTATTTTTGCTGCCTCTAAAGAAATGAGTTTTTAACATTATATCTAGTGACCGCTATTGAAGTTTTTCTTTTCCGGTTATGCTTTTGAAATCGTTGCTAATTATAGTACATTGTGCATCTAAGGCCGTAAGAAGGGGATAACTAACGAGAGTCTGTTAGAAGCCCGATGCCGATAGGCGAGGGCTTTTATGACTCGAGTTTTTTATCCCCTTACTGCCCGTGATACACACAATGTTTTTCAATCACATTTGCGAGGAAATGAAATAAAAATTAGACAAAAAAAAGTATATATATTAATTTTATTTCCAGTTTACATCGTGAATTACCATCAGGTGGGTGTTCATAAACTGAGCGTACGTTGCGATCAGCGCGAGGCAGCTCCGCCGGCTTGTGGCTCGCCCCGCCGTCAGCGGGAGTTATAACCCATATAAAATCCATAACTGCCCTTTGGAGGTAAATAGGCTACAGCTGCTCTGTACGCCTGCGTATAATAACAGCCTTTCCGAGCAAGTGTGATGAAAATAACATTTCTTACCTATGTTGTGACATTGAAGATTGAACGCGGCAAACAGCGTATGGTACGAAGACGTGAGGATATGACAAAATATGTGATTAAACTTTAGAATACGGTGGCTCCATCTGAGCTTAGCATGCAAAATGAGCGGTACATCCACCAATAGAATTGCGCCATGTAATAACTTCAAAATGAAGCAATCTTATTGGCCAATCTACAGAGTGCCCATGATGTACCCGAAGGATTTTTATCACGCATTCCTAGGGTCATTAGGAGTAAAAAATGTTAAATCAACCTGGCTTGTTTAACTTTTATTTTTTCCCTATAAAATTAACCTATTTTCCATATTCCACGAAACGTTACTGGCGAGCTGACAGGATAAAATAGCTGCTTCACCCAAAAATTGCACATTTCAAGGTTAGAAACTTATTTACCGAATAAGACAAGTATGGATGAACCAACTGTACCTACTTCTAGTTGTATCAGTTGTGTAATATTAGCCACATCAGATATAGATTTGTCAATGCATTCAGTGGCAATCAGAATCAGGCTAAAATCGAAAATTATTATTGTGTGCATCAGATATGGAAAACTGTATCTGATGTGCCCAATAATATCCAACTTGTATCAAGTCAGTATGAGCTAACATAATAATTTTATAGTGACCATTGACCAGAATGTTATTGGCCTTATCGCGGCGGTGGACGTTCTGCCTAAAGGGTGCTACGTTATCAGGCAGCATGCCCGTAAGTTAGGGCCTGCTACATTAACCACGACTAACGAATAAAGGCTGCTGTTCATGTTGCAACTGAAAGTCGAGTTAAAGTTAAATGAGAAAACAGTTTACCTTGACACTTTGTACTTTATTGTACAAATATCAATACAAAATACAATAATTTTAAGTGAAATAGCGAACTGCACACAGTTTTTACCCAGGTACTTCGAAATTCTCATACAGATCTTCTCTCTCTCACCATTATACCTAAAGGTGACTTTTTTTAACATTTTCTAAACAAGTACTGCATAGCACATGTTTTTTTTTGTATATAAATTCGTCGGTGCCACGTTCACGTTAAAAATTACGTCAACATTTTGTAGTGTTGTAGTTAGTTAGTTTCGAGCTATTTTTAAATATCATAAAAATTATTGATTGATGATTGATTAACTAAATTCACATCAATTTGATTGAAATTGTATCGTTAGTTAACGCGACCCAACTGTACTGTATAATTTCCTCTCCTCATATTGTATGGAATCCTAAGCGTGTTTGGTCAAAACCATTCCTATATTGTTGTCTATCGTTTTGTATAACTTAAAGTGTCGAAATTTATATTTTATTTTATTTTATTTTTAAAACTGTATATGATTAGGTTAATACAGCAAGATTAGTATAATTATTTTATAGTTCTTGGCTGTTGTCAGTTTTTTACGGAAGTCGTTATTAGGTTGGCGCCATGGTCGCGCAACCACCGGTATAACTCTGACAGCAGTCGAACTACTACTTTTTATTTTAAATAGTGATACGGCTGTTTATTATGCTTTAAACTTATTAATTATATTAATATGCGCCTATATCAGAAATTATCAATTAATTTTGGCAGTGGCTTGTTACAATTTAACATTCAGTGGTTGAGTTGCTCAAGTGTTGCCATACAAACGTGTTGTTCTCTGTCGCTCGTATTGTCACCTAGGGGCCACTGAAAATCAGCGCCGAGGCTCGCCACGGCATAACGCTGAGTGGCACCCTCTTTGGCACCGTTCGGCACAGCTTCTTATGTTCATTGTTTCTTTGTTGTGTGCTTTTCTTGTTATTTGTCTGTGTCTAATGTGTGTTAAATAAA
Organism: Tortricodes alternella; assembly: GCA_947859335.1. NCBI lineage: Eukaryota > Metazoa > Arthropoda > Insecta > Lepidoptera > Tortricidae > Tortricodes > Tortricodes alternella. The sequence continues at coordinate 6,117,664 of OX401975.1, read as the reverse complement.
TGTCTTTATTATTGTCTTTATTATTAAATTAAATGTTAATAAAATAAAGTGAATTTAAGCTAAATTAAATCCAAGTGGGTCCCTGCGGCATTGTTCCGAAGATGCTGGCTGCATTTCCTCGCTGTATTGCAAAGCTAATGCGTTGAGTGAAGAAGCTGTTAGCTCTTCGGTCCGCGGTACTCCACCAGCCTCTTTGAGATTTCCTGAAAGAGGCTAAGTGTGCCGAGACCCCACGGACCGGGGTTCTCGACTCCAAAATACGCAAAACTTATATCTGTGATTTATTTTAGACTGGATGAAAATTAGGCTTAATACACTTATGTAACTAGTATATGTAGGTACTTTAATTAGGTACCAATCTTACTGTTATTAAATTACATTGTAAACATTCTAATTTGTAAATCCTCAGTTAAGTGACAATTGGGTAGGTAAAGTTTTTTGAAGTCGGGTATATTATAAATTTTTTGATAGTGAGCATCCCGGGGACCAAGAATCTAAAGATAATTAATTTTTATTTCATACAATACAATACAATAGTCTTTATTGAACACCACAAAAAGAACAAAAAAGCATACACTAACAAAATAAAGTTAGGGGACAATACGCGGTTCATATCGTTTATTCGGGAGATTTTTTTAAATGACTGCGGTGATATAACCCCGTAACAGCGGTTTGCTTAATACTAAGAATAAATCGCTGGACGAATGCAATAGTGGCACAATAAAAATAAAAATGTTTTTTGAGTTAAACTAAAAATCGTGTTATACATTGCATATTTTATAACATAGACCGAAATCAAAAGGATATTTAGACATGTGTCACTATTGCATTCGTCCAACGAAATATTCTAGTAACCGAAGTGTTGCAATTGGGAATAAAGTTTGGCTATTTACTAATGCCAATAGTAAAATCTACACGTACTGCGTGCTTTGCGTTTTTCGCGTCGGTCGGACAGTGAACAGCGGTGTTTAGACGGGCCGGCGCTTAGTGGGCGTTTTCTCGATAATTAACAGAGCTGTCAAATTAGCCCGTCTTACTTCACTGCCTTCGATAAAGCTGTTCTATATCCTTTGTGTTGTAATCTCCGAAAACCACCGTGTTAAAAAGTTAAGATATTTTCTTAATTGAAAAATTTGAAGATATTTCTTGATACCTACCTATATTTCTCGACGAGTTAGCAGAGTTTGAAACATTTTTAATAATAGCATCACCTAATCAGAGCCGAAGATTTTTATCACAGCCGTCTAGAGCTTTGTCACCTTCATAAACTTAATACGCATCCATTGTTTTAGATACACCTCACGTAGGTGAACAACGCCTGCACGTTCCTGCATCTTTATGTAGATTTCCTATTTACCCTCCAGTCTCCAGACCAGTCACCCGTGCCTATTGACATTTAAAATAATGTGGCTTAAAGGTCTGTGAAAACAAAATACCTTATTAACTTTGACAGATGTAATGACATTGGTTAAACTCCTTCCAGTGTATTTCGGAACTAAACTCAAAATACTTTAGGTACTAAATACAACCTAAGTAATTTCAAAAAGAATATCTCTCATAAGGAAGGACACAAATTCACTTATTTCCGAAAAGATCTGTTCTCGGTACTAAGTATTCTCGGTACGATTCAATCTCATAAAGACTGATTCTCAAAACATCTTCTAACTCGCACTTGTCTGGTTTTTTATTAAGTTAATTAGTTGCAGTTAAATGCGAAACTTTTAACGTCGGAGGTATTGCGTTATATTGGCCGTCTCCAACTGAACTAGAAACATTGGTTTTGCATTACGTCTTCGAAGTCATCCTGTATAAATCACGTAATGGATATTTCGATCTTGGATTATTGGACCTTCTACAGTAGTTTATGCAACGGTTGCATAATGATAGGCCTTAAAACACTATAAGATCGCACGTGTATTTTAAGGCCAAATTATGCAGAGTTGCTTAACATAACTTTATCTAAACACATATTATAAATCCTCCATGATGTGTTCAGAAACAATATTTTCTGGCAAAAAGTTATTTGTTGCAATCGTGGCTGCATATTTCCGATATCCGGCGCATTTTCACATCACACAGACACTCAGAGAAGACTACTATTCATATTTTCAACTAAAATATAAATTACAAACAACTTTTTACAGTTCTACTTTCGTTCAGCAAAAAACCAACATGAAAATGCAATTCGATCCTCCGTCAAGACCATTTTTTTTAATCATAGACAAACGAATGAAGTCTCTATTCTCATGTCACTCGAGATCAAATGTGCGGTTTATATTAAAAAAAACATACTGAATTGATGTTTCGTAGCAATAACTTTTTTAATATTTATGGATACTAGAATAGAGACCCACTTGAGTTTTGACAGCTGTTCCAAATGTAATCTCATTTCGATACTAAAATCGATACTGTAATAACATTGCAGCACTGGTTTTACCTAATTGGTTGTCATAATGGTGGTCATTTCCTACGGTTTTTGATTACACTATGGAGGTTTTGTGATATGGGTGTAGATAAAAAATAATATTATACAATTTAATGGTTGGTGGACGTACACACATTTTATGACATGCTCTTTACTTTCATAGTATTGCCAGCTGTCAGCTTGATGGTCCATTAATGTTTTATGATGCGTACCGACCGACAGATTAAGTTTATTCTTAGAGATAAACTGCCTATAGGTACGTACCTAACTTAATTAAAACTATTAGTGTAGTTTGATTACCTGAAATTAAGTTTCTACGTCTCTTTTGACCGAACTTAGAAACGCCACTTAAGCAGTTGATTAGAGATTAAATAGTTAAATGGCGTTCAACTAGTTGTCATCCTATACAAAAACGTCAATTTACCGGCCTTTCTGAATTTGGCCATTTGCGATTGTAAAAACGATTTCAGAGTACAACTCCGAAAAAGAAGTCAAAGTCCGCATATACACGGAAAACACGAAGCTACAGCAATATACCAATTTGTATGTACGTACAGCGCCTCTATTCGGGAACGCTAAGTGATTCTGTAGCGACTCGTAAGCCAGATTTCTCATTCCACTCTTCCGCACGACGCGAAATGCGTAAGAGCGAGATGAGAGATCTGGCTTACGAGTCGCTACAGAATCACTTAGCGTTCTCGAATGAGGCGCCAGTACGTAAGTAGGTACGGCTACATATAACCGAGATTTATTTGAAAATAAATTACGGGTTTGTAAATTATAGACATATGGGGTGGGGTTACTTTGATTTGTTTGATGTTAGCTAACAGCTTTGCCAGCTCTGATCGAAATAAGTCGCTTGGTTGATATTTAGCAATAATTTGTTTATTTCTAGTCCTCTCATTTTTTCAGTATACAATCTGTTTACCCTGGTTATGCGGAGTCTATATAATATATTGATCTGTGCTATGCAGCGATCGTAATCGTCATCAGCCATGTGATGCTCTAACGTACGCGTGCGCAGCGGCTGATCAGTGATGGCCGATGGGGAATGCATTCAAATTTAGACCGAATGACAATGAGATAGAAGAAAAGAGTTCGTCAATTTGTATGAAAACTGAGTGTGTAACATTTATGCGTGCGAAAACGATTCAAAAGCATCGATGAGCACGCGGCACCGAGTCTAGGCGCCGCCACTCCCGCCCCCCGCGCTGCGCCGCTGCCGTCGTAACACACAAAGATGATCTCACATCTTTTTGGCACGCGGGAACATACACTCTTTCCTTCTATCTCGATATAGTTCTGTGCTGCAGTTACAACGAGCAATATTTTAGCTAGCAACTATAGGCGTCTTGCTCTAACATAAGAAGTTATAGTAAGACAGCTAAACAGCTAGAGTTGCCGGTTATAAATTGCCGTAAAAAGTTGGCCGTGTCGTCTATGCCCTATGATAATAGTTAACTGAGGGAACATCATGTGAGTTCGTCCATTTTTGACAAACGATGATCAATACCCTAGCCTGCCAGACACGGGGTTAAGTTAAACCCGTTTATCTCTCTGACAATCGCTTTCATCGGCACTAGTGTGAGAGAAACGCACTTAGAGATAACACGGTTTAACCAGTAGCCACTGATGTACAGACGAGGTCAAAAATATCTACGCGGATAGAGTGGTCAAAAATTTGTGAACACGACTTTATTGTCAAGGGCGTAAGAGCGCTCTGATATTTTTGCCCATTTAGTAACATATATATATATTTACTAGTGGACCTGCCACATCTTCGCCGGCGGTATTTTCCATACAAACTTTATCATCCCTTTTCACCACTTTAGGGATGGAATTTCAAAAAATCCCTCCTTAATGCACCCCTAGGGTACTCGAGGAATGTCTTCTTCAAATCTAACCTCTAGGACCATCCGTTTAGGCTGTGCGTTGTCTATAAGTGTTTCACGGTAGGTACTGTTTTATACGTATTGATGACCTCGACTAAACACACCTAAATTTCAGCGCTTGTCCTGTCTCTTGCTCTCCGGATGCGGTATCTCAATACCACTTGAAGAGTATAGTAACAACTAGCTTCTGCGGGCAACTTCGTTCGCATGGAATATGGTGATTAGTTATTCACTCGGGATCTTTTAATATTTCCAGGATAAAGTAGCCTATTTGTTAATTCAGGGTATAAGCTATGTTCATTCCAATTTTCATCCAAATCCGTCCAGCCATTGAGGCGTGAAGGACGAATAAACATACTATTGCACACACACTCACAAACTTTCTCATTTATAATATAAGTGCGATATAGTGTGTGTGAGTGTAGTGTAATCATCATTCGTAGTAGCCTACCTGATTTTATTAATTACCCAACAGCGTTTCGTCGCAAAACTTAATAAAGGTGTGGTTTCCCCGAGTAGTTTAGTTGATACAAAACAGGATCGCTGGGGACTTGTGACGTCACTCGACCGTGGAATCGGCGTCCTTGTCTTGTTCAAATACAACGTGTCAGTCAGGTTAGTCAAGTTATGTTTAGGTGCAAAGTGCGAATATAACCGAACTCCGAAAATATTCGAATTGACAAGTCAAGATTCAATTGGGACATTTTGGGAGAGAGAGATGCTGAATTAAGACCAACTGTCCACCAGAATTATGCGAGGATAGAAAATATTTTTAACGCTGACTGTACCTACCTAACTTTATGCAAATAATTTGTATTCTATATTTCTAGCTTTAGACCTACTTTTAGGAGGATAAAAAGCTACCGACAGGGCTAGTCACATTGTCAAATACACAGACAATCTCGAAACTAGACTAGATATACCTTGATGCAAATTTGCTTAAACGTAATGTATTGTCATTGTGCAGGCAGGGCCGGTGTTGACACATATGCTTAGCAGAATGTATTGTCATAGGCGGACCTCTATAGTATAGGTAAGTACGTATCTAGCTAGTCCTCTATCTTACTGTCAGTTGCACTTGCATCGAGTGTACGATACAATACAAGTACTCTTATACGGAGTGCTGACGACCAAATAGGCCAGGTTATTTTATCACCGATGGAACTCAGGATATTACTTACTAGCGGCTCAATAGGCTAGTGTCCTAAAAAATTCTAATTAGTCCGTCATTCACATTATATAAAAATATTGAACACCTATTTTTTCTTTTGTCAGTTAAACAAAAAGATATAGTGCGTTGAAGTTCCGCGTGACGTAACGACTTTGTACACTTTTTACCATTAATTGACGTCATGAGCCCCAACTCCCGAACTTTGATGCGCGTTATCTTTGTCAATTTTGATTGATTAGATAAAGCAAAAAATACGTGTTCAATATTTTTTGATAATCTAACTGACGGACTAATTAGAATTACAATTTTTTTACACAGGAAACATCCCTATTACTTTACACAATTGGTATCGGTTTGGCTCGAAAAGTACCTAAACCAATTTAGTCATCACTCAAATAAGGGTACAATTGATTGAATTTTTGCGAAAGCGATACCAATTGGTGTTACCTAATTGAGCAGATGGTCCCTTTCGCAAAAACCGTCGATCTGGCAGGCCGCAAACCGTGGGATCATTCATTTTTGTTGCAAACTGTTTGGCTATGTTCCCAATACAGACAAAAAAAATACACCGTTGGCACATTTGGAATATTTGATTAACATACTGTATATACCCTACCTAGTTATACTGCAAAAGTTTATGGTCAGAGTCTCTAAAATAAATAGTATTTAGAATTATTACCCATTGATTAGCATAGGTACTATGGTAGGTAAACCATTAGGACATGTATACTGATACACGACGCGGATAGCCTAGTTGGTAGTGACCCTCCCTCTAAAGCTAGCGGTCCCGGGTTCGATCCCCGGTAGGGCAAATATTTGTGTGATGAGCACGAATGTTTGTTCCTGAGTCTTGGATGTTTCCTATGTATTTAAGTATTTATTTATCTATGTCAGTATGTATATCGTCGCCTAGTAGGTACCCATAACACAAGCCTTTAGAGCTTACATTGGGACTAGATCGATTTGTGTAAAGATTGCCCCGCAATTTATTTATTTATTTACACTATCGAAGGTCAAGTAAAAGTTAAGAGATAACGGGTCCTATTCGAAACGGTGTCGCCTAAATTTTAAGTTCCCTAAATTTAAAATAAGAAACGTCAAATTAGTTTTTTTATAGCACCGAGCTGTCAAAATAGAGTTTGACGTTTCTTATTTAAAGTTTACTTTTAAATTTAGCGAGTGCATACTTTCGAATTGGCCCCAATGGAGCTTTAATGATATAAAGAGACATTAAAATTGATTACAGACACTTTTGCTTACACTTAGATCTAGTATTTTGTAACTGAAGAAAAACAACATTTTAGTTTTAAGTTTCTGACCATATTGCAATGAGTGCTTTGCACTCGTGTGAAGTAAATACATAAAAGTATGTTATGTACCAATTTATTTTATTGTCGATTTGATGCTAGAACGGAGTGTGTTACCATGTTCGATCCCTCGTAAAACACAAATTCGTGTACGATCGCATGCCCCTTATAAAATATTTACGGTAGCGGACAGCATATTTTTACATATTTTTTAAGTCTTTATTCAGGAGAAAATTCTTTGGGAACTTTATCAAGATCAACGACTGCAAATGGATACGGTCCAACTTACATACAAGTATAATCCATACAACTACCCTAGATCACAGATTACATACTTAAAACTATATTTTTCAGGCTTTTATTTACTTTCACCTGTCCCGGAGTCCGTCTGTAATCAACCGGTGTCGTCTGTCCGTCTGTAATCAACCGGTGTCGTCTGTCCGTCTGTAATCAAATCTTGCAAGTTAAATATTATCCACTTCTCGGTTTCCGATTGAGCTGAAATGTTACATGCATGTGTAAATTGGATGACAATGAAATATAATTATCACATGAAGCTGATCTGATGATGGAGCCGGAAGGTGGCCATGGGAACTCTCTAACAAAATGACGCAACCCCATCGAGTTTGGGCTTGTTTGATTCGTCGTGACAAGGATGTTGTCGTCCTAGATCTGATCGTCTGTTGTTACACAGGGCCTGCATTCGACATTTCTTAAACAATATTGCAAATTATTTTGCTACGATATGGTAGCTCTTATAAACTTGACACCATCGCCATAGCTCAGCACCGTTAATCAAATAGTTAACTTCGTTAATCACTAATCCGTTAATAAAAAAGTTAACTTCGTTAAACGTTAAAGCGTTACATTTCGGAAGATTTAACGGAAGTTAAAGTTAATCGTTAATCGTTAACTTTTAATATTAGTTGTATTTTATATGTCCTTGTGTTGGTGATTAACTTATAAAAACAAATTGCGATGGGCTATGGATGTTTAGGCAGAACATGAAAAATAAATAAAAGTGGCTGTAACATTAGAGTTTGTAATACTTAATACCTAATTATTTTGAGATTTAATTCAAAAGCTATCTGACATATGGTGGATATTCCCCTTTATGAACATCAATATATCAAAAATCACGATTAACAGACTTTAATTGGTTTAACGGAAGTTAATGAGTCCGTTAACAATTTTTAAAGTTAACTTAAAAGTTAATCCGTTACTTGAAATGTTAACTTCGTATCGATTCATTTGTTCATCCCAGCACAGATAATAATAGAGAAAGCTAAAAACCATACCCGACCAGCGACTTATAAAGCATTTTTGCTCTTAGCATGACGCACCCTTAGAATTCTTATATAGCCTATGACGCTCGCCAGTTCTTCATGAATCATATGATACCCCATTTATTAATTCCAGTAGTTGAGGAACTTAAGTGGAAGATCGGCTTTTTGATCACATACATAGACTGTTAAACTCTATACCCTTTAAAATGAACCCTTATGTTTTTTCCAAGGTCTCCGCTGAACAGAGGCGAAGCGTGAAGGTAAACCGGTGTATCATTTCTCATTCTAAACATTATATTATTACTCATTAAATTATCTATTTACTTAAAAAATATGTAATATGTAATTTTTATGTTAATACAGAAAGTAATTATTAATAATATCAATGTTTGAGTTAAGAAATTATGAACCGGCTTACCCTCACGCTTCGCCTCTGCCGCTGAATGTTCCGCACATGATATTTGAGATACTAGGGTTCAAAGTCAAAGTCAAAGTCAAACTATCTTTATTCAATTTAGGCTTTTACAAGCTCTTATGAAGGTCAAGGAATGAATCTACCACCGGTTCGGAAAAAATCCTCTACTGAGAAGAGCCGGCAAGAAACTTGGTGAGGTATCATTTTTTCAAATCAGTACACATATAAGTCAACAATGATGTCTACAGTTTTATACAAATCTAAGTATATACCACAGCAGGTACGCTCATCGAGACCCAGGGATCGCCGATGCAGGTTACGATTTAAGCCAAACGTCCCTGTCCATGACGTAGTCTTTTACTGAGTAATATGCCCTAGAAATAAGAGATGAAGGCTGAGTCTTGGATATTTTTGCCAGGTATCAATGGAGGCGGGTGCAGAGTAGCAGGCGGCATGGCGGGAATGCCGGCGCTGGGCAACAACGTCGGGGCTGGCGAGCTGCGGACCCGAGGTAACCCTTCCGTCGCACATCCTCTGCTCATGTGGACCACTCATGCGCAATAGAAGTATCCACCTGGGGCGACACGTTGTGCACCCCGCAGAGATACAAGATCTCACTGCCCAAAGCATCTGGAACTTCCTGGATGCAACGGGATTAAGCAGTGAACTATAAGAAAGGGCTGCCATAATAGATCAGCAATGGTCGAAGCGGCACATAATATGGCCCAGTTAACCAACAATAATTCAATTCAATCCTTCCGTGCATCCATATCAGGTTATGGTAAAAGGGAACACACTTGTCAGATCACCCTCCGCACATGTAAAAGGAATGGTTTTGATAAGGGCAGTCCAATTTAGTCGCCACAGGATGCTGTAGGTGCAGCCGCGCACACGCTGCAACAGGGAAGCGACTCGCTTTTAATACTTCTTCTACAAAGCCTCAGATTAGTCAGATCTGGTCCTCTCTCTCTTTGGTTGTTCTCCTCTATTCCAGGCCCACCTGCTCCCCCCCATCTTGCTACGCCTATAGTTATAAAGTTCAAAATAGCAGAGCGTATACCAAATAAACCTTGGGTGCAGCATATACGGCTTCGAGTTTTAAGTGTGAAGGCTAGCTTTATTATTCCCTATTTATTAGGAGTAAAATTGCTTGGGAGCCAGGCTGAGGTTTAAAATATATTACTTAATATCTAATGACATAATTTCTTAGCTACATACATTATTTTCGTTTACTTTTCGTTGCCCCTACCTGCCTTGGGCTTTGAGCTGTGAAGTCGTAATTACGTGTAATTCAAAAAGCGATCCCCTCGAACTGACGCTCTCGACCTCGTCCAAATCAAATAAAAAATACACGCATCTAACTCACGGGCAGAGCGCCTAAACAAATAAACGCTTCATCAAATCCACGTACAAAATTTGGTAGAATACATATTCTTATATAATCTGTAAATAAATACCTCTAAAATTGTATTTTACCTAAACTTGTGTCTTCGAGTTGCACAATTTTGCTGAGAATCGGGTGCTGCTTTTTATCATTTTGCTATAGACAAGGTTAAATCAATTATCGCGGACCTATGTTTTCGAAACGCTGAAGTAATATGAAGTTAGCTTGAAAGTTTTTCATAAAACTAAAGTAATATTCATTCCTACCAAAGCGCTGCTGCATTGAAGTCTATTTTATTTCAAAATACCACTACGGGCTATCTAGCGGGTAGCAACATTTTTCCGCTTTATAGCGAAAACTCGCTATCAAAAGTGAATCCGACTTAGGAGGCGAGGATAGAGCAATTTTTGTGCGATATTCCTGACATTCCTTCCTGTATCCGACTTGACCCGACTAGCGACTGTGTTTTGCAATGAAAGTTTAGCAGATTCCCTCATATTCGCCGTGCACTCTCTCAAATGTTGTGAAGATGCCAATGATGATTCACATCATCTGTTGCAGACGCCAGTAACAGGTCATCCAGCAGTACATCCCGTCGCGGCTCCTCTCCCCATCGGGCGCAGGTACGTTACCACAAAGGTCCTGTTTGACTATTAAATATACTCGTAGTATGAAGAATATAACCCACAACGGACCTAAGTATAGTAAGATAATTCGCTCATTGGAAACTCGGTCATCACTTCAATCATCACAGCCGTGCAACGATAGCTCCCTCTCTCACTTACACGTACGCTGGTATATAGCTGCATCCACCGCACTAACGGTTTATGAGAAAGTTTGCAGCGAGAATATAACCTTACTATAATGGGAATGTACTACTTCAAGTACTTATTTTGACCCAAAATGACTCACTGCGGCCCTAGCAAGGTCGACACGAGGGTAAGTTATCCCCATCTTATCTCTCAGTGCATCTCTTTCTTTGATACTACGAGAGAGGCGCACTGAGGGATAAGATGGGTATAATTTATCCTCGTGTCAACCTTGATCATGGCCGCTGCTTAGCTTAGAAGACAAAAACTGGAAGAAAGATAGGATAGTAAAATCGATATATTTTGGGAGTTTTGTATTTAAAGGATAGATTAGATTAGATTTATTTATTTCTCAATATAAGATTACACCATAAAATTGCACACATGTCAATATATACAATAATTCATATAAGTATGTGTATTATACTTATATGAATTTCCATTGAGATGGTCGGTAATTAAATAGAAAGTTAAGTGCACTCCAAATTTAAATGAACTAATATTAAATGTCAGAATCAAAAATATTTTGCAAACTAAGTAATGGCCAAATTCAGAAAGGCCACTGAAATTGATCTTTAATTAAAGTGACGTTTAGGTGACGTTTTTCTATAGGATGACAGCTAGTTGAGAGACATTTAAGTATCTAATCTCGAATCAAATGCTTAAGTGGCGATTCTGAATTCAGCCATAAGATAAGATTATTTGATTACATACAGGGCAGGATTAACCATGTCGGGGCTCCTAGGCAATGCAATTCTTGGGGCCCTTTTACCCTTTTCTGACGTCCTAAAATCCATTTTTTTCTACCACAATGCAATTATACCTATTCATAATTACGCACTTTTTTACTACATTACGAAGGTATGCCATCACCCTTAATAATAAAACAAATGGTGCGCGAGGTCACTAGCCGATGCGGGGCCCTTAGGCAGCCTACAATGCCTAAAGGATAATCCAGCCCTGGTTACACATTAAAACCATCGATATATAATGTAAAGGAGTGCGAGGGAGAGGGCGAGCGCCATCGCCCAGACCTGACCGACGCGCTGCCTTCGAGACAGACCTGCGACAGGGACTACCACAATGCCAAGATCCCTACCATGGTAAGTCGGAAAGTTATCAAGGTTTACCAGCGTTACCCGTGTTAACAGCACCTTAAAATATTTAAGACCACTCAAAGGGTGGCTGAAAGAAAATAAAGCCTTGGTTATTTATCTACTGTTCGGGAGGGTACACGAAAAGTTCTGAGGAACCTGCCTTATTATTCGTTCGGTTTTTGCTGAATGTCATAACTAAAGTTTCAGAACAGAGATCTAATAATTCGACAATGTTGCAATGATCAGGGGAAGACAGGAGTCTGCTGGTAGGGTGACATCAGCTAAGGATATAGCCGTGTCGGTCAATCCTCCGTCGTTCTCGCTTACTATTACTAACTCGATAAGTAAATCACTACATTATTATAATTTAAAATCTCTAAATTTTTATAAAAACCATGGATATTGGCTGAACTATGATGATGTCTATTCTATTCTCTTCATTGCCCTTTTCTGCTAGGGATTGTGTGATATGTTGGTTTAGGCGACGCTCAGCGGCGGGGGTATTGTGACGCACGCGGCGCCCTCGTACGAAGAACAGCGAGCGAGCCCGGCGCTGCTGAACCGAGCCAGCGGCACGCCGGGCGGCCGCAGCACGCGCGACGACGGCTACTGCTCAGCGAGCAGCACGCCGCGCGCGCTTGGTCAGTATCACCAGAATTTTGAAATAGCCTCAGCGTTATTTTACGTATTTCGCCAATCTTCAGATCACTCGGATTCATTGCTGTGGTCCTAGTAAGGTTCACACGGTGATAACTTAACCCTGTCGTATCTCTCTGACTGCCTTTCGTCGGCACTAGTGTGAGAGCGTCGCAGTAGGCTAGTTTTCTGAAAAAATCTAATTAGTCCGTCATTTAAATTATAAAAAAATATTGAACACATATTTTTTCTTTTGCCAATTAAACAAAAAATGACGAAGATATAGTGCGTTACAGTTTCGCGTGACGTCACGACTTTGCACACTTTTTACCATTAAGCGACGTCATGAGCCCCCACTCCCGAACTTTGATGCGCGTTATCTTTGTCAATTTTGATTGATTTGATAAAGAAAAAAATACGTGTTCAATATTTTTTGATAATCTAACTGATGGACAAATTAGTTTTTTTTTTTTACGTAGGAAACATCCTTGTTAGAGGTAAGACGGTATTAACTTACTTTTTTGTCAACCTTGCTAGGCCCGCTGGATAAATGAACTGAACGCGTTTTATTTATATTTTTTATGAGAAGTGTAGAATAAGATTTAAAAAGCTTACCTACGATACCTAACTAACCATTAGTCTTTCGTTTTATTTGTTCAGATCAATAATAAAGAAAACGTAGAACATCTTGCAGTCTACAGAATAAATAATACCCTTCAATTTATGTAAGTGGACTTTAAGTGTTTTTGAAGTCCCTCTCATACAATATTATGCTCGCTCGTTTAGATAATAAACAAAAAAATTTAACTTTTCTTCTCTGTGCAGATTCATCTCATAAAAGCTTTGCATTTTAATTTTACAAAAGCGAAAAACCAGACAAGTGCGAGTTAAACTCGCGTGGAGCGGGTTCCGTGATTATATGAAATTTCCTATGTTACTTAAAATACCATAGACTTCTTATAGGTTTTCCTGTAATTATTAAAAACCAGCCAAGTGCGAGTCGGACTCGCGCACGAAGGGTTCCGTACCATTATCTATAATAAAGCAACAAAAAAAAAACACTTTTGTTGTATTCATATTCATTTTAATTATTAATTTTTAAAGTGAATATATAACTAACTATTCTGTGAATATTTCAAGCGTCTACCTGTTGCCGTTATCAATATCGAGCAAAAAAAGAACGTTTATCTACACCCATATCATAAAACCTCCATTGGTTAGTCAAAAACCGAAGGAAATGACCACCATTTTGACAACCAATTAGGAAAAACCAGTGCTGCGATAAAGAAATAACATGACTTCTATATCGTTTTTAGTAAAGAAATGAGATTAAACTTGGAACAGCTGTCAAAACTCAAGTGGGTCTCTATTCTAGTATCCATAGATATTAAAACAGTTATTGATACGAAACGTCAATTCAGTATGTTTTTTTAATATAAACTGCACAATATTTGATCTCGAGTGACGTGAGAATAGAGACTTCATCCGTTTGTCTATGATTTAAAAAAAAATGGTCTTGACGGAAGATCGAGTTGACGTTTTGCTGAACGAAAGTAGAATTTTTGTTGAATTGAATAGAAAAAGTTGTTTGTAATTTACATTTTAGTTGAAAATATGAATAGTAAGTAGTCTTCTCGGAGTGTGTGTGATGTGAAAATGCGCCGGATATCGGAAATATGCAGCCACGATTGCAACAAATAACTTGTTGCCAGAAAATATTGTTTCTGAACCCATCATGGAGGATTTATAATATGTGTGTAGATAAAGTTATGTATGCAACTCTGCATAATTTGGCCTTAAAACACACGTGCGATCTTATTATGAAACTCGCCTATCGGCTCGTTTCATGAAAACCGCACTAGTGTTTTAAGGCCTATCATTATGCAACCGTTGCATAAACTACTATTGTTGTATAGGAGCCCCCTTAAATATTTATTTTATTCTGTTTTGTAGTATTTGGTGTTATAACATTTCAACTGTCTAACTATCACGGTTCATGAGATACAGCCTGGTGACAGACAGACAGACAGACGGACAGACGGACAGTGGAGTCTTAGTAATAGGGTCCCGTTTTACCCCTTGGGCTACGGAACCCTAAAACCGCTGCTGCGGAAATTTTAGGAGAATACCGACGTTAAGGGGCTTGTAAACGGACTAGACTTTTTTGCAATTTATTGCTGCAATTTGGGCTATTCCCAAAAATATTACTTACATATTACGTCACTACTGGGAACAAAAAGTTTACGTGTGCGAGTAAATTTTTGATGATGGAATTGCATTTGAAAATTGCTAAAAGTACTTGAGATAAATGGGAAGAAAGTTTTTTTATTGTTTAGGAAATTAAAATTGTGCTATGCACACTGTCTTTTTATCTCGTTTTTTTTTTATCAAAAATGGGTTTGCGTTTGATCTCAGTCTCACCTGATGTTAAGTGCCGACGAGGTCGAAGGTGGTACACGCTTACTCAGAATATGCCTATTCACTCTTGCCTTGAAAACACCAAGGTTATACGATTCCGGGAATACAGACGCAGGGAGAGCGTTCCACTCCTTGGCTGTACGAATAAGGAAAGATGACGAAGCAAACCGCTTCGTGTGCACCAATGGAAACTGAACCACATGCGGATGGAAGCCCTCCCGGCGTCGGGTAGACCGGTGGGAGAAAGTGGAGGGCGGTTTGATGTTATGTTGAGAAAAGATAAATAATTTAAAAAGAAATATGCTTGTGAAGAATTTCTGCGATGCGTTTAATACCGACAATATTGAAAGAATTTAAAGGTTAATCATCGAGATAGCGCATTTGAAGAAAAGTATGCCAAAATGAGAGTTGAACTCATTCTTCGCCTCTATCCGGGAACGCTAAGTGATTCAGTAGCGACTCGTGAGCGAGATTTCTCATCTCACTCTTTCGCATTACGCGTCGTGCGGAAGAGCGGGATGAGAAATCTCGCCCACGAATCGCTACAGAATCACTTAGCGTTCCCGAATAGAGGCGCAGCAGTCCTTTGCCAATAAAATGAAGCGAGCGATTAGAACCGATTTGAAGTGGAATATAAGATCTGTACCATTACCATGAGTTTATGCAAACCGTTCTCGTAATAGAAAACTATCGCTCGGTCCCTTTTACATGTATCGACAACAAGCAATATTTAGTAGCGACAGATTTCGATAGGTAACGATTAGTTATGCGATAGTTTGCGTAAAGTCATGGTAATGGTACTGCGGTGTGATTTTTTTACGCGTGCAGCGGCTGATAAAGGTAACTATTAATTTAGACTTTAAGGATACAATCATTTGGTCTTAATTTGAATGTCGTCCTCATCACTGATAAGCCGCAGAGCACGATAAAGAATCACATGGCTGTCCCCAGTAGTTGTATAGATAGCTCTGCCTTTTGATTATTGGTAGAACCATAGCCGGGCACAAGACCGTTAATCGTTAATTACCGAAGTTAAAATTACGAGAAGCAAAAATAAATATAGACAAAATGAACTTAAACTTTGTAAAAATGATAGTAGAAAAATCTGGGCAAATACTAATAGCTGGTTAGGAAAAGTAAAGGTTAATTTAGATGATGTTATAATGAAATATTTGGGTAAAATATATAGCATTGAAGATATATGTAATAGTTTTGCTAAAACATTTACAGAGGAGATACATAACATTAAACACAGTTGTAATGTAAAGTTCTTAAGGCGAGGTGATTATGTAAGGGAAAGCATAGTGACGCTTCGATATGTAAAAACAAATGCTTTTGAGGTTGAGCGAGTTATTGACAATTTATCGTGTGATAAGTCTCCTGGAGCAGATGAAATCAGGGTCAGGGATGTCAAGTGCCTTAAAAAACAGATAAGTCCAGTCATAGCTGCATTTATAAACATGTGTGTGGAACAGTGTGTGTATCCAGACGAGCTAAAAATAGCGCAAATCAGACCGATATTTAAACAAGGATGTCACCTAGATTTTTCAAATTACCGACCGATAGCCATTCTTTCCGTAATAAATAAAATCACTGAAAAAATTATTGTTAGACAAATAAGTAGCTTTCTAGAAAACCACAAGATAATCTCAAATACCCAACACGGGTTCCGGCGCGGGCGTAGCACAGCAACGGCACTTGCGGAATTCACCGATTATATTAATGAGTGTCTAAATAGTAAAAAGCAGATAATCGCAGTTTTTATCGATTTTAAAAAGGCGTTTGACACCCTTGACCATGAGCAACTGCTGCAAGCCGTGCACGAGTGTGGTGTGCGGGGCCCCGTGCACGCGTGGCTGCGAGCATACCTTGCGCGCCGCTCGCTGTGCACGCTGGTACGCGGACAAACCGGCGCGCGCGCGCCCATCCGCTACGGGGTACCCACTGGCTCCGTGTACGGCCCAGTGGGCTATATAATGCATGTCAACAGTCTTTGTAATGTCGTGCACGACTGTAAGCTGTATATGTATGCCGACGACACTTGCATGCTGTACGCGGATAAAGACATAGAAACGATAAAGAACAAGGTCCAAAACGACTTAAATAATGTAATTAAGTGGGCCCATGACAATGGCATAATTATAAACCTTAGCAAAACTAAATGTATGTATATACGCTCGCCGTATTGTCGTAAGAGGAGCGAAACGTCCTTAAACATTACTGGTCACGGATACGATTGTATGCATAGGGGTGGGAGAGATTGTTGTTGCGATAACATAGAATTTGTTGATAGCTATAAGTATCTTGGTTTAACAATAGATATGGATATGTCCTGGAAAATACACATAAGTAACGTATGCGCAAAATTAAGATCAGTGTTGGTACAATTTTATCATTTACGCAATGTGGTCAACAGGGCAACCCTGTATACTCTGTACCATGCTCTAGTAGACTCGCTAATATCATATGGGCTAAGCAGCTATGGACGCACCTTCCCTTCCTACCTTGATCAAATAAAAAAACTACAGGTCAGATTTTTAAAGTCGTTAGTAATTAAAAAGACTAAGATAGACTGTAATCATACATATGAAGAATTGTTTCCGATTTGCAAATTATTACCAGTTCACGAAAAGGCGTCGCTTCTCCTGGCCCTAGAACAGTATCAATGTTATGATTATAAAAAACCAGTAAACCATTCATATAAGACGAGAAGTGTTTCTAAGGAGGCTTCTAAAAGGAAATTGCTTGTACCAAAAATGTGTAACTATTATGGAAAACGAACCAGAAGATACTTAATACCTACACTATTTAATTATCTACCGGAAGACATTAGATCCTGCCAAGATATATCCAGACTTGTTTATAAAAAAAGATTAAAAAAGGCGCTGCTTGCCAAAGTGGATAAGAGTCTCTGATTGAAAATATAATTAAAATTGTATTGCTTAACTATTAAGTACACTAACCAGATAACTATCGCACACAAATAAGTCACAAAATGTTTGTATTTATACATGTATAGTTTGCGGGGTCGGGTGGCGACGCGGCGAGCGTTTGGCGCAGGCACGGCTACCTACATTCCTAGATGAAATATATATAAATAAGAAAAAGTGCTTTAAAAAAGCAAGATGCCCCCGAACGCGCGCCTCACCGCCGCCTCGACTAAGCAGTGGTTATTGATGTAGTGGAGAGCCACCATCTTTCTGCCAACAAACTGCAATGCAGTTTGGCAGATGATTGATATAAGATGTAACTATATTAAGAGGTTAAAACTAAATAAAAAAAAAAAAAAAAAAACTTTTAAGTTAAACAACTTCAATAATTAAGTACCTACTATTTGCCAAAAGGACACCGCTGCGGCTTATGTCAGATAGCTTTTGATTTGGATTTGGTCTCTACATAGTAGGTATTATTACAAACTCTAATGCAATTACCCTATTTTTACTAATGTTTCATGTCCTGCCTAAACTTCTATAGCACAAACCAACATTTTTTAGAAGTACTAACGCAACGACATATTATAGTACATTGTGCATCTAGGGCCGTAAGAAGGGGATAACTAACGAGAGTCTGTTAGAAGCCCGACGCCGATAGGCGAGTGCTTTTATGACTCGAGTTAATTATCCCCTTACTGCCCGTGATACACACAATGTTTTCCATCACATTTGCGAGGAAATGAAATAAAAATTAGACAAAAAAAGTATATATATTAATTTTATTCCCATTTTACACCGTGAATTACCATCAGGTGGGTGTTCATAAACTGTGCGTACGTTGCGATCAGCGCGGGGCAGCTCCGCCGGCTGCGGCTCGCCCCGCCGTCAGCGGGAGTTATAACCCATACAAAATCCATAACTGCCCTTTGGAGGTAAATAGGCTACAGCTGCTCTGTACGCCTGCGTATAATACCAGCCTTTCCGAGCAAGTGTGATGAAAAATGCAATTTCTATCACGAGTTAACTCTTAAATGTTCCGAAATGTAACGCTTTAACGTTTAACAAAGTTAACTTTTTTAGTAACGGATTAGTGATTAACGAAGTTTACTATTATATTTGATTAATGGTGCCCAGCTATGGATAGAACTAGTGGCTTCTTTTTTCACTTATTAAGTATGTTTTCAGTACCTACTATTTAATAGGAACCTTGTTTATAATAATAGCACTAGTAAAACATTAATATTCTTCTAGTTCTATCAATAGAACTATGAATAGTACTAACTGGAAACAAGCCCTAACAACATCCATTTGCTACCTTCCTTTTGGCAGTTACTTACGTATATGAAGCAATGTCCGTATGCATATTCATACGTAAATTTAAAGTTATAAAAATACCTGTAGCAGTCAATTAAAACAGCGAAACTGTATCCAAATTGTCCTGCATTATCATCGTCATAGTTTAACACATAAATCGTTTAATAAACAAACTGACGTGTCGTAAACAATGCACCCCAAACACTTGCATATCCCCACGCCTGTCCGTCCGCGGCAGGCGTCCAAAATACCATGCATTCCGCACCCTTAATAGAGATACCGATTGAATCCGCAATATCGCATAATAGAATACCAGTGCGGAAAAATTTCGCAATAATTCCGCACCTCTATTGGAATTCAAAAATACGCTAATGCCGCTCGGGATTCCGACGCGGAGGCATTTGCGGATAATTGAACCCGAACTGCATTGATAGGTTTTCGCATTAATTTATGATTAAATTCAATTCGAAGTGATGGTTGATTTGCGGCATTTTATATGAGGCATGTGTTAATAATTTCTATGTATTCTATTGTATCTAATACCCACTTTCATCATCATTATTTCAGCCTATAATTTAAAAAAAAAACAGCATATTTCGCTGCCCTTAAAACTAGTTCGAAATAGTTTAAATAGTTAATTAATATATATTTTGAACTTTAAGATAAATAGTTTGGAAGTTATTTAGGAAAATATGCGAAAATTTACCATTTCCCCCCTTATCTCCGAAACTACTGGGCCTAAAATGTAGAAAAAATTACAGAAAATAGTTGTTTATCTTATATATTTTAATCTATAGGACATTACAGGAAAACCTATAAAAAGTCTATGGTATTTAAAGTAACCTAGGAAATGTCAGGTAATCATGTACGGAACAGAATCATCTCCACGCGAGTTTATACTGGACTCGTAAAATTGTAAGTTGTAGCTTCGTGAAACAGGTTTCGTTTGTAATAAAAGCGGAAGTGTCTTTCTAGTAAAAGAAGTTGAAAAAAGAATTCCGCTTGTATTACAAGTTTCAAGTATTTATGCAATAGGCCCCAGTTGATTCAATTCATAGAGGGCAAAACAACTTATATTGCATATTTATGGCATTTTTCTTACGGGTGTTCGGCAGGTTTTGTTAGATTGGCAGTATGTGTTTGGCAGATTCTCTATTTGCTAACTCGCTGAATAAAGCATTTGAATCTGAATTTGGAATAACAAGCAAATCTGAAATCAGTTTTGAAAGCCAAAGTAAATAAAGGCTTGAGGCGGTCTCAAGGGCCCGGAAACGGCAGGTCGGCGGTAATCAGAAATTATTTCTTATTCGACCAAATCGCACGCCTCAACGGATATCTCATCGAACAAAAACTAGAAAATCGCTTAAAATTATTGAACCAAGTTTAAATCTTAAAGATGTTTAGGACTGATCTTTCTTAGGGCAATGCACAACGGTGACATTTCGATGTGCAGGAGACGCGTGTTTCGTATCGCTGTCACTTTTTACTCTTAACAATATTCACATTTAACGATATTAAGAATTTATTCTTTGTATTTCAGATCACAAATCAACGAAAGGATCCGTTGTTACCCTTTCATGTTATAAAAGTAAGCGCAATTAATTTATTTGCTTGTCTATTCTTCCATCTGATCGAAAATTCTTTCTTCCTTTGTATTGACTCTAGATACTTACTACATAATTATGACTGCAGTGGTTCCAATTCAAAACGGTGTCTTCTTAATTTAAAATTTCCTAAACTTAAAAAAAGAAACGTGAAACTCAATTTTGTATAGCGCAAAGCTGTTTCGTTTGTATAGCGCAAAATCGAGTTTGACGCTTCTTATTTTAAATTTAGTGACTTTTAAATTGCCGCTCACATTTTCGAATTGGCCCCAGTATGTAACACGACGAACAGCAAACCTTCAAATCCGTTGATGGCTACGTTGAGCCGAGCACAATAACACACTGTTTGCTATTCATCCGTTAAACTAGATTTTATCATTTTACAAAATTAATAAAATACTTACCTCTAGTTCTAAAGTCGGTTAACACATTTTGTATCACCTATGGTACCGACCGATAACACACTGACAGAGTTGTGTGAACACAGCTGAAATAGAAATTTCACAAATTCTATCACATCTTCAACTATGACCGCGGTATAATAACGTTAACGCGATTTAAGAAATAGAAATAGAAATAAATTTATTTGTTTAAACATAGGTAGATATAAAGATGGAAATTCCAGGATGGATCACTATGTTTTACCCGTAGGTGTACAAATTTGTTGTTTTACTTAACCTAAAGCTAAATATAAATTTATTTGTTATTATGGCATTAAACAGTTTTAATAGAAATTTTAATGAATGCCTAATCATTAATTCAAAATATATCGTTTAAAAAATCTTTTACGGAATAATAGCATTTTTCTAATAGTAATTCCGTGAGCATTCTTTTAAAAACATGTGTTTGATGCACTTTTAAGCTATTTGGTATTTTGTTAAATATTGCTGGTGCCATACCAAATAGACTTTTCCGCAAAAGAGCGGTCTTGCTCTTTTTGTTTTTTAATTTGTATTGGTACTGAGTCCGTACATGCCTTGTTCGATTCTGGAAGGTTAACGTAAACAGGTGGGGGTTTTTTTTTAACAAATATTGCTACCTCCAATATGTATAATGACGCAAGAGTCAAAATATTAAGATTTCGAAATTCAAGAACACAGCTATCCCTTGCTTTTAGACCACACATGGCACGAATACATTTCTTTTGGGCTTTAAATATTGTTTTAAGTTGTAAGGAATTGTGTAAGTTATTTAAATAACGCATTTTATACGTTGTGGACTTTACAACATGTAAACAATAACTATCTGCACTGACATACGTTATCTTGATGCCTGAAATGTCAATTTTGTTTTCTCTGCATAGGTAGGTATTAACAAATAAGGTAGGTAAACAATAATAACGAAAACGACACGATTATTTTCATGATAGAAAAACAGAGTGTTACCATTAATAGTTTAATTATTATTATTTTTATAGGTTTATTTAAAAAAAAAAAACTGATGTTATTAAGATATGCACCATAACCTTTCTTATCATCCAAACTGACGGGTTAAAATATTTGCCTTTCGTCGCGTTTTATACTGTATATTTGATAATTTTCTATTTTTTATTGTATATTCAGCAATCTATTAAGTACATATTTATTAGTCTAATGGCCTGTTTCACAATGTCCGAGTAAAATGTATCTGTCGAGTAACTCATACAAAATTCGCCGTTATCTACCAAATAACGCCTTACTTGGACATTGTGAAACAGGCCCTTAATAATTGTAAGTTATTACTTTTAATACTTTGTAATATTTCCCTTTCATTTTATTTCAGTTTTTATATTATACCTAAGCCCTATTACGATTCGAAAAGATAACTTTTTGCTGAATTTCTTGCGGTGCTTCTTCTCAGTAATGATGATCCTGTCCGAAATCACTTTATTGTATTAATGTAACGAGTAAAAGAGCCCACAGGTGGCCAACTTGAATAAACGATTTGAATTTTCCCCCAGAGGAGCCTAAGATACAAATCGAAGAGGAAACATACTTCAATGATGCATCGAAAAAGATTAGAACCAGTAGCATTAAACCAGGAGGTAAGTATGTAATGATAACATCTATAAATACAGTTATTTAAGTACACAAGTGAACCAATGGTAGATAATTCTTTAAGATAATAATTTTACATCAAGGTGGGTTGGGTTTTATCCCAAAATTAATTTGTATCTTTTATGCACAATTGCACACAGATACACACTCACTACATATCATGATTTATTTATAAAGGTATGATTATAAGTGGTAATCTTTATTATTTATCGCATTTTTTATCTGATAATTCGATTGAAATATTTTAATACACTGTATTCAAAAACATTCAAGGATGGCATCAAACGTTATATCGATGAAGGATGTAGGTACCCATTTATTTTTCGAAAAAAAAATCTTTATTTATTTTGTAATAGTTTAATTTATGTTGTATATATTACATTGCCGTGAGCGGGATAGATTTATTTATTTATTTGCCTGAATTTTGTTTACATTATCACAAATACATTATGTTTATAATTTTAGTTGAATCTCTATAAAATAGGTAAAGACCCGGGCCTCTATTCAACACAGCTAAGTGATTTACTATAACGTCAAAATCGCGAATGTAAACATCAAACATGAACAAAACAACAACACATTCGCGATTTCGACGATTTAGTAATGATACAGTAAGTAAGTCACTTTAGCAGTGCCGGCCGAATAGATGCTCTGAAGGGGCTATATGTATCAGCTACCTCCCAATTGGCTACAGTTTGATTTGTTAATAACATAAAAGAGCTGCCGCCGCGCCCGTAATGTAACTGCCTTTATAATGTAGAAACAGACGACGGTCGTGAGACGTGGGGCACTGGCGCCGACTTCCTCCTCTCCATCATCGGCTTCGCCGTCGACCTGGCCAACGTATGGCGCTTCCCTTACCTCTGCTACAGGAATGGCGGTGGTAAGTACATCCTTTCCACCCTCACCAACAATGTACTATTTGTTTCCTTCCGATGCTGATATCTTTTTCTTTTCAGGAGCATTTCTAATACCGTACACGCTGATGTTAATATTTGGCGCAGTCCCTTTGTTCTACATGGAATTGATTCTTGGACAGTATAACCGGCAAGGGCCTATCACACTGTGGAAGATATGCCCCCTATTTAAAGGTGTAACAATATGAAATCATAATTTAGATCATGCATGCCACTTTTTGCTAAGATTGCGCGGAATCTAATTAGGTATACGAAAGCCCTAGAAAAACCGGCCAAGTGCGAGTCGGACTCGCGCACGAAGGTTTCCGTACCATTACACATTTATTATTAGAAAATAATGGTTAACGGTTTATGCATAAGGTTTATGTTTATGTAATTAAATGTTTATTTTTATGTTTGAGTTGATTGTATGAAAGGAAAATTGCGGTTTACGATTTATGACGTATTAAAAAAAAACTACTTACTAGATCTCGTTCAAACCCATTTTCGGTGGAAGTTTACATGGTAATGTACATCATATATTTTTTTTTAGTTTTATCATTCTCTTATTTTAGAAGTTACAGGGGGGGGGGACACATTTTACCACTTTGGAAGTGTCTCTCGCGCAAATAATTCAGTTTAGAAAAAAATGATATTAGAAACCTCATTTTTAAAGACCTATCCATAGATACCCCTCACGTAAGGGTTTGATGTTTTTTTTTTTGAGTTTCAGTTCTAAGTATGGGAACCCCAAACATTTAAGGTTTTTTTTTCTATTTTTGTGTGAAAATCTTAATGCGGTTCACAGAATACATCTACTTACCAAGTTTCAACAGCATAGTTCTTATAGTTTCGGAAAAAAGTGGCTGTGACATACAGACAGACGGACAGACAGACAGACAGACAGATAGACCGACAGACTAGAATCTATAAGGGTTCCGTTTTTTGCCATTTGGCTACGGAACCTTAAAAATCAGTTAAAAGAGTATTATTATATGCAAGCGGTATTTTAAATAACGAAAAACTTTAAACGACTTGGTTGCGGTGAAGTTTAGCTTCGAGCATATTAGCTTTGCTAGTTTGCCGTTAAAATATAATACATCTCATTCAGATAAACATTGCTTGCTAGCGAAGTTATTATCTCAGTTATGCTTTGACAAATTTCAAGTTGGCAATAAATGTTATTTTTCAGGAGTGGGATTCTGCGCGGTCATGGTCGCATTCTACGTCTCGTTCTACTACAATGTTATTATTGGTAAATATTATAAGGAATTTACTTTTTGGATGTTAACCGTAAAACATAGTATAAACAGAAAAGTAGTTCAACTCCGGCCCTTTAGGACTATCCTACCTACTACCTACCTACCTAATCTAGTGTTAGTTACCTAGTAACACTCGGGCACGCTCGGCTACGCAGTCGCTACGGGGTACGGGGGTACAGATTTCGTTCGCGTCGTCGGTTATATTATCATACTTCAATAGTTTATACTTTGTCTTAAGACCCTGTCTATTCCGCTCACACTAGTACAATACAACATATTGGCGTCGCAACGCGCTGACGCCGCGCTGTTGCTGCGCCGGCACCACGCCGCAATGTGCTCGGGCTTTAAGCGGGCCCGGAAATTAAATCGAATTTGTATCATATTATGTAGTTAGTAAGGTCGAAATTGTAAATACATGTATGTGGTCGACGAGATAATACGACTCTGCCCGGATAAGGGTTAATTAGTCCGGATATTGAAATGTACAGATAGTCAATTTGACCTATGGGCCACTGCGAATCGACCGTACTTAGTTTGACGTAAATCCTTCAGATTTAATTAATAAGTCACTATGTCAAAGTTATACGATCACCTTTAAAACCATTTTTAAGGTTTCGTACTCACAATCGGAATCCTTATAGTTATTAGTTTCTCAATGTCCGTCTGTATGTCTCATACACTTTTTCTTGAAGACTTTAGGAGCTACAGGCTACTAGGCTGTACAATTACGTATACAATTACGTTTCGAGAATACAATCAAAATAAAATGGCATATTTTTGCTGTACTATAAACGTTCCGTGGTTACTTCTAAATTATTCGACACACTCATGGTCGCAAGCATCGCAGTAACGGTTATTAGTAATTACAAAGGTAATATTTTACACGACACGTCATGTAGTCAGGGCTGCGCGTTCAAACGTCCCTAGGGCCCCGCTGGAAAAGTTCCAAACGCAAATAGCAGCCAACTACTGACCACAAAATGGGAATGACCAGGTATATTATTAAATTGAGGCTACCAAGTGGTGACAAGGTGTGTTAATGGATTTTATTCTAATGCTTGAAGCGATTGTATAGATAGGAGATTGACCGGCCTTTGTATCTAATTCGCGTACGTATTTGCTTTAATAATATGAAATTAAATATATTAGTTTATTAAAGCTTTCAATCTAAAGGACTATCCAGACTTAATGTGTACTAGAAGAAATAGATTAGGGATATTTGCCTCTGGTCAAATGCGCAATTTATTACCTCTACGTGCATCTCCATCTCCAGGGCGTAGCAATGTTTTTTTTGGGGTGGGGGGCAGGCAGAAATAGTCGATTTAATAGTAGATATATCTTGTTTTAATCAAGTGATCCGTTTATTTGGCATGGCCCAGAAGGGTTCTAGGGTCGGCCCGGCCCACATGACCCTTGCTCCATCTGCAAATAACATAAGGCCCGGTCACAATGCGGCGTCATGCCGGCGCGGCAGCATTGCGGCGTTAGCGTGGTGCGACGCCATTATGTTGTATTGCCTGTGTAAGCGGGGTACATCACTGCGCCATTACCGTACACAATCACAAGGGCGTGATTTCGGAAAACAAAAATCAAATATCGCATTACTTGATCGGAATGGTTGGCCGAGGGGATTCTGCTGTTGGATTCTATGAAACCAGATGTCAAGGGTTCCCTCTAGCATAACCTGCCCGTGACTCGAGTGCGTCCCTTACATATTTGAATAGTTTGTCAGTTTGAGTGACAAACGAGTTGCGGGCATGATGTGCTAGCCCCCCTGCGGCCCTAACATGAAAAACACAGAGACAAGTGAAAACCCTTTTCTTTTATTTATTTATTTATTTATTTATTTATGTCAATTGACTGACAAACTGACAGACGGCCCACCTGATGGAAAGTAGTCACCGCTGCCCATGGACATCTGCAATACCAGAGGTGCTGCCAATGCGTTGCCAGTATAGGGAGGATGGGGAATGGGGATGGGATGGAGACGAGGGAATAGGCCTCCGGATCTCGTCACTCACCGTACGAAACGTAATAGCAAGCTATTACTTTACGCCGATATTCTGTGAGAGAATCCGTTTATCTCTATGACTATCTCTTTCGTCGGCACTAGTGTGAAAGAGACGCACTTTGAGATAAGACTGTTTAACTTATCCTTGCATGTTAGGGCCGCTGGTCGTTTAAGTGTCGTCTGACTTGCTGACAGTGTTCAAGGACCCAAGGTAGACGGAGTCCTAGTTCGAGTTGCGTTACTTATTATGATTAAAGATTCTCGTCTTTCAGGTTGGGCGGTCTACTTCTTAGTATCTTCAGCCCGTTCAGAACTACCCTGGCTGCATTGTGAAAACACCTGGAACACGGACCAGTGCTGGGACGCGTCGCAGCACAACGCGACCAACAAGACCGAGGTGCCGTATCAGGGTCCGCTGGGTCCGCTGTCACACTTTACACCGGCGTCCGAATTCTTTCAGTAAGTTCTTGAAGATCATATTACATGCGATACCACGCTCTGTCGGACTGGATGTACATGGTTCTTCATAGTACGAAACAATTTTATTTTCATTACACTTGCTCGGATAGGGTGTTATTACATGCAGGTCGATTTACCTCCCGCGGGAGTTATGGATTTTTATAACTCCCGAGGGCGTTATGAGTTCAGTTTTGAAATATAGTCACCCACTCTTAAGTCATTTCAGACTAAGGACGTTTAAAATCAGTCAAGGTTTATTTCCTATCTTCAAAACTTGTAGAGTTGTAGTAATGTAGAGTCAATGTAGAGTCAATAAAGGGTCAATTTGGAGTCAATTTTAGAGCTAATGTAGAGTCAATGTAGTCAATATAGAGTCAATGTAATGTTTCAACTTTAATAAATAATTAAAGTCAATGTAGAGTCAATGTAGGGTCAATATAGGGGTAATGTAGAGTAAATGCAGAGTCAATGTAGAGCCAATGTACAGTAAATGTATGTAGTAATGAGTCAATATAGGGTCAATGCACAGTCAATGTAAAGCCAATGTAGAGCCAATGTAGAGTCAATGTAGGGTCAAAGTAGAGTCAATGTAAGGTATCAAGTTTAATTAATAATTTGTAGTGAAAAACATTGTGTGTATCACGGGGAGGTAAGAGGATTACAAACTCGAGTCATTAAAAGCTCTCGTTAGTTATCCCTTTCTTACGGCCCTAGATGCACAATGTTCTATTTCATCACACTTGCTCGGAAAGGGTGTTATTATACGCAGGCGTATAGAGCAGCTATAGCCGATTTAGCTCCTCTACGGGCCCCGCCGTCAGCGGGAGTTATAAACCATACAAAATCCATAACTCCCTAGGGAGTTATGGATTTTGTATGGTTTCGAACTCCCGCGGGCAGTTAAGTGCGCCAGGTCGGCGGAGCTGCTCGGGAGCCGCAGCCGGCGGGGCGCGCGACCGCAAGCCGGCGGAGCTGCCCTGCGCTGATTGCAACGTACGCTCAGTTTATTAACACCCATCTGATGGTAATTCACGATGTAAAATGGGAATAAAATTAATATATATACTTTTTTGTCTAATTTTTATTTTATTTCCTCGCAAATGTGATGAAAAACATTGTGTGTATCACGGGCAATAAGAGGATAACAAACTCGAGTCATAAAAGCCCTCGCCTATCGGCGTCGGGCTTCTAACAGACTCTCGTTAGTTATCCCCTTCTTACGGCCCTAGATGCACAATGTACTATTTTATACAAAATTATAAAATCTTACTCCTTTTTATTTTGTATTTGATGTGAAGTGAAGTGATCAATAAAAGTATTTGTATTAAATTGATTGCAGCCGAGCCGTTCTTGAGATGCAATACTCCGAAGGGCTTAACGACCTTGGCTTCCCTAAATGGCAACTTGCGCTATGCCTCGCTCTGGTGTACTTCACACTTTACCTCTCGCTTTTCAAAGGCGTCAAGAGTTCCGGTAAGAGGCTTGATTTTATAAATTTCAAAGAGTTCTGCATAATGAACTGTCTAATAAAAGTAAATTAGTTAAACGCAATTGTGTTGACTACCAGTTATCTTAGAGAGTGGGGTCCTGATGGATACACTACGACGTCAAGATGTGCCGTTGCCATATTCCTGGGATAACCTTGAGAATATTCCCAATTTTGCCGGTATGTTTTAGACATATCCGGCATATATAGACCGGCAATATCAAACTTAACTTTTATAGAAATATTCTGGGAATATTGCCGGCAATATCACAATTTCTGGCAACATTTCCGGGAACGGCACGTTAACACTTCAATCCTATCGAATCGAATCGAATCCTTTGTAATGACCCCACTAAAAGTCGGCAGCGTCCATCAGGAAGCATCAGTTTACAATGTGTGTGTGTGGTCATAAAGTCTGATCCTGAGGCCCTAACAAGGTATGAGGTTGACACGAGGGTAAGCTTTCCCCATCTTATCTCTCAGTGCATTTCTTTCTAATCAAATCAAATCATTTATTGTGTGAGGAATTTAGTTCAAGTACATAGGTAGATACAATTGCACAAAAATATCGAATCACCAAACCCTACCTTTTCTTTGATAGGTACTAGTATGAGAGAGACGCACTAAGGGATACGATGGGGATAGCTTATCCTCGTATCAACCTTGCTAAGGCCGCTGAAATAAACCCACAGATTTAAAGCAGTAGATGAGACATGCTGGCTATTTAAGATTTTTACCAATGCACTAACTTGCTAACATTCCTTTCCACTACACTCCCAGGTAAGGTGGTGTGGTTGACAGCTACAATGCCTTATGTCGTATTGTCCATCCTACTGGCTAGAGGCTTGCTGCTGCCAGGAGCGACGAGAGGAATCGCTTACTATCTACAACCTGAACTGACTAGGCTGATGGATACCCAGGTGATCATCAGATTTTACGCCAATTTATAAAACCAGCTAAACTGAGCAATCGTAAAATACTTTTTATACGTACACTAGCTGGTGCCCGCGACTTCGTCTGCGAAGAATAATAATTTAAGTAACCTATGTACTTTTAAACCTTCCCTAGACCTCCACGAACATTTCAAGACTAAGATAAGATAAATCCGTTCAGCCGTTCTCGAGTTTTACATGTTAGAGCTTTCTCGATCATTCTTTAATGTTTGTGATCAATCGAGATTTTTTTTCGAATATTTAGAACATGCTCGATCGACCAGATCTTTGAATCCCATTTTAGAGGTTTCTCGATTATTCTGGAATATTTGTTTTTACAAACGAACATTAGCATTTTCTACATATATAGATATAGATATATAGATGTCTAGATAATTTTATAATTTTCTAGAACATTCTCGTATAATTAGAATCTAGGCATATATTTTAGAACTTTCCAGATAATTCTGAAAATTCTTTAGAACAATCACGATCATTTCAGATCAATGATAGTCTCACATTTTTGAAGCTGACTTTTTTCGAACCCCCGTATTTTTCCCACCCTTATAGATATTGACTTGCAACCACCATAGTGCACGATGGGAGCCTTGTACCTATTGCCACATACAAACACTATGCGTCTGCGATATGTAGTTTTGGCTGCAAAGTGAAATATAGGGACACACACCTCAAATTTTATATATATATATACGAGTATATATATAGATTACAGTTTTACAGTCTATCCATTTAGGACGTTAACTAAATGTAAACAAACTGACCCTGATGACCAGCCAATCCAGTCGATCTTTTTTATCTCTTGGTATGTCTTGATTGGCTGGTTAGCTGTGTCATGTGGGTTAGTTTGTTTACATTTAATTAAGTACCTAAACAGATGAAGATGGAGTAAAGTACATTAAGCGAAATACTATAACAAGAATTTGACTTGTTTTCATTCCAGGTATGGGTGGACGCAGCAGTTCAGATTTTCTACTCTGTCGGAGCTGGTTTTGGTGTTCATTTGTCTTACGCGAGCTACAACACATTTCATAATAACTGCTACAGGTATAGTTATTTTCAATTTAGCTTCTAAATTGTAGACAGTCTTATGCTACCCACAAAATAGCTACTCTAGCACAACCTCCCGCGAGTCTTTTGTCACAGTGGGTCACACTATTCAAAATGTTGACCCAATGAGTGATAAACGACCCGCCAGCAAGATGTGGTAGACGTTAACAGCAGCTATTTCGAGAAATAAGTAAAATGTTCAAACATTTTTTCAGAGACTGCCTGATAACAACTCTTGTGAATTGTTTTACTTCGTTCTTCTCTGGATTCGTAATCTTCACGTATCTCGGATTCATGTCTCATAAGCAAGGCGTTCCAATATCATCCGTGGCTACTGAAGGTGAGTTAACGTTACGTCCATCTTTTGCAGGAAACTGCCTATTATTATACTTTTATGAAACCAGGAACTAATATAAAATCTTTATTACTTATTTTTATTTTAGGACCTGGTCTCGTGTTCCAAGTGTACCCAGAAGCCGTTGCTACTCTTCCTGGAGCCAGTCTTTGGTCGATGCTGTTCTTTTTCATGCTCATCATGCTTGGTTTAGATTCAGGGGTAAGGTTTAAACCTCTTTCATAACAATAAAATATTATTAAGCCGTGTAACGTACAAGATTATGGACCTTCACTTCATATGAAACATATTACAAATAAATAAAAACATAAGTATTGAGTCTAATGTTCCATTGCATTTAAAGGGATAGATCGCGCGCGCTGCTGCTGCCCCCGCAATGGTGCATATGGTTTCAGTTATACGACTGCAAAAAAATACAGATTAAACTTTTTTTATGAAACTTATTTTGTATAAATATATAGTACCTTGCTGTGTAAAGCTCAAAATATATATTTTGGTAAATAAATAGGCTTGATATTGACGGTCCCTATTGTGGGGGTCCCTCTTTTGTGGAGGCCCGGGGCAGTGGCCCCTGATGCCCTCCCCTAAATCCGGCCCTGCAGATACAGCACAACCTGATTCTCCCCATATGCTGTTGTTTAGTACTATTATAATATAATGAATACCTTGTGAAAGTCTCGGTCTCAAAAGATGGAAATGATGAACTATAAATGAGATATATTTGTTCCAGATGGGAGGTTTAGAGTGCGTTATAACCGGGCTCCTCGACCAGGCGCGAGCGAGCGGCGCGCACTGGCTCCGCCGAGAGCATTTCACGCTCCTGGTCGTCTGCGTGTCCTTCTGTGTCGCTTGCATTAACATAACACCAGTAAGTGTAGCTGGCAGTAGCGTAACCAGCCTACCAACCGATTCCTAACGGTTTTACCGCGCTAGCAAGCTACACGTAGCCAGTGCCGGATTAGCCATATAGCAAGAGTAGCAAATGCTACGGGCCACGCACATTAGGGGGCCCCGCGCACGCACGCTTGCATGAGCGTGTTTCTTTTTTCGATTAAGATAGTAGTGTATGAATATATAGTTTTTTAATTAAAATACAAGAGGCCAATGTTAAGATTTCGGTATCAAAATATACAAAAATAATTAAAAATTACCTAAGCAAACCAAAGGCTTCTTGACAGAATTTGCTACGGGCCCCGCGCTGGCTTAATCCGGCACTGCACGTATGGTGTTATTTTTCTTCCGTTACAAAATTTTTGACGCTCCGCCACTGGTAGCCCGATCACATTGGGGAAGCAATTGCATATGTTGTGAGTAGAAATCGAAAAGTATAAATGTCTGTGTATTATTTGTTAAACAAACGCAACGTACACTCACAAATGCTTCCATAAAGTTGTTCAGCTATAACTTACGCAAATGAGCCACATTCTTCATTCTACCTTTGGGTAAAATAAAAGAGAAATGATACTTGTTTTTGATATTTTTGATATTATTATATTGTTGTTTTATTGCGCAGGGTGGCATATACATGTTTCATTTGCTGGATACGTATGCTGCCGGAATATCTCTGCTATGCTCTGCGCTGTTCGAGGCTGTTGCCGTATCCTGGTTTTACGGTAAAAAGATGTTCAAGATACCTCTTCAGATAACCCATTTACTTAAAATACATAAGCTATAAGTTAAGAAGGAGATAAAAATAACACTTTTACTCTTACATTAAAGTACGTAGGTACAGCACGTCTTCGATGAAGCTCCTTATAATATCAGATCAGAAGTATAAATATATTTATTACCTAGATAACTTTTAATTACAGGTTTGGAGAGATTCTCAGATGATGTCGAAGAAATGCTTGGCTTCAGACCTGGCTTATATTGGAGGATATGTTGGAAGTTCGTCAGCCCAATATTTATCATAGTAAGTAAATCAAAGAAACTATTCAAAAGCCAGTAAGAACCCTACGAGAGCTAATATTTTCCGGGTGGAAAAGTCACTTCTGAATATTTCCAGGGTGTAGTAGTCTTCGGTCTCTTGTACCAGCAGCCGCTGCAGTACCAGCACTATCAATACCCGCAGTGGGCCGAGATACTTGGATGGGGGCTCGCCTGCTCCTCCATCTTGATGATACCAATCGTAGCCATTTACAAACTCTTATCTACGCCCGGAACTTTTCGCCAGGTAAAATGGCGAATCTGATGTCTTTATCTTTGAGTAATTATGTATACTAGAGTGGACGTCTCAACTTGATTTTTTGTAAAGCCTGTTGAGGCCAAATGGCACAAACGCCTATAAGGAAACGATCACCGCCGGACGCGGCGCGCGTGCGCGCTCCGTCATCAAGTGCTCGCTGTCTTGTTTGAGATGTCTGTTCTAGTGCAACGTTACTACAATGGTCTTTATTTAATACTAGCTGTGCCCGCGACTTCGTTCACGTGGATTCAGTGACTTTTCAATTTTCCGGGATAAAAAGTAGCCTATGTGTTAATCCAGGGTATGAGCTATCTCCATTCCAAATTTCATCAAAATCCGTCTAGCCGTTTTAACGGGAAGAGATAACAAACATACACACACACACAAACTTTCGCATTTATAACATTAGTAGGATTTAAATTCATTGAAAGACACTTAACTCTCTTTTTAAATATACTGAATGATCTTAAATCCCTAACTATTATAAAGACTTATAAACTCTTTTATTAAAAATACTTATCGGAGAAATAAAAAGCGGTTAATGTAATTTGCTCTAGTAATATCATAAATTAAGTTTTATTCTATGGTTATGTTTATTTTAAATTCCAGCGTTTGGCATGCTGTATATCTCCGGAATCGGAACACGAAGCGATCCGAGGCGGAGCTCCGGTCAGCCGTTTCACTTGGAAACATTGGCTTTATGTTTAAAGTTTCTTATCACGAATAACAAGTAAATGTTACCTGTTTAAAAGTTCGATCGGATTTTTCCTCTGGTCGATCAGCGATGGGCAGGTCCCAAAATAGGCGCAAATCTGGCAAAGTTCGCGCTCCTTCGAGAACAGTAGATCATTAAAGATGTATAACTATTATACCTACAGAAGATTGGTATGATAGCGGAAAAATAAAATATGTACTTACTTATAAGATTTTCGATATAGTATTTTAAAAAGTTGCATAAATATATGCAACTCGAAAATGTTGAAAAGGGTCCAATTCGAAAATGTTTTCGCTTAGAGGTCGCTAAATTTGAAAACAGAAACGTCAGACTCGAATTTGACAGCTTGGAGCTATAAACAATCGAGTTTGACGTTTCTTATTTTAAGTTTAGGCAATTTTTTTAGCGGATGACATTTCGAATTGGACCCTGTAGATCTTTCTTAACTCCAACTGTAGGAAATGCTACAAGTCAAATGCCAAACCTAAGTCAATAGTGCGCGCGCTCTCAATCATTTTGTATATAGGTATTTATTCAAAATTTTGAGTAGAAAATGTTATTAATTCACTTCGATCGTAGCGATCAATAAAACGAAACTGACTTCAGTGCAGTATATATTTATAGTCTGACTAAGGCGCCATCTCCACGAGCGAGTGTATCGCGACGATTCGGACCAAATATCCTAAAGACACGGCTTAGCCTAACTTTGACAAGCAAATAAAGCTGTAAACTCGCGGGGCGCGCGGGGTGTTTAGAGCGCTGTGATTGGTACGTTCGAAGTTATTCCTATTTATTTATTTATTTATTCGAATCAACTGTGTGCAACATTACAGAAAAATCCATGGCGTTACAACGATTCAATAGAATGATTATGCGCCCCCTGCGCCTACTTGTAGCCCCGCCGCTTATGACTTTTTGCTTCTAATGCTGGGGGTCACCAGCTCTGCGTATCTAATGAAATGAAAATGAAAATATTTATTTTGCAAGTATGAAAAGTAAACGAGCCCATGTGGCCTATGGGCTCTTTTACATGTCTGAAGCTATCAGCGCTTCGAAATGTGACATCTGCTGAGAAGATATATGGTACCTACTGAACAGAAAAACGCGCGACTTCACCGAAATCCCTCTCTTTGTCTACAATATGTTATGGGTTTTATTCAATAAAATAATAAAATAGCTACGAGAAATAAAAGCAACATTAATAAAAAATTCAATATCCTCGTATGTCGTACCTATCTACGTGTAGGCCTACAAATCGAAGCCGAAATACTTAAGACCAGTGTGAATCTACGGATTTTCTTACAAGAAGCGATTACCACCCCTTAAAATAAATGTTAACCGAATTTGACCAATTTTTGATAGTTTGTCAGTCAGAACAAAATCTAGGCAGGCAAAATACATTTCGTTTTTTTTTTCACTATTATCTATTCATAAATTCAGTTTTATTGCTGTTTCAGTATTCAAAACTAATTTCAGCGATTATTTGACTTTGCGAGTATTTGTTCATTTTTAATCAATATTCAAGATCATAGACATAGATTTTGTTCTACCTATCAAAAATAGGTCAAAGGGTGAATTTCAAAAAAAGTGTACGTTCCTAATTAAGGCTTAGTTAAGAAAAAATTTAAAAAGTTCCTCTGTGTTACGAAAATTAGCGATACAATTGTATGGTTAATTTTCGTCATGCAGAGGAACTTTTCAAACTTTTTCTTAACTACGCTTAATTACGTAACATTTTTTTTAAATTCACCCAGGGCCGTAGCTAGGGGGGGCATTGTGGGGCAATGCCCTACCTTAAAATACCAATGCTCTACCTTAAAGAATACTATTAACTAAGATAATATGCCAAGAAAGTTGTTTGTTTATATTATGATACTACCTAGTAACCACCGCTGCCCTACCTTAAATTCAACTCTAACTACGGGCCTGAATTCACCCCATAATCGGTTAGGATTTAAGGGGTGGAAATCTTTATTGCCTTTTGTATGAAAAAGGTAATCTTTGCCAATGGTTCACAATCCTCTAAGTTTTTTTTAAATTGCCGCTCGTTTTCATTATCGCCTTTCTTTAGTCGGACTTTATGTATGGTATAGTATGTAATATAAATAGTTTGTTAAGTAGTAAAAGGCTTATTACACATACCTAAATTAGTGACTTACGAGAGGGACGCCGCAATACGTTAGATACGTATGGAGATCTCCATGTCCAATAAATAAATAAATAAATAAATGTCATCCCAACGTATTGCGGCGTCTCTCTCGTAAGTGACCAATTTAGGAAGGTGTAATAAGCCTTTAAGTATTTTGACGACGAGGATAGCCTAGTTGGCAGTGACCCTGCCTCCGAAGCTAGCGTCCCGGGTTCGATCCCTGGTAAGGGCAAATATTTGTGTAATGAGCACGAATGTTTGTTCCTGAGTCTTGGATGTTTCCTATGTATTTAAGTATTTATTTCTCTATATAAGTATTTATATCGTCGTCTAGTACCCATAACACAAGCCTTTAGAGCTTACTATGGGACTAGATTGATTTGTGTAAAGATTATCCCCTGATTTATTATTTATTTATTTATTTATTTAAGTATTAAAATATCTTTCAAGTGTTGCAAGCCTGTGGTGTGTTTATTTTTCAAGAATAAAAGATTTAAGATCTGTGTAGCTCAAATAAGATGACTAATTACCATGGAATCTGTTAATAGTGTTGTAGTTGTTAAAATTGTAGATGATTCATTTTTGTGTAGGAAAGTTAATTCTGTATATAAAAAAACCAAACAAGGTAGCCGTTATATTGGAACAAAATGTCGTCCCGATCCGGACCAAGTGCAAACAAATCTGTGACGAACACAATAATTTTGTACATAATATTTACTTGAATGTAAACATATAATCAACATAATATATTTATATTTTGCGATTTATATGCTTAAAACTATTTTTATATGAATTCTGAAGTTCATTTCAATAAGAGCTTTTGCATTGAATGTTAAGTAGGTATCTACCTCAGCTTACCCTGTTATAAAGCTAACATTGTTTTCGCAAAGAAAATAGGTAAATTCGTAAAGAACTACAAAAACATACAAAAAAAATTGGCAATCGATGTAGAACAAAATAATGGGCCCAATTCGAAACGCTGTCGCCTAAATTTAAAACTCCTTAAACTTAAAATTAGAACCGTCAAATTTAATTTACTATGGCAGTAAACCACAGAATAAATAATAGTAATACGTACCTAACCAAACTGCCAAAATCGAGTTTGACGTTTCTTATTTCAAGTTAAGCTACTTTTAATTTTACCGAACATACTTTCGAATTGGGCCCAGAGTGCCAAGCACACTAGTTTTTATCGCGCTCATAAAGCATCTGTCACTTTTTAACTAATATGCGGGTGCGAAAGGGACGAATGCTTTATGTACGCGATAAAACTTAGTGTGCTAAGCCCTCAGTGCCTGTTTAAACTGTCTGTCTCAGCCAGTTTACACTATATCTGACATACCTATATGAAAAATACATGATAAATACTTATGAGCCTGGCCCACCCCAGAACCCGGATCAATTATTTCTTTGCCCCTTCCCCCCAGAAAAGTCATCGTTACGCCCTTGATGTTAGTTCACGTTAGTTAAGGTAAAAATTGGTACCGAAATCTTAACCTTGTTAGGCCCTAGCCAAGTTGACACATGGATAAGTTAATGTGATGTGTAATCTAAGTGCGTCTTTTTAACACTAGTGCTAACTAAAGAGATAGTCAGATAGATAAACGGGTTTAACTTATTCCCGTGTCTAATGCTAGGGCCGCCGAGGGCCTAGCACACTAGCTTTTATCGCCCACATAAACCCTCCGGAACCATCGGTCTACTTTAAAGCATCCGCAAAGGGACGAATATTTTATGTGTGCGATAAAAACTAGTATGCTACGAGAGTTTATGCCAAAAATATGACTGCAACAGCCATTCATTCATAGATCTGATCGCTTTCAGTCAGCAGTACCGAATAAGCTTTACATAATTGTTTGTGTTATTTGACACATAACTACATATATATACGAATGTTAATTTAGCTTATTCATTCTCAATTAATATTTTATGTTAAACTCATTAGTTATTTGATAAGAATTTATAGTGACAAGTTGGAAATATAAATAGATATGTAGGTAAGTTAATTGTATAATATTTGTTCGTGTATTGAATAGCAATGCTCCGGGAGAGTAAAAAAATCAATAAAGGATTATAAGTGTTGTGCGATAAATATACTAAAAATTGTAAATAATTATATATTTTAGAAAATTTCGCAGAAGTAAATGTAAAACTGTGTTCATTCATTTCTAAATAAATGTCCTAGATAACTGTATAAAACTCTATTATTTGATTTCACCTACAAACCCTGACGTCGCTCAGCGGCCCTAGCAAGGTTGACACAAGGACAAGTTAAACCGTCTTATCTCTAAGTGCACCTCACTCTCACTAGTGCCGACGAAAGGGATAGTCAGAGATAAACGGGTTTAACTTATCCCTGTGTTAGGCATGCTAGGGCCACAGGGGTGAGGGGTGGCATTACCCCCCCCATGCCCCCAGCCCTTGGATTCGCTCTTGGGTTTGGTACTATAACTTCCAAGTTTGAGAGTTAGTACCACAGATTACTATTAGCTAGCTAGTTAGTTTAGTACCTACTATTCTAACACTAAAGTAAGTAGGTACCTAGTCATTTTCGTGATGAAACAAAACGAAAATCAGCTCGAAAAACTAAAATATATTCTTTGTAGAATGGTGGTAGAATAAGGCCCCCCGCGCACTAGGCAGCCTGGCTGTCGCAGCCTGGCTGCGGCAGCCAGGCTGCTTAGTGCTCCGGGTGTCTTAAAGTAAGGATCGTTTGGCGAAAACGTAGAACAAGAAGTCGGTTAATTACAACGTTTAATATTTCAACCAGCCAGTATCTTTCAATATCTAATGTAACGTACTCGGCTGGCGAAATGTTACCAGTACCTATAGCAAAATTTGTAGGAGAAGTGATACTTCTTCTGCGGGTCGAGCACACTATTTTGACGTATAATATACGTCACTACATAAAATATTGTCGCGGCTGTATATATGTCGCATGCCCTAACATACTATTGACGTAGCGTAAAATTATCCCAAGAGATAAAGTTTTATGTAATGTCACGACGACACATAAAAATAATGTTGCTAGTACGTCAAAAAATTATATTTCATACGTTTCATTCGATCATTTTCATAGAACGCTCAGTGTATAGTTACCCTTTTCATTAGCCAACTTATTCGAATAGTAGGTTATCCTTCATTAGCCATCTTACGTATAAGTGACACGTTTATTTACTAGGGTTATATTGCGTGCACTTGGTGACAGACAGGCCTCGTACATCAAAAATACATTTAACATTAAGCTGAAGATGCTGCTTTATTCTCTAATGCAAGTGGAATGGAACCGTGAGGAAGGCAGTATGTCATTACTGTGGCAAGATTGGTCACGAAGGAAGAAAATGTTATTGGGTGACAAAACTTAGACTGGTGAGGCCACAGCATTCTTCGTGCAAAGCACTGGATTGTGTGGACTCCGGCGGTTTAAATCATCTGTGCAACGACAAGAACTTGCTGATGAATTGAATATCCAGTGCTTGCTGAAGCCGGTAGCAACAAAAATAACGAGTCACTATTCCCCGTGTTCTCGTGTTGGTGAAATACTATTACAGAGCACTGTACATAGAATTGAAAAGGTATTATATGTTCATAATTTATCAGCTAATTTGTAGTCTGAACCCTGATACAATAAAGTTGGTACGTAAATAGATTTTTGTTTACAAAAATTTAGAAAAATTGGACTTTGTTGCAATCAATGCTGAGAATTTATTTTATCAATATCATTATGACATTTAATAATATGTAATAGTAATTCTAGTCAAAACAATGAAATTTTAACATCTAGTCACGATAATAATTTTGCTTTTATGGCTTTTTCAGATGCTGAAGATACCAGTAAGGCCATCATATGTAGGGAAAGTCCTGCCTGTGCCGAGTGTGGCTGACATTCATTCTACTACACTTGTGTATTATTAGGACTCTACCACCATCATGCTGTGATGATTATGTATCACACTTCTCCTTGGTCACACACAATGAGTATGACTTGCTACTGGCTAATATACTTAATTTATGCTAATAGAGTTTGGTGGATATTATTCGATAGATGTTTGATAAATGTAAATGTTGTCAATTCAAATTAATATAAAAGATGACTTGTTGCCATTTATTTACCAAGTTTCAAGCAGTGAACTACAGTTGATCCATCCATACTTGTCTTATTTGGTAAACAAATTTCTTACCCCAAAATGCACCTTTGTTGGCTAAACCAGTTAAGGAAAGTTTTTTGCACTTTTTATAAAAGCAGTATATACATATTTGTTTTCACTGGGGCTCCAGACACAGGCACTAGCCTCTATATGAGGCTAAGAGGGGAACGCTATGAGGGAAAGTGTTAAGTATAATAATATAGTTAATATAATGTATGAACAGCCTTGTCTAGTTGCTCTTTCTCTTGTCTACGATCCTGTTCTGATATTAATAAAAACCAATTTGAGGCTATCATCTTTACTTTACCTACTAATTAACCGTTTGAACGTCACGGCTGAATGCGAAAAAGCGTGCTCTGAGCGCCGAGTGATGGCTTTAGCCGAGAAAATGTATGAAAAACGGCATGCCGTGGCGTCGGGGGCACGGAAATCTGCGGTCAAAAGGCTACCTTTCAAATATTGTAAAAGTGTAAAGTAATTAAACAAATGTATTTGTTTCGAGAGCTTTGTTTTTATTTAATTGGCAATGGCCGTCTAACATATAGCCCTACTCTACCTAGCAGTGTGATGTTGGGATTCATAATCAGACAACCTTTGTAGTTGAGGCTTAGATTTAATGTAATCTGAAGGAGCGGTACATGGTTATAATATATGTCACCTGGATAGTAGTATGGCGTAGCGCACACTACAGCAGTATAACTACCTATACTAAAATTAGACTAGGTAATAATAATTTGCCATAATTGAGCCATGTAAACTGAATCTTGTTTATTTTTGTGTTTAAATATCGACATCCAGTAAATGTATATCCACACAGTATGGATTTGTTTTACTGAAATAATTGTGGGTTGGTTCATTGACTGACCTAATTTAACTATAATGTTCCAGGAAGTATGAATTCTTACTGACGAATAAAAGTATAAACCTGCCAAAGATGTGGTATGGTATATCTCATGCGGTTTAAATTTTCATACCTAACCTCTGTATTGCTGGGAGTGTTTTTGCTGATTGAAAATATACACCTTAAAGACCGGTTTGGTACTTAACTCATGTTCTGGTAGTTTTGTGGATTGGATCCTTTTCCCTAAACTACGTCCAATTAATTGTCATAGTTTGTTTCAAAAACAAATTTCATCCGAGTTGCTTGGATTTATTGGACTCCCTCGCTCAAATATGAAAGAAAACGTAAGTTTGCTTCAAATTATATTAACCTTTTGAACGCCACAGTCGGCTGTAGCCAACAGCAGATTTCCGTGCCCCTGACGCCAGGGCATGCCGTTTTCTATACATTTTGGCGGCTACAGCCGTCACTCGGCGTCCGGAGCACGCTTTTTCGCACTCAGCCGTGGCGCTCAAAAGGTTAATAATAAACTTACTTTAACAAACACAAAAAGCCCGATTTTTTCCCGAGATGAGAGAATATAGGTACGATACGAATAGCAAAACAACAGCCACCCCATGATTATGACGACATGCAATATCGGGACCTCTCCTCCAAAAATTTAAAATTCGGTAAGAACTCGTTTAAACAATAGTGTAAGCGAAAATCAATTAAAAACAAGCAATAATGTCTTCAAAATAGTGACGATAAAATTTGTCGGGGTCACCGAGCCATCTACATAAAATTATCGTAAAGAACTGTCAAAATGCCATAGTTTTGTCTACTTTATCATTAGTGTGCTAAGGGTATAGACATAATGTCTACTAAATCGTCATGCGTAGACATACAAACGACGTAAAATTTATCGCATGGTTACTGTGCTAGACCACCGCGACAAAAATATTTTGTCGCTAGCGTGTAGATAAAATCGGTAGATAAACACTAGTGTGCTAACCCCGCTGAAGTGATAAATCTTATATAGATCTTCTAAATCTATGTCTTCACCAAAGCAGTACCTACTTATTATTTATTTTGATTTATCAAATAATTACTGAAATAGCACCTTAATATTAATCTGGCTACACTGGTTTACGTTCCGATTCAGCTTACGTAAATTGAAAGAACTCGTCTTAAATAAATGATTTACTCTTAGAGTAACTTTGTTATTATTTAACATAATATTTGAATGGTTTTTCAACAATGTGCTCCTTTAATCAAAATACTTTTTATTTAATTTACGCTATACGACCAACCCAATATAATTTTAGAAAAGTTCATTGATTAATGATATAAATAGAAAGCAAGATACGGAATGTACCTCCAATGGCAGACCAGACTTGTCATGTTGATTCTAAGATTTCTTAATTTATTGGCTAATGTGCTTTGCGAAGTATTCATAACACTGAGCACCGGTAAAACATTATTACATCAATATCAAACAAGCAAATATATCTGTGTTAGTGCTGCAGCGTACTTTAAGTGTTTAATCGTGAAATAAATGTACTACAAAAATATCGTTTTGATAGTGTCTTAGAATCGATATAACTACGAAAATATTAGTCGTCTCGCCGTGAATTCATTATCGCTATGTCAACAAAATTATGAGTTAACCGCTAATAGCAGGTGTGTGTAACGTTTACCCGTAATAATTGAAGTAAACTCAATTTTAACGCAAAAGTCAATTCTTTAAATATTCGCATCAGTTATTATTTTTAATTTAAAATAGTCCGTGAACTGTGACGGCCTTCGATTATCCAAATACATAAACAAAGAATATTCTCATGACACCTACGTCACAATACTGGTTAATATGTATATTGTGGGGTAATTTTGATAATTGATTGTTGTTTTTAGGAGTCATAATGTCTCTTGAGCGTGAAGGTATGGGCGTAATGCCCAACGCGAGCGTGGGGAGCTCCGACCCTCGGTCGCAGCTCCACCAGGAGATGAGGGAGCAGAACTTTGATATGATTAGGTTTGCTTCCTACAGAACTGCCTGCAAGCTCCGATATGTCCAAAAGAAGTGTAACTGTGAGTAATGTATTGTTTTTATATTGATTTTGAAATACGTTAAAACATAGTTTTATCACAAGTGAAATTTCAATAGTGTGAAGGCAAGAAGAAAATTTGAACATAGTTTATATTAGATTCACACATATTTTTTTGTGAATTCTGCTCCCTTATAATAACTTTATCATTTCAGTGCATGTTATTGACATATGGAATGTAATAGAGGCATTCCGTGAGAATGCTCTGAACACCCTTGAGCCTAATGCCTGTGTGAATGTGACAAGACTGGAGACACTAGTGTCCTCTCTGTACCACAACCTGAACAAGCGACTGCCACCCGCACATCAAGTATCTGTGGAAGCGTGTTCCGCACTTCTGCTGAATTGGTTACTGTCTGCTTATAGCACTGGGTGAGTTATGTTATTGAGGTTATAACTATTAATAGGTAAGCAAGTAGTTTCTATTTATTATTATTTATTATTATTGGGGGTGTTATTGGGCCATATATGTGCCGCCTCGACCATTGCTGATCTATTGTGGCAGCCCTTTCTTATAGTTCACTGCTTAATCCCGTTGCATCCAGGATGTTCCAGATGCTTTGGGCAGTGAGATCTTGTATCTCTGCTTCTATTTTCAACTTGTGCATTTCTATTGTTTTCTTTTTTATTTATACTTTTTGTAACTTGTCTGGTCTCTGCGATACAAGCCTAGAGTCTAGTGCAGAGACCGCTACTAAATGTAAACATTATTTGGTTTTTTGTAAGCTTTTGGTTGTGAAACTTTTTTATGTATTTTCTGGGTAATAAAGAAAGATTATTATTATTATTATTAATATTATTATTGAGTATTGGTGTATGTTAGTCTAACAATGTATCTTTATCTGCCAAATTAGTAGTTAAATACAAATGAATGGGAAAGATTTTCATTGTTACCAATTCACACCATACTGTGATAAGTATTACAAATAATTAATGGAAATATAATAATATTAAGGTACATTCATAGAAAAAAATACTGAATCAATCAATTTATTATAGCAAAATCAGAAGTACGTTATCAGATCCATTCAACCTTGCTTAGTGAAACTGACACCCCACTATTAAAGTTTGTATTATCAACATATATGTAAAGTGTGTTTATAAGAAATAGCTTTTGAGGGATTTTTGTAGCATGGTATCATTTTCATGTATTTTCTTTGAACTTAAACTTTATGTGCTTAAGCAGAAATAAATTTTTGTTTTATTTTTCAGTGAAAACGTGGGAAAGATACGAGTTTTCTCAATAAAAGTAGCACTGGCCACCATGTGCGCTGGGAAATTGATGGATAAACTAAGATGTAAGTGTAAATCTCATCTTTAATATATTTACTTCCACAAAATACATCCTGCATTTAATTTATTGTGAGAATTTTTTCATATTATATTTACTCCTTCGATTTAAA
Organism: Tortricodes alternella; assembly: GCA_947859335.1. Lineage (NCBI taxonomy): Eukaryota > Metazoa > Arthropoda > Insecta > Lepidoptera > Tortricidae > Tortricodes > Tortricodes alternella. Next base: position 6,072,940 of record OX401975.1, on the reverse strand, counting down.
CTATTTTGAGGCTGAAATATATTTGATTTTATTCCTGTAAAAGGCATCAAAACGTTAGGAAATATTTTTGAATTAATATACGCGAAAAAAGTTAAATAAAAATATGTATCTTTTTATATCAATGTTTTATTTGAAAACCTTCATTTGATTAATAAAAAATTATTTACAAGCAGAGAAGGGACACAAATTGCAAGTCATTGCGAAAGAATATCTAAAGTAAATCATAAAAGTTAAATAAGCATGTAAAGCAAATTGATTTTCTTTTACAATTGTAATCTGACATTTCTGTAAATAAACAACACAAAACTTCCAGATATGTTCTCGCAGCTGTCCGATGGCAATGGTCACCTGCTAATGAAGAGACTTTCAGACTATCTACGCGAAGTGTTAGCCTTACCAGCGGCGGTGTATGAATCTCCTTCCTTCAGCTATAATGATTCCTTGGCGCTGTCTGTATTCAATCAGGTAAACACTGAAGCAGATGGCTCTGCTATACTCAGTTTACTGTACAAATATTTCTTTGAATGTAGTAGTTTTGTGTTATAACTCATCACATGGACATTCGTAGATGACATACATTTATCTCATTAGCTTTGGCCGTGACACTCACACATCAAGGTGATCTTTTTATGGTATACAGAGCAATACTTTACTGACTAGACGGTGACAAGGCCGAGTAAGATCCTCCTGACACCCGCTCTTTGCTGATGTCCAATTTGTGACATACTCTTCCAAAAAACATCTTTAAGAAATCTAACTAGCCGAGATAGGCAACCAATTGATCGATTGAATTATGTTGGAGAGTTTTTGTTATTTGATTTAGAACAGGCGAAGATTTCACCACTATCTCACTTGGTGGTAAGTGACGTTGATGCTGTACAGTGTACATTGAATATGTTTTACCTAGATAGTGCTTATTCATTCTTGACTTGAACAGGGCCAAGTTATACTGTTTGGGGCAAAAGGTAGGTAGGAAGAGGGTTCTACTCCTTAGCTGTGACGTTAGGCATAATGTCAAGTGCTGTCTTTATTCCAACAGCAGCTTTAATAGGTACAGAACATGTCCATCCAAATACTCTCTTATGAATGTTAATTTCTTGTCTAATACTTGATAAATGCTATTAAGAAAGTAAGGAGTATTTGTCCTTTTATCATATTATTGGTAAGTATGCTTTCCCTATCCTTAATTATTTTTTCTTTCAGAACGGCAAGATAACGGTGAATGATTTCCTGGACACACTCATGTCTGACCCCGGCCCGCCGTGTCTCGTGTGGTTACCGCTACTGCATCGGCTTGCAAGCGTCGAGAATGGTATGAACTATAAAAATCCAATCCATGTCAATTGGTAACTTTGCATCAAAGCTCAAACTTCGCATCGTACTTCAAACTCCATTCCTTTTTTTTTAAATGTCAATTGACTGACAAACGAGCTGACCGCCCACCTGATGGAAAGTGGTCACCGCCGCCCATGGACATCTGCAACACCAGAGGTGCTGCCAATGCGTTGCCAGTCTAGGGAGGATGGGGAATGGGGATGGGATAGGGATTAGGGAATAGGCCTCCGGATCTCGTCACTCATCGTACGAAACGCAATAGCAAGCTATTACTTTACGCCGATATTCTGTGAGAGTGTGGTACTACCCCGATCGAGCCGGCCCATTCGAACAGTAATCATCTAGTGAGGATTACTGTTTGGCTCTACCACTACAATTCCTGGAAGACCAAAGCGATTCTGAACTTTAACTTAGGGGTCCTTTAGTGTATTTATTAGAATCACATGACTGTCGCTGTCCGTTTGGTAGAAGATTACGGATCGTCCAGGGCAGGGGGAAATCCGTGGTCTCTGCCTACTCCTTTGGAAAATAGGCGTGATGTATGTATGTATAATAGAAACTTAATCTAAGAAGATTACGTTTCCGTTATATACAGGGTGTTACAAAACTACATGTAAAGTCGAAAGGAGGTTAAATGGGGCCTTATGACGAGTCCATTCACAATATTTAAGAACTGTACATACCTCAAAAAAATGATGTTGTAACACGTTGTATTGTACTATACTTAAGGTCCGCACAAAATGTCGGCGTACCGGATCTAGATCGCGTTCTGGCATGTGACTCCTGGCTTAGAGCCTATGTGCGAAGATGGATATCACAGCGGCCGTGATGATGAGCTTTTTATGTGTGTGGTCAGTGGTCCACCCGATGGCGTGCTCCGCGTGCCGGCAGAGCTCGCTGACGGGCTTCCGGTACCGCTGCTCGCGCTGCGCCAACTACACGCTGTGCCAGGACTGCTTCTGGCGCGGCCGCGTCAGCCAGCCCCACTCCAACGAGCACGAGGTCAAGGAGTACGCGCACTATGTGAGTACACATTGTCAGCGGGTAGGAGTCATGCGGAACACCTAAAGCAGTCTCATAGAAAGAAAGTATGAGTATATTACAGATAGCATTATCTTTCTATAATGTTTAGCTAACACAGAATCTTCTCGTGATTTTCCTACTAACAAAAATGTTTCAAGAAGCCGTCTCCACACTTACATCACTTTTTACAAGATCTCACCAACTCTAGCCATCATATGCGTCCGATTATCCGATCCCTGATTATAAGTCACTGGGGGTGTAATTAACATTGTGTGTAATTGGTGTCGTAGAAGTCCCCGTCGAAGCAGATCGGCGCGACGCTGCGCAAGTCGTTCCGCTGCGTGCCGGAGCGCGCGCGCACGCAGGTGCCGCGCTACCCCGACCGGCCCGAGCGCACGCTCAATCTCAGCCACATCGTGTGAGTGTCGCCCCTATGCAACAGCTACCAGTGGCGGAGCGTGAAATATTTCCTCACATCCTATTAAAGTATCGTTTGAATACTTTTAGATAGTTTTGACATTTTACATTAAAGTACAGCCGTTAAGTGTTCAAATAATTAAACAAATAAGTTAATTTTATTTTCTAAATGATATAATTTATCTCATTAACCTGCAGACCGCCGTCGCCGGTGCCCGCGCACAACGGGTTCCCGGAGTACGCGGCGGGCTACGTCAACACCGGCTCGCTCGACTCGCGCTCGTCGCGCTCCACGCACCGCAGTCAGTACCTGTCTCATTTCCCTGTTGGCCGTTAACCTATCTCATTCGCCTGTTGGCTGTCAACCTGTCTCATTCACCTGTTGACTTTCGACCTGTCTCTTTCACCTGTTGACCTTCAACCTGTCTCTTTCACCTGTTGGTCGTCAATCTGTCTCTTTCACCTGTTGGCCGTCGACCTGTCTCTTTCACCTGTTGGCCGTCGACCTGTCTCTTTCACCTGTTGGCCGTCAACCTGTATCATTCACCTATTGCCTGTCAGTCGACCTGTCTCTTTCACCTGTTGGCCGTCAACCTGTGTCATTAACCTATTGCCAGTCGACCTGTCTCTTTCACCTGTTGACCGTCGACCTGTCTCACTCACCTGTTGCCCGTCGACCTGTCTCACTCACCTGTTGCCCGTCGACCTGTCTCTTTCACCTGTTGGCCGTCAACCTGTCTCATTCACCTATTGCCTGTTGACCTGTCTCTTTCACCTGTTGGCCGTCAACCTGTCTCATTCCCTTGTTGCCCTTCAACTCATTGTGAGCACATGAGTTCCGCACGAACAAAGTCCCGGACAGAAACTTGTATTAAATATATATCATATTATCGCAGGTATAGCGGAGCACTTATCGCGCGGGGTGGATGACGAGCACCGGCTGATCGCGCGATATGCCGCGCGGCTCGCGCACGAGAATCGCACCATGGTAACACTGCCTTTATGTTCTATCTACGCTATATTTGTTTTGGTAGTTAACTAAATGTAAATACACTAACCCACGTGACGCAGCTAACCAGCCAATCAAGACTTACTATAGATAAAAGAGATTTACTGGATTATGATACACACCCTTCGCTAGTTTAATACCACAGACTATTATATCCAATAAACTGCGCATAGTCGGTTGACCTTCGCTGCCAAAATTAAAGTCAACAAACTATAAGCGACGGAGCTGCAGGCAAACAACCTCGAACGCACCAATCACAGCCCTCTAAAACCCTAGCGCCCCACATGTTTGGCACCTTTTTTGCCAGTACAAGTTAGGCTAAACGGTGTCTTCAATACATAAAGATGGTATGCTTTACTTGATATTTTTAAAGCTATGTTTTATTTGTAGCCCCGCGCTGGACGATCGGCCTCACTCACTCCAGAGCTGGTAAGTTTTTTTTTTTAATTTACCGTAGTCTACCAACTAATCTAATCATTGATTTGAATCAGATTAGACTTTACAGCGATTATCTGTTTATGGTCGGTTCCAGATAGGATTATGTTCTCTTTCACTCGTCCGCTTTTTTTAATCAATAGTTGTGACGGAAAAAAGTGAAATCAATCATGTTGTTAAAAAAAAAACAGTTTTACGAATGAATGGTTACGCCGTTCGCTTTATTAGTGTTATTATAATTGTTCCTGCATTTTCTAAACGACCAACACGGCATAGGGAGATACGTCTCTCAAGAAAAGATCGATCTTTGAATTTAATAAGTAACACTTTAGTCATGAATTTCATTTAAACACGCTTTTATCTTCACTTTTAACTAACTAACAAACCTAAACTTTGCAAGTGTATCCAATTCGGATGACAATACAATAATTTTGTACCAGCGAGCTGATCTGATCACGGAGCCAGGAGGTGGACAGTGGAACTCTTCAATGACTACTAGTAAACCCCTCGAGTTTGGGCTCTTTTGGTTTGCAATTCGGATGACAATACAATAAATTGGTACCAGCGAGCTGATTTGACCATGGATCCAGGAGGTGGATAGTGGATCTCTTCAATGACTACTAGCAAACCCATCGAGTTTTTGAGCTCATTTGGTTTTCTTCAACAACAACAACAACAATTCACAAAAAAGTTGTTAGTTCGACGAATGCCGAATAGAATCTGATTTTGTTGTTATTACAGGGGCGATCGTCTTCGGAAGGCTCTGAAGTGGACGCGGCGCGGCAGCAGCGCGAGCTGATCTCCCAGCTCGAGGCGAAGAACAGAGAGATCATGAGGGAGATAGCGAGGCTTAGGTACCGATTTTCTATTGGTATTGCACCAGGAGCAGGGGCAGATTTGATACCTTGGCTGCCCTAGGAAGATTGCCGCCCTCCTACTATCTATAAAGCAAGAATAATTTATTGGTCTATAAACATTTTTCAACCGTCTTGAGTACGCGACCCCTCTACAATTAAAAAACCGGACAAGTGCGAGTTAACTCGCGTAAAAGGGGTTCCGTTCCGTACAGGATTATTTGAAATGTCCTTTGTTAATTTAAATACCATAGACTTCTTATAGGTTTTCCTGTAATCTATAGGTAAAGAACTATTTTCTGTATTTTTTTCGAAATCTTAGGCCCAGTAGTTTTGGAAATAAGAGGGAACAGTAAAATTTTGTCTATTTTCCTAAATATCTTTCAAACTATTTATTTTAAAATTCTAAAAAAATATATATTTAAGATCCTGACAATAAGCCCTTTCATTTGATATGTCACAAGATATAGTTTGCATAACTCCTATTTTTATTTTCTAATTTACCCCCCAAAAGTGGCCCCCATGTTTAAAATTCATTTATTTGCGTTACGCGTCCGTGTTGCGGTCACCAACTTACATATGTATACCAATCAATGATCCTATAAGGGTTCCGTTTTTTCCTTTTGAGGTACGGAACCCTAAAAAAGTGTTGTGTTGTGGCAGGCGGCAGCAGGAGGCCGAGGCGGCCGCGCCGGCGCCGCCGCTGGTGTCGGAGCTGCGCGCGCTGCGCCTGCGCAAGGACGAGCTGGAGGGCCACCTGTGCTCGCTGCAGGACTCGCGCAAGCACCTCATGCAGCAGCTGGAGGGGCTCATGCGGATGCTCAAGGTAGGCCCCATCTTGCATTCTCATATACCCCTAAATATGGAATGTACATGAAAATCAAAATGAGGTCTAAATTATATGTGATGAAAGAATATGCAATTAAACGCATATTAGAGAAAAAAAAACGGATCAATTTGACTGTTCATTTTTATATTATAAGTGGCCGAATTCAGAAAGGCCACTAAAATTGAGCTTTAATCAAAGTGACGTTTCTGTATAGGCTAACAACTAGTTGGTGACATTTTACTACTTAATATCTAATCAAATGCTTAAGTGGCGTTTCTGAATTCGGCCATAAGAGTCAATTTTATTTTTGTTATAATATTTAATTATTATTTTTCAACACCCTCATCGGATTTTATCACGTTTATGTCTACGAAAACGGCCAAAAAATTGTACTTTTCAAAGTAAGAAGTTAATGCAAATGTCGTTTAAACGCCATTTAGTGCGTTTATCTACTGGCGGTCGAGCCCAGCAGCCATCAACCGTACGGGTGTTCATCTGTTTGTTTGTTCAGACGCAGCAGTCGTCGCCGCGGTCGACGCCCAACTCGTCGCCGCGTTCTACCAAGAGCCCACCGCTGCCCGGAGCACAGCCGCAGCCCACCGCACCGGAAAGGTAATGTAACAGCATGGTACAATCGCCTCCTTTTGCAACGCCATCTATCGCTGAATTGCTTAAATTGCCGCTACAATTCGTTCAAACAATATTCTTGGAAAAGCTTGTAGTCACAAACTACGTGTCAAAACGCACTCTCCACTCCATTTTGCTCAATTTAAGCGCCCAACCAAAGTTGTAGAGAATTTTATCAGCTTTCATGATGTAGTACCACAAAATTTCCAATGACGCATCGTTTTCGAAATATAAACAAAAAATAAAAAAACCGGACGTTCTTTACCTCCGTTTCTTACCTAGGGCTCACCTCCGAGGGGGAGGGAATTTTTGGTATGTTTGTCTCCTAACTAATCCAAACAAAGTTCCAAAGTCAAAGTTTCTGCTTTCGACCATTCCATCCACAAATATTCATTGCCTGGACTAGTGCTGGTATCCTAATATCCGACTAATATTATAAATGCGAAAGTTTGTGTGTGTGCATCTTTGTTACCTCTTCCCGTTGAAACGGCTGGACGGATTTTGATGAAGTTTGGAATGCAGATATTTAATACGCTGTATTAACACATAGACTACTTTTTATCCTTTAATTGAAAAGTTCCCGAGTCCACGCGAACGAAGTCGCGGACAGGGCACAGCTAGTAATATTATAAATGTGAATGTTAGTTTGTTTGTTACGCTCTCACGCGAAAACTACTTAACCGATCATCATGAAACTTTCTACACATATTGTTGGAGGTATTAGAAGTAACATAGGATACTTTTTATCCCGGGAAATTACAAAGTTCCCGAGGGAATAATTATAACCGAATTTCACGCGGACGAAGTCGCGGGCGGAAGCTAGTTGTTTATAAATGTAACTGTGCAGGGAGCCGAGTGGGCGCGGCACGGTGCGCAGCGCGCCGCAGACGCCGTCGCTCGGCGAGCGCGAGCGCATCGACATGACGCACAGCCTCGGTATGTACACCATCTTAAGACGCTGACAACAGCCAATGACCTTGAGTGATCCGTCACTGTCTGTTTGCACCGGAGTGACCGAGAAGCACTGTGCGGTTTTTTGTATGGGGAAAATTATATAAGTAAACACTACACGTAAAATATAAATTAGTCATTTTTTTTAGTATGGACGTGATGTGTTATTAAAGAATATGTTATGAAAGGTGTTATTAATTATAGACTCATAAGTTAAAAAACTTAAGACATAGAACTGTTTAAAGAGGATTTCAGACGTAACTTCACGATTTTTTTCTATTGTATCAATTTCATCATCGTGTTTTGGAAATAGTAATCTTTTCAATAATATAATGAATATGAACATATATTTTTTTCGCTTTGCCAAATCAAATAGTTTATGTTAAAATACTGTTTAAGTAAAGCCGATTTAGGTCTAGTCAGCTCATCTAGCGGCAAAAATCGCCCTTTTCATGCAACAGACTTAGATTTTGTTTTGACTGATAACCTATCAAAAATTGGTCAAAATCGGTTAGCATTTAAGGGGTGGAAATCGTTATCGCCTTTAGTATGAAAAGCCGTAGGGTCACACTCCTCTTAAGGGGCTCGTAAACGGACTAGTTTTTTTGGCAATTTATTGTTGCCGAATTGCAGTTCCTATGGGGAATGGGGATGGGATGAGGACGAGGGAATAGGCCACCGGATCTCGTCACTCACCGTACGAAACGCAATAGCAAGTAGTTACTTTACGTCGATATTCTGTGTGAGTGTGGTACTACCCCGGTCGAGCCGGCCCATTCGAACAGTAATCATCTAGTGAGGATTACTGTTTGGCTCTACCACTACAATAACACTAATATAACTAATGGGAGCAAAAAGTTTGACAGTAAACTTCTTTCTGAGGATAGCCCGAATTTCAGAAATAAATTGCGGAAAGACGTTTACGAGCCCCTTAAGAAGAGTGTGAACCTACGGCTTTTCATACTAAAGGCGATAACGATTTCCACCCATTAAATGCTAACCGGTTTTGACCAATTTTTGATAGGTCATCAGTCAAGTTTACGTGTTTATTAATAAATGTTTGTGAGTGTTTGTAAATTTATCCAATGCTGTAACTTCAATCTTGCACCACCTGCCAAATTTAAACTGTTTTTGTGCATTCATTTCTCTGTTGTGGTTATCTGGAAGAGATCGCTATTATGCGATAAGAACGCCTTGTTCCCTAACTTTATTTTTTATGGGTGCTTTTCTGTTCTTTTTTGGTTTTCAATAAGAAGTATTATTGTATTGTAAGTTTAGGCGAAGTAGTGCCTATGTTATATGATCTTTGCTAAGTAAAAAATAGAATATTTTGTTTTAATACTATATCGTATTATTTGTCTCGCGAATCATAGGAGGCATGGAGAGTATGGGCAGCGATGGTCGCAGTTTCCACCAGAACCAGCGGCCGACGACTAGTGAGTACCTACAGCTATGTTATTCTTAACAATCATAAATCTTTTTGTTCGGCGAGGTAGCGAATTTAGGTTTTTTTTTAAAAAAAAAACATAACTTTTGAACTGTCAAGAATCGAATCAGCACTTATCGGTTAAAATGATTGGAAATGACCGCCTTTATGTCCCTGTTCGATTTGATCCCTACTTCCAGGGACACCCTGTATATATTTTAGACTGGCCACGATCGCACTGTATCTCATCTGAACCACGACTAGCAAACGTTATAAAAGTAGTGTGGGACAGAGATAACGCTCTACATAGCCGAAATTAGCCGATTCTCTCTTTCCAAAGGTCGATGTGCAATATTTACCGCCGGGCACTGTAATCTCTCTTAAGTGTGTGTATTGAATAAAAATATTTTGACTTTGACTAAGTTTATCCCCCCCTTTTGTTGTTCATGGAACAAAGATACTAATTATACTAGTTTAGGCCGTCGAGGGAGTCACTGATTTATTAAGATATTTATTTATATGATTATTGCCCCACCAGTGGGCATAGACAATCGGGGTCTGCGAAGCGACCTCATGTACGCGGCCGACTCTGTCACCAACGCCATGTCTACGCTCGTCCGAGAACTCAATTCTGGTGAGTTTTAATTAAGTTACAAAGGCTTGCACAAATTTTACTCTGTAATTAAATATTTCACCTAAAACCTATGTTCGCTTACATATTTTGCCCTGCCTTACAAAAGAAATACCATTTCAATAATGGGGGTTTAATGCCAACTAGGAGACAATTTTTACCTATCGTTGTCGGATACCACCATTTTAGCTGCGTTCCCACCAGGGCTGTGTAGAGATGGGCAGCGGGTATTTACCTTATTTACCTACCCAGGTAAATACCTTTGTACCCGGTATTTACCCATATCTACCCAATTTGATGGATAGATACTTTTGTGAAAATGAGCTGATTATAATTAAATTATTTAGAAAATTTTCTTTGTTTAACATTATTTGTTTTAAAATCGAAAGTAGTCAAGCCGCAACGTTATTTATTAAGTTATGCCTTATAAAGAGGAGTATATCATATTTAAATGTATTGTGTCCAAATAATGATCATAATTTTAATAGACATTTTTTCTTGACTATGCGCAATTTAAGTTAAGGTTAGCCACTGACCTACAATATAACTGCGCAATGTCACTGGTTGCACAGTTATATTGATCGTCAGTAGATGATATTGACGGTCAATATCGATTACTGACGATCAATATAATTGTGCAACCAGTGATATTGCACAGTTATATTGTAGGTCAGTGGGTAGCCTTAGATGATTAACGAAATATTGCCTCAATTCGTTTAAATAAGTTTCTTTTAAGACTCAGAAATGATAAAACCTTTCAAAATAGAAGAAATAATAAATACCCTCGTATTTACGCGTGGATAGGTAAATATCGGGTATTTATTTACCCGCCACTGGATAAATACATGGCTACGTGCCCATCTATAGTGCTGTGTGACGCAGCTAAGCGGTGAGCGACGAAAAATCCACCAATAGGATTGCGGTCATTTCAGAATGACGTCATACTGGTGGTCGATTTTTTCGCGCACTGTTTGGTCCGGGTAATCCTTATTTCCTGAAGGGTATTTAAATATTTACGGTAGAGTTTGTGCAAGTCTGAAAGCACTAGCACGCTACATCGATCAATAAAGAGGCCGCATAGTTATACAGATACTTCAACTTATGCCCGCGGCGCTGTGTGCGTGAGCTTGTACGCAGCAGCCGTCGTGTGCCCGTCGTCTGCGCAATTCTAGTCAAAGTTACGTACAGTACTACGATTAAAGTTATGCGCCTCGGCAATTTTCGTCTATCTTCGGAAATACGAACGTGCTATAATGATATTAATCTAGAGCTGTTACAACATTAAATAATTTACTTATATTTTAGGTATAAAATTACGAACTACTACTAAAAAAATATGCAATGACGACATCGAAAAAATACGTACTGCTATGAAATGGAGGAATTTGAGCGTTAAAAACTGTATACACTTTCAAATACTTATGAACCGCACGTGCTACCGCCTTGGCCTGGCCCCCAATTCTCGGTGCATTCGAGATAATCTCACAATCGAGATTAAAAGTCAGTGCATACAGTCGTTTGACACAACTGTATGAATCTGACGTTTAATCTCGCAATCGACATTATCTCGAATGCAGCGAAAATTTGGGGCCTGGTCCAGATGAAGCGTTTTACGCGCGAGTCGAGGCGCGTTTCAATACGCGCGAACATGAGATACTAGAGGTTACGTTCCGTCCACATGCAGTCCCGCAACTTGCCGCTCGCGCGATGTGGACGGAATGTATAAACCTTTAGTATCTCACAATCGCGCGATTCGAAACGCGCGTCCCGACTCGCGCTTAAAACGCGTCATCGGGACAAGCTCTTTGAAACTCGGGGCGCAGGCATTGGTTGCGCATTCGTAATAATTCGGAAATACGAAAATTGCCGAGACGCATAACTTTAATCGTAGCACTGTATGTACAGTACAAACTTACGCACACAGCGCCGCAAGCACAAATGTGTTGAGGTATCTGGAATACTACTTATTCCTAATATCGACGGTGCCGATGACCGCTGTTCCAGCGTGCTAGGACTTTATTTAATTGTTAAATTCCTAAATTATTACGTGTGTTTTTGGTCAGCTTTTTTCACAATGAGTTCACAATACGGGCCATTACACAATTCTAAATTATATGAACCATCATTCAAATTCAATATGTGCAAAAGGCATCGTACAATCTTTCATATTCGTAGTACAGTTTGGTTTTCAACACCATTTAACCTTTGAGCACCATTTTTGACTTTTAGCTGGTCTTGCCATTAAGAGGGTATATACGTAGAAACTGGCAACGCTAGAAACATCTATCAAATTACGGGAGTATTTTAATGTTCCGTAGCATTTCTGCATGATGATTTTAAATGTTAATCTGTAACTTTTTAGTTGCAATAAACACCTTCCCGAGCGGGCCCAGAATGGGTCACTAAAGTTTCATCGTAATCGGACGGATGGTATAGGAACGCATAGATCCCTAACAGACCATTCATTTTTATATATCAGATATAGCATTTGGCGTTTAACTGTCCTTGAAAAGTTCAAATGCGATAAGGGTGGATTCAGTAACGAAAGTATTCTATGAATAAAAATCTAAAAAGTTATAGAATAATATTTAACTTTCACGTTAGCATTCATTTTTGTAGTGGTAGAGCCAAACAGTAATCCTCACTAGATGATTACTGTTCGAATGGGCCGGCTCGACCGGGGTAGTACCACACTCTCACAGACATCGGCGTAAAGTAATAGCTTGCTATTGCGTTTCGTACGGTGAGCGACGAGATCCGAAGGCGTATTCCCTCATCCCCATCCCATCCCCATTCTCTAATATTCCCCATCCTCACTAGACTAGCAACGCATTGGCAGCACCTCCGGTGTTGCAGATGTCCATGGGCGGCGGTGACCACTTTCCATCAGGTGGGCCGTCTGCCTGTTTGTCAGTCAATTGACATAAAAATGATACGAATACGCTATGCTTTGATGGATATTTCCAACGTTACCAGCTTGGGCGAATATACCTTCTTAAATATATATTTGTAGGTGTCATGTTTAAGAACAATACTTAGTCTAGCTTGTTTAACAAACTAGTGCTACATTGAGTACTTTTCAAAATACGGTATAGCTGAAAGAATAGAATACATTTACGGACGGAGCAATATGAAAGCCAAATATTTCCTTTGATTCTTTGTCAAGGCATGTCAATGTATTTTAGTGTTTATTATATTGACGACATAATTGTCAGCATGAAGCTCGTACAAGCTATTCGTGTTTATTTCATTTGATATTAATTTTCAGGATAGTTATCTAGTGAATGGTTTATTTCCACGTACATTCAAAAGACAAATTAGAACGGATAATCTCTTAATAATATTTTAATTCAACAGTACTACTAAATTAAAAGACTTTAAAATAAAGAATATTCTTTATTAATAATCATGTATAATAATAATCGAACAACTACAAAAATATAATTTTCCTAGTCAAATAGCCCGCCCCGCGTCATTCCGGGCGCAAAGGTGCCCAATACGCTCGCCGCGTTACTGCGTTCAATCGCAATAGACAACCTTTTCACCAGGAATGATCCGAACCGGGGGTCGAGACCCCACTCTCGTAAACGGCGCCCAACTTCCCTGACAATTTTTTTACTTTAAAATGGCGGATGATAATTTTCTTATCTATATTTATAACTTGAACTTTTTACTGTACTTCCAATTCATGAGAATCTTTAACATCCATTTCAACCAGAAACGTTTTTTTTTAAATAATTATTCCTGAAACAAACCTTAAAAAAAATATTATAAATATCCAAATCTTTTTCTCATTCTGTATGTATTTAGTTGTTTTATGTCACTAAATGTTTTACAGAGGGTTCCGATACAGAAGACACTATCAAAGGAGCCGTCGGTCCGAGAAAGCAGAGAGGTAAGTTCCCTCGTAATTTCAATTGTATTTCCTTACGTTACGGTTCCTTTTAAATTGCAAACGCATCGTCGGAGAAGAGCTATGTACTGTCCCATGGAACCGTAACGCTTTGAAATAAAGTGGAAATTTGAATGATGTTTGCCGCGTTTAAATTCTCTTTAACGTAAATAATGCATGGTTTTGAGAGCATGTTCGTTGTCACAGACCATATATCCTAAAGAAACCGGTACCCTACCTTTTAACTAGCAAAGGTGTTAAACTTGGGGGAGTGAGGGGGGGGGGGGGGGGGGTTAGAGCGCTGTTTTTGGTGCGTTCGGTTATGCATTCCCTTGTCTCCCTATAGCCATTCTAACTGTCAGTCAGCGGAGTCTATAGGATATGTATGGTCAGCGTTCGTTGCACATTTTTATTTCAAAATTTGTTTGTAACGCTACGAAGTTCACTGTTACAATTTCTCTCAATATATCGATAGTGAAGATCGAATGGCCTGACATGTAACGGTAGGCATTCATAAGTAAACAGTACACACACCGTACAAATTTGTGTCTCAACCTGAAGTGCAAATAAATTACTAAAATGATGACGTTTTTAATGATGTATGTTAGAAATAAAATAGTTCATTTTTTTACATTTAACAAAAGGTCGTGGTTCTGTACGGAGTACAAACCATAGTGTGTGGATAATTTGGTATGCCACTGCAATCCTATTATGAAACTTATATCGTACTAGAGGACCCGCCACAGCTTCACCCCCAGTATTTTCCATACAATCTTTATCACCCCTTTAAGGGTGGAATTTCAAAAAATCCCTCCTTAGTGCACCTCTAGGGTACTCGAGGAATGTCTCCTACAAACTTCAAACCTCTAGGAGCACCCGTTTAGGCTGTGCGTTGTCTATAAGTGAGTCACGGTACTGTTTTATATCTATAGATAACAAGATGGCGAATCTGCGTGATCCTACCAAAAAGATTTCAAATACAACTCAATCGCACTTTCATCCAGCGATATTGTAATTTAATTATCTATAATACATCCCAAACGTTTATCTCCGTGTACCATTAAATAAATGCGTTTTCATTTCACGGTTTCTGAATGCAAACACTCAAGCAGGATCTCGAGAGTCTAATTATACTCATAGTGCTGGGCAGTAGTATGCGTGGATACTACTGCCCGCGCATTGCATTGGGCATTGGGGACTTGGAATTACTTCATAGATGTATGCATGTTTCCTCACGATGGTTTTCCTTCAACGAAATACTTGTGGTAAATCAAATTAAATTCCGCACATGAAATCCAAAAATCGCCGTGGTGTGGTATTTTGAACCCACGTCCGCTCGAGAGGACGCCCGACAGACCACTAGGTAGGGCCGTAGTTAGCAGGGCATTGCTGGGCAATGCCCTACCTAAAATACCAATGCCCTACCTTAAAAAATACCATTAACTAAGATAATATGCTAAGAAAATTGTTTCGTCATAGTATGATACTGGGGCCAATTCGAAAGTCTACTCGCGAAACTAAAATTAAAATTCCCTAAACTTAAAATAAGAATCCCAAACTTGATTTTGACAGGTTTGTGCTATACAAAATCGAATTTGACGTTTCTTATTTTAAGTTTAGGAAATTTTAAATTAAATAGACACCGTTTCGAAATGGACCCACTGGGGCCAATTCGAACGTGTTTTCTCTAAATTTAGAAGTAGCTTAATTTGAAATAAGAAACGTTAGAGTCGATTTTGAACCTTGGAGCTATACAAAATCGAGTTTGACGTTTCTTATTTTAAGTTAAGGCAATCTTAAATTTAGCAGACACCGTTTCGAATTGGACCCACTACCTTACCTTAAGGGACTCGTAAACGGGCTCGGTTTTTGGCAATGTATTGCTGAAATTCGGAGTATCCCCAAAAAGATTACATCACTAATGGGGACAAAAGGTTTGAATGTAAACTTTTGAGGATAGCCCGAATTGCCGAAAGACTAGCGCGTTTACGAGCTCTTTTAAATTCAACTCTAGCTACGGGCCTGCCACTAGGCTTCTACTGCACTTAGTGTAGTCTAGTTATACTTAAGATTTGGAACGTTCCAGATTTCGAGGAAGATGAGGACAGCGACGAGCCGATGCCGCGGCCGCAGCCCCCGCGGCACTACTTACACGACAACAATGTTCAGGTGACTTGCGAAACGCTACCGTTAAAGTTATAGACCTCTTTTTTATAGTACATAACTGATAAAACCAGTAGTAAGTAAGCCATACCGAACGAGTACGATTTGAATATACGTATAATTTCTATGTACGAGTTCAGTATGGCACTTATTGGTCGAATCTTGTTTAGTGCTTTTCTCAATTTTAATTAATAATTTTATTCCCATTGTACACCGTGAATTACCATCGGGTGGGTAGAACAAACTGTATGTCGCGATCACCGCCGGCGCCGCGCAACCCGCCGAGCCCGGGGCACGCCCCGTGCAGTGCATGTTATGAGATTTGTATCGTACTTACTGGACACTTTTCATTCCGAATTCAAAACCTGTCTACTTACCGGACACTTTTGATCATTGTCTGGTATTCTTAACTTGCTGGTGACTTTTTAAAGATGTTATGACGACTTAACGTATTATTTTTCAGAAAAATAATTTATTTATACCCTATTTGTCTAGATAAATAACTAAACGTAAACCCGCTTAACTCAGCCAACCAGCCAATCTAGACTAACATAGACAAAAAAGAGCTAACCAAACGTTTGACTGAATTACATTTAGTTAATTACCAATAGAGTATAGTTGAGATTTTTTTTGTGTGTTTGTGAAAGAAATATCTATGCCTGATTTAGATTTAGCCGCAGTGAGGAGTGTTTTAGGAATGCCTTTCATTATTTGTATTTAGTTTACATAGAAATTATGTCAAATAGCGTTTGAAATGATTAGTCGAATGTGATGTTGGATTTCGGTTTGTAATACGCATATTTCTTTGAGCAGAAATAGTAGGTTGTGTTATTTGGGACCAAAGTGGTATATTCAGGACGAAAGTAAATTTTTTAATCCAGAGCGTAAGGAAGGATTCTTAAGTAGAATCACGAGCGAAGCGAGGGATTATAACAAGAATCCCGAGTGTAGCGAGAGACTCGAGCTATACAACCCGAGTTTTTTTTTACTGCTTTTCAATTCTCCTATGAATGAGAAAATATTTCCAACACGCTCAATAATAACAAATGATAATTAATTTTAGTACTTTTAAATGTTATTAAATAAAACCATGACAATAATATATGTACTTACAAAAAATATGATCAGGCTGTAATAAATTACGATAAACAGTACGGAGCAAAAGGAGAGGGAGACTGCTTTTCTTGTCTAGTAGGAGTGAAAATAGTAAATCTCCCATTTAAAGATTATTCCTTGCATGATGTTGATATGGTTTTTATTATTTGCAACCCTATGTGTGCTGTGTTATAGTTTATTTTTGACCTGCTCGTGATGTCCGTTACCTTTCAGAACACGGCTACCAGTGTGCAAACGCATTCTTAAGTTTCCATCCACTCTTGAGGTTTGTTTTTTTGTTTTGTTTTTTTATTTTTAGTTATACCCAGTAGTCGTTAAAATTATAATATGTATATATCTTTTTATTTTCAAATGATAATAGTCTTTAGGAAATGTCGAAAGGTTGGTTAATTCTCGACCGTGTAAATAACTTTTGCCCTAATTAGTACTTTTGCTGAAAAAAATACTATTGCTGAATAGTACTACTATTGCTGAAAAAAAAAAATTACCACTGAACGGTCATTAAAAGGACGAAGCTAGAGGAGTATGCTAAGATTATTTTTCTGCCTTATTTTATAAGTTTTGTTGATCATGGTTACTATTTTAAAGTTAATCATTTATTGCAGGACACCCCTCCACCGCTCCCCGCGCGCACCGGTCACTACTACCCCCGGACATAGTCTCCCGTATGTAATTAACTAAAATTAACCTTATACTATACTATCAGTACGACATAATTATCTTTATCAAGTAACGTCTCGATTTTAAAACAAATGAATGTTCATTTGAATTCAAACATGGAACTAATGACGTCACTAGCCTTGGCCAATTGTGAACTATTGTTTTTAATATGGCAGCTCGGTCAACCAATCAGAATCCTCGGAGATCGCGTACCTACATCAGTGTCGCTACTGTATGAATATAATGCGAATATTGTGCAATTTATCGTATTTTTGAAGACATCAATCAATGCAAACGAAATTTTAGCAATAACGTAATAAATATTACCCTTCAGATTACCCCCTCTAAAAATTTATATTGTTATTCCATTTCATTAATCAACATGTCATATCTTGACAAGATTTCAATGTGTCTATATTGTTCTAAAAACGAGAATAATGTTATATTTCTTAATATTAAATATAAGAAACTTAATTTTGTAAGATACATTTTTTTGCTTACTGTCTAGTCCCAAGCTATATTGCGTTCCAAATAATCTTCGAAGTGTAGTGAACGGGCCAAGTTCGCGCCCGAAAAAGTTTCTTTTCTTTAAATGTCCTATGTCTATTATGTAAACATATTATTCGTTTTCTGTCTTCCATTAGTCAATTCCTTCCAAAATGTACAAATATGTCAATTGATACTTCCTCACCTGGAGTTAAAAATACAAGAAATTGCAAGTACTTTCTTGTTTATTATTTTTCTAAGAGCGTTTCCTAATAACATTGAATTATGTAATGCTCTCTAAAAAGATATGATATGACTGTTAACTGTTTTGTGTATCATCGGTGTTTTCATTTCTTCGTTACATTCCAGTGTTTTGTCCTGTTTATTAAGTATTTGTTTATAAGCACTATTAACACATACATAACTTTAGCTTATAATTGAATGCACTTCCCTTGGATTTTCCTAAACTTGCTCATGATTTAACAAGTAGCTAAGACTGAGAATATGTTAAAATGGAAATGCCAAATTGTAGTAAACCAAATCGTTAATTTTAGTTGAGCACCTTTTATGTGCTTTACACGACATATGAGCTATCCAAAAATGCACTGTACTTATTTTGTAGTCCTTAATTATATTTTTGTATATTATAATCTCATAATTAGATTAAGCTTTTGGCAGCAACATGCGCGAAAGATGTGAAGTTGAATTACCTTACTTTATGAGTACGAAAAGCTTAAGAATATAGTAGCAAAAGAACTTGGCTTGACACACTTCTAGTATGTCGAAACGCGGAAGAATACAGTCAACGCAAATTAAAAAGAGAAATTAATAGAGTATACAATGTTCTTCCGACGTTTCCGAATAAATCATTATAAGTATTGATTTATTATTGATATACTATTATTTATATTCCAGACTCGGTATAAATCACGAGGCTACTCTTAAATATTTTTAAGTTTTTGTACTCGATTCACCATTTAGGTTTAGTATATGCATATCATTTTAATTAGGATTTTGAGAGTACCGTTTACAAAAACGGTAAGGCTACAAGGGATGCCAATATGATAACCATCCTCTAGACTGTTGAAGAATGATAAAGATTTAAAATAATTAATATTCCAACTATAAAGTATTGGGAGTTACCATGATCTGTTTCTGCAAATTTACCTCCTAAAGTGAAGTACCCGTACTTTAATATCCCCTCGCCTGCCCAAGGGCGTAGCCAGCATTCTGTTAGGGGGGAGATACACTTACACAGGCACAGAATACTTATACAGATATAGTGGATAATATTGTTGTGTAATATTGTATGTTTCCATCGGTAAAACTCGGATCTCAATCGGACGACGACGGGACCCGAAGTGTCAATTAATTATTGTATTCAATGAGTGACATGTTTATATTCATTATTATGAAGCTTTATTTTTTCCTGTCAAATGTTGAAATGAAAAATGACAGCATGGTATGATGGGTACTGGCCCCCAATTCTCGATGCATTCGAGATAAAGTCAATCGCGAGATTAAACGTCAGATTCATACAGTTGTGTCAAATGACTTTATGCACTGACGTTTAATCTCGATTGTGAGATTATCTCGAATGCACCGAGAATTAGGGTCCTGCTGAAGCTAATTGATTGAGCACGATAAATACGAACTTTCCGATAAAACACGAAGGAAACTAATTATGCACTACATCTGTACCTAAGGTACACGCTGCACGAGCAATGGGACAGGTTACGTTAAAAATGAAAAACAAATATAGCCTGCAAATATAAACGTACCTCGCTACACTCTTGCCTGCGGGCGGGGGCCGACCGGCTATGCGGAGTCTATTGGATATATGTTCTGTCTTGTACACTGGTTTGAAGTGCAATATTGTTTCAAAAGCTTGCCGAGCGTTGTGATGGTTTAAATTATGCTTTAATTTTGTTAGATTTATTAGTTAGCTTAGATCCAAAGCATAATAGTAGTTTATATTGAGTTGAGTACAGTTGGATTAGGCAGCTGTTGCATGCCGTGGTTGCATTCATTTAGATTTTGAAAACCTCGCTGAATTGTGAGAGTTATTAACTTTGATCGGTTCAATGTTTTCTCGTATTTTTACAAGCTTTTTATTAACTTGCAATATGCGTATGATCGTTTGTTTAAGTCAAATCTTGAAAGCTGAATTAGAACCACTTCCTCTTATCCTACGAAGTTGAATTTTTACATGTTAGTTCAGTTCCGATGACAATGCATTTTTATGGTAAGCATGACCTGAATCTACATCCAGGATCAGCTCCAGATAAATGAACTGTTCACGTTCAACAGCACAGACACGAAATTTTGTGTACGCATTTTATTGCAATAGACAAAAAAGCTTGTTATAAAAAAGCATTTTTTCACAAAAACCTATTTAACAAAATGTAAGTAGGAATAAAATTAAAATAAATATATCCCAAACTGAAAATTAGTAGGTACATCTACAACGTGTTACAATATACCCCGTAAAAAATAATATTAATTATCAAATCCAAACATTTTGTTAGGTTAGGTCTTTTAAAAATGTTGTCGTTCCGCGAATTAGGTAGAAATGTAGGTACATTCTGCGTAGTTTACTCTTTAATTTTACTGAAATAGGGTTTGCACATCAGTGAAAAGTTTTTTTTTGGGGTATGTACGGTTCTTTAATATTTTGAATGGACTAGTTATAAGGCCCCATATATTTAACCTCCTTTCGGCTTTACGGGTAGTTTTGTAACACCCTGTATAATTATGAGGCTAAAAACACCATTAATAAAATTCGCGCTTTCTGATCTAGAATGCAAACACGGCATTTTTTCCTAGCATTTTTTATTTTTATTTTTACCATGTTTCTGTACTGAGATGTTTATTATAAATTGATTTTGATGTTTTCTTTATTCGAATCAAGTCATTGATATGAGAAAATCTCTCATATCTTATTCATCATACAAACATACAATATTTCTGTGATTTTCGAAATCTGAGGTGTCAATAATCAAATGAAATCTCAGTTAAAAGGCTAAAGTGTTTTATTGTAACACAACCACATCACTACTTATACGAAACATCACACAACGGACATCCGTAATATATAAACGTTACACAAATGACAAATATATTTCTACCACAATATAAACCTGTAAAGTATATGCATCATAAAAGTTACTACTTGAATAAGTACTACATGATAACCATTTTGTACCATTCAAATAGATTTAGCATATGTAGTTGTATGTCTAAGTAAATAACAACATATATTAAGGAAGCACAAAAATCTAAGCACTGTTCGTGTCGGTTTTATATAAACTTCGTTTTATATACGTGTTGTATACGTGTAGATCACTTGTACATCAACTATCGTATGTATATTATATGTAATTGTGTAACCAGTTTCATGCAGTTTTGTATTTGTGTATAATAGTCTTCGGGGGCCACGCAGCGTTGCTTCGTACCACCTTGTAGTTAAAGTTTCACTTATTTAAAAATCCTCATAAAATGTATCGCATACCTGTTATAATGCCAAGCAAATAAGTAGGACCAGCGTCCCTAGCAAGGTTGACACGAATACAGGTTATCTCCATCTTATCTCTCAGTGCATCTCTTTCTTCTATACTAGTATGAGAGAGACACAATGAGGGATAAGATCCTCCTCCTTATCCTCCTGTCGACCTTACTCATGCCGCTGCGCGATGTCGATGGTTTGTAGAGGTTTTTAATTACAATGCTATACTAGCAAACGGGCCATCAGAATTTAATAATAATAATTGACAACACTGGGCAAATTATTCTGTCATTGGTGTTGCCAGGTTTTTAATAATAAAAAGAAGGAAGCAAAATGCATTGCAAATAATTAGTTATTTTTTGCTTTCATTACTTTTCCACTTAAGAGCGCTTTACACTACGTCCGATCCGTATCTGATCCGAACCCGTGACAATAAGGATCAAGAAATCGGACCGAATTCGGATATTGCTTACGCACTAGTCTGATCTCTGATCCATCTGCCACACTGAACTAAACTGGATGCGTGCGGCGCCCCCCGGCCACATACCCCGCCTCCCCGCTGCCGCACTGCTCGTACGCAGCTCGGATCCGGTTCGGATACGGCTCGGACGCAGTGCGCAAGCGTTCATACAAATAATACTATGGCTACTTCGGTCCGTCAATAATCTTCTCCGGAATGGAGATTCACGGATGACGGAGAGAAATCGGATGTCGGAAGCCGGACCTAGTGCGTAAACTACCGTAGAAATAGTTCTACGACTACGTATTTTCACGAAAAAGGACTATTACTATAACCGGTATGATCCGGTTCTCGTCTTTGACATTATCCATGGCCTACCCATGCGCGGTCCCAGGGGGGGGGGTCACAGGGGACATGACCCCCCCCAAAATCGTACACGTCAAATAGAAAAATCAAGTCTAAAAATAAAGTTTAATTTACTCGACATATTTTATTATTAGTGACCCCCCCCCAAATTTCAGGCTGCGACCGCGCCTGGGCCTACCTATCTGTTACATTTGAGAGTTATATAAGGTTGTGACCCCAACGAATAGATGACCCCTGGAGAGGTATATATGTAGTACTAAAGTGTATTGTTGTATATAGGTACGTAGCAGCGCTGTGTTGTGCGAGGCACCTGTGTACTTACATTATCGTTATTGTAAGGAGTTTCATTGCAATTATAAACATTCCATTGCTTGTGAACTGTGTTTTATTTTTACTGCCCGCGACTTCACCCGAATTCCCTCGGAAACTGCATTTTTACCCGACTGCGCGAAGTCAAAAGGAGGTAGAGTCTTACAGTCTTAGTATAGTTGTAATCCTTCTTGCTGGCCGAATCATATCGTGAAGACCTATCAGTGGAAAAAAGCCATTGTGTTTCATTGTCAAGTCTAACCGCTAATTGCTAGCTTGAAAAAAAAGGTTCTAACTACTAACGACATTTACACTAATAGCGGCTTTAAGTCGTAGGCAAGAAGACTCGAAAAAAAAACTATGGACATATTGGTTTGACCACTTTTTATTTTGAATATCTATGTATGGTAAGGTTATAGCACTGTCCAGTGATGTGAAATACTTAGGAGTCACACTAGATAAAGAACTGACCTGGAAGAAACATGTAGACAGTGTCACAACCAAAGCTCTCAGAGTATTTGGCATGTGTAGATCTGCCTACGGAAAAACATGGGGCTTAAACCCTAAGGTACTAAAATGGATCTACACTATGATGGTAAGGCCCATTATCCTGTACGGCTGCTTGGCCTGGTGGCCGAGAACAAAATTGAGCACATGCAAGGACTCTCTATCGAAAGTACAGAGGACGGCATGCATGGCCATAACTGGGGCGTTCAGGACAACGCCGACGGCAGCGTTGGAAGTTCTCCTAGACCTACAACCACTGCATATTGCCATACAGTCCGAGGCGCGCAAGTCACTACATAGGATGAAGGTGATGGGCATATGGAGTGACTTGGCGCCGAGGAGCAGGCATACCAACATAGAACCGAATAGAGTTCTGGACGGACTACTTACTATGGGCTGCGATAAAATGCAGTCTAGGTTTGTTTTCAGCAAAAATTTTAATGTTCACATTCCGACTAGGGTCGAATGGAATGAAGGGCTGAAACCACCAAATGGGGATGGCATCACATGGTATACGGATGGATCAAAAATGAACTCCGGTACTGGAGCAGGCATCCACACCCAAAACTACAACAGTAGCGTAAGCATGGGCAACTATGCCACCGTCTTTCAAGCAGAGATGTATGCAATAATTGCCTGTGCACAGGAGAATATAAACAGGAGAACACGAGAGGAAAATCTCTATATACTCAGTGACAGCCAAGCAGCACTCAAAGCGCTCAAGTCGCCGAGAGTGGACTCAAGACTGGTCTATAACGGTGTCCAAGCATTAAACGAACTTGGTAGACAGAACAAGGTGACACTGGTATGGATCCCAGGACACGAAGGCTTCACCGGTAATGAGACAGCGGACGAGCTTGCAAGGGAAGGGTCAATGAACGAACACATTGGACCGGAACCCTTCGTGGGACTCTCACAGGGAACCATAAAAACAGCCCTAACCAACCATACCAGGGACATCCACCACCTAGAGTGGAATTCCTTGGCTGGCCTAAGGCATTCAAAGCTCTTTACAGGGAGCGTAGACTCAAGCTGGACCAATAAACTTTGGAAACTCAGCCGTAAACAGCTCAGATACATAATCGGAGTATTTACGGGTCACTTCGGGTTCAAGTATATCTTAGCCAAGATGGGACTGTCTGACAACACAAGCTGTAGAATGTGCGGCGAAGAGGAAGAAACAATGAAACACATCATGTTCGAATGCGAGGCCCTCGCCAGACTAAGAATGAAAATACTTGGCAATGGTTATCCAGAACCAGGGGAATTCAAGGCACTACCACTGCGCTCCACAAGTCACTTCATTGAAGTGGTGGAGAATGCTATGGATAGTGCTTAGGAAAACGGGGTAATTACACAAAAGATCCCATAGGGTCGAAGTGTATCCGCAAGGACCCCACCCTCTAAGATAAGATAAGATAAGACCCATGTGACCAAAAATCCAGTTAACCTGAACTACTGGATCGATTGTAATAAATGGAGGGAAAATGATTACTGGAGAACGTGCGAGTGTCCTAACCTATATAAGAATTAATCAGATTAAAACTTTCGTGAGACATTACTAAGACTAGAAATAAGCACGGCTTTGCTCACGATTTATTGTCAGAAATAGTCCGACATGTTTCGGACTCATATGGAGTCCTTCTTCAGGGGTTGAGTACAGCGCCAGCCTGGGGCTTCAGCAACACCGGTGCAGCCCCCCGCCGCCCCCGCGCCCTCGGCTCGGGCGCAACGCGCCGCGCGGAGGGCGGCAGTGCGTGGGTTGCAGTGAGCGCGACCGTACTCAACCCCTGAAGAAGGACTCCATATGAGTCCGAAACATGTCGGACTATTTCTGACAAGAAATCGTGAGTAAAGCCGTGCTTATTTCTATTCTTATATAAGAATTGTCTACGGATGCGTCATGCTAGGAGCAAAAATGCTTTTACTGCCAGCAGTCGGATTTAACTGTAGTCTATAATACATATTATTACGGGATAACAAGTAGGCTACGTTACTCTTCTGTTCTCTTTAAACATTTCTTTGAAGAGGAACAATCAAACACTTGCATTTTAAAATATAAATAAGGTTAAAAAATAAAACCCTACCAATTTTTTCTCAGTTTAATCAAAATGTATCACGCACGGACTGGAAATTTTAACGACACCCTTTATTTATTGGATAAGTAGTAGTAATACCTACTTATTATAATTCTATGAGTAGTAAGTAGTGTCGCTCTAAATCGAGGGACCGGCCTGCTTGTTTTGATTTTTTATCGCTCGAGTTCCAAAAAATATGGTCTAACACTTCACTTTCGAGGGCTCGAAACTCTATAAAGCCCCCTTGGCGGCATTCTTATTCTATGGTTTAAATCAATGTTAAAAGTATAGTATAAATATAATTTACATTTTAGCACTAAAACGGCTCGCCGCTTCGCTGCAAACCGTTTTCATCTCTGTG